>OW240914.1:102649611-102720165 GCA_933207985.1 Pelobates cultripes
GGCCGGCCACCGCGGACCGGAGTGCAGCTCGACCACGCTACAGGGGAGGGGAGAGGAGAAGCTGCAGCCGCCTGAGGCTCTTAACAGAGCGCTCAGGCGGCTGCAGTATTTAAAGGGCCGGCCCGCCGCGGCCAGCCTTACAGGAATTTAGGGCGGCCTGGGGGGCAATTGCCTCCCTGCCCCCTGGCCCAGCCCGCCCCTGGCGGTCCGGTGCCCGGGTCCCAGACACTGTCCAGGCGGCGGTGCATGGACCGGGACCCATTATGCCTGATGTTCAGAGTAGGAGTCACAGTGTGGAGGTGGATTAGCAGGGTCTGGTGCAGGGTAACCACACGCCCCCTGGTGTTGAGCACCAGCGTTTGTGCAGCCACATACCAGAACCCTGATTCAGCTTATGTGGATCCCAGGAACTAGGAGCAGGTATTTAAGCAGACCTCCCAGGAGCTGAATAAGGAGGCTCTGCAACAGGTATGTATCCAGTACAGAATCAAGAAAAGACTAGAAAAGGCACCAAACATAAAACCAAGACAGAACTAGTAGATCCAGAACCGGAGAAGGATAGAAAGCTAAACCCAGAACATGTACACATTACATAAGGGAACATTAACTAAACAGGGGTAGGACAGGACTGTACATGGACCGGGTATACAAACTAAAACAAGACAAGATATAATAGGCAAAACAAGAGGAGACATAACTAAGCACTATATATGAAAGCATGGGGATTTAGTTACATTATATGATCATACATTGCATTAGCCTGCCAACAATGCCAATGTACCCCATATCTGGCAGGTCCTACACTGCCTAATGTATACTAAAAGAACCATACTAGACCACAATAGCACTTACCTGCAAGAAAGGGCAGAAGCTTTGTGCAGCTGCCTGCAGGACACTGAAACAAAAAGGAATGATGAAAAACAAACGGGTGTGGCAACAAAAAACAAACATTTAAATGAATCCAAGAGACTGGGAAATCCAGGGATGGAATATAAGAATGAACCCAGAAACCCAGCAACAAAGAAAAACAGACATAGACCAGAAAACCAGAAAAACTAAGCAAGGACAGCAAAAGGAGTACTGGATACCAGAAGCCATAGCCAGAATGATCTGCAGCGAGGAACAGAACGTGACAGTAGGGACTTGTAAGCAAGCACCAGAATCTTAAATTGAGCCCTATACTTAACTGAAAGCCAATGTAGGGATGGACAGAGGGGGAAAGACGTGAGAGGTGTGGGCGGACAGGAAAATGAGCCTCGCCGCCGCATTATAGATTGCAGCAGTGCAATCTGGGAACATGTAAGACCACTGAGAAGGGGATTGCAGTAGTCAAGGCGAGAAAGAACAACGGCATGGACCAGCATCTGGTGTTAAACAGGGGTTGATGCGAGTTATGTTTTTGAGATGGAAGCGGCAGGATTTGGTGATCGACTGGACATGAGGGGTGAAGGAGAGGTTGGAGTCAAAGAGAACACCTAGCCAGCGAGCCTGCGAGGAGAGGTGATGGTGGTATCGTTGACATGGAGGGAGACAGACATGGGAGTTGCAACACTTGAGGGAGGAAAGACCAGAAGTTCTGTTTTGGACAGGTTGAGTTTAAGGAAGTGAGCTGCCATCCAGTTGGAAATCGCGGAGAGGCAGTCAGAGACACGAGTCAAGATGGGGGGGAGGGAGATCAGGAGAGGACAGGTAGATTTGTGTGTCATCTGCATATAAATGATAATGGAAGCCAAAGGAGCTGATGAGGACGCAGTATAGATGGAGAACAGTAAGGGACCAAGGACAGAACCTTCGGGAATGCCAACTGAGAGGGGTTGGAGAGAAGAAGCAAAGCCAGAGAAAGAAATACTGAAAAAGCACTGGGAGAGGTAAGAAGAGCACCAGGATAGAGCAATATCTTGTAGACCGAGATTATGGAGAATGAGAAGAAGCTGTTGATGATCAACAGTGTCAAAGGCAGCAGAAAGATCAAGGAGAATTAGGATAGAGTAATGGCCGCGAGATTTAGAAGCAATTAAATTGTTGTTTTAACAGAGTGACGAGTGCGGAATCTAGTCTGAAGCGCGTCAGGCAGAGAGTTGAATTCGGTCTGTCTGTCACACAACTCTCTCAAGGATCTTGGAGGCAAATGGCAGTAGCGATATAAGGCGGTAGTTGGATGGGAAGTTGGGGTCAAGGTTGGGCTTTTTCAGAATGGGAGTTATGGTTGCATGCTTGAAGGGTGAAGGAAATGTGCAGAGGAAAGGGAGAGATTGAAAATTTTAGTGAGAGGAAGAGCAAGAGAAGGAGAGATGAGATATGAGGGAACAGGTGGTGGGGCAGGAGGACCGGAGCAGAGCAGAAACCTCTTCCGTTGTAGTAGGTGTGAATGAGTATAGAACAGTGGAGTGAGTGGGGTTGGGTGATGTATTGGAATATTTATTGGAGGGGAGGGAGAGAGGTTAGAAATCTCTTCCCTGATTGTAGAAATCTTCTCAGTGAAGTGAGTTGCAAAGTTTGAGGTGGACAGGGTGGTAGGAGGAACAATAGGGCGAAGGAGAGCATTAAAAGTGTGAAATAGGTATTTGGGTTGGTGGGACAGTGTGCTTATGAGGGTGTTGAAGTAATTTACTTTTGCAGAAGAAAGAGTCAGAGTGTTGGAGCACAGCATAAATTTATAGTGGAGCAAGTCAGGTCCAGAGTGAGACTTTCTCCAACAGCGTTTAGCAGTTGTGGAACATTTTTTGAGATATCGGGTCAGCTTGGTGTGCCAGGGTTGTAATTGGGAACGCTTGCTGTGTTAAAAAGTAGGAAGTGCCATGATGTCTAGTTGAGAGGACAGAGTGGAGTTATAGAGTGAGGTTGCCGAGTTAGGGTAAGTGAGATTTCAGATGGGTAAAAGGAGAGTTTGGTGGAGAGATGCTGGAGATTAAGGCAGTGGAGGTTTATGCGAGATTGGAGAATTGAGGGTGGTGAAATTTGGGTATTGGGTATGCCGATCTCAAAGGTCAGCAAATGGTGCTCAGATAAAGGAAATGGAACATTGGAGAGATTGGAGGTGGTACAGAGATTGGTGAAGATGAGGTCAAGAGTGTTTCCTGCTGTATGAGTTGCTGAAGTAGACCACTGTGTGAGGCCGAATAAATGTTCCCTCTCGAGTGAATGTGTTACTTTTTTCCCATTTATTTAATTATAAGTTTTATTATTTTCCGAGAAACATTAATAGATAGTGATAAAATTAAGTTTATGTTGAATTAAAGCAGAATTGTTATTTGTGGGGTCTTCTGCCTTTTACAAAGATCCCACAATTGACACTCCTCCCTCAAAGCAGATACATTTAGCTGAAACGCTCTTCCCGCTGCACTGCCATCTTCCTGTCTAGTTTTCTGATGGCTTTATCTACCAGAAGCTTCATCACTGGTGTACTCTCACATATTGGGATTACTCATCCTAGCTCTCTAGTTGGGGAGCAGCATGGGGAATGCTTTGTGCTCAAGAGACTGAAGTCATCAGTCAATGTCTTTGAACTTTTGGTGGTCTTCAATTATATATTCGCTTGGCCCACTCTCCAATAAGACTCATGTTTGCCAAGCACCAGGGAGGAATGAGTACTTTCACCATTAAAGAGTAATCCAAGATTCTCCAGTGAGACCAATATGGCAATTTATCTCTGGCTTCAACTTAATATTGTTGGATAAGATTTGCTAATTATTTAATATTTTTGCATAAACTTTTTACAAAATATTAAAATATCATATATAAAAAATTCAATATATAAAAAAAATACAATAATTTTCATAATATTAAATAATTTAAAAAGTGTATCCAAAAATATTAAACCATTTGAAAAGCTTATCAAACAATATTAAAGTGACACTATAGTCACTGAAACATATTTAGCTTAAGGAAGCAGTTTTGGTGTATAGATCATGCCCATGCTATTGAGGAGTTAAATAACTTTGTTTATGAACCCTAGTCACACCTCCCTGCATGTGACTTGCACAGCCTCCCTAAACACTTCCTGTTAAGAGTCTTCTAAAGTTTATCCTTTCTTTATTGCAAGTTAGTTTTAATTTAGATTTTCTTATCTCCTGCTATGTTAATAGCTTACTAGACCCTGCAGGAGCCTCTTGTATGTGATTAATGTCAAGTTCAATTTACAGAGCAAGAGAAAAAATTGTTTACGGTAAATTACATCTGATTGAAAGTGAAACCAGTTTTTTTCACGCAGGTCGTGTCAATCAGAGCCGGCGGAGGTTTGGCAAGGGCTGCATAAGCAGAAACAAAGCAATTTAACTCCAAAATGGCAGTGAATTGAGCAGTGAAACTTGAGAGGCATGATCTATACACTAAAACTGCTTCATTAAGCTTAAGTTGTTTAGGTGACTATAGTATCCCTTTAAATCAGTGTCTGTATGAGTTATCTGCAAGCAGACATCCCAAAATGCCAACAGTTTCACGTTTCTATATGGTAGTCTTTGGCCAAATAGTAGATAAGATAGCAGAGAAATATGAAAACATGAATGGGCTAAGGCAATCTGAACTACTGAAGCATGTAAACATCATGTGTACCTGTCCCATGATATATTATTACATATCTTGAATATGATATAAATGCATATTATGACACCCATAACTCATGCCAATCTCTGTTTTGTGCATTATTTTGACTTTTTGTTCCCTTGTACACCACAAATGAAGACTATGCTAGCTTTAGTGTACTAATAATCTTAATTTTAATAAGGACAGGAGGCAAGTATTTTGCATTAACTCTCTTTACTAAACTCCATAGCAGTAAAGAAAAACGTAAAGAACAACAGTAAATCAATGGGCAGCATAATGTATATAAGGGTCATGCTGCCTGGACACTTACTTTTTCTTTAAGCGACATCCAAGTCTTGACTGAACACTGAGGTAGCCAAACCAAACGAAATCAGTAGGTGCATCCTCCAGGGATCGCTGAACTTGTGGAGACTCTCAATTATCGAAATGAAGAGGGTGAGAGACAAACAAGGTCATCAACCAAACAGGCGGAGTCGTGGGTTATCCCGAAATGACATCCATTGGCGGTCCTGGATAAGGTTACACTGAAAATAAGAGTATAAAACAGGTTAGGTACTGAACCGTAATTGGTCAAGCAAAATAAACTTTATAAGCATGCGTAGTATATGGATACAGTACAGAGCAAACCATAATAACGGTAGTATACATCAAATCATGCTCCTGAAAACGATTTAAACTCAGGTCTCTACAATCTGCACTGAAACGGGAATGAGAGTAGACCACTAACTGATCAAGGGTAAAACAACAAAGCTAACCTGTGATATAAAACATCCGTCACCTCAAGTTCCACCCCCCCCCCACCCCCCAAGGTGCATCAGGGGAGGGAACACCAGGGAGGGAAAATACTCGCCTCCTGTCCTTATTAAAATTAAGATTATTAGTACACTAAAGCTAGCATAATCTTCAATTTTATAACATGACAGGAGGCTTCCTATTTTGCATATTTAACACTGAAGCAGAGATAACCCCGCAGAAGGAGGAGTGCGGAAATAGAAGGTACAAAAGGTAGATTCCCTAGAACTATCCGCCACCCGCAGAATATCCAACAAGGAGGCTCCCGGCAGGAAGGCTGAGGAGGCTGCCACCCCCCGTACGGAATGGGCACTGAATGAGGGGTCTATACCGGCGAGAGAAAGGATCCAGCGGAACCATCGAGCTAGAGTGGTGACCGAGATTGGGGCGTGGGGTCTAACGTAGGAGACCAGGAGTTGCCCCGATGTCGAGTTCCAAAGAGGGGAGGTAACCGTGATGTATCTGTGAAGAGCAGAAACCATGCAGAGTTGCGGGTCGTCCGGGAAAAAAGGATAAAAAACCGACGTCGAATCTGACTTGGTACGTCGGGAGATATGGAATGTGACCCCCTGGGGGCCACATCAAAAGCATCGACATCAAAAGCACGTACATCGGACACCCACCGGAAAGACACCAGGCAAAACAGGAGAGCGAACTTAGCTGACAATTGTTGGAGGGACAAATGTTCGTTAGGGTGCCAATCTCGGATAAAGCGGAAGACTAGCCTGACGTCCCAGAGACGGTTGTGCTTAGGGCCTGGAGGGCAGCGTAGCCACATACCGCGGAGAAGTCGGCAGACTAGAGGATCCTTGCCAACCCGGGAGGTCCCTGACGGGAGTGTGAGCTGCAGAAATCGCCGAATGAACAACGTTAATGGAACGGTAAGATCGGCCCATCGAAAACAAGGATGATAGAAAATTAAGGATCAAAGGCATAGGGGCAGTAAATGGAACGGAGTCCCGTTCCACACACCAAGTAGACCAGGAGGCCCAAGTTGAAAGGTAGCATTGTCTAGTTCCGGGGGCCCATGAATCCCATAAGAGGTCTCTAGCAGCCTGCGATAGTCCGCCGACCTGCCAGGAACCCCGGAAAGCGTCCAAGCCACAAGGGGTAGACGATCTTCCAGTATTAATGGGTGAAGATTCCCTTTGGGATCCGTGAGGAGGTCCGGGAAGGACGGTAGGAGTAGAGGGTCTTTGCATGAAGAGGCCAGAAAGTCCGGGAACCATGGTTGGCTCTGCCACAATGGTGTGATGAGCATCAGTGTCACTTGTTGCGTCCGGAGTTGGTGTAGGGTTCTCGCAATCATAGCGAATGGGGGGAAAAGCATAGGCTCCCCTGGTCGGCCAACGTTGGGCAAAATGCATCCGTTGCATTGCTTTCCGGGTCTGGGAGCCAGCTGAAGAATTCCAGAGTCTGGCGGTTGTTGCCAGAGGCAAATAGATCCAGGTGAAAAGGATCCCTCCGGGCTGCGATTATCTGGAATACTCTCGTGTCCAGCTTCCAGTTGCTTGCGTCCCTCCAGTGACGAGAGAACCAGTTCGCAGTGAGGTTGATCTCTCCGGGGAGGTATTCGGCCTGAGTGCGATGTTGCGGGGAAGACAGAAGTCGAAGATGTCCTTCGTGATGTCCGACAGGAGGCGGGAGCGTGCACCCCCCAGGCGATTGATATATTGGACTGCGGAGACATTGTCCATGTGAAGGAGGATGCAACAGTTGGATTTTCTCCGAGCCAGGCTGCGGATCGCGAATGAACCCGCTAGGAGCTCCAGGCAATTTATGTGCATGGAGAGCTCCTGTGTTGTCCATGTTCCCCCCGTGGATGTGGTACCGCTGGTGATGCCCCAGCCCCACAAGCTGGAGTCGGACGCCAGTATAAAATCCGGGGTGTCTCCGAATATGGCCCTGCCGTTCCAGGCCTGCATGCTGTCCAGCCACCATGACAGTTCTTCACGAGCCTCTGCCGTCACCGGCAAGGGTTGATCGTACGTGGGTCTGCAGCGCAGGAATCTTGCCTTAAGTCGTTGCATGGCCCTGTAGTGAAGGGGGCCTGGAAATATGGCCTGTATGGAGGCGGAGAGGAGTCCCACGATTCTGGCTAAGTTGCGCAACGGGATGGTGTCGCAACGAAGGAGTCTGTGGATTTCCTTCCGAATGGACGAGATCTTCGATGATGGTAGTCTCAGGGTGCATGATGTGAAGTCAATCTCGAACCCCAGGAAGTGTATCGTCTGAGAGGGGGACATTTCCGATTTCTGGTAGTTCACCACGAAACCCAGGGATTCCAGTAGCGCCACTGCGAGGCGAGTGTGTTGACGTAGCCTGAACTCCTCGGAGCAGAAGAGGATGTCGTCCAGGTAGATGATGCACCGTATGCCCCTGGAGCGCAGGTGGGCTATCACTGGCTTCAGGAGCTTGGTGAAACACCATGGAGCCATGCTGAGCCCGAAAGAGAGGCAGGTGAATTGCCAAGGACGGTCGTGCCAGAGGAATCAAAGGAGAGGTCGACAATCTGGGTGCACTGGGAAATGTATGCATCTTTTAGGTCTAGCCTGGTGAACCAGTTGTTGTCCCGCAGGAGATCTCACAAGAGATGGATGCCTTCCATCTTGAAGTGGCAGTATACCACGTATGCGTTGAGGTCTCGCAGGTTGATGTCTTTTTGCGGACCAGAAAAATATTGCTGAAAAAGCCTCCAAAGCCGTCGGCAGGCTGGATGGCTCCTTTGCCCCTCAGTTCTTGCAGCTCCGTGTCGACAAGCTTGTGGTCGTGATGTGACAGATGGATGGGGTGCGGGAGGTGTGTCTGAGTGGGGGACCCCACCAGGTCTATGATGTAGCCCTGCACCGTTTGCAGAATCCACGTGTCTGACGATTCTGGAAAGAAAGGGAAATACGGCCCGCAGTGCGGGTGCATGGTAAGAGAGGGGGAATAAAATTGCCTACCTGTAGCAAAGCAGGAGCGCCCGCGTCCCCGCGGTCCGCGGCCTCTGTCCGAGCCTCTGGAGTAGGAGGGCGGCTGTCTGTAATCCCTGGATGGGTAGAATGATGTCGGATGGGTACGGGGGCCTGAAGGCCAGAATCGGCTGGCAGCACGGCCCCGTTGCCGGCCAGCCCTTCCAAAAAAAACCCTCGTGGGGTTTCCCCAACTGCGCCTTGTTGAGTGAGGTGAACACATTTACGTGTTTGTTGAGCTCCTTGAGGAACGGTTCGCCAAACAGTTTCCCTTGTGCCTGGGGCCCTATTTCTTTTGTGCCAAGCTCTGCCAACTTACCGTTAATACGGTATAGTGTTGCTTTTCGTCTCTCCGAAGAGAGCGTAACATTAGTGTTTCCAATGAAACAAAAGCATCGTTGTGCCCACTCGCGCACGTCGTGTGCCCATTCTTTGATGTTGTCGGCCGTAAAGGAGTCGGCCTTGGAATAGGCATCGTCCGCCAAGTACATGATGCAGGAAAGGGGGCCTACGGAGTCCAGCAGATTGTCTTGAGCACCCCACAGACCTTTTTCCACTCCGCATCATGAAGGTAGTCATAATCTTGTCGAACTCAGGGGTTTGAGCCACCTTGTCTGGAAGGGAAGGGCATGAGCATTCCAACCTCAGTCGGCTACGTACCTCTTTGTCCAGAGGCTTGCGGAGCCACAGGTGCATGAACCTGGAGAGGTGCTCCGGGGGTGATCAGTCCCCTGACCTGGGATGGCGTAAACATAGCTTGTCCCATAGGGTCCAGAATGTTGTCTGAGTCGAGCATCTGCAGGATCCTCGCTCCTCTCCATCTGGGCCGCGCCCAGGAGGGTCTCCCGCATGAAAGCGGAGATAGACTTGTCGTCCGAACCCCAAGAGTCATAGTCCGAATCGGATAGGTCTGCTTGCCACTCGTCCAGAACCGACATGGAGTGTGATAATGCTTGGTTTTCTTCAGAAGAGTGGTCCTGACGTGGGGCCGGGGTGCTGAATTTAGAGGATTTAGCATGTTTGGCAGGTGCTTTACCCTTAGATGGCCTGGATGTAGCGCCCTCGTCTTTCCAGTGGCGTTTACGTGGGCGTGAATCCTCCCTGGTATGGTAGTCTGAGAGATCGGGGTCAGACTCGTGGTGAGGTCTCTTCGGGACGGTTTGGATAAATCGGGGGCAGCAGCTCACACTTTGGAAAGTACCTTCTCCACAGAAGCAGCGACAGCTGCATTAATCATGGCTTGGAAGTCCACAGGGGTGTTCTGGGAGTCTTCCATGGTATAGGGTAGTCTTGTGATACACGTCACAGATAGGCACTATAGTATTGGCACCCAGGTCTTAGGTATAGGTAGTGTGGCGTGGGATCAGCTAATGTAGTGGTTATGGTAGGTAATAAATCCGTCCAATAAAACCCCACCAGGGTATAGTTGGTGACCTTATAAAAACTGGGGCTCACCCAGTTGGCTAGAACTGCAAAAGCTAGTCTCCCAATAAGCAGCACTGTACTTATGTACATATAATGGGGGCTCAGCCCGGTTGCACAGGGATTGGAACCCTTAAGTGCAGGTCACAATTGTATACAGGCAGCAGCACTGACCTGACTGACCCAGCCAACGAATGCAGTAAGCTTCAGTGAGTGTAGTAGGCACAGGGGCACCAAGGTAGGGCTGTAAGAGTAGGCTTCTTCACAGGGAGAGAAGGGACATCCAGAGAGGGTGGAGAACCCGTTCGCGGCACACACCTGGCGAAATTAAAATGGCCGCCCGGATCTCGCGAGATCCGCGATCCAAGATGGCCGCCGCGTGTAGGCCGCAAAGCCGGGGACTAAAGTATAACCCGGTCGTGGGAGGAAGGGGCCAGCATGACCGGAGCCACGAATGAATGCGGCCGATAACAGAGACCCAGAGGAGGTAATCCCTTTATCCCAGAGGCCGTGGGGGATGAGAACCAGGGTCCCAGGGGTGAATAAAGGGTAGGGGAAGGGAGGGAAACCCCTATGACTGCCGGCCAACTAAGCACACTGCTTCTAAAAGCAGTAAAAGAATAGGCAAAGAAGTAGACAATAAACTTACAATTAATAAGCACACAATAAACTTATACAATACACAATTAATAAAGGTATGAGGCTCTGGGGGAGCCAAAAGTCTGACCTGTCTGCGATGGAGCAGTAAAGAAAGAGGAAGTGTCCAGGCAGCATGACCCTTATGCTGCCCATTGATTTACTGTTGTTCTTAACGTTTTTCTTTACTGCTATGGAATTTAGTAAAGAGAGTTAATGCAAAATAGGAAGCCAAACCTTAGGTCCCCCCTTATTAGTATTTAGGGCCCCCACCCGCCGCTCAGAGGTGGGGGCCAGGGGCAAAGACATTAGGTCCCCCCCCTTATTAGTATTTAGGGCCCCCACTCGCCGCTCAGGGGTGGGGGCCAAGGGGGAGGACATTAGGTCCCCCCCCCTTTATTAGTATTCAGGGCCCCCAATTTAGGTCTTTTAGACTTTTGGTAGATAACTCCCTAATACCGTGGGAATTTGGGAGTTATCTACTAAGCAGCTGAAATAGAAGTCCCGAAATGCCGAAGTTCCAAAATTCCGAAGTTCCGAAGTGTCGAAGTGCCGAAGTTGCCAAATTTCCGAAGTTCCGAAGTTGCCGAAGCTTTGAAGTGCCGAATTGCCGAAGTCCCGAATTGCGAAAATCCTGAACATTCGAAATGTTTCCCATGCACGTAGCTTCAATGGCTAGATCTCAGCTTAGGGACAGTTCTCTCTCTACCTTTTGTATTTGTCTGTGTATATTGTGCATTCTCCCCTAATTCTACAGTGCTGCGGAATATGTTGGCGCTTTATAAATGGCAGTAATAAATCCTGATTGTATTTTGTTTATTAGCTTAAAGCAGATGTGCCACTTTCAGGGGTCTTCGTGTATTTTACAAATACTCATAAAGGCCACAGAGACCAGGAAACTATTTTACTTACCTGAAGCTGTCCCTTGCAGTCGCCATCAGTATTAATTTTTGCGTATAATTTCAATATAGTTTTAGTCATAGTATTTTCACTATGAAGCAATTTTAGTTTTAGTTGTATTTTAGTCATCTAAATTGTTTTAGTTTTAGTAGAAAAAAAACTCTTGTAGATTTTGGTCAAGACGACTAAAATCTAATGAGTTTAGTTAAAGCCTATATCTGTCTCTTTTGCCAGTCCCCCAGCCCCTCTAGGTACCTCTCTCCCAAGCCCTAGTCTGTCTCTTTTGCCTCTTCCCCAGCCCTCTGTGGCATTTTGCCCACCACCTGCCTAGCCCAGGTGTCTCTTGTTCTCTAGTTTCCTTTGTGGGTTTTGTTCCCCCAAGCACCTTGTCTCTTTCTCCCCCTGCCCCTCCATGCCTCTCATCTCCCCCATGTGTCTCATTCCCTCCCCTGCATTTCATCTCCCCCAAGCCTGTCCATGTGGTCATTAACCCCAAACCCATGTGTCTCATTCCCCCAGCCCTCCGTGTGTCTCAATCCCCAAATCCCACATGTGTCTCATTCTCTCAGCCCCCCATGTGTTTCGAACCCAATCCCCCAATGTGTCTCATTTCCTCTCCTCCCTTCCCCATTTGTCTTACCTGCCAGTGTTCATTTTGGTTTAAATATGTTTTTATTCCATTAGTAACAATAAAACTGGCATATAACAAGGGTGTGAGTCGTTGCGTTATTGCCTACGCAGAGGCTTAGCACGGTAATTTATGATGGACTTGCATGTGCCTTTGCAGAGGCCTGGTATTGCATCACAATATATTATCAATCTTCAGTATGTCATATGCATATAGGTTCTGATCTGGGTGTATGCATTATAAGGTACCTGGTGTGACCATCCTAAGTTAATCGTTAATTAAGATACATGCATCTTGCTCAGTGCTGCATGAATTGTATGGTTACAGTTGGTGCTGCATCTGTTGTGTAGAGGCTGGGTATGATACCTAGCGTGAGGTGTGCAAGCGCCTAAATAGTAACCAGGTTTGTGTTTTCCGTGCCCCATCTGTTGTCTACACCGGTGTAGGTGGCCAGGCTGGCGAGATGTTTATGTAGTTGCATAATGCAATGTGAGTGGCCCTGCTGTGTATAATCGGGTCATGTCAGGTGTAGGTATCTCTTTCTTGGTGGTGTTGGATTATGCGTGATAAGGTAGTCGAATGGCTATGTGTCCCTGTAGGCTGTGTGTGTATTGTGGTGTATGTCCAACGTCAGGTGGGGTCGTGGGTGACGTTGTCAGAAACGTCGGTTGCGGGCCCTAGTGTCCCTAGTGGTATGTGGGTATGTGTGCGTGTCCCACTCATATGGTCCATATTCACCAGGGAGCTCAGTTCATATTTTTATGTCTGGGTGTCTGTGTGGGTCCCATTTTGGGTGTGCTCATGTGGGCAAGGTTCTGGGACAAGGAAAGAAGGAAGGGGAGGAAAATGGGAAGGAGCGGAGGAGAGATGGGTATGGGGGGGATAGAAGAGGGGGTAGCATTAAGGCGGGTGGACACCTCTGCCGTCTGGTCGATCTTTATCCCCAGTCTCCGCCCCGGTTCGTCATGCCACGACGGCACTACAGGTGGTCAATTCTCACAAGTCTTCTGCCTGCTCCTCCCTACGTTGGGTGCATTCAGGAGTGACACTAAGTCATCTGAGGTGACATATCTCAGCCAGTAGAACCATCTCTTCGTGTATTTTTGCTTTTGCCTTCACTGTGGTTGCCTTCAGGTCTTCAAATTTCCAGGTGTCCTCCACCTCCTCCATCCATCGTCTGAGTGGGGGGATGCTTGGTTGCTTCCAGAAGATGGGGACTGTTGTTTTTGCTGCGTTGAGAAGCCTTGGTATCACTGATCGTTTATATGCCGGCGTGGGTATCGTTGTGTGGTGTAGCAAGAAGGGAGCTGCTGTCATTAGGAGGCTTTTGTCTGCAATTTCGTTGATCACTCGCCCTACTGTTTCCCAAAAAGGTCTAATGAGGGTGCAGTCCCACCAGAGGTGTAGCAACGTCCCGGTCTCCCCTCCGGATCTACCCTCCGGATCTCCAGCACGTGTCCAGTTTCGAGCTGTCTCTGGCGTGGAGGTCCACAGGGATGACGTACCAAGAGTTTAAATGAGTTTTCCTGGAGCCTCGCTGAACCGGGTGGGTGAGTGTAATGATTTTATCCCAGTCCGCATCCATGAGTGTTTCCTCAAGGTCCTCTTCCCATCTCCGGATACATGGCGGTGCCAGAAGGTACCCTCTGGTTGCCAGCAAGGTGTATATTTGGGATATCGCTCTCGAGGGTGGTGTGTCTGACAGGCACAGAGATTCGAACTCCATACATTCCCATATAAGGCTCGGTTGTTGGGGGATCGAGCGTGTATAGTGTCATATTTGTTCTCTCGCTATAGTGTGTAGGAAGGTGTGCCTTTGGTCCAGGAAAAGGGCAGCCATTGGTCGTGTTTTGCCTGTGGGCATGAGCACGTCCACTATTCGGGGCATCACGGTATTGGGCCCTGGTCGCAGGGTTGGACCCATGTCTCCAGCCGGGAAATCTGGGTTACCCCTGAAAGGGAGTAGAGGGCCCGGGTCGGTCGTGAGATAGAATTTGGGCCGTTTTGGGGTGGCCTTCATGAATGGATTCTTGTGTTGTGCGCACCTGCTTGCTTCCCGTGTGAGCCAGGGTAGGGCTCTAAGGTCGCAGTCGGGGCTATCCCTTCCAGTTGGACCCAGGGTTTTCCTCGTGATGTGGTCGACCAACTAATGACCCGAGTGAGGTGGGCTACTTCTTGAAATCGAGGAGGGCTAGGCCCCCTTTGAGTTTAGGGAGAGTCAGTTGAGAGTGAGCTATTCAGGGGAGTATATGAAGTGTCGGACTGCCACTTGGATGGATGTAAAAAAGCTCTTCGGTACCGCGACCGGTATGGTTTGGAAAACGAATAGGAATTTGGGGAGTAGGGTCATCTTCACCACATTGATGCGGCCTGTCCAGGATATGTAGTAAGCGTTCCAGGTCTGAAGTTCCGCCTGCGCAGTCTTGAGAAGTGGTAGGAAATTGTGAGTGTACAGGTCACCCCTAGGTATCACATCTTGGCGGTGCACCAACGGAAGGGAAAGCAGCGCCTGAGTGTCTGTGCTTGGGTGTGTCCAACGTTGAGGTTTAATATTTCCAATTTGGTATAATTGATGCGTAGGTTGGAGACGTTGCCGTATGTCTCGAATTCTGTCATGATCGTTTGCAGTGTCGTGGCCGGGTGTTGTACGATGAAGAGGAGGTCATCTGCATAGGCCAGGACTTTGTGGTGTGAGCGGCCTATACTGAGTCCACGAATCGCCTCGTTGCCTCGTATGTTATTAAGGAATGGCTCTAGGTTTAGTGCAAAGAGCAGAGGGGACAGGGGGCAGCCTTGGCGCGTTCCATTGCATATTCGGAACGGGTCAGTGAGGGCCCCATTGATGCGGAGTCGCGCTGTCGGGTCAATGTAGAGCATCTCAACCCATTGTATGTATTTGGGGCCGATGCCCAGGCTCCGGAGGGTTTCGAAGAGGAATACCCAGTCGACCCTATTGAAGGCCTTTTCGGCATCCGTGGAAAGGATTAGGGTCTGCTGATTGGATTGTGAAGCTATGGAGACCAGGTTCAGTGCCCGTATGGTGTTACCCCTAACCTCTCTCCCGGGAATGAACCCCGTCTTATCTGGGTTGACCAGGTCCGGGAGTAATGGTGCCAAGCGGCTGGCTAACACGCTGGCCAGGAGCTTGACTTCCATGTCCAGAACCGATATCAGGTTGCATAAGTCGGGTCGTTACCCTCTTTCGGGAGGAGGGTGATGTTTGCTGCTGTGAACAGGGTTAAGGGGGTCACTCCATCCAAGATCGAGTTCAGAACTGAGTGTAGTTTCAGTAGGAGGTCAGGTAGGAAGGTTTTATAATATAGTAGTGGCAGTCCGTCTGGCCCTGGTGCTTTCCCCGTCTTAACCTTTCTGATTGCGCATGTCAGTTCTTCCATGGTGATGGGGGCCTCTAGTTCGTCCCGGTCTGGGGTGGCTATTTGTTTTAATCCTGCTGCATCCAGGTATGTGCAGATGGCCTCACCTCTGCGGTGTGTCTAGGCGGCCTGTGTGTCTTGTTGCAAATTGTAGAGGTCCTCGTAATATCAGGTGAACGCGGCCGAGATCTGGTCTTGTAGGTAGCACATTTGCCCAGCAGCGTTTTGAATCTTGGATATATATAGGTGGTTCCTGCACTTTTTAGTAGGGTTGCCAAGAGTCTGCTGCACTTGTTTCCATGTTCATACACCAGGTGTTGGAATTGTTGGAAGGAGTGTTGGATTGTTCGGTTCAGGTGTTCATGAGTTGGGTGCTCTTGAGAAGAAGGTAACGATAAGTCGCGAGGTCCAGTGTTCGCTTATGACGAAATTCTAGTCCTGCTATTTCCTTGTTGAGGTCTGTTACCGTCTGGTTGTATGCCTTTTTCCGCGCCGAACAGTGCGCAATAAAGTGTCCCCGAAGTACTGCTTTATGTGCCTCCCCGCACAGCAGGGGCGTCGTGTTTTCTGTTTCGTTAACAAGGAAATAGTCCTGGATAGTTTGTTTAGTCGCGACAACCAGGGCTGGGTCTGCAAGGCCACGTCATGGGCAAAAATTCCGACTCCACAAAGAGAGGCAGGCGGTGATACGGTAGGAGGAAGTAATCCAGCCTGGTGTAGGTGGCGTGGGTTGTGGAATAGAATGTGTAGTCCCTCGCGGTGGGGTTTAGCGATCTCCAGCTGTATCATCCGTGTGTGTCTATTGGGTGCCTGCTGAGCAGGGTTTGCTGAGTAATCCAGCCTGGTGGTGTAGCGGTAGATTGAGATCCCCGCCTATGATCAGGGTGCCCTCTGCGAATCCCATCAAGGTGGCCAACGCCGATTGGAGGAATCTGAATTGGTTGGTATTTGGTGCGTACAAATTCGCGAAGGTGTACGTCTGGTCTTGGATGGTCCCCTTCGTAAAGATGTATCTGCCGTGGGGGCATCTAACACGAATGGGATCCCCCTGGAAAACAGGGTGCCCACGCCAGGTGTGCGACACAGTGGGTTGTTGCTGAAGAGTCCTAGTGGATAGCTGCGGTCTCGCAAGGACTGTGTTCGGTTCTCCTGAAAGTGTGTCTCTTGTATGAAGGCCACCGATGCGTGGTATCGTTACAGGTCTCGTAGGAGTCGGGAGCGCTTCTCTTGAATGTTGAGGCCTTGGACATTATACGAGAGGATGTTCAGGTCCTCCCTAATGTATTGAGCGCCTACTCACTCGGGGTACTCGGGTATCCCCCGTTTGCCTCTGGCTGATGGGGAGGGGATGTCCCAGTCAGTCCTGAGTTGCACCGGGGGTTAGCCGTCTGTCCAGCCGTCTATGACGGAGAATGGTGTCTGCCGGGTAATGAGAAAGTGTGGCTCCTGTAGGACCTACTTCCCCTATGTGCGTGGGTCATGGGGCAGGTCGCGGTTTGCCCCGTCCATGTGTGGGCAGCTTCTGGGGTTACAAGTCCTCAGTCGTCCCTCGTTCTGATCTCAGATTGTGGGCCCTGTGTGTCGTGAGGCGCTGGTGCGTGTGTTAGTATTCTGTGGGCTGTGTTGGGGTTGAGTGCTCTCTGCTTTGTGGGTGTTGTGGGTGCCCCCCTATGAATAGGTGGGCTAGCGGCCTGGGACAAGGGTGGTTGTGTTCTTGCGTTGTGATGATGCTGCATGTGGGTGGGACCTTGGCATCACTGGTTACTTCCGGAGCAGATGCCTGTACATTAAACCCTTACAGGCGATTGCTGCCATTCCCATTCCTCCCCTTTGTCATTCTTCCACTGTATGTTTGACCTGAGTTTCCTTATCACCATACGGTGTCTACAGTGTCGTGCCTCCCAGTTTGTTACACCCTGAGCCATTGCAATTGTCTAGCAGCTCACCCCCCTTTGAGGCGTCCTCCCCGCCCCTTCCCCCCTGCTTCGCATTCTTTATTGTCCCCTTTGGTTATCATGTGCATTGTACCTCCCCTCGTGTCTCTTCCCTCCCTTTCCTCCCTCCCGTTGTCTTTTAGCGGTTTGTCCCCTCTCAGCATGCCCTGGTGTTGTTGCTACAGCATTTATTCCTCTGGTCTCGCCGGGTATTGGTGCCATGGACAGTTGCGTTGGGGCCTGTCTCTGCCCTGGTCCCTGCCCAGTGGTGGAGGTGGTGGGCCTGTCGCTTGTTGCAGGAATTGAGGAGCCAGCCAGTTCGGCACCTGGGCTTGCGGAAGCCATAGGGAGCGCTGGAGCCCAGGGACGTCCGCAGGAGTCCATATGACGCGGAGGTCCGGTCCTCTGCGGGCGCATAGGGAAAAAGGGTACCCCATCTATATGGGATACCTGCCGCTTGGAGTGCAGTGGTGAGTGGTCTAAGGGCCTTCCTTGCCTGCAGGGTGTAGCGGGAGAGGTCTTGGTATATGGATATTTGCTGATTATCGATGCGTATTGTACCCATGCGGCGTGCGCTGCGTAGTATATCTTGCTTCAGGGCGAAATTGTCTAGACAGCAGACAATATCACGTGGCTGTTCGCCGGGTGCAGGTGGTGCATGGTAGGCCCTGACCAGGCCCAGTCTATGAATTTGTTAGCCTCCCAGGGCATGGCTAAAGGTTGTGCGCAGGATCTCAGGTATGTTCTCCACTGAGCCCCCTTCTCTCATCCCCTCACACGGAGGTTGAGCCTGCGGTCCCTATTGTCAAGGTCATTTACCCAGGTTGTTAAGTGGGCCTGGCTGGCTTCATACCCCTTTATTGTGTTGCGGATTATTTCAGTGTCTGACCTTAGTGCTCTGGTGTCTGCCTCGGTCACTGTTAGACGTGCATCCATGCCGGCCACCAATGTTCATTTTGGCAGCAAATTATAATTTAGTTTTAGTCATAGCCTTTTGACTAAAAAGCCATTTTAGTCATATTTTAGTCATCTGAATTGTTTTAGTTTTAGTCTAATTTTAGTTGACTACATCTCAACAAATGTAGTCGACTAAAATAGTAAGTCGACAAAATTAACAGGGGTCACCATCATGCGTGAGAGTACAATACTAGGTCTAAGGAGATTTCCATGAGAGAATACATAGAAAACGTCTCGCAAGGTGCTAGTATAAAAGCAAAAAAAAACAACAATTTTTATTATATATTGTGTGAGAGAAAATGTGGAATGATTGTTGAGGGAAGATATATTAGGCCTGCTTTACTAAACAGCAGCCTAAGGTTTCTCAGTTAAATGCCCCAGGGCAAGATGTTAGGTTTGCAAGATACACTAGAAAAGCTACAATTTCTGGGGAAATTGTGTGAAGTGTTCTTGCCTCCACCAGTAGTCTACAACTGGAGTGGGCGGAGTAACTGTTATCATTTATATAGCACATTTAATCGCAACGTTGTTGCACAGTTAAATTAAACCATACATTTATAAAAACATTAGCAGGTGTTCAAAAGGCCCTGTCTATGACATCACTTGCTGCTGCAGCCTGGCACAGGTCAGAGTATTTTGGCGGTTGCCATCTTCAAACGGTCGTATTTTAAAAACTATAAATCTTACAGCGAAGAGCTTTATATTGTGAGAATCACAAGACCCAGACCTATATTTTGATGCATAGTATGTCTCTGAAGTATTAAAATTGAAGGCACAGTCGCAGTTTAGAAATTGCACTTCAAATTTGAGCTTTGCAGAGTGAAGTTTCAATGAATGTCAATGGACGGCGTTAGTTGCAAACAAATGATTATATTGTGAAAACTATCAGGACTATGGCTTAGCCGTTGACATGTTTAGTGGCAGCAGGGATAGCTGAACGTTTTGATATAAGATTTGTGTAGGTGGGCCTGAAAATAAGGGAGTGGTGGCAGTTTAGAAATCATGTCCTGATTTTTCAGCTTTTGCCAGCTCCCACTCTAGCTTTGCCATTCATTCCTATGGGACAAATTTCGCCACAAGAACGACGATATTCCGTGAACCATTCGGCGAAACATTCCACAAAGTAATAGCAATCCGATCGGGAACAATCTGCACGTTTTGGTAAATTTTTGTCTATGTAGTGTAAAAACTGTGGGAGGAGTTAGGGTGGCAAATTTTGCTATAATAATAATAATATATGAGAAAACATTAAGTGTGTCTTGCTATGCAAGAACACTTAATTAGTGGTACTCTGCAAACCACGGTAAGGGCCCTGGGGCAGAGCATTTGGAGAGCAGGGTGGGCCAGTGCTCCAATAGCACTAGTTGGTATATAAAAGCCAGACCAGGACTTGTATATACCTTAGGAGTTCCAGAGATGTGAACTAATTGATACTCACCTGTAGCTGGTCAATTAGCAAGCAGGCTTTTAAAAGAAGGGATCAGCCTGCTGCAGAGTGATGGAAAAAGAGCCAGAGGAAAGGTGTGTCTTGCATGTATAATTTTGTTATTGTAAATTGGTAAGTGGGAAAGCCACCCAATTCCAGATAGCGATTACTGTGTTTAGTAAGTGCTCAAACAAGAGTAAAGAGTTTTGTTTTGTTTATTTTGAAGTACCTGTATATTTTGCACCAAATAAATCAGGAAATTGACCTGGATGTGTCCTGGACTTTGATTACCTTAGAAGGCTGTGGTTTACCGTAAGATCTGTGACAAAATCCTGCCTGTAAAAGAGGTGGTTTGTTACAACTGTGATAGAAGAGTGATAAATATTTAAAAATAGGCAAATACCTTGTCTGTTAGTATTTGTAAGGGCCCTGGAAGTATAGTATCAGAGCTTAAAGGACCACTCTAGGCACCCAGACCACTTCAGCTTAATGAAGTGGTCTGGGTGCCAGGTCCATTTAGGATTAACCCTGCCTGCTGTAAACATAGTTTCAGAGAAACTGCCTCCATGCCGGAGATCATCAATCTTGATGATCTCAATCAATCCAATTCTTTCCCATAGGGAGGCTATTGCACATGCAAAGGAATCAATGCATCTCAATGGGGAAAGTTCAGAGTCTTCATGCACAGCATGGAGATGCTTAATGTTAGTGCTGCACACTGTGCAGCACTAGACTAGGAAGCACCTCTAATGGCCATCTGAGTGACTGCCACTAGAGGTGCTCCTTGGCAGCAATGTAAACACTGCCTTTACTCTGAAAAGGCAGCTTTTCCAGTGCTCAGCCTGCAGGGACAGGCTATAGACACCAGAACCACTACTATAGTGTCCCTTTAAAGAAAAAGTGCAATAAATTAGAATGAAAAACATTACAGTGAAACAAACATATGACAAAAATGTAAAAAAGGCATCAGTTACCATTCATGGAATCTTGGAAGATTATTACAAAGCCCTTCGGCATTCCAGTTGTTGTGGACTACAAAAGTTAACCATGATTCCTATAGAGCAGATTAGCTTAAAATAAATTGTCCACAGAACATGTTATGTTGAGAAAAAAAAAGAGGCTAAAATACTACCAGCGCTTTAGGAATTGTGATCATTTATTTTTGTATTCACAGTAACAATTCCCTTATGAATGTGTTTGGTTTGGAATATATTTTTCCAATTTGGTTATGTTTAACATTCTTATCTTCTTCGTCCACAGTGTATACCTATCTGAAGTCTTTTCAAGATCATCAACAACTGGACACAAAGATTACATTTTATTAGAAAAATATATAACAAAGAAAATAGTTATATGTGAACTGATATAGTGGTTAAGAAATAAAACACATTTAATACTGTATCTAAATAGAAATATATTTTTTATCATAGTTTTGAATCTTTCTGTGCTTCGTGTTCAATACAAGATTTGAATAGGTCAACCAACAATTAATTATTACATACTTTTCCCCAATAAACAATTATAATTTAAAGCCCACGATTCCCAACAACTAAACCTGAAAGTGCATTTGTTGATGCACTTGGCCAATCTTACAGTCACGGTGGACTTTTTATCTCTGACAAAATGAATCCACTTTTATTTACAGTCACATATACATGTATTTAGTTATCCATGCCATAAACCCATGCTGAAAGCAGCTGGAACATCAAAAAGGTTTAATTATATTTATTATTCTAGTCATTAAGCAGTTCTTGGTCCCCATTTATTCACCACTGTGACCTGTATGGAAGTTTACTATGCACATGTTCCTTATCCCAAACAGATACTACTGATTATTGAAATCAGGATATTGATAGACAAGTTCAGACCATTTTAATGAAAAGGCTTTTTCATTCTTCAAACGGATGTAATTTGTGGTCATGTAACAGAGAGCATTTCAGGCCTTCTAACCCAAAAGCCCACGCCAAAAACAGGAGGAAAAAATCCCAGACATGATTAATGCAAAGAACGATTAATTTGAAAATTGATGTTGGCTGAAACTTTATTTGGTCTGACCTGGCCACGGGGCAAAATAACACAGGTCTAGTATTCAGGCCTGTGATCTGAAATCACCGATATCCAGACCAGGGCCCAGGTCACCAAGGGACAACAAGGCTTTATGTTAATCGTATTAGTGCCAGCAACACATTGAGATGTAGTGCATGCCAACTTGGAAAGCAGTTACAAATAGGAAGAAGTAAACTGTAACCCCTGAAGCATTAAAGTAATTAGCCATGAATTTGTATGTAGGAGTTCTACTGAGATACATGCAATGGCATTTTTAGTAATGAACATTTCTTCTGAGAAATAACTTTTTAGATTGACGGTGCGTCTGTTTTTTTTCACTACCATTGCACATCAATCTCTTAGCATTAAGAAAGTTAAGGGGGGGAAATAAGAAGACAAAAAAAGATGTCACATGCTTCCTTTTATTCCTCGTCTTAGAATTTGAGTATTGCTTAGGTTCGAGTCTTCATTTTCTTAATGACCCTATAAGAATCTTGAATAAAAAGGAACGGAGCTTCAAGGTAATGCTTCACACCACAAAGCTCCTATGTGAATGTGGTCAGTACAAAGTGCAAGAGTTTATAAACTGGCAGAATGAGTTTCAACTTGTACAAGTCTAAGTGTAGACATATCGTAGAGTAGGCGGTGCATAGTTCTTTCACAGGCACACATTTAAGGCTTTTGGTGTGGTCCCAGTAGTTGAAGATGTCAAGATGTCCAACCCAACAGTCTTTTCCAATGCTGAGAAAAGGCTTTGGAGTTGCTTAACCCAATGAGAAGCAGTATAAACAAGTATAGCGCCATCATAATAGCAAACCGGTGTGTTGAAAACCAGGATGGCTCCTTGGATCTATTAATGACAGAAACAAGAATATGAAAACAGTTAGACACGAGACAATTACCATATGATTCATCACCAGTGCCCTCATCTTCACTTTCACATGCCCAGCAGTAATCCATGGACTACTAGGCCTAGCAGATGGGTAATTTTTTGCGGTGTCAGTGGTATACACACTATGACAATCTAATATAAACCCAGAACACAAAACAAAACAAAAAATAAATCTCTGCATAAATATTACAAAAGATACAACAGCAAGCATGTAGAACAGAGGTTCTCCAGCTGTTGCAAGAGTGTGTGTACCTCAATGCCTCATAGAAATTGTAGCCCAATAACACGTGGAGGAACCAGTGTGGATATCCCTGGTTTAGTGCTTTAATTATTTCCACGTGTTTCCACTCATTGATGCAGTCGGCATAATATACAGTTGTTTTTTCATCATCATTTCACAAAAATTACCTGCATATTTGTGTATATTAGTGGGAATATAAATGTATAGTTAATCCCATGCTCATGATGTATGTTTATTAGAACGTGATTTGTTTCTTATAATCTTCGATGCACCAGAACAATTGACTTGTATACAACACCCTGCCAATAAGCTCAATCCAGGATAGAGTATTAGGCAGAAGGAGATTGCTCATCTCAGCAGGGAAGCCAAAGGGAGACTGACACGGGGGAAAGGTGAGTAAAATATAAATATATATATTTTCTTAATTCATTCTGGGGGTGGGGGCAGAACTAAATAGTTGTACACTAAAACTTGTACACACGAGTATTCCTTGAAATATTTAAGTATTAGTTTATCTATATAAGTGTTAGGGGTTTAGCTAGCACCCTGTAAATATATGATTAGGATCATACTGAAACTGCACTCTCATATTTGGTAGATTCTTTAAATTGTACTGTAATCAGCATATTAGAATTATTTGGAAAATATAGGCAGCCCTGCAATTTCTACCCACCTTCTCTTCGGCTGTTTTTGAGAATACACCAAAAGGTATTTTACTCGCAACAACTGGTTATTTGTCACAACAAAGTATTTCTGTGGAACATCTCCCCCTTCACTGTTACGCGCCCTTGCTCGCTTCCGGTCGATTTCACATGAATCTGAAAAATATATACCAGAAAGAGATATATTTAGAAATGAAGGCCGTTCTAGTTTAAAAAAAATAAAAAATAAAATAGATAGAATATATATATCTCTATCTCTATCTCTATCTGCATGCTACAGACACACAAACGTGTAACAGCCTAGCTGTAACAGCCAAGGAAGTTGGATAAACACACAAAAAAAGTTTTCTTTTTTTAGAGAGCCGTAGTGGTTATGATACATAGAGTGTTCCTTAGATGCTCCCTACCAACACTACTACTAGGTATGATAAACTCACTAGAGCTGTTTTGAGATTATAGCTTATAGCGTATGTATGTGGACTCCTGTGAGATTATATATATTGCCAAAATACCATAGTATTGCAGTATGCAATGATACCTTTTTACTGGACTAACATAATATTTCAAAGACAAGCTTTTGAGAGTTGAGGAAGAGAGGAAACTCTTATGTTGGTTCAATAGAGAAAAAAAAACAAGCAAACAGTGCAGAAGATGGTGCTAGAAGGGTAGAGTAAAAACAATATATATATTTATTTTGATTTTAATCTCCCCTTCTAGCACCATCTTCTGCACTGTTTGCTTGTTTTTTTCCCTCTCTCTCTGATCTTCACACAAGATATATACAACCCTCTGCGAGAATGGGGTCAATTTTCTATCAAATGTGTCATCTTGCTCAGAAATGCTTTAGACTTGAGAAAGGGAGGTTCTCCCGAAAGCTTGTCATTAAAAAAAATTCTGTTAGTCCAATAAAAAAAATAAAAAATTAAAAAAAATTTAAAAAAAAAGGTATTACAAGATACAAGATCACCTTAAAAATAAAGTGAATGGACTCCTGGAGCTGGCTAGTGACTGATGGCCAAATGTGTGTGGGGAGGGAGAGGGAGAGGGAGAGGGAGATTATTTTTTCTAGTTGTGCATAGTTATTTTATGAAACTGAAATTCAAAGGCTTAAGGGACACTGCAGGCACCCAGACCACCTCAGCTCAAGTGGTCTGGGTGCTGAGTCCCTTTTGCACCTATTGCTGCCATGTAAAACAGTGCAGTTACAGAGAACTGCAACATTGACATTGCAGCTCTAAGTCTGCCCTCAGTGGCTGTCTACCAGACAGCCGCTACAGGGCTTCCGGAATCTAAACGGACCTCTGGTCCGTTATTGGACGCTGGGCATCCTCACGCTTTGCATAAAGGACCTCCAGCATCAGATTTTTTCCCCATAGGAAAAAATTGATTAATGCAGTGCAGTGTTTTGCTATGAAGCACTGCACATAAAGCGTTTAACCCCTCTTCTGCTGGTGGTGTAACCACCTCTGGCAGCATCATTGGGGCTTAATTAGCCAGCCCAAAACAGGAATCCTGGGTGGCTATTGTCAATTCTGTGTATATTGGACATCTGAAGCCAGTACACATAGTGACAGCCTGATGGCAATAGGCAACCAACGGCTGTAGAGGAGGATCGTACTGAATTTGAGAAATTGGTCTCAGCTTTGGTATGGAGGCGAATTCTTGCTGTATTTTTGTATTTATTTTTAAGAGGAGTTGAAGGACACTGACCTGCACATCAAGGGTTCCCCCAATCAAAAAAAGTGTTTTATTAAAACACTATTTGGTTGGCATAACAATTTAAGTAAATAGTATTACTATACTGGATGTAGTAATGGTAATTATTATAGCATCCAGTTAAAAAAAAAATCAAAAAAAAAAAAAATCAAAAAAAAAAATCTATTTTTTTTCTCAGTTAAGCAATTAGTATGTTAGTGCTCCCCCTGGTCAGACTAACTCACCTTTCTTCTTTGCCTGACACTTTACATCAGGGTGATCTATCATTTCACACACTGCTACACAGCTCAGCACTGGTCCTAAAATGCTATGACACCATCCATGACCATGAGGGCTATACAGAAGGGCCAGGCTCAGGTCACTAGTCAAGTATGTGCCTTCTCCAAACAAGGAAGTCTGAAAGAGGAGATCAGAGAGTTATTACTAGCGCAATACAGACCTTTTATAAAAGTCAGGGAATTATTCAGAGTAGCTATAAAACATGTATCTTCTTACTTCTTTATAACAATCATAATTTATACAGAAACTAGCAATATTGAATGGATTGTCTTTAAATTATAAATATTTGACTTGTCTTTCAGGAGAATTTATCAGCAGTTTTAAACTTTTATAGCTATAAAAAAGCACTAACGGTCCACAAAGCCATAAACATCTAATACAGCATCACCTACACACACACACACACACACACTATTTCTATATTGTATAAATATGTAGACACACACACACACTAAATACAGGGCTTGAAATTTTAAGTCCTACACTACTACACTACTAGCCAGTAGACTTGAATTCAGCAGTTACTAAACAACCTGTCCAGAATTTACCTGTGGGGTCAAACTGCTTCAAACAAATTTGTGCACGAGTCTACTAGCCAGGGCTTGAAAGACCACTGCAAGGCTAGAGAGACCATGACGCACTTAATTAGCTTGGTTTCTATGATGAACTAAAATGCTACAGAGAACACAAAATGCATGGCTTCAGTGATTCCCAGGTAGGGAGGCGAGAGGTTTGGTTTACACTTCTTTTTCATACATTTACAATCAAATGCAAGTTACACACACGTACTTTAGTTTACTAAATTGTTTACACCGGTAGCAAGAATGTTCATATACACACACAGAAAGATCACGCAAAGTGTCAAACCTTGTTAAGGTGGCAGTGCAAGCCATTGTGGAGTATGGAATGGAAATTCTCCAGCCGACTGCCATGCAAAGCGTACATCAGGTCCCTCTCGCCACGTATCTCCTGGAACTTGGCGTTCAGCTTCTCGCAGTATTCTATTTCAAACAGGAAGTCAGGGGTGGGCAGAGCAAGACTGGGAGAGCCTAGCAGGGCTCCGATTTCCTCATACTAAAACAGCAAGTGAGGGGCAGCCTTAACTCAAGGCTGGTATTATAGGACCATAATGGTTAGTACATACATGATTTACGCTGCTGGTTAATTCATACAGACTAGATCACATTTTAAGAATCTATAACAGTTTTGTAATTGTGATACCATTGTATAAAGATGCCTTGAACCTCTCATAAGCATTTTCATAAATTTATATTAAAGCTTTATATAGTTAGCATTAATTGGCAAGTTATTACTGGAGACCAAAGACTAGACAGAGTAAGTAGCCAAGCTACTGAATTCTGGGTTAGCTAACCAGTAGATCTGTTCCCTAGAGTGAATGCTAAGGACGGTGTTAGGGGAAAAGAGATTGGTTTGCCTTTATTTTTACAGGTTGTTTTTTTTATTTTACATTCTTTGCCTACCCCTTCTCCTAGTATTATTAGTGTGAGTGGGGTAAAAAGGGTCATATTTTGTGGTGGAGCTTGGGGAACCTTGAGTTTTCATTCTTTTTTATGGAGAAGCCAGGTCAGTTTATTACACACTGCAGCACTGAAAGGTCTCATTTTATTGGCGTAGCTCACCTACTAAAACATTACGCCTGGTCTCACTAGGCATAGCATTTCCACCAATAAAAGAGCTTTTTTTGAGCCTGTGAAACCACAACATCATTTGGCTAATAATGCCAAGTAGTGTAGCAATTCCCATGGTTTCCTGTAAATAACTTAAGCCAGAACCCTTTAACTAATTGGATTTGCAGCAAAGTTACACCAGTAAGTTAATACTAATTTGGGTGTAACTTTGCTGCAACGCCAAAATAAATATGTCTGTCAAGCTCTAGTAAATTGAGCTGTATGTTTCTATATCAATTAAAAAAAATATTGGATGGATGTATTTTTTTAAGACATGCACAGAAAATAACTAGGTAGAACAGAAGTATTAAAACACTTTCCCAAAAGAGGTAATTTATTCATCTGAATGACCTCTTCATAGTAGGATTTTTATAACAGGCTCAGACAAATTAAAAAAGGATTAGATGATCATTAGTCAGAAGGCAATGGCTTAAGTGAGATCCAAGGATTTCAAGGCAGGGAAAAAAATTAAATTGCATCAGTTAAGTTGTTCTTGTTTGCCATTAAATCCATTGGAAAACTGTGAAAAACAGCAGCTGTGTGGGTTAGTTAGTAAGTTGGATTTTGAAGTTTAACCCCTTCACTGCTAAAAACCATGTATACACAAGAGTAAAAGATGACTATCCATGCCGTAATACCACATATACCACGACACCTTTGCAAACAAACATATTTTGCAAAATGTGCCCATTCTAGAGTGGTGTGCATGAAAAACAAAGATTATTTTTGTAATTAAAAAAAAAAAAAAAAACACATTTTGTCTACACATGCTGAAATTAAAAATTAATTTTACACATTATATTCTAAACTCCAACCCATATTTTTGCTAATCACTTGACAGAGAAGGTGTGACACGGTGCATAGTGACAATAAAATAACGTTATAAGGGCATAATTCCCATATAAAGTAAAAAATAATATTCCGGCATTTAGGATGTACTTTTGCATGACTAAGGCCTATGGGCTGAAACGTCACCATTTTTATATCCTAGCACATGATTTGTCACAAAGAAGTTATCCAATACCACTATCAGAATATTTCATCTGACCTAAATGTATTCTGGTTATGAAATACAAAAAATACAGAGGATTCAGGTGTTCATATTGTTTCCAAAATAAATTATTAGAGGGATTTTTATTTTGTTTCTGAGAAATGCACTTTTCAAAAGCCTTGTTCTTCTATTTGAGAAAACAATACTTTACAAATGATTTTTGTTTGGGGGAATTAAAATCATCAGAAATACAAAATTTAGAGGGTGCAAGACCACTGAAAGTACCATTATGTCCAACCATATATTTCCAAGGTCATTTGTTTTAAAAGGTTAGGTTTGCACCAAACATTTTAACTCTACAGAATTACTCGCCATACTCTGTGTCTGTCATCCCTATTTTTTTTTTTTTTTTTAATAAAGTCATTATTGTGCACCTTACCATTGCATTATTAAAACATAATGGAGGATAATGGAGGATTTATAAAAGGTGACACTATCCCAAATGTAGGACGAGTTCCTAAGGTGGCACATTTGCCCTGGAAACCAATGGTAACAGCAGAAACAGTAAGTTCTGCAATACTTTTAGAACTCTGTCCAAATATTCTATTTGCAATACTTTTAGAACTCTGTCCAAATATTCTATTTGCAAGACTTTTTAGAAATCCCCAACAATGAATAGTCTATTTTACTCGGTACAGAAAAGGGCAATAAAATGGACCTGTCTCCGATATTGTTGTATGCTGCATGTATGCTCTTTATGCCAATAATACTGAATTGCATAAAACCCTAATTGTTGTTGTACAATAACTTCTCAACACGCATGGATATACTTCTGTGCAAAAGTCACAAGTCATAAGGCAAATCTTGAAAAAGGACACGTGCACAACATACACAGAAACGTGGTCTGAGATTCTAAATGAACAATGCCATCTGTGCAATTCACACATCTTGCATAACACTTGCAGTCTTTTAGAAACACAAGCTTTCGGAGTTACTGTGTGTGGGGCTGTTTGGTTAAATTGGACTCATGATAGCTGAATGTTGTATTGGAGTCTGACATTGTGCTTATCTTAGTGAGAATCTTTCTTCTATGTCAGCTCACTACAACTTAAAGGCTATACTTTGCTAAGGACTTTTAGAACAGCCCATTTATGGTTTTGATTACCTACAAAATGACCACAACAGGTCAGCTTTCACTTTATTCTTAGTGTACACTTTAAACATGCTGCATCTGCAAACTTCAAACAGACACGTAACAGGTTGCTACCATTTGCAGATTAGCATCCAAGCACAAAACACTTACCTTGTTCTTATTGACACTTTTGATGGTAAATATTTTCTCAGATAAAATCCAGCTCAGGAGTTCTATTGATTTCTTATCCCAGCCTGTTTTCCTCTGGATGATATCTCGAAGGCAGGGCAAACCATTTGTGTCAGCAATCTAAAAAAAAAATATCAATATTTAGCAACAAAAGAACGGTCTAGAATTCATCATTACTAAAAATAACATCACAGCTCTGAAATGCTGGATTTCCAGTGGAGGTAAGACAGAGCTGCTTTAATTACCCACACAATATAATTTAATTATTATTAATTATTTATATATATATAGCGCCATCAGATTCCATAGCGCTGTACAATTTTATACATTTAAGTACCCTGAATATATAGGTTTCTCAATTTATTTTGGCAAACACACGGCTCAAATGGAGCCATGAAGAAAGCAGCTCAAAATGTTTTAAATTATAAAAATTGTTTCAGTTCACTGTTTTATAGAAAATGTATAGGAAGAGCAGTCTAGGAAGTAAAATATTGTTTAATTTACTGTTTACATTTTTCTATATTGCTACAGAACTGTGCAACAAGAACTTTTTTTGGATTTCAGGGAATCCCATAGCTGTAGCACATTGCAGTGGTTATTGTGTCAGACGTACCCTGGCACCATCAGTGTAAGAAGTCAAACCATTTGTTAATAGCTTGACTATTTATCTGGGATTTTCCTAGCACGACTCCCAACTCCCTCACAGATGGAAGTGAGATTGATAAGCTCTCCTTAGTTAAGCTCGGCAAGGCCTGGCTTCCTCTTGCCCACCCAGTTTTACTCTTAGCTTATAGAATGCTTTTACAGCTGCTTGAGATCTCACTCAGTTACCTCCTCATCATCATCATCTTCACAACTAACCAGTGGCTGCAATTGTATAGTGCTGTGGACTATGTTGGAGTATAAATGCCAGAGATGATAACATGGCCAGCTCATTGGCTAAGAGCATCAGCTGATGTATTTCAGCCTATGAGCTAAGCCATCAGATGTGTGAGTGTCTGGCTGCGGAGAGCAGTGCCCAGGTAAGAAGCAAATAGTGGTTATGGTGCTTGGAATGTTAATTTAACGCTATGTTTGAAATTGACGAATTCAAATGTTTACATACCAAAGCGTCAAAATCCTTGAGCTGGTCTATGGTGTAGAAGGGAGGAAATGGTCTGAGCACAGAGTCTCTTTTGTAGCTCTTCAAAGCAGAGGCAAAAAGACTGCATTTTAAATCAGCAGCCAGAGGATCCCTTGTAACGATGTGTTCCACCATTTCTTTACAAAGTTCACTGGTTGACCTGCAAATAATAATAAAAAAAGTCAAACATTACACATTCCTACCCATTAAATGTCATATTCTTTGTTCTGTCAATCTAAAGGACCAAAAAGGAAAAAAAATATATAGGACTTGACCAGTGTCTACTATATTATTGATGCCAGGGAAGTTAGAAGCAATAGTTCAGGAATATTCAGGTATAGGAGAACTTCAATTCCCTGTATAACAGGGCCATTATCAAGCTGGACTTAATCTGCTGAGCATAGACATAATATGATGGCCATACATTACATAGGAGTAGGATTGGTTTGGACTGTTTCCAAGCACTGTTTGATTTAAATAAACTATTAATTTCAATCAGTTCTATTATAACATAAAGAATGTAATGTAAAATGCATTAATTATATTGGAAAAAGCTTATACGCTGGTACAGCAAATACATAAAAAGGCTAACAGAATAGTAGATAAAATTGTAGAGGGTATCCACGGTTTCTGACAAAATGGTTGCCAGTACCTTTTGCTGCATGAGTGGAAATAAACCAACTTACAGTTTAGTAGATTATGCCCTTAACTGAAACACCACTACACATGGGTCTAGATCCTTATGAAGTCCTTTATTATCAGGCACAATGAAATTAAATATTTTTTGTTAGGTTAAAAAGGAGTAAGTTCTCATGGGCAGCCTGCTGCTGGACATCAAATGCTGAGGAGATCAGTAGTTCTAACAAAATGTTCTGGTCTTCCCCACATGTCACAAGATGATATTATGTTGAAGATATTCATCCATGTATAAAACTCAATTGTATATGAGCCCCTTTATGATTGTGTATGTAAAATAACAGTACAGCACGTCATAAGTATGGTACCCCAAACATTCTATGAGTTACATTTGTACAATTTGATAATTATTATATATTTTTTTTTTTATATGCAGCTATGTTTTATTGACTTATCAGTGATCTTTGGTACTGTGGTTATATGTCCTATGTTGGAATGAACTGCATTTAGCACATTTTTGACTATTTAGACTCAGTATATCATGTTAACATGTAAGTATCTTTAACTTGCCCGTTAATCATTTGGCCACGTGCGGCCTGCATTAGCATGCATTTTAAAATGGGATATGCTTGTTGGCTGAGGGATCATTCCGTACACTGGCCATCATATGTGCCTCGATGTCACGGGTTCCGTCAGGATGCACAATTACATGACATGCCAAGCCAGAAAGTGAGCACACGATTATGGCCAATATCCAAGGGTCCATCCCATTTAATTGTAGCATTACCTATGTAACAGGTAGAAATAAGACTGGCAGTGTAGAGCCATATTGAGGAAGGCAACAAGCCAAAACATTAGGGCTGTGGTCTGCACTCTCTTGGCCAGTGTATCTAAGGTAATATTGGTGGGTTTAGGTTTTATACTCCATTTGCTTTGTTTGCACATGCATCTATATTGTATATCTGAATATGCTTTTGCTTAATATGGTGTTAGCACACTTATGCTATGCAATTTTAAAAAGTGTTAAAACTATTGCTATTTTTGTATCAATAACTATTTTTGTTTAAAGGGATACTATAGTGCCAGTAATACAAACTTGTATTTCTGGCAATATCGCTCCTCCTGCTACCAAACTCCCTCGCGCCCCCTACCCAGGTAAACAAAGGGTTACAAACCCTTTACTTACCTGATCCCAGCACCAATGTCCCTCTGCGCTGGGCCAACACTCCACCCCCTCCGATGTCGATGCTAATGCACATGCGCGGTAAATGCCACGCGCACATTGGTCCTCCCCATAGGAACGCGCTGAATCAATGCTTTTCTATGGGGAAAAGTCTGACACTGGGTGTTCTCATGTAGAGGGTTGGGACGTCCAGCATCAGATACCGGACCGAAGGTCCGTTTCAATCCAGGAAGCCCTCTCTGGAACTACAATGGTTAACATTGCATCACTATGTGTAAAAGGGACACTCCACCCAGACCACTTTGATGAGCTGAAGTAGTCTGGGTGCCTACAGTGTCCCTTTAATGACATTGGTGTGCAATGGTTTGATGTTTATTATGTATTTGCTATCCTAAATAGGACATGGGAATTTAGCACCCAAGAGAATTTATCTGCGTTTAGTATTAAACCCCTGAAGCGCTACCTACACCAATTACTTTTACAGTTCTAAGATGGAGTCAGAAGAACCTTGTGACAATACAAGATGGAGGAGCCAGAATGAAAAGGACAAATACTAAAATCAAACATGAGATGAACTCACGGTCTAGGGAAAATGATTTATAACAAGAAGCAGAAATAAAAGGAAATGTCTGAACAGGACACAATGCTCTGTTTGCACAAAGTAAGTTACACATCAGTTCTCCTGTGTAACTTGGTGAACAATGGCAGATAGGAATATCTTATGAAAATACCAACTGCCAGTGAAAAAAAGCTTATCAGCAAAATACATATATTGTGATAAAGAACTCCAGGGAACTGTGTCCAGACATCATCATGAAAACTGTGTCGGTGCAGAAAGAAAAATAATATTGAAAGATGAGGAAGCAGCTTCAGCTGAAAGGAACACTATAGTCACCTAAATTACTTTAGCTAAATAAAGCAGTTTTAGTGTGTAGATCATTCCCCTGCAACTTCACTGCTCAATTCACTGTCATTTAGGAGTTAAATCACTTTGTTTCTGTTAAAGGACCACTATAGTGCCAGGAAAACATACTCGTTTTCCTGGCACTATAGTGCCCTGAGGTTGCCCCAACCCTCAGGGACCCTCTCCCGCCCGGCTCTGGAAAGGGGAAAGGGGTAATAACTTACCTTTTTCCAGCGCTGGGCGGAGAGCTCTCCTCCTCCTCTCCGCCTCCGTTACGCCCCGCGGCTGAATGCGCAGCGGGCGCCGATTTCATTATGCTTTCATTTACGCTGATGCTCTCACTGTGAAAATCACAGTGAGAAGCACGCAAGCGCCTCTAGTGGCTGTCAATGAGACAGCCACTAGAGGATTAGGGGGAAGGCTTAACCCATTCATAATTATAGCAGTTTCTCTGAAACTGCTATAATTATGAAAAAATGGGTTAACCCTAGAAGGACCTGGCACCCAGACCACTTCATTAAGCTGAAGTGGTCTGGGTGCCTAGAGTGGTCCTTTAATGCAGCCCTAGCCACACCTCTCCTGGCTACGATTGACAGAGCCTGCATGAAAAAAAAAACTGCTTTCACTTTCAAACAGATGTAATTTACCTTAAATAATAATTGTATCTCAGTCTCTAAATTGAACTTTAATAACATACAGGAGGCTCTTGCAGGGTCTATCACGCTATTAACATAGCAGGGGATAAGAAAATTTTAATTAAACAGAACTTGCAATAAAGAAAGCCTAAATAGGGCTCTCTTTACAGGAAGTGTTTATGGAAGGCTGTGCAAGTCACATGCAGGGAGGTGTGACTAGGGTTCATAAACAAAGGGATTTAAAGGACCACTATAGTGCCAGAAAAACATACTCGTTTTCCTGGCACTATAGTGCCCTGAGGGTGCCCACACCTTCAGTTTCCCCCTCCCGCCCGGCTCTGGAAGGAGGAAAGGGGGAAAAACTTACCTTTTTCCAGCGCTGGGCGGGGAGCTCTCCTCCTCCGATCCTCCTCTTCTCCTCCCATGCGGCTGGCTGCGCGCACATTCAGCCGATCAGATAGGAAAGCATTATCAATGCTTTCCTATGGACGCTTGCGTGCTCTCACTGTGATTTTCACAGTGAGAAGCACGCAAGCGCCTCTAGCGGCTGTCAATGAGACAGCCGCTAGAGGAATTGGGGGAAGGCTTAACCCGTTCATAAACATAGCAGTTTCTCTGAAACTGCTATATTTATAAAATAATGAGTTAAGCCTAGCTGGACCTGGCACCCAGACCACTTCATTAAGCTGAAGTGGTCTGGGTGCCTAGAGCGGTCCTTTAACTCCTAAATGGCAGAGGATTGAGCAGTGAGGCTGCAGGGGCATGTTCTATACACCAAAGCTGCTTCATTAAGCTAAAGTTGTTCAGGTGACTATAGTGTCCCTTTAATGCCACAGTTATGAGCATCATGCACCCTAAATAAATGAGGAAGGAATGTGTGCTCAAAAATACAGACTAATGTCTTCCAAATGTTAAATTCACAGGTAGAGCAAGTACCTATCAATTGTTCAGCCTTAGTTAGCCTTTCTTACACGGAGCCTACTCTCCTGTAGCCAGATGCTCCGGCTCTCAGATGACAGGAGTGGTGGGCTTTGGGGACAAAGGGAGCATAGTCCTATCCCACGCTGGGACCTCAGGGAGGGGGAGGATCTTGGGACGTGTCCTTGCATGTTTGTGTGGTAAATCCCTTGCACACGGTTATGCATAAAAGCCATGTGTGGCCAATAAAATTGTGTTGTACTTCCAGGACTGTGTGTCGTCCAGTTACGGGAGGTGGGGATGAAAATGTGTCTCCTTATGCCCTAACTGGTTCCCGGCCGGTTGATGGAAGGAAATTAGCGGAGGTAACCAGTTGTCAGTTCTTTTATTTCTGTACCAAACCATGCACTGATATAAAATAAAATTAAAAAAAAAAAAACAACATTTGGAATTTGGCACTGAGAACATTTCCTGTATTGGCTTGGTAAATCCCTCCTTGGCATTTATGGTGCTATTTGTTCAGTTTGCACATATTTTTAGGAAATCAAACAGATTTCACACCAGGATAGCGCACTGGTTAGGTTCCATGGCAGACTGAGCTTGGCTAAGTAGGAATTCAGAAGCATACAAATCCAAGTATCAGGAGTTTAGCAAAACATATTGTCACATATAAAGCACAAACTTCTTGTGAGACAATATATATTACAAATATAAACAACAAACGTTTTGACACTCTCGTATACGGTTTATGACTGTGACTTTAAAAGACGTGTCAGTACTCCTTGTTTATATAACAGTTCATAACCTTTATATACAATCTATATTTTAATGTAAGTTGCTGAATATTAATATTTAGTGTATAACTAGAGAAATTCACTTGCCTAAACAACTCGCCAAACACACAAAAAAATATATACAAGTGTACCCTATTCCACCATAATAATACTGTATATATTGACTTACACATGTATAGCAATGCACATTTCTATCATAATATCTGTACTTTTCAGTTCAATTTTACTGGTATATTTATATTTAGAGTGTTACCAATTGCCAAAAGAAAGGGTAAAACTCACAGTAAAGGTATATCTCTGCAGTAAATTACCTAACACCAAAAATAGTGTTTGGTCAGTAAATGCTGTGAATGTTACTGTATTCTGAAAATTAACCCATAATTGTAAAGTTATTGTGTAATTAATTTGAATTATTTCTAACTCCCCTGATAATATCTGATACCCCATGGTGTGAGTCCCTTCCCTTATTAATAACTTCTCCTTAGTTCCTGTCTGATGGTACTCCTACCCCTTCCTCTGCTGAACAGTACCACTATGCCCCCCTGCCCTGATAGCCACTGTCTCTCTTACCTGTCAGTAGTCACTTCTTACTATGGCCATTGGCACATCCGTATAGCGACGTGTCCTCCTGAGGCCCCCTATGTGAGCTGCCCTCTGCATTGCCAGAAGAAGTCTATTAGAGGAGACATAGAAGCTGCAGGCAAGAACGAGTGACAAACACCCGAGTCGTGTGAAACCTCAGCGTTCTCTTAGCTTCAGTGCGTGGCACTCCCTGGAGGCATAGGGCTGCAAAGCATGCAGGGAGTTGTAGTTCAGCCTGGTCTGCCAGGGTATTGCTAGGTTTTGATTGTATTGTATGATATGTTATAAAGTATAAACAGAATACAAGTTCTGGCTTACCTTTTGACACCATTAATGCCACTGCAGCAAGATTGTAGGCAAAGAGTAACAATAGTATAACTATTACTGCGATTAATATACCCCATGCTGTTAATCAGCATTTAGGAGCTGGGCTGTTAGCTTGCACTGACAGTCATTAGTGACAAATAAAATGTAAATATATAGCCAATAAGAAGATAAGAAATAGAAAATTACAAAATGTAAATGTTTATTTGTAATACTGATAATACATTATGTCCCTAAAGAGGAGCTGTCAAGTCCAGAGAAGTGACAGTTTCTTGTTCACTCATACCAGCATAAAGCTATTTCACAATTTACTGGGGTAAATAAGGTTTACTAAACTTACCAAACCTGCAAGTCTGGGTAACTTCGACGCCCCATGAAGCATCAGCAGCCAGAGAAATACCTTACAAGTGCATTCGCAACTGTATACTTGCATGGGGTTAACTAAATTACATGTTTTGCTCAGTGTTGCCCCAACAAAGCATGTAAAATAAAATAATGTATCAAGACTATAAAAAAACCACAAAAAAAACACGTTTTAATTAGCTGTCTGGTTGTGCTAAAATTTGGGAAGTGCCCGTTTATCGTTAAAGCAGAACTGTCACTTATGGTATCATTGCAAACTATGTATCTGTACCTGATGTATACGTCTATCTTCTCCCATTGTACAGTGCTACGGAATTTGCCTACGCTATATAAATAATAAAATAATAATCTTCTATGCATATGCGTTCGTCTGTCTGCTTATGTATGTAAATTTGTTGGTGTGTGTATGTGGAACTAACTCGGTATGTTTCAGTTTGTGTATTTAAGTGCTTGGGAGTAGGCCCATGTAGGTGTCTTAATTCTCCTATTAATGTTTTACAACACACGAAAGCCATATTATGCTTATCACTTTCTTTCATTCCTATTAGCGGCAAAGCGGGAAAAAGAGAACAGTACATGTGATAAAAATCCAATGTTGGTATATTATAATAGAAGATAACTAAATTATGAAATGTAATACTCACAATTCCAGTAGAGTGTTCCAATATGAAAGAGAAAAGGAAAATAACTAAATATTCTCAAGTCGATAGCTTCCTCCAGGGTGAAAGGGGTGTGGTTTCGAGTATAATAATACAGCACAGTATGGTGTATATAGATAATAAGCTTGTAATCTCATATATCCACTCACATTTTATTTAGCTAACTTAGAGCTCTGCTGTTTTGTGCATGGACAAAATAATCCCCATCTAAGGATATGTAAATACAGAAAAAAACTCAGTTGGTGAAGTAAATACTGGTGGAAAATCAAATGAAGATAAGATAATCAAGGTAATGGTTGCTCTTAACTTGCTCTAGTGCAAACAGCGAAGGTGGTATAATCCCCACCTAAGGATATGATGGGTCCAGGAAGCAGTAGGTAAGTAAATAAAAAGGTATATCTATAAAAGTTAACTTTTTATTTAAACAAAACAAAATATAAAATATAAAACGATAAAACAGTAATAAAATACTTTCAGTAGTCCCACTTGACGCGTTTCGCCTCTCCAAGGCTTCTTCAGAAGTGTGGTGAGTAATTGTAAAGTTCCAGTTTGTATATGTGAATCTTTATTGAAGATAGCTTCCTGGTGAATGTAATTGCCGGCTTACTGTTACCATGCTGGAAGTGACGCGGCGATCATCCATCATTGGTAGTCTCAGTGGACTTAGCGTGTTTAAGTCTGGAACACATACGTCACCAAAATGGCATTGTTGCGTTCCAATCGCTAATAGTTAAAGTCCTTCACATAATAGGGTCCGGAGGTGTAAATGCTGCATTCCTTCAATAAGTCCCACCTCTTAGAAAATGACCCGATATCCGTATTGGTCACAGAGAGGGCGTGGTGTCACAAAGGAAGTGACGTGATGCAAGAGCCTCCATACATAGCTCGTACCTGAAAAGTGGAAATGGCTTAGCGGCAGGGCCGGGCTGGGAACAGAAAGCAGTCCTAGAAAAAAATTATTCCAGCCTTATATTTCACCATGTCACATAGTGTATGTTTTATATCGAAATGCTTTGGAAGCTGTTATATTGTTTCTTACCTGCAGCCTCTTACTCCAGATGATCCATGGGTATTACAGTACTGTAATGCCCACCATCCAGTCTGACACACACAAGGTCACTACAGACAAGCTCACTGACACACACAAGTTCTCTTACCCAAACACAAGTTCACTCAGACAAGCTCACCGACACACACAAGTTCTCTTACCCAAACACAAGCTCGCTACAGACAAGCTTACTGATACACACAAGTTCACTAGAGACAAGCTTACTGACACACAAGCTCACTCAAGTCAAGATCACTGATACACATTAGAGGTCACTACAGAAAAGATCAATGACACAATCACAAGCTCACTACAGACAAGCTCAATGACACACACACAAGCACGCTACAGACATACTCACTACAGACAAGCTTACTGACACACACAGAAGTTCTGACACACACAAGCTCACTGCAGACAAGCTCAATGGCACACACAAGCTCATAACAAGCTCACCAACAAACACAAGCTCACCGACACACACAGAAGCTCTCTGGCCCATACACAAGCTCACTAAAGACATGCTCACTACAAGTTCACTGACAATCACAAGCTCACTACAGACAAACTTACTTCAAGCTCACTACAACCATGCCTACTACAAGGTCACTAAAACACACAAGCACAATACAGACAAACTCACAAGCTCACTGACAAACACAAGCCCACTACAAGCTCCCTGACATACACAAGCTCACTGCCACACACTCAAGCACAGTACAGACATGCTCACTGCCACACACACAGGCTCACTACAGACAAACTCACTACATGCTCACTGAAACACACAAAAGTTCACTATAGACAAGCTCTCTGACACACACAAGCACAATAAAGACAAGCTCACTGACACACACAAGCTCACTATAAGCTCTCTGACACACATTCAAGCACAGTACAGACATGCTCACTACAGATAAACTCACTAAAAGCTCACTGACACACACACAAGCCCACTGACATACACAATGTCACTGGAACACACTCAAGCATAGTACAGACATGCTCACTACAAGCTCACTGACACATACACACACACAGGCTCACTACAAACTCACTAACACACACAAACACTCACTGACACACACTCAAGCACAGTACAGATATGCTCACTACAAGCTCTCTCTCACACACACACAACCTCACTACAAACACACTGACACACACACATTATCAATCATGGGCTGCTTAGTGGATATATAAGTACCTGCAACGTCACTGTAACTGGACTTCAAGTGAAATATGAGTTTTTTCATGACGCTCTTCATGCTCAGCAGCCATATTAAAAAAGGGCAGGAATTAGATAAATTTAAAAGGTAATAAGCAAATTGGGTAGGTATATGGAGTATAGATAGCGCATATCTCATGAGGATAGGCAGCCTAAATTCAGCAAATGAGTTGGAAAAAAACAATAGGTATCATGCCCTGTCCTTTTGCGAACCATTTGACGAAACCTTTTTTTTTTTTTTAGAGATTCTATCAAATCGGGAAAGACATACAGACCATCTAAATATAACACCTACAAACTTCGCAAAAGAGACGTAGAGGAAGTAGATCAGGCAAAAAAGAGCAAAAAAGTAAGGCTATGGGCGATGTACCTACAGGTATTCTTAATTTATCACATAAAACTCTAAATGAAATCCAAATAAATGTCTTGAAACAAGGTTTAAAATTTGCTCCTACAAAACCTTATAACTCTTTTCTTACATACATAGATATTAATAAGTTCGTAAGGAATGCTACCTTGAAATGATTTTATATTAATAAGAACAATAACACACAAGAAAATGCTGATAGGGGCAATGATAACAACAACGAGAAAGACTATGAAAAAAAGTATTTTAAGAAAAAAATCTATCCAGCCCACTGTAAATCTAGTGCCCTAGAAATATTTGAAAAAAAGGTCAGTAAAAATCTTAAAATCCAAGAAGGTAAAACGGGACAAATCAAACATGAATAGAAAGGAAAGACTAATATTAAAAGATCTGTATAATGATGCATCAATAATAATCAAACCCTCTGACAAAGGCGGAGGCCTTGTCATATTGTCCAAAGAAAAGTCAAAATACATATATTAGACTGGCCAACAATCCAACTTTGGATAGTAAAGTTAAATTGAGAGACTTTTTGGACAGGGGAAAAGGTACTGGGATCCTGGATTCAAATGAATTTAACTATATCAATGTCCTGCATCCTAGGACCCCTGTTATCTACTTCCTGCCCAAAATCCATAAAAACTTAGAAAGACCCCCTGGACGATCTATCGTCTCTGGTATCTGTTCACTTCTTTCTAATTTATCCGAAGATATAGACATCATGTTACAACCATATATCATAAAAGCTAAATCATATCTTAAAGACACTATGGATTTGTTAAATAAACTGGAAAACAATTGCTTGGGAAGAAAACTTTATACTAATCACCTGTACACCATAATTCAACACGACAAGGGCTGTCAGGCAGTTAGGTCAATATTAGAAAAAGACTGCTCCATGATTCAGGATTTTTTAATTGAAGGTATAGATATGATTTTTTTTAAAATAATTATTTTTGGTTTAAGGACAGTTTTTATTTACAGAAAATGGGAACACCTATGGGTACCAGGTTTGCACCCAGCTATGCTAACCTCTACATGGCAGAATGGGTGGAACAATCTATTTGGAGGGGGCATGGCTGGGTGGAAAGCCTGGTATCCTATTCCAGGTCTACAGATGACCTTCTATTTATTTGCAGGGGATCTATTTTATCAGCACAAGATTTTATAGCTTTTTTAAACTCTAATAATGAAGGAATAGTTTTTAACTGCAGATTTTAGTGACAATGAGGTTACCTATCTTGACTTGAACATCTACATTAAGGATAACAAAATACATACTAAAACACATTTTAAAGATGTGCACATAAATAATTATATAGATGCTAATAGCTGTCACAATAAAGTATGGTTGGATAGTATACCTAAAAGTCAGATGATGAGACTCAGAAAAAATTGCTCAGAAACTTGTATCTTCACAAAACAAGCAAATGAATAGAAAAATAGATTCATACAAAAAGGATACGGATTTAAAGGCATAGAGTCCACTATAAATCAAACATTAATGCTATATAGAAATAAACCCATACATAAAAATAAATTTTTTTCTCTACCTATTGTATTAGACTATAACAATAAAAACAAGCAACTTAGAAGTATCTTAAATAAGCCCTGACACTTAATAAAAGAAAAGGAATTATTAAAAATATATTTCCAGAAAGACCTAAAGTGGTGTTTAGAGGTGCACCCAATTTAAAAATGCACCTGACAAAATTATAGAAGGATAAGTCCAAAACAACCTGAAAACGTTATGACTGATAACAAAGGTTTCTACAACTGCAACTGCTGTCTAGCCTGTAGGAGGACCAGGGCCGGATTAACATAGGGGCTGATGGAGCTGCAGCTCCAGGCCCAGGCCCAGGCCCATGGAATAGGCCCATTGATTTATATTAAAAAAAAAAAAAAATTTTTTTTTACATTTTTTTTTTTCACACACTACTCTTAGGGATTTCACCTGGCTTTTATTTTATTGGCACAGTATTTGAGGCTGCCTGGCTGGTGCCAATATTACAGTGATACTGGCAATACAAATGCTGGTATTTTTCTCAGTATAAACAAGAGATTACTGTGCAATACCAGCACTGGCCAGTAGGGGTCACTGTGTGTGGAGACAGGCAGGGATAGGAAGTTCCAGCATATCCCTCCCTGACTATCTATACTCACTGATCTGCAGGGGTGCAGCTACAGAGAGTCCAGACAGCAACTCCCACCCTGCAGAGACAGCCTACAGCTCAGGGAAGTAAGGGATGGGGGAAAGGCTGCAAGGAGACATACACTGAGACACTAAGGGACATTGGGAGACATTATGACACAGACACAGTCTTCCAGTGTCCCCATGTCTCCCAGCCAGTGTCCCTGGTGTCTCAGTGCCCCCTAGTCTCCCAGTGCCCCCCATCTGCCAGTGTCTCACTGTCCCCATGTCTCCTAGTGCTTCCATGTCTCCCAGTGCCTCAAGTGTCTCAATGTCCCCATGTCTCCAAGCTAGTGTCCCTAGTGTCTGTGGCCCTGGTGTCTCCTTGTCCCATGTCTCAAGGTCCCCATGTCCCCCAGCCAGTGTCTCTAGTGTCTGTGTCCCTGGTGTCTGTGTCCCCATGTCTTCAAGTGTCCCCTATTTTCCCAGTGTCCCCATGCGTCCCAGCCAGAGTCCCCTAATCTCCCAGTGTCACTGGTGTCTCCGTGTCCCCAGGTCTCCCCGTGTCCCCAGGTCTTCCTGTCTTGCTAGTGACATGGGGACCCTGGGATACATGGGATCACTGGGAGACCTGGGGACACGACACTAGGGGACACTGGGAGACATGGGGTACTGAGACACTGATACATAGGAACACTGAGACCTGGAGTAATCGACACATGGGGGCACTGGGAGACATGGGGCCACTGGGAGGAATCCATCTATACAGCAGAATCAAACTAAGAAGTTTTTTGGGTGATTTTACAGCATTTTCTCTTATGTCACTCCTTGTGATTTACATCATGTGATGTCACCCATACATATTTAATTATGCAAATTAGCAAGGCCGGTATGTTTTTCCAAGAAAGGTGGCAACTCTAACTACTTTTCACATACCCTTACTTAAGTATGGAAACTTAAGAGGGATATATTGGAACAAAACTTGTGTGGACTGGCTGACAATGAATATAGTTAAAAGGACACTAGGGTCACCAGAACAACTACAGCTTATTGAATTTGTTCTGGTGAGTAGAATCATTACCGTCAGGCTTTTTGCTGTAAACACTGTCTTTTCAGAGAAAATGCAGTCTTTACATTACAGCCTAGTGTACTCAGCCAATCCTATGGGTAAGCACTGTGATTGGATTAGGCCACCACTTCTAATGATGTCAGCAGACTGCTTGTTTTTCTGAGTCTAACAGCATGCAGAGTTACAGCTTCAGGCTTGAATACAGTAAGATTTTGCTATATTTATGGGGGCATGAGGGGCTAGATGGTGGTGTTAACACTATAGGGTCATGAATTCATGTTTGTGTTCCTGACCCTATAGCGATCGTTTAAGGTAATGCTGACTTTGGTCTCTCTAACAATGTGCTTCTACACTCACTACATACAGCTTTTCTCTGTCCCAGACTGTATACCAGGAGCTTCTGCCTGCTAGTAAGAAGGTAAGGAGACTAGTGGACCAGCAAATGCTAGGGGACAGTCCTTAGAAAGCGTTGAGCGAGCGCATCATTAGATGCATTTATGCCAAGCTCAGGGTACTGTCTGCATAGTATGCCCTTAGTTGGCCAGCTGCATGATTGGCAGGCAGCCTGACATGCATTCATACCAGGCTGGCCTTCTAATTCTTTGGGCAGACATATCCTCTTTTTGGGCATGTTCGCCCCTTTTGGCAGGTTACATGATTTGTGTCAGTGGCACACCCTTTTACCGTGCCCATTGACTTCCTGCTTGACTGGACACTGCTGTTAGGGGTTATGGATTTACTTGAAAGATGAAAACATAAATTAGTGAGAGATTAGCCTAGGGTATGTGTTTTCTTATAGCTGCTGTTTTCTTTCTCTCCAGCACCATCTCCATCAGATACATGACGCTTGGGAGTGTTTTACTGTTTTTGGTCGATATGATTCTGTAATTAGGCCCGTCATAATTGTCAGCACCAGGTCCACTGGGCTCTTAATCTGGCCCTGTGGAGGACTAACCCAAGAGGAAAACTGAAAAATACATTTGAATCTAATAATACTGGCAAATATACAATATCAAATATATAATTACTTGTAATAGCAAAAATGTCTAATCTATCTATTGAAATGCCCATGTGGCCTCCAATATATAGGGAGAACTATCAGGCCATTGACAAAGGATTCAAAAACCACTCTGTATCATCACATTTTTGTATGCATGATAACAACCCCAAATACCTCACATTCACGGGCATTGCAATTGTAAAAAACCACTGGAGGGGAGGAGATATTGTCAAGAGGATTGGTAATACAGAAATGGAATGGGTCTACCATTCAAATGGTCTAAACGCAGAATTTTTTATGAAAAATCCTTTTTATTTTTGTCACAATACCTGCTACTGCCAGACTTTTTGGAGAAAGCACCAGGGAGGTGCGAAACGCTTCCAGGGTACTTGCATCACTTGTTTTTCAGGTTGTGTTGTGGGGGGTCTCTCCCTTGTCTGGCAGTAGCCGGTATTGCGAGAATTTGTTATTCCTCTCATCCATCTATCCTCGTTTTGTAAAGCTTGTTTCTTTTGCTTGGAAATCTGTACTATGTCATCTGTATAATATATAATGCCAGCTAAAACCCTCGAGTACCTATGAGGGCTCTCATGACAATCTAATGCCATTTGTTTATGTCCTTTTTTTATACCAATAAATGTGCACTTTTTCATACTTTCCATATCCTCCATTTCATTTTTTCTATGGACTATAGGGGCTCAACCCTGTGTGGGGACTATTGTATTTCTATTGTAAGATATTTTCAATGATTGGGAAAAGTCCAGCACCAGGAGCTAAACCCCATTAACCATATGATCTCAGGATTCCTATCTATGCACTAAGAATCTATCTGATACCAACGATACTACAAAACTTGGTGTTGCAGCATCGTTTGTGGTTGGGATTTTATATCTCATCCACATTTTTTTGTTTCAGCTCCTCTACGGTGGTCTGCGGCTCGGCCATGCTACAGAGGGAGTTGAGTAGACACAGGGAGGGGAAAGGGGCTAAGACACATGAAAGGATGAGAGGAATGGGGGAATGAGACGCATGGAGGAGCTGGGGTGGAATGAGACAAATGAAGGGACTGGGGAGGAATGAGACACATAGAATCAGGACCTTGGTCTCACACTCACCTACCTCGCGCTCCCACGCCGCGTCTCACTCCACGAGGACCCTGTGTCGGAGCACAACCCTCCAGGCAGCGTGGTCCGTTCAATCACCAACGCCGACCGCTCACATTCATGCGAATAGCACTTCTGTTTGCACGAGTGCCACTTACCCGATACCAGGGCCGGACTGGCCCACCGGGATACCGGGAAATTTCCTGGTGGACCGCGGCACCTGGGGCTGTCATTGCTCAGGCTCCTCTGATCCCGGCCGGCCATGTCCCCCATGTGTGAGCAGGGGGAGCCAGGCGGCCGGCACAGCTCCACATGGCCGGCCGGGATCATAAAAAAAAAATAAAAAAATATTTGTGGCGGGGGCGGAGCTAGCGTGCGGCAGGGGCGGGGCTTAGCGTGCAGGCGGGGCTTAGCGTTCAGCGGGGCCCTGGCTGACTGCAGCATGGGAAGCAGGAAGGAGTCCCTGCTTCCCCAACAACCAGCCTCCAGGAGCTCCAAGCAGGAGGGAAGAAACAGGTCAGTGTGTCTGTGTGTACAGTGAGCTTGTCTGTGGTAAGCATGAGTGTGATCGTGAGCTTGTCTGTAGTGACCATATGTGTGTCAGTGAGCTTGTCTGTAGTGAGCATGTGTGTGTCAGTGAGCTTGTCTGTAGCGAATCTGTGTGTTAGAGAGCTCTTCTGTAGGGAGCATGTGTGTCAATGGGCTTGTCTGTAGGGAGAGTGTGTGCGCATCAGTGAGCTTGTCTGTAGTGTGCGTGTGTGTGTGACAGTGAGCTTGTCTGTAGTGAGCATGTGTGTGTCAGTGAGCTTGTCTGTAGCGAATCTGTGTGTTAGAGAGCTCTTCTGTAGGGAGCATGTGTGTCAATGGGCTTGTCAGTAGGGAGAGTGTGTGCGCATCAGTGAGCTTGTCTGTAGTGAGTGTGTGTGTGTGACAGTGAGCTTGTTTATAGTAAGCTTGTGTGTGTGTATCAGTTTGTCTGTACTAAATTTGTGTGTGTGCCAGTAACCTTGTCTGTGTGTGTCATTGTCTGTCAATGAGCCTATTTGTGTGCATCAGTAAGATTGTCTGTCTGCGTGTGAGTATGCTTTACTGTATAAAAGGTATAGGGGGTGGAGACCAGGGTGGAACCTTAATTAACAAGACCACCCCATTCCCTTATTTAAGTCACACACACCCTTCACTCTTCGCTCAGTTGTACTGTGCTCCTGATTGTGTAAAGACCTTCAGAGACTCTCCAGTTGTATCCTGATCCTGTTCCTGATTTTGACCCTTGCCTGTATCATTGCTTCTGAACCTGTGCCGCCTGTCCTTACCTTTGGCTTCCCCAACTATTCTTTTCATCTGATCCTTTGGTACTGCGAACTTGGTTCATTGCCTTCAGCACCTATCTGCATCTTAGGCTACGTCCACTAAACTGTGTTCCCAACACATAGAGGACTGAGGGGAATGAGACACATGGATGAGTTGGGGAGGAATGAAACACATGAAGGGGCTGGGAGGAAATGAGACACATTTAAAGGCTGCAAGGGGGGGGAGGTGAGATGCATGGAGAGGCTGGGGGGAATGAGACACATGGAGAAGCTGGGGGTATGAGACACATGGAAGGCCAGGGGGGGACTAGGTACACCTCTGAGTGACAGAGGCTTTGGCATAGATTTTCTGTGGACACCACTGCCAATGATGGAGGAGCCACACAGTCACAAACAGATCTAATTTCTCTCATTAAACTTTGTCTCTTCAGGAATATTTGTAATTGTAAATAATATTAAAGGTTTTTAAAGTTAGAAATGAAAAATTCTCTTTTTTTTTTCCTAGTTTGCGCCATAGCGATTATGATGCCAGGAGTCCCCTGACTATTAACATATGCACACTTACCTGGTTATATTGCGAGGTATATTTAATTATTTGTATGTTTTAAACACGTTTCATCTTCATGGGGAATTTCACAGACTGTGTCCCCCAATATTGTTATGTTAACCTTCTTACAATAAGTAAAATAAGACAGCTTCGGCTGTTTAATATGGGGAAGTTTGAGTCTGTTGGTGGACCTCCAACTGCTATTTCTTTAATACTTCACTACTGAGGCATTGTCGTCTGACCATATTTTTAACAGCACTTTTAATGGGCACTCTACAAGAGATTGCAACCATCACTATATGTATAATCACCTGGGTACAGGTCGAAACGTTGCGGTGTCCAATAAATCTGCTTAATCTATCACAGTGAGTGTCTGAGATTTTTTCTTTTATAACCTGAAGAGTGGACATCATGAAAAGGATTCTAGAATTAAGCTTGCAACTTTAGCAAGAAGCCAAAATTGTGTTGGGTGTTTTGGAATCACATTGTTTTTCAGTGTTCTACGTTCTATCTTTCAGTTTCTCATGCAGACCCAACAGCATTTTGTAACAGACATTACTGATAACTAATTCTGAGCTTCCAAAAGCAGTGAATGCGGTTTCTGTATTCTAAATATCTATAATGACCTGATCCCAAGCCCCTGGCTCTGTGCAAGTGTATATTAAAGTAATGTACTGCATTAATTTACAAGACAAAATACAATGAAATTATAACACAGATTCAAACGTTAAATATATTATTATTTTTATTCATATTTAAAATCATTTTTATTCATTTATAAATGTGTTTTAAATTATATTTGATTTTAGAATGCATTATTTTTTTCCTGGTCTTGTGTATAAATAGTAGATTACTGTTTTTTTAGAAAGAATTCCTAACCCACTTTTGTTGTTTTTATTTGTTAATTTTTCATTAGTTAATATAGTAATAATGTAAATTATTAAGGCTTTTCTGCACTAGTTATTCTAGTAACATAACGAGTGCACACTCTACACTTCTTGAACTGGTTCCTTCATAGCTTTTCAGCAGAGACTGGAGCTTATTCTTTACACAGGTTATCATGTCTATACCAAGCTTTGAAATGAGCTGTCATTAAGCTGACAGCAGCCAAGATGCAGCTTCTTAGCAGTTTCACTAGTAATGAATGGAACTGCTGTCCATTGAACTATATGGATTATAAATTACATTAGAGCTATTTCAGGTTAAAGCAAAACAAAACATTATCTTCATTAATTAATTTATGCTTTGTAAAATAATAAATATACACAAAATACATAAGAAAATGAACAAGATTGACTGACCTGCTAGAGCAGATTGCAAGGAATTGTGGGGCTATGTCAGGCTGCCTGTGCATTGTGGCATTGCACATATAGTTAAAAAAATAGAGAGATTTTTTTAAATTTTTTTTTAAATCACTCGTCAATGTGAACTGCAATATGTGGGCACTAGGAAGCTCCATGTCTATACAGTTGAGCACATTAGGAATATTAGAAATGGGGATATGAAACATGGTATGTGATTACTTTGCAGAATACCATAATAAGGATCCTAATGGTCTAAACCTTATTGGAATTGCACAAGTTTTGAAATATTGGCTTGGAGGAGACCATTCTACCAAAATTAGATCAAACGAAATGAAATGAGGGTATAATCTTCATACTTTAGTTACCAAAGGTTTGACTATAGATTTGACTACATATAATAATATATATGTTTGGAAGTTCCAAATATAAAATCTTATATTATTTTTTTTTTCTCTCTCTCATTTTAGGTAAATCAAAATAAATAAGGAAATATCATGCTTAATAATGATCTGTCTTCTATTTTTTTTATATTATTTTATGGGTTTTAGTAACAAGTAATAATAATCAGTGGTTACTTATTAATTGAGTTCAAAATAGGAAACATAAAAACATTTCACAAAACAACTCAATGTTTTTAATAGTTTTTTAAAAATATTTATATAATTTTTATAGGTAAATCAGTTATTAATTGGCATTATTGATTCATTTTAGGTATAACTATGTATTTTTATTATATAATGCTATATATATATATATATATATATATATATATATTATCTTTTGTCCAGTATGCACTATATAATGAATTTATTGTAATATATTTTATTTTATATTTTATAATATTTATTATATTTGTAAGGAAAGTGTCTTTTGAAATATTCTTATATAAGTTTTATTGATCAATCAGTTATTAATGGGTATTATTGATTATTTTTTAATTAAGTGTTCTTGCATAGCAAGACCACTTAATGTTATCTCACATATATATTATTATTATTATTAAGTGTTCTTGCATAGCAAGACCAATTAATGTTATCTCACATATATAGTATTAAGTGTTCTTGCATAGCAAGACCACTTATTGTTATCTCACATATATATTATTATTCTTATTCTTATTCTTATTCTTATTATAGCCAAATTTGCCACCCTAACTCCTCCCACAGTTTTTACACTACATAGACAAAAATTTACCAAAACGTGAGATTGTTCCCGATCGGATTGCTATTACCTTGTGGAACGTTTCGCCGAATGGTTCACGGAGTATCGTCGTTCTTGTGGCGCAATTTGACCCATAGGAATTAATGGCAAAGCTAGAGTGGGAGCTGGCAAAAGCTGAAAAATCAGGACATGATTTCTAAACTGCCACCACTCCCTTATTTTCAGGCCCACCTACACAAATCTTATATCAAAACGTTCAGCTATCCCTGCTGCCACTAAACATGTCAACGGCTAAGCCACAGTCCTGATAGTTTTCACAATATAATCATTTGTTTGCAACTAACACCGTCCATTGACATTCATTGAAACTTCACTCTGCAAAGCTCAAATTTGAAGTGCAATTTCTAAACTGCGACTGTGCCTTCATTTTTAATACTTCAGAGACATACTATGCATCAAAATGTAGGTCTGGGTCTTGTGATTCTCACAATATAAAGCTCTTCGCTGTAGGATCTATAGTTTTTAAAATACGACCGTTTGAAGATGGCAACCGCCAAAATACTCTGACCTGTGTCAAGGCTGCAGCAGCAAGTGATGTCATAGACAGGGCCTTTTGAACACCTGCTAATGTTTTTATAAATGTATGGTTTAATGTAACTGTGCAACAACGTTGCAATTAAATGTGCTATATAAATGATAACAGTTACTCCGCCCACTCCAGTTGTAGACTACTGGTGGAGGCAAGAACACTTCACACAATTTCCCCAGAAATTGTAGCTTTTCTAGTTATTATTATTATTATTATTATAGCAAGACGACTTAATGTTATCTCACATATATACTGGAAAAGCTACAATTTCTGGGGAAATTGTGTGAAGTGTTCTTGCCTCCACCAGTAGTCTACAACTAGAGTGGGCAGAGTAACTGTTATCATTTATATAATGCGTTTCCTTATTTATCGTCAATTATGTACTATATAATATGTAGCTACCCATATATTGGCAGCAGCTGAGATACAGCAGAGAATCAGGTTGTGCGGCCGGTCTATTTCAAATAGTCAAAATACCATTCGAATTGGCCCATTAATACTCTGTGTGTGCCATAACTCCCCCTTTTTTTGTACATAGCATTTTAATTAGTATTTTATTTCAACCTGGACATCAAAAACACCGGTGTACATACCCATTCAAGAATCCCAAGGTGGGGATTATACTACCTACGCTATCATAGTGAGCAGTGCATCCTGCTCACTTAAATGTGAGTATTTACTACTCTATTATCATTGCTACATTTGCTTCATACAGAGAGCACTATTCTCTGTTGTATTTTCTCCTCGCATATCGAGACTACCTTCACTCCGAGTCATACACCATCAGATACCACCTATATCCTACCAGTGGAGTATCAACGCCCCTGAATGCTGTCTACACCTGAGCTTGTATTAGCTCATCAATAGGTGAGTAGGAATACCATTGCTGTGAAGTTTCTGTTCTGTTCATTGCTGGATACAGTGTACACTATTGGAGCTCTTCTTTTTATTTGCATATCCTGAACTATACTAAGAGGATCAGAAGACCTCAAGATCTGCACTACTAGCAGTCCAACACTATATTTAGGTCCCCGCAAGTCAAGTGGGTTCCTTAAAATCAGGACTTTTATATATTTCATTTTATCTTGTTTTATGTAAGTACACTATTGCATTCATATTATTTTATTGTCTATTGTGACATAATTGATTTTATTTCTATTTTTATCTTTCCTATTGTATTTTATCACTTGAAGTGCCTCTTCTCAATATCCAGTATACTATTGGTTTTACGATTACATTTTTATTGTGGCGCGACCTATAACTCTTATTCTCTAGATTTTATCTTTTTGACGATTTGTGAGGGAATGTCATATTTTTCAGGCTGTGCGGAAGGTCTATTTCAAATAGTCGAAATACCGTTTGAATTACTGAACGTAGCCGTTCGTGAATGTAGTCAGTATATGTTCCTTGTTCATGGCCGTTCGACTCCCGTTCAAATAGTGGAAGTTCCATGGAAGGTGCCGTCACGTGCCCGATTTGAGTTCCATGAACTCGACGACAAAACACTGCTGAACACATTCGACTAAACAAGATGGCTGCCGCCACGTTTTCGACTATACGAACAGCGACCACCCAGCCGCTCGTCATTTTGGCTGTGGTTAACTACCAGCCTGGGAGGTAAATAGGCTGCACACTCCACTTGCGTGTGGTCCGGCTGTTCGGTGGTTCGAAGTGGCATTTTGAACCACTTCGAAAGTTCAAAAAATTATTGTCCAAAGTCCTAATAGGTACAAATAGGGTTTTTTAACCATAATAAATTAAAGGGGCCATAGTCACAGGGTAAAAGGCTGGCAAGTAGTCCCCTCCAAACCCCAGTGGCGAAGTGTTTTTTAATAAGCTGCAATAACTAGCTTTGTGGGGAAACTCCACTCCTAGTGTCTGTCTACCAGGGCAGTTAGGGCTAGAGGGACTACCCTCTAGAGGGACTACCGGGATGTTGGGGCTTTTGGTCGCCTGACACTGGACGTCCTCATGCTATGCATGAGGACACCCAGCGTCACCGCAATCCACATAGGGAAACATTGTCTAATGAGCGAAGGGAGACCCAAGCCAGCGCTGGGGGACATTGACACTGGACCCAGGTAAGTGACAGAAGGGGTTTTAAGCATTAGTTTCACTCACCTTATCTAATTATATAAACTGCTGTCTAGTGTTGAACTACATGTAAAAGAGCTACTGTACTCTGACCAAGTACCTGTGTCAAGTTTGCTTCCTCGCTGCCACAAAGGACTCTGGAGTACTTCAGACCCAGTCACCAAAGCTTGACTGGGGTCTCTCTGGAACTCTTCCACCCAACCAGGCTGCAGCTCTCTTCTTCCAGACAGGTATCGTCCCCTCTGCCTATGCCTCTTCAGCTTCTTTCCAAGGCAGGTATCCACACCTCTGCCTTTAATGTAACTTGTCGCTCTCAGGCCTAGCTCTTTTTGAACTGTCCTGGGCTACAGGGATCAAACAGCCAGCAAACAGGTCCTAAGACTCTCGTTCTGGGATCCCTGAACAAATCCACATAGGACACACAGCTTCAAAGGGAAGTAACATACACAGCTTTATTTTTAACTCAGGACTAGCCCACATGCGCATAAAACTAAACGTGCTGTAACAAATCAATATAATACAAATAACCATAATCATATCAGAAAACATACTTATAATAACCTAATAACATATTTATAAAGGTGTGGAGAAGACAATCATTAACACAAAATATCTCTCCTGCCTGCAGAATTCATAATATGCAAATTAACAAGCCCTGCTTCTCAGGTTGTGCATATCGTTCTTTCTACCAACAGATGTACAGATATACACACCCTGCACCTATAATGGACACAGGTGACTTAAACATAAGAGACATCTGGTAAATCACAAGTGGTGTCAAACATACACAAACAGACAGTTCAATAACTCACAACAGCAAACCCAATTACATATAATCCCATCCCAGAGTGCAGCAACTCTGGTGAAAATGGAGGCCAACATTTACTAAAATAGCTGCCAGAGAGTAGGGCAGGGTTTATGGAGGCTAACCTGGGAGGACACTCTGAATGGGTTGACTCCGAAGTAGTCAGCACTTTCAGAATGTTAATTCCAAGGCCAAGACAATATTCGGGACAGAATCCAGTTAGAATAGAGTCACTTACCCAGCCAGTCTCGTCATCTCCGCTAGTATGTAGCTGCTGCTGGTAGAAGTGTCAATATTAACTCCTATCAGCCGCTGGAGAGGGGCAGAGTGGAAAGTGTCTCTAAAACAATGAGTTTGGGATCTGGGCCAACTGTCCAGCATCCTGGGGTTACAGTGATGGAAACCGTAGCCCCCTCCACCAATAGAGGACAAATATCCCTCTATTTTAGTAGTTGGAGACAGAGGCCAGCAGCACGCTCAGTTCCTCTCCCCGGTACTTATTTGGGAGTAAAGGTGCAGGCTCTGCCAGGAATGGCATCCACAAATCAAGTTAATCCTGAAGTTGCTGCTCTGGGCTTGGAAGGGATTCTCTCCGGAGAACCTGAACCTGGTCAAGAGCCTCGTTCCAGAGTTCTTTTCAGATCACATCCCTCCAGTTCAGCTTCCTCTATGATAAGGCAGGGCCATAAAACTGGGACAGAGCTTACTGCAGTTGACACAGGAACTCTGAGGTTTGGCACAGGCAGGTCCACCTGTCTTGGTCAATATCTATGGGCACACCCTTCCAGATCGGATGCACCACCTCTGCTGATGGATTGGCTTTGAAGAAAGACAACCTCTCCAACATTCTTCTCTGGAATTCCTCCTCAGTGATAGCTATATCCATATCCATAAGTTCTTGAAGATGTGCAGGGAATGCTGGTGTTGTTTTGCAAGTTTTCCCAATAGCTAGGAAGCCATCCCACTGCTGCCACCAGATGTGACAGTGCTCCTGTACTCTGACCAAGTACCTCTGACAAGTCTGCTTCTTTGCTGCCACAGAGGACTCTGGAGCACTTTCGACTCAGTCACCGAAGCGAGAATGGGGTCTCCTTTAGGAACTCTTCCACCCAACCAGACTTTAGCTCTTTTCTTCCAAGCAGGCCTTAGCTTAATTCCCAGGAAGGCATCCACACCTCTGCCTGTAATGTAATTAGCTCCTGCCTTTATAAAAGCACTTGTTGCTCTCACGTCTAGCTCTTTTTGACTTGTTCTTAGCTAGAGGGACCAAGCAGCCAACCAACAGGTACGAAGACTCTGTTTCTGGGATCCCTTAACAAATCCACATAGGGCACAAAGTTCCTGAAGGAACTAACACACAGCTTTAACTCAGGACCAGCCCATATGCTCATAACATAAAAAATTCGGTGACAACTCAATATAATACAAATAACAAAATCATGTCAGAAAACATGCAGGAACTTATAATACCATAATAACATATTTACAAAGGGGTGGGGAAAACAATAATTAACATGAAATATCTATCCTGCCTGCAGAATTCATTCAATATGCAAATCTCTCTAAATATGCAAATTAACAAGCCTTGCTATTCATGTAGTGCATATAGCAATTTCGACCAGCAGATGGCACTGTACATGCTCCACAGCCAAATTCACCTAATTGACAGAAAGCATCAGCAGGCTATGGGAGTACACAAAACCCTGCACCTATAATGGATACAGGGTGACTTAAACATAAGAGACATCTGGTAAATCACAAGTGGTGTCAAACATATATAAGCAGACAGTTCCATAATTCCCAACAGCAAATCCAGTCACGTATAATCCCAGCCCAGGGTGCAGCAACTCTGGGAACAATGGAGGCCAACATTTACTAAAATAGCTGCCAGAGAGAAGGGCAAAGTTTATACAGTCCCAGCGATGGGGACAACCGTCACATTACATATATTAAAAATTCTTTTAAATTATTAAGAGTTAAAAAAAAAAAAAGCATTATCTTCATTAGGTAATTTTATGTAAAATACACACAAAATACAAAATTAATTAAATGAATTTAAAAAATTAAAAACGTACAAGCGGTTTGACTTGTGTGCTGGAGCCCCTGCTTCCATAATACAGATTGCAAGGCATTGTGGGACTGTGTCATGCAGCCTCCTGCATTGTGGCATCACATTGATGTCCAAGGAACCACAGCACCCGCAGTCCTAACATTCTGCACCTCCAAGATGAAGGATTTACATTTATATTTATATTTTAAGCACACTGACAATTTGCGCTGTTATTTTACATTTGATTTTAAATTACTTTTATTTTGTATTGGATGGCTTTACTTATTTAATTAGTTTAAAACAATGTTACTCTTTAATCTGCAAATTGTCACCTTCGATATAGATATTATGGTTCAGAATTATATATTTATCTAAAATATCTTATATTATTATATTTTAAATTATTTTATTTTAATAATTACTATAATTTTAATTACTTTTATTAGCTTACCTCTATTTAGTTTATTAGTTTAAAGTTGACTAAATATATTTTGCCTAAGCCCAGTGATCAAGAGGAAGGCGAAAAATCTTGAGTCACAAGCAAAAATTCCTTCCTGACCCTGAAAACAAGCGATCGGTTTTAAATCCCTGGATCGGGCTTTTTTAATTTAGTCAGCTATGAGGATTATCATTAATCAGTTTCCAGACCTGCCAAATCTGGCAGGTAGAAAAGGGAGGTGGTGGAATGAGGTAGGTGGGTTGGCATGCCTGTGACAGTGTCACAAGCAACCTGCCAGTCCATCATTGGGTCATCCCAGCAAAGTTTCATAAGAGCTGTGGAATCTGTTGGCGCTATATAAATGGCAATAATAAGAATTGGACATCACAGAAAATGGATCGGAGCCCACTTCGCAGGAGGAGAGATTGTAATTGTTCCTAATTCTATTGTATAGTATACAGTGTTTATCCGTGACTAAATACTGCTCAGTATACATCAGTAAGAAGCCAGCCATCATGTTGCACCCGTATAAAATAGTAAGCTGCAATAAGTCATTCCTAATTTTTGAGGGCTGCCCTGTACCTCAGGAAGCTAATATTATAATGCAATGCCCTCATTGGTTGCAGCCAGTGCTGGTTCACAGAAGGCACAGGTGTATTGGCCAAGAAGAGGCTATAAAAGACAAAACACACGTTATTAGTGAATATATATGAAACAAATACAATATAGAAAAAAAAAAGCTATATATAATTTTACATATATTTAAAGAATAATATTTAGTTATTTAAACAATAACTGTTACCTAATTGAAGTAGTACAATCATTCTTTATATTTACTAATATAGTTCAGTATACCGCACAGTAAGCCTGCCACATGAAGCTGTAAAGCACAGATTCTTGGTAAGCAATTATAATAAAACAATGTATAGCTGACATATTACTTACTCCTTGATCAGGCTCCTCTTGCAAATGCAGCTCATGTCTATGTTAAATGCCCTCCAGGCTTTGGTGATGTAATGCCTCTCCCTATGACCTCATAGACAAGTCATAGACAAGGTGTTAGAGGGTGGGGCTTATGTACTGACCATATAGGGATATATGGATAGAGATAATATATTTAGGTTTAATTTATTGTTTTGTACATACTGTTGACAGGATACGTTATCGATTATAATGGTAATTTGAAAGTACGAATTGATATATCAACTAAAATCTATATTCAGTAAATAAATAGCTGTCTCCAATCTTTCACAAACCTATTGGAACATTGATCACAATCAAAAACCTAAACCTAACCAATAGTGAAAGTGTCTTAACCAATGCACCATAAATCATCGTGACCTGGGGCTTCCTGAAGATGTGCAGGGGTGCCGGGGGTGTTTTGTAAGGTTCCCCAATAGCTAGGAAGCCATCCCACCGCTGCCATCAGATGTAACAGAAATTGTTAGTGTAGGACTCACTTAAGAGGTTTTGCCTTGACGTGGCAGGTGAACTTACACTTTAATGGCCAGTGGGGTGGTAATAAAAATCCTTCACTTATATAAATGTGCATAGGGATTTAGCATAGTGTGCAAGTAACTTTTTTCTGTTTTTATTCCACTGCTCTCTCTGCCCACAAGACTTAGACAGGAGTCAGATGGAAGTGGAAGCAGCACAGTTATAGAGATATAGGGAATATGACACTCTATAATGTTCCTTGTGTATCTATTACTGTACTGCTTCCTCTCCTGGATGGAACTAATTTAGGGCCTTGGGAGCTGAACGATGAAGAGCAGAGCTGGAGGAACGTTACCTGCTCTCCATCTTCAAGCTTGTGGCTGTCGGCTGTGAAACAGTTAGTGGTTGGCTACATGCTCCTCTCCCCCCTTTCCCGCATGTTGACAGCCCCCAAGCAACAGGAAAGGGAGCCAGGATCCTTTTATTATTATGTGTAAGAATGCCTGTCTGTGTGTGTCTGTTAATACCTGTAAGTTAAGGGGTGGAGTTTGGGGGTCACCAAATTATTTTTGGGCTCAAGCCATGGTCGTCCGCAGAAATTTTTCCAGGGGGAGCATAATTGTAATGACATCCATGCTTGGTCCCTTTTTGACAGTGTCATGAAGAGAAGGAACAAAGTCATTATCACATAAAGCCAGGGTGAATAGCATTTTCACAACTATGGTGTCAGGAATATATGTTTGTATTCCTGACACTATAGTGTTCCTTTAAGCAAATTAAAGGAACATTCTGGTCACCATAACAACTTCATCTAAATGAAAATGCTATGATGCCACAAAGCCCCTGGGTGCTCTCTTTCCTTTAAGAGGTTAAACCGCTCTCAAATGGTTTAACCCCAAAGGCTTCCTCCAGCTCCAGATTTCCAAGTCGCTCAGTGGTATTCGGCTTCTGAAACGGAGTGTCAGAAAGTGCAGATTGACGTCAGGCATGGGTGCTACAGATTGGCTAGAGTGGTCAGTTGATGCTCTAAGCCAATCGCTTGTTCCCGGTTCATAAAAATGTTTTACTTTTTTATGAATGGGGAGCTACTGATTGGCTTAGAGTGTCAGCTGACCGCTCTAGCCAATCAGCAAAACCCCTCCCCAGCGGTCCTCTGTGCTTCCTGACACTCAGTAAATAAAAATGAACACATTAACACTTATATTTTTTTACCTGGGGAGATGAGAAGGTCCAAAGTTTCCCTGCCAGGCCCAGGTACTAAAGCCTTATGATGTGGTGTCCAGAATAAAGTGGAGGGTTCACTTCACTTGTCCTTCCTGCTCCAATCTCCTTTTCTTTTCCTTCATTTGACACAGTCTTATTTTTCTTCTGACACTGTCTTCTCTCCTCCTTGGTTCCTTCTGCTCCTTTACCTTTCTGCTACCTTCTGCTTATTGTGCTCCCCCCTCTGCTCCTGTCTCTCTCTGATCTTTCTGATCCTTGCAGACCCTTTGTGCTCCTTCTCCTACTTTACCTTTGTGCTCCTTCTGATTCTTTCTGCTCCTTTACCTTTGTGCTCCTTCTGTCCCTTTCTGCTCTTTGCAGACCCTTCCTTCTCCTTGCTGCCCCTTGCAGACCCTTCCTTCTCCTTGCAGACCCTTCCTGCTCATTTCTGTTCCTTTGCCTACTTCACCTTTGTGCTCCTTCTGTCCCTTCCTGCTTCTTGCTGCTATTTTCAGCTCCTTGCTGACCCTTTCTGCTCCTTCTACTTTACCTTTGTGCTGCTTTACCTTCCAGATCCTTGCAGACCCTTCCTTCTCCTTGTTGACCCTTTGTGCTCCTTGCACACCCTTCCTTCTCCTTGTTGACCCTTCGTGCTCCTTGCAGACCCTACCTGCTCCTTGCAGACCCTTCCTGCTCATTTGTGTTCCTTTGTGCTCCTTCTCCTACTTTACCTGTTGTGGTCCTTGCTGACCCTTTCTACTCATTTCTATTCCTTCTCCTTTCTGCTCCTTCTCTTACTTTACCTCCCCCATCCCTTACTTACCTGATCTATAGGCTATCTCTGCCCCTCCATGCCTCACTTCACTGATCTGTAGGCTATCTCTTCCCCCCCATGCCTCACTTCCCTGATCTGTAGGCTCTCTCTGCCCCCCATATGCTTCACTTCCCTGATCTATAGGCTCTCTCTGCCCCCCCATGCCTCACTTCCCTGATCTGTAGGCTATCTCTGCTCCCCCCATATGCCCACTTCACTGATCTCTGTGGGCTACTCCTGCCTCCCCCCATATGCCTCTCTTCCTGATCTGTGTTACCCTGCCCCCATATGCCTCACTTCACTGATCTCTAGGCTATCTCTGCCCCCCATATGCCTCACCACTGATCTCTAGGCTATCTCTGCCCCCATATGCCTCACTTCACTAATCTGTAGGCTATCTCTGGCCCCTCATATGCCTCTTCACTGATCTCTGGCTATCTGCCCCATATACTCTCACTGATCTCAGGCTATCTCTGCCCCCCCATATGCCTCACTTCACTGATCTCTAGGCTATTCTGCCCCCCCATATGCCTCACTTCACTGATCTCTAGGCTATCTCTGCCCCCCCCATATGCCTCACATCACTGATCAGTAGGCTATCTCTGCCCCTCCTCCCCCATATGCCCATGGGCGTAGGAACCCAAAAAAATCTGGGGGGATAGCATTTTTACTCGCCGGGTATATTCTTATTCCGTAAACTAGGAGTTGTTTATCCCATTGTACAGCTCTACGGAATTTGCAGTTGCTATATAAATGATTAAATAATAAAATTAAAGGGTTACTACAGGGAAGGGATTTTACTTACCCGGATACAGCGCCGGGATCATCCTGATGCCGTGCCCCCTATTTCGTCAAAATGACGAAATAGAAGGATGCGAGCAGGGAGCAATAAAACGTGCGCAGATACTTCATAGGGCGGCATTCATGTCTCGACTAGGAAGCACCTCTAGTGGCCATCTGAGTATCCACTAGAGGTATTCCTCATCAGTAATGTAAATACTGCCTTTTTACAAAATGGCTGTGCTTACATTAAAAAGCCTGCAAAGACATGCTATAGACACCAGAACTACTACGTTTAGCTGTTGTGGTTCTGGTGACTATAGTGTCCCTTGAATATAGAGAGGAAAAAAGAATCATCACAAATGTAAGAAATAAAATGTCTGTATCATTAATCCAAAAAATACTTTAAAAAAATAAAAAAATATGCAAATTCCTAGCTTAATTTTTAGCACAACATATGACACAAACATTTTTGTACTTTGCAGATTACTTTTTATATTTTTTTATACATATACAGATTGTGTAATACTGCCCCTGACTTAGGGTGACAACATTTCCTAACTGTCATTCAGTGACACTGTCAGAAATGCATTCCATACATTTTACTACCCGTCTCTACCCCTGTCATTTATATTAGAACCCTACCTACCCCTTCCATGAATATTAGAACCACCCCTACCCCTCCCATGAATATTAGAACCACCCCTACCCCTTCCATGCACAAAAGAACCCCACCTACCCCTTCCACGCATCGTAACCCCCCTACCCCGTCCATGTATATTAGTACCCCCCTAACCCCTTCCATGCATATTAGTACCCCCTAACCCCTTCCATGCATATTAGAACCCACCCTACCCCTTCCATTCATATTAGTACTCCCCTAACCCCTTCCAATAATTTTTCTACCTACCCCTCTCCCCCGATCCTTATTAGTAGCCCCCCTAACCCTTTCCAATTATTTTTCTACCTACCCCTCCTCCTAAAATAACCGAACGCCACACGAAAGACAGATTTCTGATAAAACATATGAAAAGAACCGATTGCTTGCAGGGAACAAAATACCGAATGTCCCGAAACTCCCGAACGTCCTGGAGTCTCAGCGGTGTTCGTGCCGTCGAATAGCCGTTTTTAGTACCATGCGTTCGACGACATAGCACCGCTGAGGGAACAAAGGATCCAAGATGGCCGACCGCCGCATGGTCGACTCTAAGTGTGTGGGCTAATAGGGAGTATTGCGTTCGGTTCACGAACGGCCCTCCAAAGTGCCGTTCGTGAAACGAAAGAAAACCCCCATACAAAACTGCCATTTGCATTCGGTAAAAGGCAATACAAACATACATAACGCATATACATATAGAATGTAGCACATATCTCTCTATACATACAGGCAACCCTTAAAGGCACAGTCTCTTTACATTGTCCAAGTGGCTAGGTTTGCCACAGGAATGAATGGCAAAGCTAGAGTGGGAGCTGGTAAAAGCTGAAAAATCAGGACATGATTTCTAAACTGCCACCACTCCCTTATTTTCAGGCCCACCTACACAAATCTTATATCAAAACGTTCAGCTATCCCTGCTGCCACTAAACATGTCAACGGCTAAGCCATAGTCCTGATAGTTTTCACAATATAATCATTTGTTTGCAACTAACGCCGTCCATTAACATTCATTGAAACTTCACTCTACAAAGCTCAAATTTGAAGTGCAATTTCTAAACTGCGACTGTGCCTTCATTTTTAATACTTCAGAGTACTGCACATACTATGCATCAAAATGTAGGTCTGGGTCTTGTGATTCTCACAATATAAAGCTCTTCGCTGTAGGATCTATAGTTTTTAAAATACAACCGTTTGAAGATGGCAACCGCCAAAATACTCTGACCTGTGCCAGGCTGCAGCAGCAAGTGATGTCATAGACAGGGCCTTTTGAACACCTGCTAATGTTTTTATAAATGTATGGTTTAATGTAACCGTGCAACAACGTTGCAATTAAATGTGCTATATAAATGATAACAGTTACTCCGCCCACTCCAGTTGTAGACTACTGGTGGAGGCAAGAACACTTCACACAATTTCCCCAGAAATTGTAGCTTTTCTAGTTATTATTATTATTATTATTATTATAGCAAGACGACTTAATGTTATCTCACATATATACTGGAAAAGCTACAATTTCTGGGGAAATTGTGTGAAATGTTCTTGCCTCCACCAGTAGTCTACAACTAGAGTGGGCAGAGTAACTGTTATCATTTATATAATGCGTTTCCTTATTTATCATCCATTATGTACTATATAATATGTAGCTACCCATATATTGGCAGCAGCTGAGATACAGCAGAGAATCAGGTTGTGCGGCCGGTCTATTTCAAATAGTCAAAATACCATTCGAATTGGCCCATTAATACTCTGTGTGTGCCATAACTCCCCCTTTTTTTGTACATAGCATTTTAATTAGTATTTTATTTCAACCTGGACATCAAAAACACCGGTGTACATACCCATTCAAGAATCCCAAGGTGGGGATTATACTACCTACGCTATCATAGTGAGCAGTGCATCCTGCTCACTTAAATGTGAGTATTTACTACTCTATTATCATTGCTACATTTGCTTCATACAGAGAGCACTATTCTCTGTTGTATTTTCTCCTCGCATATCGAGACTACCTTCACTCCGAGTCATACACCATCAGATACCACCTATATCCTACCAGTGGGGTATCAACGCCCCTGAATGCTGTCTACACCTGAGCTTGTATTAGCTCATCAATAGGTGAGTAGGAATACCATTGCTGTGAAGTTTCTGTTCTGTTCATTGCTGGATACAGTGTACACTATTGGAGCTCTTCTTTTTATTTGCATATCCTGAACTATACTAAGAGGATCAGAAGACCTCAAGATCTGCACTACTAGCAGTCCAACACTATATTTAGGTCCCCGCAAGTCAAGTGGGTTCCTTAAAATCAGGACTTTTATATATTTCATTTTATCTTGTTTTATGTAAGTACACTATTGCATTCATATTATTTTATTGTCTATTGTGACATAATTGATTTTATTTCTATTTTTATCTTTTCTATTGTATTTTATCACTTGAAGTGCCTCTTCTCAATATCCAGTATACTATTGGTTTTACGATTACATTTTTATTGTGGCGCGACCGATAACTCTTATTCTCTAGATTTTATCTTTTTGACGATTTGTGAGGGAATGTCATATTTTTCAGGCTGTGCGGAAGGTCTATTTCAAATAGTCGAAATACCGTTTGAATTACTGAACGTAGCCGTTCGTGAATGTAGTCAGTATATGTCCCTTGTTCATGGCCGTTCGACTCCCGTTCGAATAGCGGAAGTTCCATGGAAGGTAACTGTTCAGCGGTGTTCGTGCCGTCACGTGCCCGATTTGAGTTCCATGAACTCGACGACAAAACACTGCTGAACACATTCGACTAAACAAGATGGCTGCCGCCACGTTTTCGACTATACGAACAGCGACCACCCAGCCGCTCGTCATTTTGGCTGCGGTTAACTACCAGCCTGGGAGGTAAATAGGCTGCACACTCCACTTGCGTGTGGTCCGGCTGTTCGGTGGTTCGAAGTGGCACTTTGAACCACTTCGAAAGTTCGAAAAATTATTGTCCAAAGTCCTAATAGGTACAAATAGGGTTTTTTAACCATAATAAATTAAAGGGGCCATAGTCACAGGGTAAAAGGCTGGCAAGTAGTCCCCTCCAAACCCCAGTGGCGAAGTGTTTTTTAATAAGCTGCAATAACTAGCTTTGTGGGGAAACTCCACTCCTAGTGTATGTCTACCAGGGCAGTTAGGGCTAGAGGGACTACCCTCTAGAGGGACTACCGGGATGTTGGGGCTTTTGGTCGCCTGACACTGGACGTCCTCATGCTATGCATGAGGACACCCAGCGTCACCGCAATCCACATAGGGAAACATTGTCTAATGAGCGAAGGGAGACCCAAGCCAGCGCTGGGGGACATTGACACTGGACCCAGGTAAGTGACAGAAGGGGTTTTAAGCATTAGTTTCACTCACCTTATCTAATTATATAAACTGCTGTCTAGTGTTGAACTACATGTAAAAGAGCTACTGTACTCTGACCAAGTACCTGTGTCAAGTTTGCTTCCTCGCTGCCACAAAGGACTCTGGAGTACTTCAGACCCAGTCACCAAAGCTTGACTGGGGTCTCTCTGGAACTCTTCCACCCAACCAGGCTGCAGCTCTCTTCTTCCAGACAGGTATCGTCCCCTCTGCCTATGCCTCTTCAGCTTCTTTCCAAGGCAGGTATCCACACCTCTGCCTTTAATGTAACTTGTCGCTCTCAGGCCTAGCTCTTTTTGAACTGTCCTGGGCTACAGGGATCAAACAGCCAGCAAACAGGTCCTAAGACTCTCGTTCTGGGATCCCTGAACAAATCCACATAGGACACACAGCTTCAAAGGGAAGTAACATACACAGCTTTATTTTTAACTCAGGACTAGCCCACATGCGCATAAAACTAAACGTGCTGTAACAAATCAATATAATACAAATAACCATAATCATATCAGAAAACATACTTATAATAACCTAATAACATATTTATAAAGGTGTGGAGAAGACAATCATTAACACAAAATATCTCTCCTGCCTGCAGAATTCATAATATGCAAATTAACAAGCCCTGCTTCTCAGGTTGTGCACATCGTTCTTTCTACCAACAGATGTACAGATATACACACCCTGCACCTATAATGGACACAGGTGACTTAAACATAAGAGACATCTGGTAAATCACAAGTGGTGTCAAACATACACAAACAGACAGTTCAATAACTCACAACAGCAAACCCAATTACATATAATCCCATCCCAGAGTGCAGCAACTCTGGTGAAAATGGAGGCCAACATTTACTAAAATAGCTGCCAGAGAGTAGGGCAGGGTTTATGGAGGCTAACCTGGGAGGACACTCTGAATGGGTTGACTCCGAAGTAGTCAGCACTTTCAGAATGTTAATTCCAAGGCCAAGACAATATTCGGGACAGAATCCAGTTAGAATAGAGTCACTTACCCAGCCAGTCTCGTCATCTCCGCTAGTATGTAGCTGCTGCTGGTAGAAGTGTCAATATTAACTCCTATCAGCCGCTGGAGAGGGGCAGAGTGGAAAGTGTCTCTAAAACAATGAGTTTGGGATCTGCGCCAACTGTCCAGCATCCTGGGGTTACAGTGATGGAAACCGTAGCCCCCTCCACCAATAGAGGACAAATATCCCTCTATTTTAGTAGTTGGAGACAGAGGCCAGCAGCACGCTCAGTTCCTCTCCCCGGAACTTATTTGGGAGTAAAGGTGCAGGCTCTGCCAGGAATGGCATCCACAAATCAAGTTAATCCTGAAGTTGCTGCTCTGGGCTTGGAAGGGATTCTCTCCGGAGAACCTGAACCTGTTCAAGTGCCTCGTTCCAGAGTTCCTTTCGGATCACATCCCTCCAAATATCCCTCTATTTTAGTAGTTGGAGACAGAGGCCAGCAGCACGCTCAGTTCCTCTCCCCGGAACTTATTTGGGAGTAAAGGTGCAGGCTCTGCCAGGAATGGCATCCACAAATCAAGTTAATCCTGAAGTTGCTGCTCTGGGCTTGGAAGGGATTCTCTCCGGAGAACCTGAACCTGTTCAAGTGCCTCGTTCCAGAGTTCCTTTCGGATCACATCCCTCCAGTTCAGCTTCCTCTATGATAAGGCAGGGCCATAAAACTGGGACAGAGCTTACTGCAGTTGACACAGGAACTCTGAGGTTTGGCACAGGCAGGTCCACCTGTCTTGGTCAATATCTATGGGCACACCCTTCCAGATCGGATGCACCACCTCTGCTGATGGATTGGCTTTGAAGAAAGACAACCTCTCCAACATTCTTCTCTGGAATTCCTCCTCAGTGATAGCTATATCCATATCCATAAGTTCTTGAAGATGTGCAGGGAATGCTGGTGTTGTTTTGCAAGTTTTCCCAATAGCTAGGAAGCCATCCCACTGCTGCCACCAGATGTGACAGTGCTCCTGTACTCTGACCAAGTACCTCTGACAAGTCTGCTTCTTTGCTGCCACAGAGGACTCTGGAGCACTTTCGACTCAGTCACCGAAGCGAGAATGGGGTCTCCTTTAGGAACTCTTCCACCCAACCAGACTACAGCTCTTTTCTTCCAAGCAGGCCTTAGCTTAATTCCCAGGAAGGCATCCACACCTCTGCCTGTAATGTAATTAGCTCCTGCCTTTATAAAAGCACTTGTTGCTCTCACGTCTAGCTCTTTTTGACTTGTTCTTAGCTAGAGGGACCAAGCAGCCAACCAACAGGTACGAAGACTCTGTTTCTGGGATCCCTTAACAAATCCACATAGGGCACAAAGTTCCTGAAGGAACTAACACACAGCTTTAACTCAGGACCAGCCCATATGCTCATAACATAAAAAATTCGGTGACAACTCAATATAATACAAATAACAAAATCATGTCAGAAAACATGCAGGAACTTATAATACCATAATAACATATTTACAAAGGGGTGGGGAAAACAATAATTAACATGAAATATCTATCCTGCCTGCAGAATTCATTCAATATGCAAATCTCTCTAAATATGCAAATTAACAAGCCTTGCTATTCATGTAGTGCATATAGCAATTTCGACCAGCAGATGGCACTGTACATGCTCCACAGCCAAATTCACCTAATTGACAGAAAGCATCAGCAGGCTATGGGAGTACACAAAACCCTGCACCTATAATGGATACAGGGTGACTTAAACATAAGAGACATCTGGTAAATCACAAGTGGTGTCAAACATATATAAGCAGACAGTTCCATAATTCCCAACAGCAAATCCAGTCACGTATAATCCCAGCCCAGGGTGCAGCAACTCTGGGAACAATGGAGGCCAACATTTACTAAAATAGCTGCCAGAGAGAAGGGCAAAGTTTATACAGTCCCAGCGATGGGGACAACCGTCACATTACATATATTAAAAATTCTTTTAAATTATTAAGAGTTAAAAAAAAAAAAAGCATTATCTTCATTAGGTAATTTTATGTAAAATACACACAAAATACAAAATTAATTAAATGAATTTAAAAAATTAAAAATGTACAAGCGATTTGACTTGTGTGCTGGAGCCCCTGCTTCCATAATACAGATTGCAAGGCATTGTGGGACTGTGTCATGCAGCCTCCTGCATTGTGGCATCACATTGATGTCCAAGGAACCACAGCACCCGCAGTCCTAACATTCTGCACCTCCAAGATGAAGGATTTACATTTATATTTATATTTTAAGCACACTGACAATTTGCGCTGTTATTTTACATTTGATTTTAAATTACTTTTATTTTGTATTGGATGGCTTTACTTATTTAATTAGTTTAAAACAATGTTACTCTTTAATCTGCAAATTGTCACCTTCGATATAGATATTATGGTTCAGAATTATATATTTATCTAAAATATCTTATATTATTATATTTTAAATTATTTTATTTTAATAATTACTATAATTTTAATTACTTTTATTAGCTTACCTCTATTTAGTTTATTAGTTTAAAGTTGACTAAATATATTTTGCCTAAGCCCAGTGATCAAGAGGAAGGCGAAAAATCTTGAGTCACAAGCAAAAATTCCTTCCTGACCCTGAAAACAAGCGATCGGTTTTAAATCCCTGGATCGGGCTTTTTTAATTTAGTCAGCTATGAGGATTATCATTAATCAGTTTCCAGACCTGCCAAATCTGGCAGGTAGAAAAGGGAGGTGGTGGAATGAGGTAGGTGGGTTGGCATGCCTGTGACAGTGTCACAAGCAACCTGCCAGTCCATCATTGGGTCATCCCAGCAAAGTTTCATAAGAGCTGTGGAATCTGTTGGCGCTATATAAATGGCAATAATAAGAATTGGACATCACAGAAAATGGATCAGAGCCCACTTCGCAGGAGGAGAGATTGTAATTGTTCCTAATTCTATTGTATAGTATACAGTGTTTATCCGTGACTAAATACTGCTCAGTATACATCAGTAAGAAGCCAGCCATCATGTTGCACCCGTATAAAATAGTAAGCTGCAATAAGTCATTCCTAATTTTTGAGGGCTGCCCTGTACCTCAGGAAGCTAATATTATAATGCAATGCCCTCATTGGTTGCAGCCAGTGCTGGTTCACAGAAGGCACAGGTGTATTGGCCAAGAAGAGGCTATAAAAGACAAAACACACGTTATTAGTGAATATATATGAAACAAATACAATATAGAAAAAAAAAAGCTATATATAATTTTACATATATTTAAAGAATAATATTTAGTTATTTAAACAATAACTGTTACCTAATTGAAGTAGTACAATCATTCTTTATATTTACTAATATAGTTCAGTATACCGCACAGTAAGCCTGCCACATGAAGCTGTAAAGCACAGATTCTTGGTAAGCAGTTATTATAATAAAACAATGTATAGCTGACATATTACTTACTCCTTGATCAGGCTCCTCTTGCAAATGCAGCTCATGTCTATGTTAAATGCCCTCCAGGCTTTGGTGATGTAATGCCTCTCCCTATGACCTCATAGACAAGTCATAGACAAGGTGTTAGAGGGTGGGGCTTATGTACTGACCATATAGGGATATATGGATAGAGATAATATATTTAGGTTTAATTTATTGTTTTGTACATACTGTTGACAGGATACGTTATCGATTATAATGGTAATTTGAAAGTACGAATTGATATATCAACTAAAATCTATATTCAGTAAATAAATAGCTGTCTCCAATCTTTCACAAACCTATTGGAACATTGATCACAATCAAAAACCTAAACCTAACCAATAGTGAAAGTGTCTTAACCAATGCACCATAAATCATCGTGACCTGGGGCTTCCTGAAGATGTGCAGGGGTGCCGGGGGTGTTTTGTAAGGTTCCCCAATAGCTAGGAAGCCATCCCACCGCTGCCATCAGATGTAACAGAAATTGTTAGTGTAGGACTCACTTAAGAGGTTTTGCCTTGACGTGGCAGGTGAACTTACACTTTAATGGCCAGTGGGGTGGTAATAAAAATCCTTCACTTATATAAATGTGCATAGGGATTTAGCATAGTGTGCAAGTAACTTTTTTCTGTTTTTATTCCACTGCTCTCTCTGCCCACAAGACTTAGACAGGAGTCAGATGGAAGTGGAAGCAGCACAGTTATAGAGATATAGGGAATATGACACTCTATAATGTTCCTTGTGTATCTATTACTGTACTGCTTCCTCTCCTGGATGGAACTAATTTAGGGCCTTGGGAGCTGAACGATGAAGAGCAGAGCTGGAGGAACGTTACCTGCTCTCCATCTTCAAGCTTGTGGCTGTCGGCTGTGAAACAGTTAGTGGTTGGCTACATGCTCCTCTCCCCCCTTTCCCGCATGTTGACAGCCCCCAAGCAACAGGAAAGGGAGCCAGGATCCTTTTATTATTATGTGTAAGAATGCCTGTCTGTGTGTGTCTGTTAATACCTGTAAGTTAAGGGGTGGAGTTTGGGGGTCACCAAATTATTTTTGGGCTCAAGCCATGGTCGTCCGCAGAAATTTTTCCAGGGGGAGCATAATTGTAATGACATCCATGCTTGGTCCCTTTTTGACAGTGTCATGAAGAGAAGGAACAAAGTCATTATCACATAAAGCCAGGGTGAATAGCATTTTCACAACTATGGTGTCAGGAATATATGTTTGTATTCCTGACACTATAGTGTTCCTTTAAGCAAATTAAAGGAACATTCTGGTCACCATAACAACTTCATCTAAATGAAAATGCTATGATGCCACAAAGCCCCTGGGTGCTCTCTTTCCTTTAAGAGGTTAAACCGCTCTCAAATGGTTTAACCCCAAAGGCTTCCTCCAGCTCCAGATTTCCAAGTCGCTCAGTGGTATTCGGCTTCTGAAACGGAGTGTCAGAAAGTGCAGATTGACGTCAGGCATGGGTGCTACAGATTGGCTAGAGTGGTCAGTTGATGCTCTAAGCAGGGACGTATTAGCCGCGAGGCAAACAAGGCATTTGCCTTGGGCGGCATTTTTCAGGGGGCGGCAAAAAACGCCGCCCCCCAAATGCCCAGGGCAAATGCCTAGTTAGCCTCGCGGCTAACTGACATCCCGGGCGGGCGGGCGGGCGGCGCTGGCAGGTGGGCGGCCGGCGAGGGAGCACTTCCTATGAGCTGACTGCTCAGCTCCCTCGCGCACCGCAAAGTGAGGCTGGGAGCCGGAAGATGACGTCATCTTCCGGTTCCCATACTCCTCTACGGCACGGCAGCGAGGAGGCTGAGCAGTCAGCTCATAGGAGATGCTCCTACTTGACCGCCCACCTGCCAAGCGCCATACACGCCCCTGCAGCCACTGGACCACCAGGGAGAGAGACCCCCCCCAAACCCCCAGCACTCCCAAAGGTAAGGAGGTTGGGGGGGGGGATTTAAATTAAAAAAAAGTTAATGTGTGTGTGTCTGACTGTGTGTGTGTGTTTGTGTTTGTGAGTGTGTGTTTGTGTGTGACTGTGTATGTGTCTGACTGTGTGTGT
>OW240914.1:102720265-102733252 GCA_933207985.1 Pelobates cultripes
CCCCCCATATGCCTCACTTCACTGATCTCTAGGCTATCTCTGTGTGTCCCTCATATGCCTCACTTCACTGATCTCTAGGCTATCTCTGTGTGTCCCTCATATGCCTCACTTCACTGATCTCTAGGCTATCTCTGTGTGTCCCTCATATGCCTCACTTCACTGATCTCTAGGCTATCTCTGTGTGTGTCCCATATGCCTCACTTCACTGATCTCTAGGCTATCTCTGTGTGTCCCTCATATGCCTCACTTCACTGATCTCTAGGCTATCTCTGTGTGTCCCCCCCATATGCCTCACTTCACTGATCTCTAGGCTATCTCTGTGTGTCCCTCATATGCCTCACTTCACTGATCTCTAGGCTATCTCTGTGTGTCCCTCATATGCCTCACTTCATTGATCTCTAGGCTATCTCTGCCCTCCCCCATATGCCTCACTTCACTGATCTCTAGGCTATCTCTGCCCCCCCCATATACCTCACTTCACTGATCAGTAGGCTATCTCTGCCCCTCCTCCCCCATATGCCCATGGGCGTAGGAACCCCAAAAAATCTGGGGGGATAGCATTTTTACTCGCCGGGTATATTCTTATTCCGTAAACTAGGAGTTGTTTATCCCATTGTACAGCTCTACGGAATTTGCAGTTGCTATATAAATGATTAAATAATAAAATTAAAGGGTTACTACAGGCAAGGGATTTTACTTACCCGGATACAGCGCCGGGATCATCCTGATGCCGTGCCCCCTATTTCGTCAAAATGACGAAATAGAAGGATGCGAGCAGGGAGCAATAAAACGTGCGCAGATACTTCATAGGGCGGCATTCATGTCTCGACTAGGAAGCACCTCTAGTGGCCATCTGAGTATCCACTAGAGGTATTCCTCATCAGTAATGTAAATACTGCCTTTTTACAAAATGGCTGTGCTTACATTAAAAAGCCTGCAAAGACATGCTATAGACACCAGAACTACTACGTTTAGCTGTTGTGGTTCTGGTGACTATAGTGTCCCTTGAATATAGAGAGGAAAAAAGAATCATCACAAATGTAAGAAATAAAATGTCTGTATCATTAATCTAAAAATTACTTTAAAAAAATAAAAAAATATGCAAATTCCTAGCTTAATTTTTAGCACAACATATGACACAAACATTTTTGTACTTTGCATATTACTTTTTATATTTTTTTATACATATACAGATTGTGTAATACTGCCCCTGACTTAGGGTGACAACATTTCCTAACTGTCATTCAGTGACACTGTCAGAAATGCATTCCATACATTTTACTACCCGTCTTTACCCCTGCCATTTATATTAGAACCCTACCTACCCCTTCCATGAATATTAGAACCACCCCTACCCCTCCCATGAATATTAGAACCACCCCTACCCCTTCCATGCACAAAAGAACCCCACCTACCCCTTCCATGCATCGTAACCCCCCTACCCCGTCCATGTATATTAGTACCCCCCTAACCCCTTCCATGCATATTAGTACCCCCTAACCCCTTCCATGCATATTAGAACCCACCCTACCCCTTCCATTCATATTAGTACTCCCCTAACCCCTTCCAATAATTTTTCTACCTACCCCTCTCCCCCTATCCTTATTAGTAGCCCCCCTAACCCTTTCCAATTATTTTTCTACCTACCCCTCCTCCCATCCATATTAGTAGCCCCCCTAAACCCTTCCAATTATTTTTCTACCTTTGTCCCCCCTTTTACCTGACATAGCAGGGGGACCTCTGGACGTATGGCAGGCGCAGTGTCAGACTGAGCGCCGGGTAGTCACGTGACACCCGGCCAGTGCCGGTGCAAGGATTTTTGCCGACCTAGGCAAAATTAAAGTTTGCTGCCCCCCCATGTGACATTACAATGCCCCACCCATATGATCTGCCATGTTATCTAACGCCAGTGCTGGAGTGCCGCCGTGTTTACATTAAAAGGCCTGCAGGGACAGGCTATAGACACCAGAACCACTACATTAAGCTGCAGTGGTTCTGGGGACTATAGTGTTTCTTTAATGTGAGGTAAATTAGAGATTAGTGCCACGAATAATATGATAGATTGCCTACTTACAACCAGATGAGGATGATGATGGGCTCTAGCTGCAGTCTGGCTCCACTGGTCTGGTGTAGAACAGGCTCTCTGGAGGCTGTTTGTAACTGTGGTCACAAAAATCAATGTTCTGGGAGAACAGGAAGCAGCTCCATTTTTGGGGGGACCTTTACACAGCTCAAGGTCTGGGTCCCCGGGTCCACCTTCATGTTCCACCAATTGTTCACAGGGGGTGGAGTGTGTAGGGGATGTCCTGATATGTGTGTAAGGAATTCATTGTGTGAATCTGTGTTTGTATGTGTAAGGGCTGCAAGGTGTGTTTCTGTGTATGTACGGGATGCAGTGTGTGTGTGTGTAAGGGGTGCATTGAGTGTGTGTAAGGGGTGCATTGAGTGTGTGTAAGGAATGCATTGTGTGTTTCTGTGTGTGTAAGGGATGCATTGTGTGTAAGGGTTGCATTGCTTGTGTGTGTGTGTGTGTGTGTCTAATTCATTGTGTGTGTAATGCATTGTGTTTTTCTGTGTGCAAGGGGTGCATTGTCTTTGTGTGCATATGCCTTCACTTCACTAAGTGCTGTAGTGGTTATTGTGCTTGGATTGTTTCTTTAAATAGTCTACCAGTGTCCCTCCCAAGATTAGGTTCTGGATCTGTGCCTGAACGGCAAGCATTTCTGCTGATCAGGGGCCCTGTATATGCTGCTGCGCTGTACATTTATACAACCTAGAAATTTTTTGACTTGGTGCGCCTTGGAACAATATTAAAATATTAAGGCCGTGCTGAACCTAAAAAGTTTGGAACCACTGATCTATACACCAAAACTGCTTCAGTAAACTAAAGTTGTTAAGGTGATAATAGTGTCCCTTTAAGTAATTTGTCAAAATGCTATCTAGCCATTCTGATTGCTATGAAAAAAACTGAGCTGGTCATGTACAGTTGCTGGGAATCCAGTTTAAAAGTCTAAATTGGGAAAACAAAACAATGTACATGTCCTAGAAAATGTCATGACCTATTATAACTTTCATGTCACTGCAATGCGGAATATGATGATTTGTACCACAGTGCATTTGTAAGTGTGGGTTTAGGAACAATGAATTTATTGCAAGCTGGTTACTCTGAGATTCCTGTGTTTTTTAAATGAATTAGTTTTCCTGTAGGGCTAGATTACACAAAATAATACATTGTTCCATATTTGTCAATGGGAAAGTTACTGTTCAGTAACCAGAGCTACGTTTATCCCTTTTAATGTAAACCAGCCCTTAATGTTGGATTTTTGTTTTCCTATTGTTAGTAGAGAAGGAATTAATTTTGCCATTGTGTAATCAGTGCTCAGGCATTGTTCTTTTCAATGGGACTTGATTGATGTCTGGCATGTCCGGGGTGTCTGGCATCATGCTAATTTTCCAGTAACCATGAGAATAAGGCTTTTAGGAAGGGGCGTGGGATCCCCTCACTATGATTTTTAAGAGACATTTTTATGTGCTAATATAAAATAAATCTTCCGTCTTGAATAACTACGCTGAACATCTGTATATTGTTGTGATAATGAAAAGTTTCGTATTACAATACAATACATAATGGAAAAATTACAGATAAATATATATTTCACTTAATCTGTCTTTCCATCTGTTAAAAGACATTTTTATAATCCAGAGGATATAATCCAGAGCATCTTGTTAACTCATCTTCTTAACTGGTGGTTTTCAAGTGGGTTGGGGGAATAAGACAGAAATGGAGGGAGCTGGGAGAATGATACAGATATGGGGTGAGCTGAGGGAATGAGACACATATGGGGGATGCTGGGGGAATGAGACACATGGAGTGCTGGGGGAATGAGACACATGGGGGGCTGGGGGAATGAGACATATATGGGGGAAACTGGGAGAATGAAACACATATGTAGGTAAGCTGTGGGAGTGAGACACACATGGGGGGCTGGGGGAATGAGACACATGGGGGGCTGGGGGAAGGAGACACATATGGTGGAAGCTGGGGCAATGAGACACATATGGGGGTAGCTTTGCAAATGAGACACATGGGGGCTGAGGAAATGAGACACATGGGAGCTGAGGAAATGAGACACATGGGGGGCTGAGGGAATAAGACACATATGGGGGGCTGAGGGAATAAGACACATATGGAGGGAACTGGTGGAATGAGACACATATGGAGGGAGCTGGTGGAATGAGACACATTTGGAGGGAGCTGGTGGAATGAGACACATTTGAGTGAGATGGTGGAATGAGACACATTTGAGGGAGGTGGAGGAATGAGAAACATTGGGGGGCTGGGGGAATGAGATACATTTGAGGGAGCTGGTGGAATTAAACGTATAGGGGGTGCTAGAGGAATGAGACACATTGGGGGCGAGAGGAATAAGACACATGGAAGGGCTGGGGGTAGACACAAATAGACATAGAAAGGCTTGGTGAGAAAGAGTAAATGTGTTGGGGGGGAAAGACACACAGAGGGGCTGGGAAGAAGAGAAAGGCACACAAAAGGGGCTGGTGAGAGAAAGAAACAGAGGGACTGGGAGGTACAAAACACACAGAGGGAAGGGGCAAAAGAAACAGACATGGGAAGGGGTAAGAAACAGACATAGACACCCAAAGGGGCTTGGGGGTAGAATGAGACATGGTGCTGTGGAAAGAGGTAATACAGAGAGGGGCTACATGATAAAAAGACATAGAGTGGATGGGAAAGGGGAGAAAGAGTACACAAAAGGAGGCAAGAAATTCAGCAGTGAAATGCATCTTCGCCCGTGTACCAAAATTTTTTGCACCTGCCCTGACCACATCTGAGGACACCAGGGAAATGCCCCTTGTCAGCATAGTCAGCATAGCATGAGCACCTGCACTGTGAAAAGCATCCTCAGGTCAGGGGCCTAATGGACCACAGAGTTTGCATTTATGTTGTAATAGGAGTTGGAGGTGCTTTATGTAGGTGTTGGCGGCTCCAGGTGGGCTGATTGGGGGCACAACAAAAATGCTTTTAATGTGTGTGCCATTTCTTTTTTAGTTTTTATTTCTTCCATGTGTAATAATTTTTATTTGTGTGCTTACTTATAGCTATCCTTTTGGATAATTATAGACTCATTTATGTAATTTAGTGTATCATTTAATTCTGTTTTGTATATTTTATATTTTCGTCTTGTTATTACAGGTACATTGATATACTCGTTTTTCCCATATTTTGCTCTTATATGATATGGCCGACAAGGATTTTATGCTTTGTGGATTCATAATGTACCTTCCAACACACCCACCAGATGTGCACTCCCGATATGTCACATTCTATGGCGTAAATCGAGGGGCGGGTCTATATACAAACTGATGCACAGCAACTGAACACGCAGCCTAGCCCAGGAAATATGGTAACTATCTACACAACATCGAAGTCCAGCTTGAGACTACTCACCCCTTAAAGGGACACTATAGTCACCAGAACAACTACAGCTTACTGAATTTGTTCTGGTGAGTAGAATCATTACTTTCAGGCTTTTTGCTGTAAACACTGCCTTTTCAGAGAAAATGCAGTGTTTACATTACAGCCTAATGATAACTTCACTGGCCACTCCTCAGATGGTTGTTAGAGATCCTTCCTGGGTCATGGCTGCCTAAAATGCATCCAAACTTTCAGTGTTTCCTCCCTCTGCATGCAGACACTGAACTTTCCTCATAGAGATTCATTGATTCAATTCAGCTCTATGAGGAGATGCTGATTGGCCAGGGCTGTGTTTGAATCATGCTGGCTCTGCCTCTGATCTGCCTCTTTGTCAGTCTCAGCCAATCCTATGGGGAAGCATTGTGATTGGATCAGGCTACCACTTCTGATGATGTCATACCGCAAATTAACGAATTCCCCCAAATATATATATATATATATATATATATATATATATACATACACATATACAAGAAAAAGGGACGTACCGTGGGGTTGGCCAGACTGACAAGTGATTTTTGCGCCTCTTGGCTTGTGATCCCAGCGACCCCCAGGCTGCATGTGGATCCATAAGGGAACCGCATGCACTGTACCCTGGGAGGGGGAGCGCCTCTTCCTCCCACTCTGCGTAGGAGCGCCGGGTGTCATGTGACTACCCAGCGCTCAGTGTGACTCACTAAGACCGCCATCGCCAGAGAATGAGAGGCCCCCTCCCCTGCTATGTAAGGTAAAACGGCAGGGAGGGGGGCCAATAGTGTGTAGGGGGGAGAGCAGAGCTGGCATTACCATTACCTCAGGTGTCAGCTCTGTGAGAAAAAAAGCCAGGAGAGGGAAGGGGTATTATGAATTGAAGGGATAGAGGGGGAGGTTTATGAATGAAAGGGGTAGAGGGGGAGGAATATGAATGAAAAGAGGCTGCAGAAGTATGAATGAAAAGGTGTATAGAGGCAAGTTTTGAATGAAAGAGTATAGAGAGAGATTATGAATAAAGAAAAGTAGAGGATTATGAATGGAAAGGGTAGATGGAGTGAGGATTGTGAATGAAAGGGGTAGGGGGGATTGTAAATGGAAGGGGTAGTGGGGAGATTATGAATGGAAGGGGTAGAGGGGGGATTATGAATGGACTGTTAGAAGGAGGAATTATGAATGGAAGGAGTAGAAAGGGGGATTATGAATGGAAGGGATAGATGGGGGTAGAATTATGAATGGAAGGGGTAGAGTGGGGAGGATTATAAATGGAAGGTGTAGAAAGGGGGTTATGAATGAAAGGGGTATGGGAGGATTATGAATAGAAGGAGTAGAGGGGGATTATGAATGGAAAGGGTAGATGGAGTGAGGATTGTGAATGAAAGGGGTAGGGGGGATTGTAAATGGAAGGGGTAGTGGGGAGATTATGAATGGAAGGGGTAGAGGGGGGATTATGAATGGACTGTTAGAAGGAGGAATTATGAATGGAAGGAGTAGAAAGGGAAGTATAATGAAAAGAGGTAGAAGAGGGGATTATGATGGAAAGGGAGTAGAAGGGGATTATGAATGAATGGTAGGAGGATACTATGAATGGAAGAAGGGATAGGAGGATTATAATGGAAGAAGAGGGTAGGAGGGAGCTATGGATGGGAAGGAGGAGAGCTATAGATGGGAGGAGGGAGCTATTATTGGGAAGAGCGTAGAGAGAGGAGGGGATTATGAATGGAAGGTGGGTGAGAGGTCCCGAATGCCGAGCGAATATTTTCCCACATACATCCCTAGTAAATTATATATCTCACTGGAGCATCAGGATTAACCAGCCTTATAGAATGGTCATACATTTAGCGTAAAAGTATTGACATTTTGTGGTGTTTTGTTTTGTTAGGTATTTCACCTGCTGTAAGTGCACATTTTCCTTTAAATAAGTTATTTTTTGAATCTGTGAATTGTGATAGAATCATTGTGCACATTACTATACGTTGTATTGCTGCAGTAATTGAGCTATGTGTAACATGGTGTGAGTTTTAATGCAATGAGCCAAATGCTATATGAACATTACTATAGTTTTATTACTGTGGAGAACTGATAAATTCATCTACTATACACATTACTGTAAGAATTTTATTACCATGGAACTCTGTTAAAATTCATACACACCACACATTGAGTGTGAGTTTTAGTGTGGTGGAGCTCTGTGATATACTCATACACACTGCACATTACTGTGAGTTTTAGTGTGGTGGAACTTTGTGATACTCATGCACATTACTGTGAGTTTTAGTGCTGAGGCGGGCACAAAAAGCAGTTGTTAGCAGGGCCAGCCCATGCACATGTACTGTCTGATGGGGCCAGCGCCGTCTTTAACACAGGACAAAAGGGGCACCTGCCTCAAGTCCAGTTATTCCTGGGGGGGTGCCAAAGCAGTTGCACCTTGAGCCTGCAATGCTCATTTCTTCATGCGGTCTTTTGGCTGCTGGACATCGTGGTGGGAAGGCAGGGACCAGGGGGCCCAAGCAAAGGCTTTCCCAGGGTCCAATCAACAGTAAAGACGGCACTGGCCATGGCCCCAGGCGACACTTTTGCAGGGGTTGCTGGAGGGGAAGATGAGACTCATGGGCAGGGCGGGCATGGGGAAGATCAAGGGACTTGCACCCTCTACACTGGTACCTTCTGTACCTGCTTTATGGACTGTACAAGACAAAGCTTTGTCAGCCATACAAAAGGTAATCCAGCTATTACCACACATTTAATCTTTCTGTTGACGGCATCAGGGGATAACTTGCCAGTCAGAATTCACACTTGGTACTTTTTCATGGTTAGTGATTATTATTCATCCAAGCACTGTTTATATTTTTTAATATACTAACTGTATTGATAACAAAAAAAAATGTTGTAAAATGTCTTTTGAAAATGCACTTTACAAAATATTCTGTATTCTTCCATGCAGTAAGAGACCATTTTAATGCATTAAAAATAGGCAAAAATAAAAAAAGCCTTTAAAGGGACACTATAGTCACCAGAAGAACTACAACTTAATGAAGTTGCTCTGGTGAGTATAGTATGTCCCTGCAGGTATTTTCATGTAAACACTGCCTTTTCAGGGAAAAGGAAGTGTTTACATTACTGCCTAGGGACACCTCTAGTGGCTGTAAATCAGACGGTCACTAGAGGTGCTTCCTGGGTCAGCGTCTCCAGCGTCAGCAGGGGAGGGGGCGCCGATACAGCTCCTCGCCAAGGGCACTAGAGACCCTAGGTACGCCTCTGACAAGAAATTAAAAAACCTTGCACTCACAGCTGTATTGATATTGAGTTGGGTGCTAGATGGATAGCCTAAATGTATACATCCACTAGAACAAAAGTTATCTGCACTCACGGAATTCCAAAGCGTAATTTCCTTTATTTTTCCTTTAAGGTTACATAGTTGAGCAACTTATCAAAGTTTCAGTTCCAGTTTGGAACTTTCCTCAAGACAATTAAAAACTGTCCTATATAAAATATATAGGGGAAATGACTTTGAGGAACTGGCCTTGGGGCAGCAACGAGGGTAAATTTGGCCCTGTCTGTCACACACTCTGACACGCCATACAGTGAGTGCCGCTGAAGCCTACTAGCATTAGCTCAATGTCCGGAGATTACTCTCCTGATGTGCGTCTACTACACTTTATGTGGACACCAAACACAAGCGGTGAGACAGAGCTAAATTTGGGGACTACACCCCCTTTTTCTCAGACTGTTGAGAGGTATGGCAAAATGAATCACTGTAACTCCATCATAACAATATTTCATCAAATACAACTTCATTTATTTGCTTCATCAAAGGGGCAAGATGTTCTTTCAGCAATACACGGAAATTTTCAATATTAGTCCAAATCAATGGTTCTCTTCCTAAAACATGTTTTGTTGTTTTTTTAAATCGTTTTGTGATGGTATGGCAGACAACGAGGCTAGCATAGCAGTTAAAGGGTGCTGTGTGTGGGAGGGGAGCTTTGTATGAATGGATAGAGAGGGAGGCCTGGTACATCTGCGTCCAGTTAAACATTAATAAGAGGAGACATGAAAGACTTTGATGCTGAACTCTGACATCCCACATGAAATGCCTCTAATCTTGTAAAGACCCAGAGGTTGCATAAGTCAAAAGGCAGCTGTGTCAGAGAAACACCATTCCCAGTTTGCCAGAGTAATGTTTACCCAGAGCATTAACCAATTCAGCATCCCATGCCAGCATATAGAAAAGCAATGTTCACGGCTTTGCACAGGGCCACCTCATTGCTTCTTTTTTATTTAGGGATACTTTTAATATGTATAATTAAAGGGAAACCTTGGGGTAAAAAAGATCCCCTGTTTTTTAACACAAGATAATGCATTAAAATAATTGAACTTAATGTAGTTATTCTGGTGAGTATTGCATGTTCCTGCAGACTTTTTGCAGTAAACACAGTCTTTTCAGAGAAAATGCAGTGTTTACATTACAGCCTGGGGAAATCTCCACTGGCCACTCCTCAGGTAGCTACTAGAGGTGCTTCCTGGGGCAGTGCTGCACAGTGTACAGTACTGACATTCAGTGTCTCCACGCTGTGCATGGAGGCACTGAACATTACCCATAGAGATGCATTGATTCAATACATCTATTAGGAGATGCTGATTGGTGCAGTGTGGAGTATTACTAAGCATGTGCAATAGCCGCCCAATGCTTTCCTACAGGGAAGCATTGGATTGACTGAGATCATCAATCTTGATGATCTCAGCCACGAAGTTGGGGCCAGGTAGGGAAAAAAGGTGAGATTAAACACCTGTTTATTAAGATGGAAGGGAGGGCAGGGACCTAACTCGTTACTGTAACACTATAGTGTCAGGAATATGTTTATGTCTCTTTAGTGTTCCTTTAAGAAAAAAACAAAAAACAATAAATAGAAAAGTTACAAAGTTACCTGCAATGTTCCCCTAAGTGCACTGTTTAGTTGGTCAACCTGCAGTAATAGGATAAGTTTATCATCAAAATTAGTTTTACACAACATTTAGAATGAGTGGAAGAGGAACTGCTCTATAAATGGATGGAGCAATACAGTGGCTGCTTTCAGTTTTGACATTGCCTGGTTCACTACTGAACATGTAGATATGCTGCTCTCAGTAGAGTCATAGTTTGTGTATAGTATGATCAACAGCTCAGCCCTTTCTATTAGATGGAAAGAGAGTTCAGCCCAAGTTGTGAATTCAGCATCTGTTTGGACAAACTTAAAGGATCACTATAGTGTCAGGAAAACAAAGTGGTTTTCCTGACACTATAGTGCCCTGAGTGTGCCCCCTCCCGTGGCGCTGAAGGGATTAAAACCCCTTCAGCAGTTTACCTTAATCCAGCGCAGGGCTCCCTCAGCGCTGGTGACCTCTCCTCCAGGGGAGGGCTGGCAGCCTTAGGCCTGGAGGGCAAAACCAGTCAAGTGGCCCATTGCACCACCAAATCAGTTCACCATCCATGCCCACCTTTTCCTGGTTTTATAACGGATATTGATGTTATGCTAATCAGTAGCTCTTTGCCATAACCCGCTCCTTCACGGCTCCAGGCACTGCTTGTTGTGAGTGTGAGCCACTGTAAATTAGGGGCAGAGGGCACTTGCATTGCGGTAAAGATGGGGCTGGGCAGGAGGAGAGTGCAGTGCAATCAGTGCACTCCCCTCCTGTGGGTCACCAGTAGACTGGTGCACCTGCTCAGGATCAGAGCCGGTGCAAGGATTTTTGCCGCCCTAGACAAAATAAAAATTTGCTGCCCCCCCATGTAACATCACAATGCCCCACCCATATGAACTAACGCCAGTGCTGCACACAGTGTGTGTTTACATTAAAAAGGCTGCAGGGACCAGCTATAGACACCAGAACCACTTCATTAAGCTATAGTGTCCCTTTAATGTGAGGTACATTATAGATTAGTGTCACTAATAATATACTAGATTGCCTACTTACAACAAGATGAGGATGATGATGGGCTGCAGTTTGGCTCCACTGGTCTGGTGTAGAACAGGATCTCTGGAGGCTGTTTGCAACTGTAGTCACAAAATTCAATGTTCTGGGAGAATTGGAAGCAGCTCCATTTTTTGGGGCCCCTTACACAGCTCAAGGTCTGGGCCCCAGGGCCTGATGGTGAGTATGCCCATAAGGCCCACTCATAAATTCCACCCACCCATGAGTTCGCTCACAGGGAGTGGAGTGTGTAGGGGATATGTTATGTGTTATTGTAGAGGATCTAATATGTGTGCTTATGGTATGTAGTGTATAGGGTTACCAGTTTGTGCAGGTGATGTAGTGTGTTTGTGTGTAGTGGAAGCAGTGTGTATTTGTGTATAAGGGATGTATGTGTTTCTGGTTGTGTGTAAGGGATGCATTGTGTGAATCTGTGTTTGTATGCATAAGGGATGCAAAGTGTGTGTCTGTATGTGTGTGCATTGAGTGTAAGAGATGCATTGTGTTTCTGTGTGTAAGAAAAGAAGTGTGTGTGTTTGCATGTGTGTGTACGGGTTTGCATTGTCTGTTTCTGTGTATGTGTGCAAAGGATGCATTGTCTTTGTGTGTAAGGGATGCATTGTGTGTTTCTCTGTGTGTAAGGGAAGCATGTTGTGTTCTGTGTATGTATAGGGATGCATTGTGTGTGTGTGCGCGCGCGCGTAGTGTGAAAGAGCTCCCTGTCTTGGCCCCTGTCCTATAGAGCTGCCCCTTCTGTCCCGTAGAGCTCTCCCCTGCACCTTAGTGGTCTCTCCTCTCCCCCACCCTCCCCTAGCGGTCTCTTCTCCCACTCACCCACCCTCCCTGTGCTCTTCTCATCCCCCCTCCACCCTCCCTGTGTTCTTCTCACTCCTCCCTCTATGTGTTCTCCTCACACCCCCTGTGTTCGTCTTACCCCCCTCCTCCCTGTGTTCTTCATACTTCCCCCCTTGGTCGTCTTACTCCCCCACCTGTTCTTCTTACTCCCCCACCTGTTCTTCTTACTCCCCCACCTGTTCTTCTTACCCCCCTTCTTCTTCTTACCCCCCCTTCTTCTTACCCCCTTCTTCTTCTTACTCCCCCTTCTTCTTACCCCCTCTTCTTCTTCTTACCCCCACTCTTCTTCTTCTTCTTACTCCCCACTCTTTTTCTTACTCACCCCTTCTTCTTCTTCTTACCCCCCTCTTTCTTATCTCCCCTCCTTCTTACTCCGCCCTCCCCTCCTTCTTACTCCACCCTCCCCCTTTTCTTATTCCACCTCTCCCTCTTCTTACTCCCCCCTCTTTTTCTTACTCCCTCCTCTTCTTCTTCTTACTCCCCCATCTTTTTCTTACTCACCCCTTCTTTTTCTTACCCCCTCTTTTTCTTATCTCCCCTCTTCTTATTCCCCTCCCTCCCCTCTTCTTATTCCCCCTATCCCCTCTTTTTATTCCCCTCCTCCCCTCTTCTTATTCCCCTCCCTCCCCTCTTCTTATTCCCCCTCCCCTCTTCTTATCCCCCCTCCCCTCTTCTTATACCCCTCCCCTCTTTTTATTCCCCCCCTTCTCTTTTTATTC
>OW240914.1:102733352-102768625 GCA_933207985.1 Pelobates cultripes
CCAGCCCGCCCCTGCTCTCCTCCCCGTCCGATGTCATGTCAGCTCCCTCTGCCGATGTCAGCGGAGCCAAATGCGCATGCGCAGCAAGTGCCGCGCGCGCATTCAAGGTGTCCATAGGAAAGCATCAATGCTTTCCTATGGACGCTCTGCACGATGGAGGAGAAACTCGCCTCCAGCGTCGCAGATGCGCCTCTAGTGGCTGTCCGGAAGACAGTCACTAGAGGCTGGATTAACCCCAAATGGAAACATAGCAGTTTCTCTGAAACTGTTATGTTTACATTTGGGTGACTATAGTGTCCCTTTAACACAGGAAAGCTGCCTGACTGGCAGCTGTACGGGTAGGTTTAAAGTTTTTTTATAAATTGACACTCAGAATTCTCATGATGCTAATCTTGCCTTTGGTGTACAGAAGCCAACAAATGCTTTAAAGTGAAGTGGTCATGGTGCCTGGAATGTGTATGTGAAGTATGTCACTTTGAGAGATTAAACCCTTAGCTGCCAGAGGTGTAACTCCACCTCTGACAGCATCATTAGCCAGGTGGCTACTTTAAATGCTATGCAAAATTGGCGTCTCTCTCTCCACCTCAGGAAAAGGACTGAGCTGTTATCCTCACCTCAGTCCGGCCTCCCTGACCTTCTTCCCTTTCTGGCAAAGAGAAGTGACGTCAACCAATGAGCATCGGGCTGCAGGGGAAACTTTTTTTTAATCTCAGAGTTTTTTTGGGTTGGTGTAACCCTTTTGAAATAAACTTTCACCATTCTAGCATAGGTATGGTCATGTTTTACTAAACTTTACATTTACATTGGAGTAGTGATGTCCCGAACGGTTCGCCACGAACGGTTCGCCACGAACGGTTCGCCGCGGACTCATCATTGAGTAAACTTTGACCCTGTACCTCACAGTCAGCAGACACATTCCAGCCAATCAGCAGCAGGAGTTATACAAAGAAATCAGGTCATAACCGCACATTGTGGGACTGTTGTGCGCAGCATGCCTGCGTCACTGCGGGGTGTCAGTGAACCATGTTTAAGGTTGCTATTGTAACTTAGATACCCTCATTTGTGTCTGATGTTCCATGGCCTTTGCGAGTGGTCAGCTTATTAAGCCCAATGCTTACCACCTATCACTGAGCAGCATGAGCCATGACTGAGTGCTAACTCAATACATACAAACACTTGGATGAATAACAATAATGTGAAATATTTCCATTAAGGGTTCTCAGTGTGATTTGGTGTGATTTGGGTGCAGGAGAATGATAGAAGGGCCACCTTCATCTATAAAGCTCAAACAGTATGATAAAAGTAAATGGTGACTATAGTCACCACAACAACAGTAGCCTAATGCATCAAGTTTTGGTGTGTAGATCCTGCCTCTGAAGTTGAAAATAAAACCCCTTTATTTACTCACCCAATTCCACCTCAAATGTCCCTTGTCACTGGGTTGACGTTCCGCCTCCTCCGCCATCTGACAGAGGGACCTAATGCACATGCACCTCGAGCGCATTAAGACTTCCCCATAGGAAAGCATTCAATGCTTTCTTATTAGGATTTCTCTGATGCTGGATGTCCTCATGCAGAGCGTGAAGACGTCCAACGTCAGTTAGTCGCTTAACAAGCAGGAAGCAACTGTAGTGGCTGTCTTGTAGACAGCCACTAGAGGCTGACTTAGTGCTGCTATTTAAACATTTAAATTCGTTATTTGTCTGCACTAGACAGGAAAGAAAATTTAAAAAATCCCCTTAACACCACCCACACTTAATTATAATTAGAGAAAATTTATGACAAACTTACCGTAATTTTCTTTTCCTGGCTATTTCTCATGGCAGTATCACTTATGGGTAGCTCCTCCCTTAGCAGTCACAGGACTGGAATTAATTAGATTAATTAATTAGACTGATAGGTATAAAGAGTCCGTCCTCCCCCTACACCTCAGTCCAATTATAAAGCTGAAAACTAAAAGAATGGGCGGGAACCCTGATGCTGCCATGAGAAATAGCCAGGAAAAGAAAATTACAGGAAGTTTGTCATAAATTTTCTCTATTCCTGGATAATCATGGCAGCATCACTTATGGGTAATACCCAAGCTCACAGAATTATAGGGTGGGAATAATAAACCGAGAAAATACACTAAACTGATTCATATGCAGCAAAGAAAAGTTTAATATCAATAGGATAAAGAAACCGTAGACAGGACACTCTTCCCAAAGGAGGTGGAAGGAGAATCCACATCTAGTTTGTAGTGCTTCAAGAACGTCATCGGAGAAGACCAGGTGGCTGCTCTGCAAATATCATCGTATGGAACCTTTGCCCAATTAGCCCATGAAGTTGACAAAGCTCTAGTAGAGTGAGTTCTTATCTCCCTTGGAGGTGATCGACCTTTAGAGATATATGCCTTCCTGATTACCAGTGAAATCCAACGTTTTAATGTAGATAAAGAAGCCGCCTCACCTCTCCTGGCTCCCAACGGCAAAACGAAGAGTTGGTCAGTTTTATGGAAAGACTCAGAACACTTAAGGAACGCAGACAGGCAGTTCATGACATCCAAACGTTGCCATCTAACCTCCTCTTGTGAAGAAGGATTGGGGTAGAACGATGAAAGACCACTTCTTGAGAGAGATGAAACTGAGAGACCACCTTAGGAAAAAACTCAGGTTTTGGTTTCAGACACACCCTATCCTTATAGAATTGTAGACAAGAAGATGAGGTAGAAAATGCTTTAATCTCTGAAATTCGTCTTGCGGAAGTAATCGCCACCAAAAACAAAGTTTTATACGTCAGGAGGGTAGCATCCAAACTCTCAAGGGGAACGAACAGATCCTCAGTAAGGTAACTGAGCACCAGAGAAAGGTCCCAAGGAGGAGTAGTAGATCTGGAAGGAGGTCTCAACCTGAAGGCTGCCTTGAAGAACCTGGAGATCAAAGGATCCGAAGTCCATGAGATGTTGCACAAAGCTGAAAGCGCCGAAGACTGAAGGCCCTTATCCAGACCCTCTTGCAGGAACTCCAAGATCTCAGTATTGTGAGGATGCAGAAAGTCAACATTGTTGGTCGAACCCATTCCCGGAACACATCCCAGATCCTATGGTAGCATGCGGAAGTAAAAACTTTCCTTGATTGCAAAAGGGTATTGACCACTGCTTCTGAGAGACCTAGTAGTTGAAGTCTTTCTTTTTCAAGATCCATACCCCCAATTTGAGGCGTTACGGATGAGGATGGAATACTGGACCCTGCGTGAGCAGATCCTCCATAACAGGGAGAGGCCAAGGCTGTTCTTGGCTCATCATAGTCAATAGGGGGAACCACAGCCTCCGAGGCCAAATTGGAATTATGGCAATAACCTTCTTGCCTTCCAACCAAACCTTCAGCAGGAACCTGGGTATCATGGGTAGGGGAGGGAACGCATACCCCAGATCGAATGACCAAGGAAGAGAGAAAGCATCCTGGCCCAGTGCCTGACTGTCTGGGTGGAGGGAGAAGTAATTCTCCACCTGATGATTCTGGGAGGATGCCATCAGGTCGATCTGAGGCATGCCCCACTGATGGGCAATCCCTGCAAAGACTGCCGGGTGAAGTCTCCATTCTCCCGGAAGAATTTCCTTCCTGCTGAGGAAGTCTGCAGTCACGTTCTCCGAACCTGGACGATAGATCGCCTTCAGACCCTGGGGATTGGTCATGGCTATCGTCATCAAGGGAGCTAGCTCCTTCAAGAGTAATCTGCTTCTTGTGCCACCTTGGTTGTTCACATATGAAGCAACCGCTCAGTTGTCTGTTTTGAACAGTACCCAAGAATTTTTGATCCTTGGTAGGAACACCAAGATGGCCTTGGAAACCGCTCTCAGTTCTCTTAAATTTGAGTGTAGCTGACTCTCTTCTCGGGTCCACTTCCCTTGAGTCCATACAGAACTGAAGTGGGCACCCCATCCAAAAGAACTGGCATCTGTTGTAATAACCTTTCAAGGGGGCTCTTCCAACGGGAAGCCTGTTGTCAGATTCTTCTTGCTCTTCCACCAGTTCAACCCCTTACTCACGGGCAGGGATAGAGAGATCCTCTGCTCCCAATCTGTTTCCACTCTGTCGAACTGGAGAAGGAAGCAATTCTGGACCGGACTGAACTTCCACTGGGCCCACTTTACCAACCCTATTGTTGATGTCAAGGAAGCTAGGAGACTCATAACTTCTCTTGCCGAGGCAGACTCGAGATCTTGTAGCTTCCGTACTTTGTCTCTGATATTTGTGACCCTTTCTGGAGACAGGTGTTTATCACTGCTCCGAGGAATACGATAGTTTGTGAAGGAATCAGGGAGCTGTTCTCTACGTTCAGAAGCCAACCATGGTCATGAAGAATGGTCATTGCCACTGACATATGCTGAGCTACTATCCTTTGCGATGGACCCAAAATAAGGATGTCGTCCAAGTAATGGAAGATCTCGATACCTTTTTCCCTTATGCACGCTATAAAAGTGACAAGAACTTTTATGAACATTCTTGGCGCCAGGCTGAGGCCAAACGGTAGTCCCCGGAACTGAAAGTGCCTTCCTAGCGCCCAAAACCTGAGAAACTGCATATGATCTTGATTTATAGGGATATGGTAGTAGGCGGCCCTCAAGTCTATGGAGGTCATCCAGTCTCCTCTTTTGACACACTTCAAGATGGTCCTTAAAGATTCCATTTTGAATGTTCTTATATCGAGCATGGAGTTTACGCCTTTCAAGTTTAAGATGAGACGTCACTTTCCCTGGGGTTTCGGGGCCAAGAACACTGTGGAGTAAACCCCCAGAAACCTTTCCTGTCTCAGAACTTCTTCCACCACTTTCTGCTCCAGGAGAGTAGAAATGCAGGTCATCATGGACCTTCGTTTGATGCCTACTGCCACCTTGCATTTCTTGAAGAATGCAGATTTTGGGTGAGAGGAAAATTCTATCCTGTAACCTTCCCTTATGATGGATGTGACCCATACGTCCGAAATATTGTTGGCCCACACGGGGTAGAAGAACTTCAGTCTTCCTCCCACAGCCCCGAACGGGCCTGAAGACCTTCAGAAGTTCTTCCCCGAGGTTCTAGCACCCCTTCCTCTGGAAGCCTTATTGGAAGAGGAGTGCGAGAAGGATTTCCATGAAGAATTCCTGGAATACTCCCTTCCTGGTTTATAGCTCCTGCTGTCCTGAAAGGACTGATCCTTGAAGCGCTTAGTCTTCCAGGAGGAGGGAAAACTCTTTCTGCCTACTTGAGGTAAAAATTTATTTTTCCCATCGGCAGCTTTTTGAATAGCATCTTCCAGAATCTTACCAAATAGGAGATCCCCCTGGAACGGAAGGCCACACAGGGAAGCCTTAGAGGCATAGTCAGCACCCCACGAATGAAGCCATAAAGCCCTTCTAGAGGCCACAGACATGGCCATGCTCTTGGCAATCATGCGAGTGATGTCCAGGGAGGCTTCCGAACAGAATTCCGTGGCAAGGCTAAAGTCCTTGAGGCTCTTCAAGAGATGTTCCCTACGGACACCCCGATCAATGTCCTCCTTCAAACTAGCGAGCCACACTTTTAAGGCTCTGGAGAGAGTGGTCAGTGCCACTGCCGGATGAAGGGCGGATCCCAGGGCCAAATAGGCTTTAATCAGATCTCCATCCATATGCTTTTCCATAGGCTACCTGAGATATGCCATGGAGTCAATAGGCAGTTTTCTTTGCCATATGGATCACCACAGCGTCAATCTTAGGAACTGAATTCCACAGGCAGCAGTCCACTGCAGAGTACGGATAAATCCTTGTGAACTTATTTTTCATGGTGGACTTCCTTTCTGGCTTATTCCTTTCTTGAAGGGTCATGTCCCTGATTGAGGAATGTACCGGGAAAGTAGGTCTATTTGGTTTTAGGTCCTCAAAGAACCTGTCAGCGTCTCTCAATTCAGATCTTTCTTCCGTGAGACTAAGAGTGTCTCTGAGAAGGGTAATAAGTCTATCAATAGACTTGGGGTCAAGAGACCTGGAGTATATTCAACTTCCTCCTCACCATCATCCGAGACCTCCCACACATCTGGGTCTTCATCAGAGCTGGAAGACTGAGGTTCCGCTCTGCGTCTCTTACTCTGACCACTAGACCCCGTGGTAGCCTTAAAGCCCTCAGCAATAGCCTGGGAAATCCAGAGTTTAAGGTCGTCTTGTGGGGAACCCCTACCAGGGGCATCTGTGACTTCCAACAAGCATTCCCTGCAAAGGTTCCTTCCATTCAGAGCATGCGCAGACCGCTGGAACGCACGCCATGCGTTCCAAACACTCACGACCGGCATGTAAATTACTTCCGGTTTCGCCGGATCCAGCCGTGAACACCAGCCTATACTGCGTTCCAGCCCCCAATGCCCGGACGCACAGGGAGCCCCAGGCAGTAGGAAAATGCCTGCACAGCCCACAACACATAAGGCAGAACGCAGAAGGTACCAGGACACCCCAGACTTTACACTGACTTATATTACAGGCTTAGCATGGATTCAAATTAACTGCCATCAAGGTATGGGGAGGGATTAAGACCCCAATTAGTAGGGGCAGGCTGACAACACGGGGAATTTTTAAGGATAACCAACCCCATAAATGAACAGAAACAGTGTCTCCCTCAAAACACTTACTTCCCACGCTGCAGTTCAGTACTTACACTGAACCTGACCCAGTTAGTCCTGCTCATGCAGGCTGATTACTGGGCCCTTCAAATGAAGAGAGGCTGAACTTCATTTGGAACGAACCCACGACAAATGCAGGAAGGTGGCCATAAAATAAAATGAAAAAGTCCTGTGAAACTTGCAAAGACAGGAAAAAAGACTGAGGTGTAGGGGGAGGAGGGACTCTTTATACCTATCAGTCTAATTAATTAATCTAATTAATTCCAGTCCTGTGACTGCTAAGGGAGGAGCTACCCATAAGTGATGCTGCCATGATTGGCCAGGAAAATATGTATATTACTATTTTTTAATGCTGCCACCACCAAAACAAAGTATAAATGCCTTGGTCTCCCAAGTAAATTAGAATAAAACCCACCACATACAATTTAGCACAGGATCTGTGCAATTTCAAAACAAATTGGTCTCAATTTCAAAATAAATTGGTCTCTTTAAGTAACGTGGAGGACTACTTACTGAAATACACTGCCTGACCAAAAAAAAAGTAGCCACCTGTATTTAACTAAGCAAATAGGTAAAAGCCTTCTATTGGATAGTTACTGCATGGGCGATCATCTTTCAGCTGGCAACAAGTTATTTAACCCCAACTGATGCAATGAGTAGCTTCTCATTTCTTAAACACCATGTCGAAAGACACATTCCGTGGGTGTGGAAAAGAGGTTAGTCTATTTGAGAAGGGTCAAATCATTGGCATGCATCAAGCAGAGAAACCAAGGAGATTACAGAAACTACTAAAATTGGGTTAAGAACTGTCCAACGCATTATTAAAAACTGGAAGGATAGTGGGGAACCACCAGTGATGGGCGCATCAGGGTAAGAAGAGAAGCAGATGAAGTGATGTATCCATCATCCCTAGTGCTTACTGTACATGCCTGTGGGGGCAGTGCTATGATCTGGGGTTGCTGCAGTTGGTCAGGTCTAGGTTCAGAAACATTATGTGCCCAAGGAATGAGGTCAGCTGACTACCTAAATATATTGAATGACCAGGTTATTCCATCAATGGATTTTTTTCTTCCCTGAATGCACGGGCATATTCCAAGATGACAATGCCAGGATTCATCAGGCTCAAATTGTGAAAGAGTGGTTCAGAGAGCATGAGACATAATTTTCACACATGGATTGGCCACAACCCCATTGAGAATCTTTAGGATGTGCTGGAGAAGGCTTTGTGCAGTGGTCTGACTCTCCCATTATCAATACAAGATCTTGGTGAAAAATGTATGCAACACCGGACGGATAAATCTTGTGACACTGCAGAAGCTTATCAAAACAATGTCACAGCGAATGTGTGCCGTAATCAAAGCTAAAGGCGGTCCAACTAAATATTACAGTGTGTGGTGACAACTTTTTTTTTGGCCAGGCAGTGTATTATTCAGGTCTTTTCCCTGACAGTAACGTGAGTCTTTACCAGATAAAGGCAGAACTTAATAACGGTATATTTATTATGAACCAAGAAGTCAGATGACAAACAAATGATTTACACCAGCAACAGATAAAAATAAAAAAAAGTCTTCTGCCCACGGGGTCTCCAGCAAGGAAAGGTGGCGACTTACACAAAATAAGATCTTGGCCCCTAGTAAGTACACTAAACATTTGCCCATGATACGATTTATACCTCCTGTATTCCTCTCAGGTTTCCAAGCTGGCCCAGAGGCGATATAGGTAGAGTGGAAGGCATATCTATATAAACAATACTTGACCTACCCCTTGTGTTTCAGACTGACATCAATCCAAATTGAAACTCTTGATTTTATTTACTCTTTTGTGCTTGCCACAGAACTAAAAATTCCCTTTATTTAAATTTTTCCATTCCATACATGTTACATTCTCAGGGCCGTCTTTAATTTAGATTGGACCCTGGGCGAGCATTTACTTGGGCCCCCTGACTACGTCTAGATACACACAAATACACTACCTGACACACATGCAGATACACACTGACCACATATAGAAACACACAAGAACATACAGATACACACAGACTACATATAGATACACTGACACACACACAGATACAAACACTGACATACATGCAGATACAAAGGTACAAACACTGACACATACAGATACACACAAATACAAATGGACAACATACAGATACAGAGACACATTCTGACAGACGTACTGACACAGACTCACACACAGAAAACCATACTGAAACACACATACACAAAGACATACTGAACCACACAGACACTGATGGACTCTCACACACACAGACATACAGATACACTGACAGACGTACTGGCACATATACACACAGACAGACGGACATACTGAAACACACATACACAGACATTGACAGACATATTGACAAACACAGACATACAGAACCACACTGACAGACTCACACATAGACATACTGACAGACATACACACATTCTGGCACACACACACAGACAGACTGAAACACACAGACACAAACACTGACAGATATACACACATACAGATATTTTGAAACTCACAGACAGCCATACTGAAACACACAGACACTGACAGACTCACACAGACATACTGACACACTGACAGACATACTGGCACACAGACAGACATTCTGGCACACAGACAGACATTCTGGCACACAGACAGACATTCTGGCACACAGACAGACAGACATGCTGAAACACACATACACACATACAGACAGACATGCTGAAACACACATACACACAGACAGACATGCTGAAACACACATACACACAGACAGACAGACATGCTGAAACACACATACACACAGACACTGACAGACAAACACACATCCAGACATTTTTGACATACACAGACAGCCATACTGAAACACCACATACACACTGAACCACAGACACTGATAGACTCACACACAGACATACTGACACACTGACAGACATACACACATTCAGACATACTGAACCACACAGACACTGACAAACACACATCCAGACATTTTGACATACACAGACAGCCATACTGAAACACACACACTGAACCACAGACACTGACAGACTCACACACAGACATACTGACAGACATACTGGCACACTGACAGACATACTGGCACACAGACAGACATTCTGGCACACAGACAGACATTCTGGCACACAGACAGACATTCTGGCACACAGACAGACAGACATTCTGGCACACAGACAGACAGACATTCTGGCACACAGACAGACAGACATTCTGGCACACAGACAGACATGCTGAAACACACATACCCACAGACACTGACAGACAAACACACATCCAGACATTTTGACATACACAGACAGCCATACTGAAACACACATACACACTGAACCACAGACACTGACAGACTCACACACAGACATACTAACACACACTGACAGACATACACACATACAGACATACTGAACCACACAGACACTGACAAACACACATACAGATACACTGACAGACTTTGATAACCACCCTCCAGTTTCTTACCTTGTCCTGGAGGGTGGCTTCCCTGGGGTCCAGTGGGCTGGCTGGGGTGGCTGGGAGTTAAGCTCTCCCGGCCTGGCCCCCTCCGGAACAGCTGGTCCGCCTTCCTCCCGCGCGGCTCCAGTTTCTGTGGGAGGAAGTGACGCACGGCTGTCACTTCCTCCCACTGCTGCCGAAAAGCAAGGACCCGGTCGCGCTGTTAAAGCGCCACAGCGCCCGACCGGGCCCCTGCTGACACAGTCCCACCGGGTGGCCCTAAGTGCATGGGCCACCCGATGGGCCCCCATAGTTTGCGGGCAGAGGGCAAACAGGGCAGTTACCTCGGGCCCCCCAGCAGGGACAGGGCCCGGGGCAGCTGCCCCGTTTGCCCCGCGTTAAAGACGGCCCTGTACATTCTTACATATGACCTAATACAATGGACTTCACAATTCCTCCCAAATGGCTTAACCCGTGCTAGCCATATTTATACGTTTTGTAGGGTGTGCTTCCCCATTATAAATATGCACAAAAGGAGTCAAGATTTTATTTCTGTGGGTTGTTATTAATGTTTCTTCTGGATATGACACTGGAAAACAATGGTTCTCTTGAATGCTAATGATCATTAGGATATAAAATGTACCCACTATCTAAGGCATTATGGTAAATTAGAGAGTTAGTTTACATTGAACTAGACTCAGAGGCAACTCGTGTAATATTTCACACCTTGCAGAGGGGCTCTGTAGTCAGAGCTTCAAAACAGTTGTAAACCTTCTGACACCTATTATATTCTTATATAATTTAAATGAACCACTTCTGACATCTATACTCTACAATCTAATTGGCCATACCACTTCTTACAAAGTAGACACTTCATGCATGCACTAAACAAATCACATTAAAAAGCAATATTATATAGTGCAACAATGATTTAGGCACCTTGGCATGACGGGGAGCTGTCTGCTAAACAGCTCACTAATCTGGTATACTTTGAAAATTGTGGGGATCAGGCCGTATAAGGCCCACTGGCCTTAGGTTGTTGATCTCTGCTTTAACTAAAAATAAAACAGGGGCAGATTCTTAGCTGCACGAAAAAGCCGTAATCATTATGGAGCTTGGTGTTTTTCCTACTTACAGAAATTGTAATCCAAACTCAATGTATGAAGGTCAGCAGGGAGACAGACATATTAGGGAGTTGACTTCAGCAAATTGTATGTATATCAATTGGAATATGAATCTGCTCTTCCATGTATAATTTATATTACAAAACATCATGTTAATTCTTACATAACTACAAGTGATTAACAATCCTATCAAATTGTGTTTCCATGGGAACTGGTAATAGAATCTATTTTAAATTGAGAACAAAAATAAACTAGAAATGTTTATTGTAAAAGGGGTTATGTTAGGAGACCTGGTAAGCAACAACAATGTTGTAAGAATTGTAATTACCAGACTTAGCAACCCTGTGCGACCAGGTATTATCGTACACAAAAACATGCACCGACTCAATGCAAAATCATGACATTTTACCTATTTTGGGGCACCCATTCTCAACAAAGGATATTACATAACCGAAACAATAAGTAGATAATGTATAACAAATGGATGAATTTAGCTTTAAAGAAAAACTAGACAAGTTCCTGTTGCTTACATTGAGAAATGTGTATAATGGGAGAAGATACATTATATAAGTGTATAAAGGCTCAGAACAAGGCGATCACTTGTTCAAACTAACAGCAAAGTAGAAATAACATAGGGTCATCCTTTAACTGTAAAAACAATAAAACTATGAAATTGTCTGTAGTGGAACTTTGTGGATTTTGCTAATTTGGGAAGATTTCCAGAAGTGTTAACTAGTAAGTATGCATTGTCTTTAATGATGATGTATTATAAAAAAGATGTAGATTGATTTGTAGGTAAGCAGAAAATACAGATAGGAAAACTAATATAAATACTATTAACATTCAGAGTTTGTTGGTACTGGTGGAAACAATTTGTCATGTGAACTTGTTTTTTTAAAGGACCACTATAGTGCCAGGAAAACATACTCGTTTTCCTGGCACTATAGTGCCCTAAGGGTGCCCCCACCCTCAGGGACTCCCTCCCGCCCGGCTCTGGAAGCGGAAAAGGGGTTAAACTTACCTTTTTCCAGCGCTGGGCGTAGAGCTCTCCTCCTTCTCTCCTCCTCCGATCCGCCCCGTCGGCTGAATGCGCACACGCGGCAAGAGCTGCGCGCGCATTCAGCCGGTCACATAGGAAAGCATTCATAATGCTTTCCTATGGACGCTGGCGTGCTCTCACTGTGAAAATCACAGTGAGAAGCACGCAAGCGCCTCTAGTGGCTGTCAATGAGACAGCCACTAGAGGAAATAGGGGAAGGCTTAACCCATTCATAAACATAGCAGTTTCTCTGAAACTGCTATGTTTATGAAAAAATGGGTTAACCCTAGCTGGACCTGGCACCCAGACCACTTCATTAAGCTGAAGTGGTCTGGGTGCCTAGAGTGGTCCTTTAATGCAGTTTAGATTGATATGTTACTGTGTTGTTATCACAATTTCAAGTCACAAATATTTATCATTATAATAGTTTATTAAAGAGTTAAAATTGTGAGGAATGTCACAGGTAGTTCATTTAATTTAGATTGTGTAGATTCACTAAACATTATGTTCCGGGTCTATGTCGGGCAGTATTTCTACATGTGGCCCAGGAAAGCAGGGGGAGATCTGGCTTTTCTACAAGAGACACAAGACTGAAGAGCCTTCAATGGCTATCTGCCCTAGAACCTGGAGCTGTGGGCAAGGAAACCAGTGTTTTTTTGTGCTCCTGACTCAGACACTAGAAGTGTAACATGGCAGATAGCAAAAACTTTCTGGGATCTCCCCTGCTTTTTAGTTATAGATGGCTGAGGCATGCATCTATACCATAGCATGACTCCAGTTTTGTGAGCTTTTTTTTCTAACCCAATTAGCAGTAACCATTGAAAAAATATATCCTTAGTAAATGGAATTCGTTGGATTAGAGTGTCAGCTTTCTTCCAAACATGGAGGGAATATACATTACCAATACAGAAGTATCAACGCCCACTTTAGCATTATCTTTGAAGACTGCAGGCACCTAGGGCACCAGAGCTAGGATCAAGTGGTTTGAAATTGGTAAGAATCTTAACAGTAGGACAGCACCAGGGTTGCATAACTACTACATTGTGCTGTAGTGGTAACGGTGTTTAGAATATTCCTTTAAACTCTAGATTCTTCTCTAAAATATTCTCTGACTCTGTAATGAAGTCTTGTGTTTTACCAGTGCTCTATAAAGTTAAATTCTGCTACTTTATTATTATTTTATTATAGATATATTGTAGCATCCAAATACACTATTTCAATATATCAGTAAATTGAGTTTTCACATGAATTATTAAGAAGAAAGGTTGGTTTAATCGTATAAAATCCAGGACAAGCAGTTAGGAGAAGGTGCTTTCTCTGAGGATTCTTTCCACTTCACACATTGGTCATTGCCATCAGCAATAGTTGACTCTTAAATCCCTGTACAATGTTAATGCACCATAAAAGCACATATGAAAACATCGAAGGTCTAATTTATTTGTTATCAGTTGAGCAGTGTGTTTGTATATTACAGGTTGCAGTTTCTGATTTTTTTTCTCTCTTTTTCATGATATGTGCAAGACAAGCCAGACCAACTTCATCTTATAGAATACAGATCAATATATTTATTTATATATATATATATATATATATGTATATATATATATATATATATATATATAATTTTCTTGAAACATATTGATTTGACATTTGGAAATGGAGGCATATTGTGGGAAGACACTATATTACAGAAAGGTAGTGGATCTCTCTTATTGTCTTCTAGCAGACAAAGTTGATAAAAAAATATCATTAAGTTTGTTAGTATAAAAATATTGCATACCATTTATGAAATATGAGAGGCATACTCGTCTTCAAGACTTCTCGAGGGCTGCTCCATTCCTGTGGAATTCACTTCCTTCCTCCATTAGATGCTCACCCAGTCTCCATTCCTTCAAAAAATCATTAAAAACCCACTTCTTCATAAAAGCGTATCAATTAAACTGTTAATAGCTCCCGACTGATTCCTCTCTTGCAACTGTCACTAGTCTAATAATACCCTTACCTTGTGTCACTTGAGCAGGGCCCTCAACCCCTCTGTTCCTGTGTGGACAACTTGTCTGGTTACAACTACATGTTTGTTTGTCCACCCACTGTAAAGAGCTGCAGAATTTGTTGGCGCTATATAAATAATAACATAATAAAAATAATAATACTATATACACATACATATAGGATATAACAGTGGTTTTCTGTTTGGGTTGATGATAGTATTTCTGGAAATTCAGCTTCTGAAAATGCCAACAGGTAACGTTCTATGTTTGTGAGGGCATAACATCTATGTATAGTAACTAGAGTTACACCAAGCATATATATTATACAGGACATTCTAGATAGTTATTTAAGACTGCTTAGAACCCATGTAATCTGCTCGAAATCATCAACTTATCTTCTCACTCCCTCCCCCAGCATGCAGTTATGAAGACTGACCTGTAAAGGTTGTTTAAAGGCCAAAATAGCTGAAATGGGAAAAGTCTCTAATACAGTCATGCTTCCATTTTATCTATTTTGGGCTAACATTTTAAATTTACTTTGAATTCCTGATAATTATAATTATATAATTATCACTTTAGCAAATAACACTGCTAGTTTTCAAAGCAGTATTTTTTTTACATTGATTAGTTTTTAGGTATTTTTCTTAACAGTTTCTGCTGTACTGTACAGTATTAAGGTGTTATAAAGCAAGGAACATCAGGGAACATTATAATAAATAGAAAGAATTATGAGAGCCTAATTTGACAGAGTACATTCTCCTCCAAGCGACGTTTACTTACACACTTGTTAATATTTTCACACCAATAAGACCACACATCAGATTTGTAGAACTAGATCTATTTTTATTTTCAATTACATGTAGCCACGGGCTAAAATCTAAGCAGGATACTGTACAAGCTGTCTATATTTTATTAACAGGTCAAAAGAGGTTTCGAATACCCAGACAGACATTAACACTTCCACCACCCAAAAAGGCAATAACATACCTCAGAGGGAAGGTTGAATTATATAGTACTAAGTCACCAGAACATTCACCTGTGATGTGTGTTTATTAAATTCCCTTTAGTAAAAAAGCTGGGGAAAGCAACACACAGCTAATCGATTTTTAATGAACTACAAATCCCATGATGATTTGCTGTCAAAGGCTGCTACAGATACATGGCATATGTAGTTAAAAAACAGATCAGGAGTTGCATATTACCAACTCCTGAGACAGAAGAACAGAGGCATCCCCAGGGATGGGATACGATGCCTTTCAAGTGCTTTGGTGTTGTGATTACACCACATTGGTCTATTTCAAAAATTTACATTTTTATGTTTGTTTCCTCTCAGAAAATTCATTCTATTTGTGTATTTTGCATTATATTTTGGTAAAAGATCACACGTGCTGTACATTACTTTTTCCCATGATTCTCAATAATTATTCTTGTTTTGTAAATAAAAAGTGCAAAGGCTTAATGGCAAGATGGCTACCTCTGCACTGCTTCATAACAATATACAATGTTGCTGTGGCATGCAAAAAAAAGTGTATACAATACACACTATAACCAACTATCTCTGTGACAATCAACAACATTTTTATCACATAGAAATAAGTGGCACCTTCAGAAGGTCATACAAAATTAGAAAATAATGTTTACCCAGGATATTTTTACACATTGACCTCCACCTTCTAGAGGCCTTACTACATACATATATAAAATGTTGAGTTGTACAATAGAAATTGTAGTATGTTAATAGGAAAAGCACTACAGGTTGTCAATCTCTAGTATGAATTGATTCCAAACTGTTCAGTATAAACACACACAGCCTTTTTTGAACCATGCATTTCATGCACGGAATAATGGCATTTAAATCAGTTGAACTAGGCCTTATGTTTGTCAAACCTGTCTCCACATGGGTTTACTGTTGCTAATAAATCACAAGCGTAGGTAACAGAGCATTACACGGTAAGAAAAGTTAATACTGAACATTCTTCTGGCGACAGACGCGTGTACAGATTAGAGGCATCCGCAGGTAGTCGTGTGTGACTTCATTAAATCTTTCTTTAATAGAAGGAACATTTTAAATACATTCATACCTATTCAACTGTAGAGCAAGCAACTGAGAGGAACAATGGCTGAACGAGCTTAAAGTGAACCTGTTATGAAAATGTTCACTTACCTAAAATCGCTCCCATACACATTAAATACACCATCTATCAGAAAGATACATGGTGTAATCTATGTAAAATATAGAGATTTACTCACTTTCCTCCACTCCAGTGCCATTTCATGGGTGTTACTCTTTGAAAACTAAAACAGGGTGTTTTCATAAAGTTACAATTGTTGCAAATTCAAAGTGAATTTTAAATTTAGAAACCGAAATAGCTGGAACACCCACCTCCGGGACATCCTCTGCCTGATCTCTTCTTTGATTTGCCTTACTTGGGATGCATTCCGAAACAGGGCAAATCTTGTCAGTGATGTCAGCATGCTGGCTTTGTTGCCAGCATTGAACAGGAGTGACATCACTTAATTCCGTTCCTATACTCCCTAGCCAGAGCTAGAAGTGCCAAATAGAGAGTTTCCATAGCAACCACCAGTGCATGCACTGTGGTTGCTATGGGTGGAAAGAATAGGGACCTCCTGTGGAAGGTCTTTTCTCCTCCTGTTGTTACTCAATGCCTCTGCATGCCAACAGCTGGGAGAAAAAAATATTTTTAAATAGGTTTTTCTCCTAATCTATATATTTACTAGCAAAACTGCTAGCACAATGAGTAGATAGAATCCTATCCTCAATCTAATGAGCGCAGGTTGTTTGGGGCATGACAGGTCCCTTTAGAGGGCCTTTCATCAAACAGATTTTGAGAAAATAAATTACTTTTTTTTAATGTTGGAGTGTTCCTTTATGTTGATTTATAGTTGACTGTACTGAAACGATAAGGCTGATGCAGCCTCCCACACGTTCAAACACATATTAAATGCCTACCCATGTGCTGAGATATGAGTGCACGCACGCACTCACACACACACACTTTGGTGTTGTTTTGCAATGTCCTAAGCTACACACTAAAATTAAAAATGATAAATAATGACAATAATGATTTTCCAGATTTCTCTGGCCACTAAAAAGTTTTGTTGATGATTAGATGTAACTTCAGAAATGTATTCTGAATAGGCCTACGCAAATGACTAGAGATAGTACATCCTATATCAACCTATTATATTACTACAAGTAAGGAGTTCTTAGTACAGAACTATTTGACTATTCACATAAAGGTAGAATGCATTCTTGCATTTGACAGGTACAGAACAGGTTGGGTTTTTTTGTGCTATGTATGCAGTGGTATTTGTTGTCGTCTTTTTCTGAAGGTCCCCTATCCATTAGCTTATTTTTGGCTTCAATAGGCTTTTCAAATGCTCACAATCTGTTAGAAAATCTTTTTAAAATTATTTCTTTACAAAAATTTCCATAAACTTTAATGATGCCTTCTGTAGATAAATCATTTTTGTTCTAACATATTGTGGTCATTTTAAAAGAATTTAATCAAGGCCTATATATAAAAAGGTATATGTAAAAAGGTATTTTGTGTACCTTTATATTTATCATAGAATTGCATTTACTCCTGTACACCACACGAGATTGGTAATATGTGCACATTTTGCACTGCTTTACAAACACAAGATTACTATCCAAAATATCAGCACAAATATAAAAGAGTACTACTACATCTACTCACCACTAGGGTCACTGCACTTGTTGCACTATAACATAGCTGATCAGCTTTATTGGTAAATGTATTTTCCATAGCATCTTTTTTTTCCAGATGAGATTCTGCAAACGTTGCACTTTTTATGCAAAGTGGGGTACTGTTTTAGCTGGGCCTATAACTATTCTAAATGTTCCCTTGTGGGCCACACTAACAAGAACACAAGTTGCCAGGATGTCATTTTCTGTCCAAGTCACCTAACCCACCTAAATCACTACTACAGCAAATCAACCGTAGTTATAGGAAAGGCATCTATGCCATACGATGCAGCAATCTCCAACTAGCTTCCACCAGAGCACCATTGACCACACAGAACATTCCCCGTCTACTGAAAGATAAGCAGTAAGTGGCAGGTAGAACACACAATGGATAGCGGTATGTAGCCCACTGTAACCTCATTCTGTTAACGTATTGATGACTCAAGTATTTCCAGATACCATGCCCGTAATATAACACAGCAGATCATTTATGATCTGAGATGTTCTCGATTGCAGTCTTTTTTTTCTGTTAGAAATCGCACCCTAGCACCAGTGAGAGAATAGCAGATAAAATAACTCCGGTATTTTTCTCTTCCATATCAAAAGAGAAATATATCAGTCACTATACACATTAACAAAACTAAATTAGAAATATCCACATTAAAAGAAAAAAGAAAAAAAGTTAAAAAAAATGAGGTAGCTGTTTGTGTACAAAGTTTGGAAGTGCATCAAAATGGACTTTAACATAACAAACTAGGGAATGAAAAAAAAAACTTGCATAAAATATATATTAATTGTGAATAGCCAAATAATGAGGAATGAGGTCATTGCAATCTGTCTTTATCGATTGCACATTTCTTGCAGTTACTTCAAGAATTATAGATAAGGAATATGATGTAAAGTGGTCAATCGATCACATTGTAAGATAACATCAAATCGCAATGTACTATTATTTTAGGATAATTGCTCAATCTCAGACACTCAATAAATTAGTCTCAGAGAATTGCACAGAGCAAAGTGATATAATCTGACATTATATAAGTGATGGATATATCCCATTCGCTGGTAACTGTGATAAAAATACAACCTTGATTTATAGACAAAAATAAGTTAATGTAGATTCTATTTTTGTAAGTCAGTATATGTGTCCCGACTCTATTCACAGCAACTCGTCAATCAGTGCTTAAGTTTTACTATATCAACAAAAAAATTAAATATGGACATTATTTTTAATTTATTATTAATTTATCTTATACTATACAGGCAAATTCCAGGCATCTTTAAAACCAGATAACTAAAATTAGATAATTGTGTTTAAAAATCCAAACTGTGTTTTTAGGCACATAATGCTGCAGATGTCCATCACACTGTAAATGTGTTAATGTGATAAATATCAATTATTGATTCACTGGCAGTGAATTGTAGTGAGCTAAAAAATTGAGTTGGAAAATTTGACAATTCATCTTTCTTTTTCAACTTGATTATTTAGTCTATTTTTTTATTAGGTCCTCAGAGTATACCAATTCACTGTTTTGAAATGGAATCCTATTGTGTCTGGTTCATAGGCAGGATGGAGGCAAGACATGGGTGGGAATGGGTTAGACTAATGCTTAGCCACACGGAATTACAATATATATCCTCTGCCTATAAAACAAATGGTGTTTTAGGCAACAGCCTAATGGACTTTGGAGAGAGCCAGCCATTGTCAAGCATGATCAAGCTATGTGCTGATTCTGTGCATTCTTTACAATGATAATACACATGTCAAGGGCAGAACCAGAATGGGTGCAGTGCACCAAGGCATGTGGTCTTTAAGCGGCAGACGATATTAGAGTAACTGTACTTCCCCTATTATTCCCCTGTGATTTGTGCCGGAGAGAGATAAGTGTGTCCCTTCCACTGGCTCGGATAGCTATATCTCTGCCCCTCTCCCTCATATTATAAGCCCTGTATTACAGGGTTCATTAACTCACGGATGGGGAATGGGGGAACCAATATCCTCCTTTTAGTTTATGTATGTGTTATAGATACCACATGGTAGCATGTTTGAGCAGACCAATACTTAGTTCATTATGTTGAGAGTTCCAGAATTTAGGTTGGGGAATAATAAATTTAAAAGATAAGTGCACCCAGATCACTGGCACTAAAAAACGAAATAACAATTAAATAAAAATGTCCATAATCATTTTACTTTATGTTTGTTTTTAAACCATTTCTGCTATGGTATTTATCTATGTTGACAGCCCTCACTGTGCATGGAAGTTGTCCAATCAGAATGCCTAACAGCAGAGTATGGACCTACAGGACATTTCTATGGCCCGATCCTCCCTGAGAACATCATACACTCTATACGTCACATGCTATAATGTCATATGCTATATGACACATTTGGGTTTATAATAGGGTACCTGCCCACCCCTATTATAAGATAATTTTGGACTAGAAGCATTTTTACAGGATGGGATGTTCTGTTTTTTTATGGAGTGGTTATTCTATAAGCATAGCTACTTATATGTGAGCAGATACATAACAGTACATTCATTATGTGTCCCACAAAATCTAGAAAAGAAAACAAGACATCAAGTGGGTTATTTATGAAGAGCAATTACTATCTTGGGAACACTGCATTGGTGTCTATTGCAATTGTTCCACTTTTTGATTTCTGTGGTCCTTACAAATAAGCTTCATTATTTGTAGGTGATCTACAATGGTAAGGAGGGCACATTTAAAGTGATTTGTATTTCAGTTTATATGAGGGCATGAATGATTTGATGAGTTCATTTTAAAATCATATTTTTGAATCCTTATTCCTCATTAGATGGCTGATTACACACACACATCTTGTTTGCTAAGCCCCCAGCTGTCTCCTTAATAAACACAGGGAAATCTACTGCATATAGCAAATGTTCACAAGGAGGGGGTTCCGTATAGGTCACATATAGGGAAGTCAGGTCAAGAGATCATACAAAAAAATAACACCAACAAACAAACATTCATCCTTGCGGACTCCTTGTTACAGATTATTTCATATTATCAACACTCAAAGAGTAATAAAGGAAAAATATATAATTACCCTCCCCCGCACCCCCCAAAATAAAACAAAAAATATATATATTGTTCCACCAAGTTAGGAGAGCAGCAGACTTTTCTGGGACATCCCAGGGGTCTTAACAATCACAAAAATGAAAAACAAATTACCGGTAGATGGATTACTATGTGAAATAAGTGAATTCCCCTATACATATTTATTAGCCCTGCAGCCAAAGAGCTTAAAGCAAGTGATATCCATGCAGTTGTCAAAAGTATGTCTGCCAACACTCTCCCAAGAATAGTAGTCTTTAAGTGCCAAGTTCTCACGTACAAAAAAGAAAAAAAGTACAAAATCTATCAAAAGTATGCCAATGAACCACAGAGTTTAAAAAAATTGAGACCTGAGATTGTTTAAAATGCCTCTCCAGTAAGGACTGGGATAAGCAGCAAGTATTATGTGTCCTATAACAATTAAGGAAGAGGCTAGTCGCTGGTTATGGGCGGGAGGTTAGTGTTGGGTTGTCCAGGAGGGTCTTCTTCAGCAAAGCTGATCTCATCAGGTGTAATGGTGGAAACCAGTGTCTCATCCAAAGAGTGAGCAGGAACTGCATGACACTGAGAGAAAAGAAAAAGTATTAGGGTACATTTTACACTTACAAAAATCCTTGCCACAAATATTGTATAAAATAGATCCTATGACTTTTTAAATAGTAAAATTCAAGGTGGGCTCACCAAATATTTTATGGGACACTTCCAGGATCTAAGGAACAAATCCCCAAGTTCCAAATTTAAAGCAAAGTAGAAACAACATTTCGGCCCACAACAGGGCCTTTGTCAAACCCTTGACGAAGGCTCTGTTGTGCACCGAAACTTTGCTTCTACTTTGCTCTAATAAATCTGCCCACTGGATTGAACATGAGTGCCTGGACTATCATTACTTTTTTGCAAAACTAGATCTGGCACAGTTCCATTGTTTCTTCTTGCTTCACAGGGGGACAACTATATTAAAAAACCTTAAAGCTGAGGCCAAGAGACAGGTCTACAAAATGCCCTAACTGTATTCAATCAGTACAACTGCTTGCATATATGAATAAACAGATTGAATAATGAAAAGAATCAGATTCTAGCACCTATCAGTAATTAAATAGTGATTAACTGAGACCAATATGTGATATGGATCCCATTTTAATTCTTGTACATTATGGAGCTGTTCGTTTAGCACTCTTACCTGGTGACAACCGAATATAAATTTCATGAATAAAAATATATGATTGCAATCACACAGATCTTTATATCATAGTACATAACCATCACAAATTAATCTATTATTTTCACTAGAATCTAGGTATAAGAGCAAGAGTAAGTAAACGTCACATTTATGAAATTAGCATGACTTAAATGAAAGAATTCTTACCAGAACTACTCCATCGTGTTGTGGTAGAGGATGATGGAACAGTTGTTCCATTTCATTGAGGTCACTCACATTTCCTTTTGTTCCTGGTAACTGCCCAGCCCTCAGTGTGACAACATTGCGAGTCACTCTATCAGAACCTCTTACCGCAGACCCACTGGGTTCTTGTGGAGCAGATTGTTGATTCTGACCTTTCTTACACTTTATAAGTCTGTAAAGAAAAAGAGAGACAATCAGTTTGTCTGACAGTCTACAACATTTATGACCATGATCACACTCCCTTCCCATATTGTTTAGTGCAAACCATGGCATGAACTTACTAAATTATGTAACATTTTAATGGCTCATTAGTAAAAAAACATATTGATGTTTTCAAATTGCACAACATTATTTAGTCTTTTGCTCTTAATATGGGTGGTTTGCTCTTTATCTTTGGTAAAGCTAGCATCCTATTGACTTCCCAAGTTTATTTTTTTCTCTGACAGCCTTCTATTTTTCCTTACACATCTTTGTTATTCTATTGCCAGACAATGGTAACAAAGGTGTGTTTGGTTTACCATCTAGTTCAAGCATCTCAAACTCGTGGCCCGCGGGTCGCATGCGGCCCACAATGGACATCTTTGCGGCCTGGCGAGCTGCGAGTACATTCTTGGTGTTACAGCAGAGTAGGCACCTGCTTTCCCCACATTGCAGGTGCCTACTCTGATAAAACTTACCCGGCCGGGTAGGAGGGCCAGCACGGGAGCTCAGTGTTCCTGCTACTCTATGCTCCCTCGCGCACGCCATCTGTAGTGAAGCTGGGCGCCGGAATATGACGTCATATTTTGGCACCCGGCATCACTAGACCACGCAAGGGAGCAGTGAGGAGCAAATAGAAGATCCCCACTGGACCCCAGGGAGGCGCCACATCGGCTCCCAAAGGTAGGGAGCAATAATGATGTGTGTGCAAGAATGTATGTGTCTGTCAGTGTGTGTGTATGTGTGTCAGTGAGTATGTGTGTCTGTCAGTGAGTGTGTCTGTGTGTGTCTGTCTGTTTGTGTCTGTCTGTGAGTGAGTGTGTGTGTCTGTCAGTGAGTGTGTGTGTGTGTGTGTCTGTCAGTGAGTGTCTGTCTGTGTGTGTGTCAGTGTGTATCTGTCAGTGAGTGTGGGGGTGTGTGTCTGTCTGTGAGTGTCTGTCTGTGAGTGAGTGTGTGTCTGTGAGTGAGTGTGTGTGTGTCACTGAGTGTGTGTGTTGGTCAGTGTTGCATTGGCTGTGACTGAACAGTGGACTACCTGGAGGTGCATGGAGGCATGCCATGCCACGTCACATTCCGACGTGACATCGACATGCTCCAGAGGGGTTTCAAGAAGTAGCGGAAGGATCAGATTTGGCACAGTGTGCGGACGGCGCCATTTGGGGTATCCCAGAGGCCGGACTCCGGAGTTGCATACTGGGAGCGGGAAAGTGAATGGAGTCTGCTTGTTGGCTAGAGGGGGGTACTGGGATTTAGTATATGGGGGAGGACTGGGATTTAGTAGAGGGGGGTGCTGTGGTCTAGTAGAGGGGGGGGGACTTGGATTTAGTAGAGGGGGGAGCTGTGGTTTAGTAGAGGGGGATGCTGTTTTTTTTTTTATACTGTACTTTTCAAAATAAACTTACGTTTCTATGAAAATTTAAGGAGTTTTATTTTTTGCGGCCCACATAAACTTAAACCTTGTTTATGTGGCCTGTGCTAGACTTTGACATGCTTGATCGAGGTATTTCCTGTGAATTCATATTTTATGTCTCATTCTACAGACTAATACCTATTCTTTGACTCGTCCTCCGGGTCAATATAGTGTTTCCTCCCACCCCTCCTTCCTACCTCCCACGGTACCCAAATATGAGAAAGAGCACGCAGAAGATGATGCAGGTCACTCCAATGTGTATCCCGATGATGATGCCGGTGGTGGAGGATTTAGATCTCTGGTCATCATGCACACAATTACAGGATGTGTTCAGCACTGTGGAGAGCAACAATACACTCCTTTTAGTCTCCCTGTAATTTACTCTGGCACTGAATTTGTCTTCACTTCATTCCCCTGACAGCGCATAGGAGCCCATTATGGCAATAGATAAACTTGATAAAAAAAAACCAATTATTTAATTTCTAAAGTGTCAATATATTCCGCAACACTGTACTGTTTGAAAGCATGTATGGGGATATAGTAAATCTATATTAAATTGTAATCTTGTGTTCAATATTTATCAACAAATTAGCAGCTACCAACAATCTATTAAAAGTCAGCCTTGCCATTCCGATACTATTCAGCCTCACAGTAACCGTCATTGCATCAATGAATGGTGGTTTGTGTTAGCATTCTAACCTGAATGGTTCCTGTTTATTTAGAATTCTGGTTTGATTCTGTGCTTCCTTTTCTCCATTGATCTTAGCTGATTTCTATCTAATCTGCTTGCAGGTTTCTTCATTAACCTCCCTATAGACATCACACTAAGCTCTGGTATGAGGCTACTGTTCTGTGTTTCCTATTATTATTGAACCCTGGTTGAATTCCTGTGTATTGGGTGAGCCCAGCTCCTTGACAGTAACATTTTATCAATTAGACAAGTTGCTTGCTTTATATTTATTTTTACCTGTGGATCTCCGTGATTAACAGATTTGCTTTTGGCTTCTATAGAGTTTATATTGCATAATTTTATATCAAGTGTCTATGTGTTGTATATGACGGACCCATTTTACATAGCACACAACATACACGGATGCTTTAATTGCCCCGATAGACTCATTAATAATGTTTTTCTTTCCTACATTCACTCACCTGCCTGGGTAAATGCCTCTTTCAGGGATACAAAGCGAACTGTGGAATTTCCATCCCCATGCTGATTAAATGCCAAGAGCTTCACTTCATAATCCACTGAGGGGTCTAGGCACAGGAAAAACACACTTCATGTTTACCAGATACATTATTTTTTACGTTATTAAGAGTTCAAAAGCCATGACTTGTGGAATATCAGGGCCAACCATGGACTCACCATCACTTGAAAGAAATCTCAATGCCCCATATATATATATATATATATATATATATACCACCTCATTGACTATTGAATTGAAAGGGTTAACCCCATAATGGCCGCAAACATCTACTGATTGTTAATAACAGCTTATGGCAGAAAATACTGGAAGCAATCCCTACTTTGGATAGTTTCTCCAGCTCTATTATACTGACATCAATTTTGCAATCCAGCTTTCATTTCATCACAACACACTGTTTAGTGAATGAACACTTTGTGGCTGTAAGAATCTGAATTCAAATGTATCCATGTATCCATCCATTCATTCATATTCTTTCTAAATTAATACAATTTGTTGTTGTCCAGAACACAGATCATGCACAGTTATAGTTTAAGTGACCATGAGTACTTCTGATATCGCATGCACCTTAGGACTTAATTACGCCTGGTGATTTAACCCTATAATTCAACGAGAGAAAGATGACCAAATTACAGTCCAGATTTGCAATGCTTTAGTTCAACCCTTCGGTTTGGACAAGGGTAAGGAAAACCTGTTAGCTCCCAATCTATAAGTCTATCTGCACTTCTGCCAGCACAGTATATGGATTGTGTTTGACTGCCTGTCAACTGAGTGAAACTTGATTTAGGGTGACAGGTTCATTTTACTAATTACCCTCTTGAACCTGCTGTTCTTTTCTATTAGTGCTTGATTAAACCTTCTGGTGTCATTGAGAAATTCACATTTCCGGTTATGTTAATTTAGCCATTGCTGTACATGGCTGCAGCTGTACAGAAGTGGTTGTGTTTTATTAGATACTACAAGGTTTCCGAGGCTGTCTGTTTTCAGGTGGAATGATAGTTAAAGCTATGTACAAGACAATTCCATTGTATTAATGTGTGTAGATTGGGAGAATCTGTATTTGCACAGTTTAATCATATATAATCACTTTAGTTGTCATGAATTCTATGACCACTGTTTGTTAGCATTGATTCTAAATCATAATAATATGTCTGCAACTTTATATTTTCAAATATTTTATATCACTGCTATTTTAAGATCTCATTGCATATCATTATATATACTGTGAAGATCTTATTACATACCATAGCTTTAAAGTGTGAAGCAGCAGTATATGTTTACTGTATTATTGTGACATTTTGTAGTATACCATTAAAATTATTTTGTATCACATACATTAAAAACATCATCCCAAATCAGTATCACCTGAAGTATTTTGTGGGTCATGGTATTAAATTGCTGTGTTACATGATGAAAAAAAACGGAAGTTCATCAAGTTCAACCTGCCCAAAGTCTTGCATTTATCTTTGTTGATCAAGAGGCATGCAGAATGACAGAGAAAAAAACATTGCTTCTACTTCTGTTTTAATCTATAGGGGAAACAATTGCTTATTCCAAGACCTGTCATTTTCCCCATAATATTTGAAGTACTTATTTTTATTGCTAAAATCCTACCTATAAGTATGGTTGGAGGTGCAGTGTGAGCCATGTAAATATTGCAAGCATTACATACCCACATTGTATAAGCAGCTACACCATAGTTGGAACAAGGAGTACACAGTCAGAGTATGTACTGAAGTGAGAATTCAAAGTAAATTTAGAATGTAAGGCCAGAATGACCAAACTGAATGCAAAGCTGAATTAGGAAATGTTTCCAATTTGGCTACTTTGACTTTAAATTTAAAATTTACTTTGAATTCATCTTAAATTCTCACTAAGTGAATGATCCTCTCTATGTCATGTTTGTTCATGGCAGCTCTTTTATGCTTATTCAGAATTAATTTCAAAGTGAATTTCATATTTTATGGCAAAATTAGCCATTGAAAAGTTTTCCAATTCAGCTATTGTCTCATTTCAGCCTCTACTTCAAGTCTTCACCTTTTGGAGAAACCAGTTTTACAGATCTAAGCAGGGTCATGCAGAACTACGCTCACTGACTGAGAGTGACAAATTAGATTCTCCTACAGGAGAAGACTGAAAGAAGGGGGGATGTGATATAAGTTGTCAAATTATACTAAACGTTTGACTATTTATGGTTGGTTGGCGCATGAGCACTTCTGGCACCATAACAACTACACCAAGCTGTAGAGGATACGGTACTAGGGGTATTCTGTAAATTTTAAATTCACTTTGAAAAAATATCCAGTCATTCACTATAGTGTGACTTATCAAGAATTCACATACTATACATAAGCCAGGTATGGGAACAATGCATTTTTTTACAGGGCTTTTAGTTCTACAGAACCCTTCTTCTTCATACACCAGACAGTATTCTGTTGCCTTGGTGTTTTGTGGCTTCATGCAGTAACATCACTTTTACACCACCATATGGTCTTGACTGAAACTAACTTCAAGTACCTGTTCAAACTAGCACATTATGCTGAGTTTAATGCTGAGTTTTTAAACATGGTATGCTATGGTTAATATTCACACTTCACACAATATGTCATCAAATCATTCACTCAAAATCAAGTACTTGTGCTAAACTTCACTTAAAACCATCTATCAAAACTTGCCTTTTCATAAAACGGATTACTCACAATAAGCTTCAGACACAGGCCATTATTTACATAACTCACAAAAAACGGCATCCGCCAACAAATTCACGTAAATATGCACAATTTCACCAACAACCTCATGTGAGTAACACGTTATCTTTACACAATTTTCACACACAATTACGATTATTTACACACAGCTTTACACAGTCTTCCCTAAAAACATTCTCTCAACAACTTTAAACACAACTTCACACAATGCCATGCTTTGCATTCAGCTCCACACAATTACAAAAATGTTCAGCCTCCACAAATAGCTGCTCGCAATGACCAGTATTCATATACAATGGCCAGCGTTAAATTAAAACTGTTTTTTAAAACCAGAGGTGGCTATGGTTTTAAAGAAACCCTTCCACCAGGACAAGTAACGATTCTGCCATAATACTTATTTTATCCACCTCAGAATGATAAAAAGTAGAGAACCTACTCAGGAAATAAACCTGTTGAACCTGATGGAAATATACTCTATGCAGGTATTTCAGATACCAGACATCAAGATATGAAATGATGTTCTCTGATACACGGTAACTGTCCTCAACAACTTCAAATGTATGGCTTAAACAACAAGCCTTTTTAATAAATTAAGCACTAAATAATAAAACACAAGCTGTCAAAGACATTCATCTTTTTAATAGTATTACAAAGAAATCAGTAGTTATATTTGGGATGGCCAACAGGTCCATACAACACTTAACGCTGCTCGTCTTGTCCATGGACTCAAGGTTTAAATGTATTCGGTAAAAAAACTATTCCAAACTACAAGTACCTTTTATATTTCCTGAGATTTGCAACATTAGCACCTGTTTGAAGAGACTTCTTACCAAGTCTGCAGATGTTATAAGAGGTGATGTTGCTAGGCAGAAGCATGGGCCCAGTGTAGTCTGGTAGGGGCACTCTGCGGTAGTACAACTTGAAACCCTCGTTCTGTCCTAGTTTGATTGATGGCTCCCATGCAGCTTGGATGGCTGTGCTGTTCAGAACCTTGATGTATAATGTTGGTACTGCCGGAACTGCAAAAGGAAAATCCAAAACATTATTATCATCATCATCATCATCACAAGTACTATAGTCCTGTAGGATAGCATCAATCACATAATCACAACCCAGGAACCTATAAATTGCAGAAACACTCATACAAAGTTGTGACGAGACCAATCTCGCCACATTGCATTGGAGGAGCCTGGTTGCCCGCCTGTTGCCTCTTGACTATGGCCCCATGGTAAACCTTGTATTTTCCCCTGCAGAAAGGCTTGTTCATGCCTTTCTGCCAGGGTGTTCGGTAGATTCAATGTACAGAACAAACGCACAAATGACTGGACCACCTGGGAGCTGGAGTGTGCCATCAATTGACCTCCCAGAAGCTGTGGTTAACCGCAGCTTAATTGACGAATGCTGGGTGGCCTTTGTTCGTTTGCCGAACACGTGGCTGTGGCCATTTTAAAGTCCCGAACGGCTAGCGGTGTTCAGCGCCCAAACTATGGAACTGGAAACGGACACTTATTTGTTCGAACACCGCTGAGCCGTCAGCCTCCTTGCTTCTGCATTCGGTCATTTAATCGAATGCCTGTTCATTCAGTAGTTTATCCGTATGAACAGCATCACCCCAGATAGCCATGCCATGGAGCCTATTCATGTAATGAAAGACTATGTGAAAGACTTTGGCACCATGGCGAATGAACTGTATGTATGTGATCTGAGCGCCATTTGGTAATAATGTGCGCTCAGATCTAAGCTATCTGGGGATAGGTAGAATGTATGTGTTTTATTCATTATTTGCAACATTGTGTATTTTTGTGTCTTTTTACCAACATGTGCTTAGTGGAGTTTTGCCTCTGTCCTTGGAGATAATTGGATTACTTCCCAATTATCTCCAGGATAGAGGGGAGGGATTGTAATGTACTGTGGGAGTGTTTTAACCCTGTATGCTTGTGATTGGTCATTTTACCATTTGTGTCCCAGTTTTCCATCTGGTCCCCTAGGGGAGTGTCCACCAGGTGGAAGACCTGCATAAATACCGGGCAGGTAACCCTCAATAAACCAGACCACTGCTTGACCCCCGGAGCTCTGTCTCGTCTTTGGGGGGGATTTACTGTATGCTGTTAGAGACTGATTGCCAGGAGTGTAAGCCACTTGGTTGCTTTTCCTGTTCGTCTGCTAGCAGCTATTTGTGAGGTTCCAGTTCGGGAGTTTGGAGTATTCCCTTGTATGTAGTTCGGGAGTTTGGTGTTCTGTGCCTGTGTCTCTGGAAGGGAAGATCTACTAAACGGCAGTTTAACCCTTTTGTGCCCAGGGTGCCGTTACAAAAGTTATTTGGAGAACTCTGTAAACTGATGTTAGTAGTGCCAGTTACATGTTGGGGATATTGCCTGTTAGAAAAATGGGGTAGGTCTCTCTAAAGGGAAATGTTAACTTTGTGAAAATGATGCTCCTTTATCACTGGAGTTCCTTTTCTCTCTTACCTTCTACCAGAGTACTCTGAACTACAGTTGCTGACGGTTTGCTCGCACCCTGAGACGAGTACGCTTTAATGTAGAAACTGTACATGGTGGAGGGTTCAAGGTCAGTCACAACCTGCTTTAAAGTGTCCTTGCTCACAGCCTCCTGAAATTCCATTTGTAAAGGGTCTGGAAACAAATAAACAAGGGAGACGACTGACATATATGTGTACAAATAAATGGGTTTAAAAAGAAATAACTAGATAAACTTTTAGTTTTTTTCAGGAAATCAAAAAGGCCACAAATTCAGTGTATGTTGGTCAATTGGTGCAGTAGGGCAAGTTTGTGTTGCAAAAAAAAAAAGTACAATGACGTGTGTGTATCAGAAAGAAAATGCTGTGTCAGCCATTATTCACTCTGCAGTTTTTCCTTCTCCCTTTAATGATGGTTGGAGATGCTACAATGAGGCCAAGCAACCAATTATGAAAAGATTTTGGGGTATTTTTGAAAAAGTGTCCCATTCTCTGGAAATAGCCCTCTCACATGTTTAGCCTGCTCTAAAAAAATTTGTGACATTGCCTAATGGCTTTGCATGGATCCATCAGATCCTGTATACCCAAAGGCAGGCCTGTCTTCTAGGGAGGCCAAACAGCATTAGGAGGTGGAGTCAGACCCCTTTAAAGGAACACTTTAGCATTAGGAATATAAATGTGTATTGCTAACGCTACAGTACACTAGTCACCATTTAGCTGACTGGGTCCCCCGCTTCCATTGTTGAAAAGCTCCTTCGCAGTGCTGATCTGCAGCTCTACCTCCTTGGCTGAAATTATTGAAGTTGATGATTTCAGCCAATCCATTGGTTTTCCATAGGAAAGCATTGGGAGGCTAGTGCACATGTGCGGCCAAACACTGCACTGCTTATCAGATGGCACTATTTCACAAAAGCCACTAGAGGCAAGCTAACCTTGCAATGAAAGCATTGCTGCTCTGGCAGCTGCAGGGTTAAAGTGGGGGGGACATGGCACAAAGTCATTGAGATTAAAGGAACACTATTGGGTCAGGAACACAAATATGTATTCATTACCCTATAGTTTTAATACCACCATCTAGCCCCCCCAATCCTCATTACCTCCCTAAATATAGTAAAATCTTACTTGTATTCCAGTCTCTAGATGCTGCCTCTGCCCCTAATCTGCCTGCTTACAGCTGACATCATCAGAAGTGAATCTGTGAGCCAATCACAATGCTTTCCTATAGGATTGGTTGAGACTGTCAAGGAGGCAGACTGGGGGGCAGAGCCAGCACAAGTCATACACAGCTCTGGCCAATCAGCATCTCCTCATATAGATGAATTGAATCAATGAATCTCTATGGGTAATGTTCAGTGCCTCCATGCAGAGGGTGGAGACACTAAATGGCAGCACTGCACAGTGTGCAGATCTGCCCCAAGAAGCACCTCTAGTAGCATTCTGAGGAGTGGCCAGTGGAGGTATCCCTAGGCTGTAATATAAACAATGCATTTTCTCTGGAAAGACAGTTTTTACAGCAAAAATCCTGTAGGGATTGATTCTACTCTCCAGAACAATTACAATAAGATGTAGTTCTTCTGGTGACTATAGTGGTCCTTTAAGTGGTCTGGGTGCCTAGCGTGCCTTTAAAATTATTGTTGTTTCCCAAATCCATTTATTTATTCTTTTATGGCGTTGAACAGGGTATGACTTTTCAGTGGGTCAAATATCAATAGGTCAGAGGCAAATTCCTTGAGTTGAGTCTAGCGTCCCAACATCTTTAAACTTCATCAGTCTCCACCTCACATATTTCATATGGCTATAGCGGAGCTGGTCAGTTGACTTGCTTTGTGAATAAAACCCTCCAATGTATGTATTATAACAGCAAAAATAAAATCCATTCATAATCTAGGGGTTATTGCAAAGTGTGTTTATGAATGAATACCTTCTATATCAGTAACAAGGCAAATCTGTCTCAATTATCAAGTTGTTAATTTATTATCTTCAGTAAAACTGTTAATGTGTTATTAAGGTTTTCTACCTTCATTTAGGGCTAAAATTCCACACACAATAAGCCAAAATGCATAAATTGCTTTATCGGGCAACAAAGCCGTAAAACATTTTACTTTACTAAATCCTTACTAATGTTTCAAGGAGATCAAATGGAAACACATGTCAGAGAACTTTATTAACACACTAAATGCCAAGAGCATGTTTTATTGGTAAGTAAAATATCCCCTCCTTCCCACATAACATAACACAATAAAAATAAAATTGCTTTGTTAACTCCAAAGTACTGACAAAACCAAAGCTACTATAGATTCCTCTAGCACAGCCTGACATTATGTATGAAATTTAAAAATGTATTTTAGTAAAACCCTGCTCCTTCCCCTCAATTGTCTCCTTTTGTGCAAGGGAATATCTGAGCAGCAGACATGTGGCTAGCCCCATGCACAGTTTGATTTGCTCTCACCCCCTCCTGCGTGTGAGTAGGATTGTCACAGACCTTCAGCAAATATGGTGGGTGCAGTGTGGGGAACATGTCTATATTAGAGTCTGATGAACACCAACTTATTATTGATGACTTGCTTTTTATACATAATTTTCAGTTATAAAAACACAGATCTCAAATAACTATGAAACCGCTCCTGTAGTTAGCTTTGCTCTTTTATGTATTAAGGTAATTCCAGAAAAGTATGTATGAAAGGAATTGTTTATAAATGTATGAGAAGTTAGTCTCAGTTTCAGCTATTTCATGGGGCAAAGGAACAAGCGCTTGTGCATCTCCAACTCCCTACATAGCTGAGTAGTTGTTTTCTGAAATTAAAGTGATAGTTGTCTTCCTGCTAACCCAGATACAACTCAGCATTCTAGCAGTTTATTTGCAGTTTTCCTATAATAAATGAAATATCTTACCACATTTTATGGGACACTAATCACAAATCTTAGAGCACACTGTGACCACTGAAGCTAGTGGACCAAGGTGTTTATTATACATTAGTAGAAGAATAAAGATTAGAGTGTCCAGTCACACAATAAATTATGGGTTAATGTCACGCCTCATATTTGGGAAGCTGCTTAATGCAGATTGCCCCAATTTCTATGGTGATTAGTTCAATTACATGTAAATTAGCTACATAAATATGTATTATCTTGAAAGATGATCAGTATGCAAGGTCTGGACTTGCATACGATCTTTCCAGGCCTTAGTGATTAATGATGTCTTATACTGAAAAAATATGCTAAAACATAGTAAAAAAAAGTCTAATCCCGTATAGTGAAAAGCTAATCCTGTATGATAAATATAAAAAAAAAATCAAATCATGTGTTGTAGAGGAAAGATTGTGACTTATATTTGACAATGAAAACTTGCTAAACATATACATATTTTTAATAACATATCTTTTTATTTACTCTCAAAGCTTTCATAAAACATTGATAAAATGCCTGAATGATTCATCTAGCTGGGCTGTTGCTTTTTTTGTTTGTCTTTTTTATTTTATTTTACTTTTTTGGTTTTATTTTAAATTGCTTAAAGGGACACTGTAGGCACCCAGACCACTTCAGCTCATTGAAGTGGTCTGGGTGCAGTGTCCCTTATGCACTTAGTGCCGCAATGTTAAACATTGCAGTTTCTACATTGCAGCTTTATGTCTACTCACAGTGGGTGTCTACCAGACAGCCACTAGAGGGCTTCCTGAATCAAAACTCTAGGGTTTCCTGAATCTTTAGTCCAGTATCTGACGCTGGACGTCCTCATGCTTTGCATGATGGCATCCAGTGTTGGATTTTTCATCCAATTGATTCAGTGTTTTTCTATGGGGAGATCTAATGCACGCGTGACATTTGCCGCACATGCGCATTAGCACCCGCTCATCCCAGGTTGTCGGAGGGCACAGAGCTTTAGACCAGTGCCGAGGGCCATCATCGCTGGGAAAAAGTGAGTAAATAAAGGGTTTTTAACCCTTCATCTACCAGTGATTGGGGGGAGGGGGAAATGGAGGGGGGAGGCAGAGGGAGCTATAGTACCAGAAATACAGAATTGTATTCCTGACACTTATAGTATCCCTTTAACACCCACAGGTTATTTGGGAAATTTAAAACACATCTCATTTCAGCTTTATGGAAGGGCTGGGGCAAGTGATCATTACATCCTTTTTATTTCCAAGGATTAATATTTTCTTTCATTACTTGTGCATTAAAGGGACACTATGGTCACCAGAACAACTACATCTTATTAAATTTGTTCCGGTGAGTAGAATCATTACCTTCAAGCAGAGGCGGCTCTATAATTAGGCGGTTTAGGCGGCCGCCTAAGGCCTCGCGCTGTGTGGGGCCTCGCGGCCGCCCAAACCGCCATAGGGCAGACTGACATGTCGGGTCCTCGAGGACCCGACACAGGAGGGGGCCCCGGCGGCTTGTACGGTATGCCGCCGGGTGCGAGGCCCCTCCTGTCAGTCTGCCCGGGGAGAGCCGGCCTCAGTCTGCAGCTCCGCCGGGTGTGAGCTGCAGACTGAGGTGTCTCGCGCTCTCCAGCCAATCAGAGCGTTGCCGCGGGTTACCACGGCAACGCTCTGACTGGAGATCGCGAGACACTCACCACGTGGTCTGCAGCTCTGCATCCGGCGGAGCTGCAGACCGGAGAGACCACTGGACCACCAGGGACTCTGCCACCACTGGACCACCATGGAAAAAGGTACCTGCCACCCCACCTGTCACCCTGCCACCCCACCTGTCACCCTACCACACCACCTGTCACCCTGCCACCCCATCTGCCACCCCATCTGTCACTCCCCTCACCCTGCCACCCCACCTGTCACCCTGCCACCTGCCACCCCAGCTGTCACCCTGCCACCCCATCTGTCAC
>OW240914.1:102768952-103266224 GCA_933207985.1 Pelobates cultripes
CCCCTCACCCTGTCACCTCCCTCTCACCCCGTCACCCCACTTCTCACCCTGTCACCCCACCTCTTACTCTGTCACCCACCCTGTAACCCCCCCACACTATATCACCCCCCCTCCCCCTTACTCTGTCACCTCACTTTGTCGCTCCTTACACACTAGGTCACCCCACACTTTCACCCCCTCACACTATGTCACCCCTCTTATTCTGTCACACTCTGTCACCCTCCCTCTCACTATGTCACCCTCCCTCTCACAGTAGGTTTCCCCCCTCTCACACTAGGTCTCCCCCTCTCACATAGTCACACCCCTCTCACACTATGCCACCCCTTCACACTGTCATCCCCCTACATTATGTCACCCTCCCTCACACACTAGGTCTCCCCCCCTCACACACTACGTCACACCCTGTCACCCCCTCTTACTCTGTCACCCACCCTGTGACGCCCCAAACTGTCACCCACCCGTTCTCTGCCACCTCACTCTGTCGCTCCCTACACACTAGGTCACCCCACCTCACACTTTCACCCCCTCACACTATGTCACCCCTCTTATTCTGCCACACTCTGTCACCATCCCTCTCACTATGTCACCCTCCCTCTCACTATGTCACCCTCCCTCTCACTATGTCACCCCCTCTCTTACTCTGTTACCCACCTTCACTAAGTCAGGCTTCCTCTCACTCTGTCACCTCCCTTACACTAATGTAACCCTCTCTCACTATGTCACCCCCTCTCACACTAGGTCTCACCCTCTCACACGGTCACACCCCTTCTCACCCTGTCACCCCCTCTTACTCTGTCACTCACCCTGTGAGCCCCCACACTGTTACCCACCCGTACTCTGTCACCTCACTCTGTCGCTCCCCACACACTAGGTCACCCCACCTCACATTTTCACCCCATCACACTATGTCACCCACCCTCTTACTCTGACACTCCCCTCTTACTCTGTTACCCACCTTCACTATGTCACCCTTCCTCTCACTCTATCACACCCCTTACACTAATGTAACCCTCACACTCTGTCACCACCCCTCACACTCTGTCACCCCCCACACACTCTGTCACCCCTCTCGGCACACACTGACACCCCTTCATACACATTGTCACCCCCATCCATACACACTGTCACCCCCCTCCATACACACTGTCTCTCCCTCCAAACACACAGACACCACTCTCCGCACACACAGGCACCTCCCTTCATTCTCATTGTCAACCCTCAACACTCTGGCACCCACCTCCAAACACTCTGGTACCCTCCTGCTCTTTTACACTCACCCTGCCACAGTTACCCCTTTACTCACCCTGTCACCCCCTGAAGGCAATAATTATACACACTGTCATAAAACATAGCTTCGCCATAAACTCAGTGCCAAAGGCCACAGGCAGTACACAAACATACACATGCTCAGAGAAACATACATACATATACAAGGATCCTCACTGCCAGACACACACAGGTAGACAATGCAACGATGTATACAAAGACTAGCTCACTATATCCCGTGCTGCAAGCTCCCCCTTCAGTGTATCTACAGCTTCTTTTACACACACAAATCAACTGCTATTTTTTTCAATAATGGTGTTAGTGGGGGCCTCATGTAGGAGTTTCGCCTAAGGCCTCGCCAAGTCTAGAGCCGCCACTGCCTTCAAGCTTTTTGCTATAAACACAGTCTTTTCAGAGAAAATGCAGTGTTTACATTACATCCTAGTGATAACTTTACTGGCCACTCCTCAGATGGCTGTTAGAGATCCTTCCTGGGTCATGGCTGCCTAAAATGCATCCAAACATTCAGTGTCTCCTCCCTCTGCATGCAGACACTGAACTTTCCTCATAGAGATTCATGATTCAATTCATCTCTATGAGGAGATGCTGATTGGCCAGGGCTGTGTTTGAATCATGCTGGCTCTGCCCCTGATCTGCCTCCTTGTCAGTCTCAGCCAATCCTATGGGGAAACATTGTGATTGGATCAGGCTACCACTTCTGATGATGTCAGCAGACTGCTTGTTTTTCTGAGGCAGACAGGGCAGAGCCAGCAGCATCAGGCTTGAATACAGTAAGATTTTTACTATATTTATGGAGGCATGAGGGGCCCAGGGGGGTGAGATGGTGGTTTTAACACTATAGGGTCAGGAATACATGTTTGTGTTCCTGACCCTATAGTGATGCTTTAACACAGCTATTTTCTAAGCTCGTCTTTTGCAATTAAAATGTTGAGAAAAATATTTGTGACATTTCAGGGCAATTCAGTGACAACATTTCAGAGGCAATTACAATTTATTATTTTCCAAAATTCACTATAAGGGTTCTTTACTAAACTCTAAATTTCTATAAATTAAATCCGACTCGAAAACCTTGGGCAAATCTAAACTCTAATGCAACCATAGTCACAACTTGGCTATTTTTGCCTTAGTTCTGCCATTCAGATTTAGTATCTCAATTTTTAGTATCTCAATATTTACTTAAGCTGTGCAAATGATTAATATGTTTTGATACACTTTTAAAATGATTTAATACTTAGAAAAATATTTTATATATTTTGAAAAAATTCTTTTAAAAGTTTATCTAAAAATATGAAATTATTTGAAAAGCGTATCCTAAAATATTAGAGGCCTTAATCTGTGAAAATGGGCTCTGAATCGGAATCCCATCTGAACGACTTTTCTTTCCTTAGACCTCTGAATAACTAGTGAAATTATCAGGAGTGCATTTACTAATAATTCCTAAACTATTTACCAAATAACAATTGTCAATAGTTAAAAGAATAAATAAATACAACATTAATGTACTATATTTTTTTATACTGTACAATTGGGGCAGAACATCCTCTTGTACCATGAAGTGGCCATTATAATCTTAGGGACAAGGCAGCCTTGGCATAATATTCAAAGCACAGGGAGGGGGTTGGATGGCACATTCATGCTGAATGACTGGGAATACCCAACCATTGTAATTGAAGGGTGTGTGGGGTTTTGCATATTATTCATGCTGGGAAATGAGCACTTCCCCTGCATACTATAGGGAGGGGGAGTTCACCCTATTATTTCCACTTTAGGAGACAGCATTCTCTGGCATGAAATATTCATGCCACAGACTCCCTTCTTGTGGATAAAAGGCCCATTGGAGTTCCATAATTATATATTAACCTCTCGCCAGATGTGCATGTGTTAGGGAAATAGGGGACTATCGAATATATCCTCCCGTTAGACATAAAGAGTTATATTAATACTTTTTTATCCCCTTATCAAAGACTAGGGGATGAAGAAACGAGCTATATTATTAAACCCTTTAACCATCTCACCATCTCAGATGAAGACTTACGCCCTCTTCCAACAGCCGGCAGAACTTAAAAAATGACTCTGTAAGATTCAGCTACCAATAGATGTTTCATATCCATCAACTAAAGTATTTTAACAAATTTGTTCTAAAATAAATAGATTTTTTTCATGTGACTAATCTTACGGAGTGGCCCACGAGCAAGCTATATACTGCAGAGACTACCTATTCTTTTGGCATTAAATTGGAGTCATTTCCATTTCTTGAAACATACAAATTGCATTTTTAAATATAACTTTAAAAAAACAACAACAATATTTAATCATTTATTTTTAAATGAACTACTGTTTCGTATTTTTACCCTCTTTGTCATGGAGTTACAAGATGGTCTTGTTCACAAAGTTATAGCAATTAAAGGACCACTCTAGGCACCCAGACCACTTCAGCTTAATGAAGTGGTCTGGGTGCCAGGTCCAGCTAGGGTTAACCCATTTTTTAATAAACATAGCAGTTTCAGAGAAACTGCTATGTTTATGAATGGGTTAAGCCTTCCCCCTATTCTAGTGCGCTGTCTCATTGACAGCCGCTAGAGGCGCTTGCGTGCTTCCTCACTGTGATTTTCACAGTGAGAGCACGCCAGCGTCCATAGGAAAGCATTATGAATGCTTTCCTATGTGACCGGCTGAATGCGCGCGCAGCTCTTGCCGCGCGTGCGCATTCAGCCGACGGGGAGGAGGATCGGAGGAGGAGAGCTCCCCGCCCAGCGCTGGAAAAAGGTAAGTTTTTACCCCTTTCCCCCTTCCAGAGCCGGGAGGGAGGGGTCCCTGAGGGTGGGGGCACCCTCAGGGCACTATAGTGCCAGGAAAATGAGTATGTTTTCCTGGCACTATAGTGGTCCTTTAAGATTATGCAGAGCAAGGATAACTGATCTAGCTCTCGTTATTTAATTAATACTTCATTATGCTTGGTTAACTTCTGTTGGGAAGCTATACAACTTTACCAACATCTTGGAAGACTGCAGGCTACCTAAATCTGTACTACCTTGCTGTACAGAGTTACAGAGGGTGCTACTTGATTATATTCAACGGTAAATATTCCCAAAGAAGATTCATCAGCTACTTTCTCACATAAGTGATCCAGTTTAGATGTCTAGTATTTAAAACACCCAGCAGGCTTCAATCCTCCATTTAGCTACAATTCATTTAAACACAGTACCTGATGTGATTTTCTTGACGTGTATCACATATCCTATAATCTCCTGCGTATTCTCCAAAGGCTCACTCCAGGATAACTGGATGGAGGTGGATGACACAGTAGTTGCTACAACATCCTGCGGTGGCCCTGGCAGGCCTACTGACCAGAGCACAGAGAGGCGGGCACTGGCCTGGCTCGATCCGGCACTGTTTTGTGCTACACACTGGTATATTGCCTCATCTTCTTGAGAGATTACAGAGACGATTAGAGTGCTGAGGAGAACAAATGGAATACTTTGAAAATATAGTAATTACATATTTCAGCTTCACTGATCATTTGACATTTTTCTTTTTTTTTAAATCCCAGGGAAACGGAAACATTTACATTTATAAAATACTTCATGTCACCTTTGAAGATAATCAGAGCACAATTTATGTTAATTATATAATGCAATACTGTATTCCATTTTAGGATAATATGGTCCAGATTAATTAGTGGTAGTGATAACTAGTGGTGAGTAGGTTTGTGATGGGAGTATACATGTATAGCAATGCTATGTGTATACAAAGTGTTATTCTACATATCATAGATGTCTAAGAATCGTACTTATAATCTGTTACTCCATTGTATTATCCTTAATCCTAAATATATTTGACATATTTCCTCTGTGTGCAGATTGTATCATTCCCACCACACAATGGCCTTTCTTCATTAAATGTACATTAACTACTTACATGCCAGAGTTATCAATGCACAAGACCCTGTACACAACCTGCATGTGGGCAGAAATCATGATATGTCTGCTAAATATTTTCTGTTCATCTGTATAGCTATGTTGATCATTACTTAAATGAACAAATTTACTGCCAGAAATATATGGTTGTACAAAAACGGTTTCTTTGATGTTCCACCTAGTAGCCAAAGGGTTAACAATTTAAAAGTTGAAGTCAGGATCCCTTCTGGTTTGAGGCCCCTTTCTATTGAAATGGGAGACTTTAATTACCATGGTGGTGGTGGTGGAGGGGGGGAGGAATCAATATAGCACGGTACCATAGTTACTGGTCACCATGGTGACATCTCCTAGATACCTTTACCGCCTCCCTGCCGAGATTATCCCCATTTCTCAGTCTGGATGTGACCCCTTAAATTAGCACTGCTTAGACATTGTTTAATAATATGAGCCCCATTTAAGGTAAAATATTAGGAATGAACAGAACATGGGACAAAGATTCTTAGGTTGGTACAGATTTAGCCCTTTTGCTATAGGTGATGTACCAGGACTTTCATGATATTATGGGATATTATATGACTAGCTGCTGATCATGAAGGGGTTATGCCCATAATAAGGCCAGACTGAGCAGAAGAAGAGAAGTTTTCGTGGTGCATTGAGAAGATTATATAATAATGTTGTTTAGCAGTTTTTCCATTTCATAATGATGCCATTTTCTGATTCAGTTGGCCAATTTTTATGGTAGTTTGATAAACATTTGTGGGGGGAATAATGTGAAATCTAGATTGAAATTGAAAGATCAATTCACTGAGAAAAAGCATTTTTTTTTTTTTAAATGAATATACACATTGTAAGTTTACCGCCGGTACTGTCACACCTACGATGTCAGTTAGTGACAGGTTTGGATCCCACTCAAGGATTTCTATTTTCTTTTTTATGGAACTGTTTACAGATGGCAGGATGTTTTGCACTACATTCAAATTTCTCCTTAGTTTTACTTTCTCCCCCATCTCACGGATTATTGTGCCCTGTATTCCCATTGAATAATTTTACAAATGTACTGTTAATTTGATTGTAATGTAATTTGTTAATACAATATTAATAAGTTATGTTATAAAATTCAAGTGACTTAATTTGACATGTTAATAAATGTATTACAGATTAAAACTACAAAAGGAATGCAAAACAAACACAAAATGCAGATAAAATATAGTGTGTTTTTTTTTTTTTTTACCTAATGCCCTCAAATCTCACCACTGTTTGTGAACCATGTCTGCAGGAGGTTTTTGCTCATATTTGAAGCTTTTCATATGTCCTTACTGCATTTTTGCTGTTTTTAAACAGCATATCTGAAGGAATGCAGGATGAAGTTGGAAATGCAATGAATGTTTGTGCTTATTTGCATGTCAAGCTGGGATCTCTGGGATATTTGTTGAAGGATGATTTCTGTGCCCAAGGGGGACTTTCCAAAGTACAACTTGAGATACGCAGGTGATTGTTATTTGTTCAGGACGGCACAATCAGGGTTATTTGCTACAGCGTGAATTTTCGGGAATTTAAATTTCAGACCAAAATACATGAGCTGAAAACAAAGCTGTCCTGGAGAATTTTTATGGTTGAGCTATTGTGACCTTATTTTTCAATTAAGTCCTACTTTTGTGAATAGCTCTGTAAATGTATTCAGTCTATGTTTTGTACTGTGTACATGTAATACATTTCGTTTTTTCTGTGTCTTTTTCCAGTTGATTGAAATAATTATTTTATGTATATTTTTTGGGTTAAAGGCTCGCAACATTAATATAAGTCTATAGTAATGAAAAGTAGTAATACGCAATCTGACTTCTGGTTTCTTACAGTTTATTCTTAGCTACTTATACATAATGAAACAACAAAGGATGTTACATGATCATGGATGTTCAACAGCAGATGGTAATTGCTGGACCTCTGAAGGGAGAGTTACATTGTTACATAGCTGTACAGGAAGAAGAGCCGAGAGAGAGAGTTTGTGTCCCTTTGTTCAGTTACTATATAGATGTGACCATACTGATGTCAGACTATAACTCTAGCCATATAAGGACAAGACCCCCAATCCACATTCCAGAGTTCTCAGGCCACAAAAGCCTTGTGACTTATTGATATCATCTGTTACTTATGTCAATCCAGACACCTATACATAATCAATAGAAACATACAATATGAAATAATCTACAGTACAATTATTCTTTCTGTTGGTCAGCTTATGAAAGCACAATGGAGGTCTGAAATAATCCTGGTATGTAGTCTTGACAATTTTATTATATGTTAATAACTGTAATATTTTGACTTTCTATAAGGCAAATCAAATGCAGAATTGTGTACACACTACTTGGCCCTTCCTTGTTTTTTTTTTTTTGGCTTTCCTTTCTTTATTTAATCTGTATCTTACTGATTACACCCTCCCCCCACCACCTGCTTTTATTTATCTTTATTATGTATTCTTCCTAGTACCAGATCTAAATATCTGGGGGCCATCATTTTCTTCTCCTATGCCAATTATGTCTTCTGTTTTCCTTCTATGGGATTGATTTTACTGGTGGATTGTGGGTAAATATGAATAGCAGACTGAAACAGAACCTTGCTTTGACAAATTGTCAAATTTGTCAAGAGTCAGACTGCTAAACACAAAGAATAGTAATAGCTTTTCTTTATGTTTTTTTTTTTTTTAAACTTGAGCGCTCAAAAAAAGAGTCAGACATGGGGACTTATGACATCAGCACACCCAAGACCCAACTGACATCACCTTCGGCACATTGTCTGGTTCATGTAGCATCTTTCTATTGGGCTCCTTTGAGTTCTATGATGGACAATAACAATTTGTTTACATGTGGGGTACAGGAATTTTTAGGGCTGTGCTCCCTGGAAGTCATTACCAGTTCTTGTAACATGCTATATATACTTATTAAGCACATTTTACATGTAACCCACAGTTTGAGTCGTTTCCAGAAGGAAGTTTTAGCTAAATTGAACAGCTTTATATGTAATGCACGCATGAACAGTGAATCCGGCATTGAAACCGGTACGTCATTACTGCAATATCTCAATGATGTCACTGTGTCACTGGCTATAGTCTTCTCACCTGTTGTTGTTTCTCAACTTTATATGCCCACTAGGCTCCAGTTTCATTCCATTCTTTAACCAAGTGATTTGAGGAGGTGGTTCACCCTGTGCCATACATGTAAAGATTGCTGTGCTGCCTATAGGCCTGGATATGGACTGAGGATGTTGAACAAATTCAGCAGGAGCTGTGCAGAGAGACAATGTAGAATTAGAATTTAGAAAAACATGGAGACAGAAATGGAAAAAAAAATGGATCAATTACATAGCAGGGTTTGTAGGACTTACAGATTAAATCAAGCCTACAGAACATGCCTCGGAGTTGTTTTTAGAATAGAATAACAGTGTATTCCAATGTGACTGCAGATAAGAACAATTAGGCCCATATAGTCTGCACATTCTAAACACTTTCTTCATCCATCATTATGTCTTCCACTTCGGATGGCAACATATGTATTACTAGTTCCTTCAACCTACTAGTCCCTATTGGCAATACTAAACTTTCTAAAGGAGTATGTGTTATTATTTTTACATATTTATGAAATGAGAGTTAGATATTGATTGAGAAATATTGATCTTTCCAGTGTTCTCTGCATTTGCTGTGTCAGAAACCGGCATGTGCTGGCTTCATAGGGCCTCTTTGTTAAGCTGGCAAGAAGCACTGCATGTAGTCATTCTGCTGCTTCTTGCAAGGTTCACTCTTACCAGCTGCCTATTTGAAAACAGAACCTCGGCAGACACTAATCAAGACTTCCTACTCTAAAGCACCTTGTGCAAACCTTTTTAATAAGAGTAACACCTAGTGAATTTATGTATGTAATCATACATTCCATATATATATACACAAATTGAATTGGACATTATTTTGGGGATTTTTTTTTTATTTGTATTTGACTATTTCTGTTAAGAGTGGTAATTTTAATTTTTAGTCGTAAAATTGCTCTCCGTGATCTGGACCTCAAAACGGCTGAATCCAGTAAAAGTGCAAACAGCAGTAAAAAGAAATGTTAAAAAGGTCAGGGAAAAAACATAAAGGAGAGGGAAAATTTAAGAATAACAAAGATGAGGAATCGATAGCTACGGTTGCAACCCAAAGGTACATTTTCTGCCACGTCTTGTCAGCTCTCTATTACTAAATGCAATTATTGTTGTAAAAAAACCCAGAGTTTAACAAAATCGAATAGCCTTTACTTGGGATCTGAATCATGTACAAGGATGGTATTAAAATGAAACGGTCACCACTTACGTGACACTCTGCTTCCCCACTGTGATCTCTTACAGAGGTAGGTGTTACATGCCTGTAATACCTACCTCTGGTCTGCCCGAGCTCCTTCTCAGTTCTTCATTGAATTGCCCTGCATGACGTTGACATACTGGCTTCGTTGCCAACAAAACTGCAATCACGATGTATAGATGGAATGTGAGGCTCTTTCAGAAGAGTATAAGTAAAAATAGTACGACGGTTTCACTTTAAAACCAAAATATAATTGGGCAAAACAGCAGAACACCTCTTTGGAACAATTTATTCATGAATTTCAGGAGAGTACTGTCAATGTACGTAACCTATGCCTGCATGCATATTCCATGTTTTATAAATATATCTTTTTTTTTGTATCACTTTTGTTAGTGATGGCCATCTTGCCTGCAATGCCGCCTGACCATTATGAAACTGAAGATGAGTAAATATTTCTGTGCTAACTAGACTCTAATAATAGACTGGCAAATGCCATGCTGGCTAGTAGTACTGACAAGTGGTGACTGAGTACAGAGTGTTGATCTATATGTACATCAAGTAAAATAGTTGTGAAGAGAGCCATTCTACTGTGTGTTGATATTATGTATGGATATAAATGTGTTTCTACCACAAATAATTAAACAAGATCCATTTTGCTTGAGTGGCAATAGATCACATTATATTCCTTCACCATATCTTGCTTGTTTTATCCAGCAGTATTTTGAGTCATACTTTGTGTTTCTTATGAATTCTTTCAAAGTACCAGCTTTCTGGTTTGTTTTTCTTGCCATATGTTCCCTGAATGATACTAGTCAGTAATAAATTAAGGTCAGGGCACACACCGGCACGTGGAATCCAAGTGTGCATGAGAGTGCTCCCAAAGTACTCTCAATAACAACAAACAAACAGGTAGAGACCCCAAGGGACAATCACGCCCCTCCTGTTTGTGTCAAGGGAGCACACTGCAGTGCGAGGGAGGGAGACACATTGAGCCCTATTAAACACTAAATAATAGTAATTTGGGTTTTAAGAAATGTAGACTAACAAATAAAGGCGATAGTAAGTCATTTTGTACGGCAGTGTGAAGAGCAATTTAAACAGCAAGGTAAAAAGACATTATGTTACTCATATCAATACCTCGCAAAGGGTTGTGACACGCTGTGGTCTCATTGCTTTGAAAGCCCCAAAGTAAAACTCTGTGATACATCTTTAAAGAAAACACTGCAAACAATAGTTGGGCTGAGCCCATTTCTGTCAGCACCCACAGCCCCCTACCCCAGCATGCACTGCTCCTGAGTCAGGGTATGTCATGATACTCACACATGACTCGCTTGTTAAATGGGGATATTCTCTATACAATGTGTCAGGGGCGGGTGTCAGGGAATGATGGTGAGAGGGGAGATCATAGGGGGCGGGTGTAGATTCAATGCACAGATTTCTCCCTTTGTGTGCGTCTCTCTCTTGCTTTCTTTCAGGGAAGGAGGTGTTGCTGGGAAAATTCCGAGACATTCAATAAAACGAGTGAGGAGGACAATATTATTAACACGTTCGCTGCAATAGGGACCAGCGACATATCATAATGGCATAATGCGGCAAGGAGCTATTTAATGTATTTTAGAGAGGAAAACAAATCTATTTTGTTATCAAATACGTATATGATTTTGTAATTTCTAAGCATTAGCATTCCAAGTATGAAGCATTTATATAGCGCCAACATTTTCTGCACCACTTTAGGAGTATGGAATAGAGATATTTGACAAATATCTGACATAGAAGATAATACTGACAGAGACAAGAGGTGACGAAGACCTTACAATCTAGGAATGTAAGTTCTACACAGAGATGATACTACTCGAGTATTCTTTCTGAACATAAAAACACAAGAGTAGTAGGAAAGTCTTCTTTGTACCTTTTGGCACCTGCATTTTAAATAGCCTGCAATTTTTCCTGTAATATTACAATACAGTATAATAAACAAAGCCAGCATAGTAAATAGCTCAGCTGAGAGAGCCACCTGCCTGCACTTTGAAAACATGTCCGCTATTGCACCAGTGTTCACCCTCCCCACTGCATCATGGTACACATTTAAAATATTGCTGTTGTTTTAGCCGCACACTAATGTTGATGCATTCATAAAAATTTAGTAAATAAATTAGGGTGATGGAAATACAACCCTGCTAAGAGGGAGACTAGGGAAAAAAAACAAAACAAAAACTTTTAATGGGCGGATGATTTAATGATGTAAAACATTTATTGAATCACCATTTTTTTGGCGGGGGGGTGGAGGGGGAGCACTGAAATGGGCCAATAGGAAAACCTTACCAACACAACTAGTAAAACTGATGTTGCTGAGAAGCAGAAAGGAATGAGGAGTTGTGCCATACTTTTTAATGTATTTCTTCAATAAAATTAAGTTTTACTCATGGAATATGGCTAATGTTGCTTAATGCGCACCTGTGAATTTGGAACATTGTGTTGCTAAGTAATCCCCATAAGAATGTGTATGAATTTTACAGTAATACATTGTAATTAGTTTGTCATCCAAATTATACCATGCATTAGTGGACCCTCCATTTCGTATGTGAGAGAATGAAATCATTCCTGGAAGAAAGTGAAAAGCGGTCCAGCGCTAATAACAAATAAACAACATTAAACTAAATTTACCTCAGTCTGATATGCTTATGGCATAGGTCGTCTTTGTAATGGCACAAGTGAGCAAAAACATTTGAGACTGTTATCAGCTCAGGGTTATCAGCTACACCTTGCTGACGAGGCTGAAACAAGGCCAAAATGATCATGCAAAGAGGACTTGTTGGCATTTCAGTTATGAACTACCCTTATGGGTAGGATCAGTCTGATATGCAAATTGTATAGGTTCTCTTTGTAATGGCCCAAGTGAGCAATAACATTTTTAAGACCTAAGTGGAGAATAAATGAAGGGTAAGCTACTGAGTTTTTCTAACCTTTTGCCCATTCCCAGATGTCTCATATTCTCTGTGCTGCAATGCATTTGCTTAGGCTTTCCTTACGCTAAAAGGGTAATCCAAGCACAAACCCTGTGCTCATGATATAATGATATATACCAGTGTCAAAATTCCATCTGGATAAAATCAGGTCAAAATTCCATCTGGATAAAATCAGGAATTTCTCCTGAGGAAGATCAAGAGAGGGGTCGAAACGCGTTGTGCCTGTTCAGCTTTTTTTTTCCAATAAAGTATTTTACTTATGTTTTATTTTGGTTCCTGATTTTATCCAGATGGAATTTTGACATCTGTTCCTGGGGGACTATCTTTAATACAGAATCGCTTTTGGAGTATTCTACATGCCATTACAGTAGAGAGCCGACTTATATGGCTCTCTAAAGTGTGAGTGCTCCAAGTTACTTCTATATTATACACTGGTTTTATGCATATTGCCCTATTATAGTTGTTTATATTACAGATCATATCATCATTTATCCATTGTGTGCGCAAAACCTCCTCTTCTTTTATCCAATTGTATACAGGTAAGTGTTTTAACCCCCCCAGGACGGAGTCAATAGTGCACGTTCTGATCAAAACAAAACGTAAACAAAAACTGGAATATGCGCTATATGTCTGTTCAACCGTAATTCACCGCAGTCACATTAAGTGCACTCACACTTATTATATATCATTTTGTTCCGGAGAAACAGGGCTTTAATTTATCATTAACTATTCATAAATGGAACATAATTTATTATGAATAAAATTTTAAAAAATTGAGAAAATAAGATTTTTTTTTTAATTTGTATTTCCGTCTGACATTTTAGCTGTGAATGTCATAATACTGTTAGGTTTTACTACAAAAAAAATGCACATATTTGTAATCAGCAATATCTCACGAGTACAACAGTACCCCCCCATTAACAGGTTTTATGGTGTTTTGGAAAGTTACAGGGACAAATATAGAACGTTCCATTTTCAAATTGAAATTTGCCAGATTAGTAATGTTACCTTTGAGACGGTGTGGTAGACCAGGAATGAGAATTACCCCCATAATGGCATACCATTTGAAAAAGTAGACAACCCAAGGTATTGAAAGTGGGGTATGTTTAGTCTTTTTTAGTAGCCACTTAGTCACAAACACTGGCAAAAGTTAGCGTTCATATTTGTTTTTGTGTGAAAAAAGCAAAACACTAATATTTGGCCAGTGTTTGTGACTAAGTGGCTACTAAGAAAGACTGGACATTCCCCACTTGCAATACCTTGGGTTGTCTACTTTTGCAAATGGTATGCCATCATGGGGGTAATTCTCATTCCTGGGCTACCATACGCTCTCAAAGGAAACATAACCAATCTGGCAAATTTCAATGGCAAAAAAATGAAAAGCAAGCCTTATATGTGACTCTCTAACGTTCCAAAACACCATAAAACCTGTATATGGGGGCTACTGTTATTCTCGGGAGACTTCACTAAACACAAATATTAGTGTTTTAAAACAGTAAAACATATTACAACAATAATATAGTCCATAAAAGTGCCATTAGTTTGTAAAAAATGCAAAAAATGTCACTTTTACTTAAAATATAATCGTTCTAATACAATTTACCAGTGTGAAACACTAATATTTGAGTTCAGCGAAGTCTCCCGAGTAAAACAGTACCCCCTATGTACAGGTTTTATGGTGTCTTGGAGAGTTACAGGGTCAAATATAGTGCTTGCGAATTAAAGTCTCTTTCTCAGGCATGTCAATCAAATTTTAATTAATCAAATCACATAACTATGTTAAAAGATTACTTAAATATACATGTAGAATTTTAATATATATGCATTTATAGGTATTTAATTTCTACGTGTATACTAATGTAATCTTTTATGTAATTATATGTATTTATCTATATATATTTGTGGTTATTTGTATTTTATATATAGATAGATATATATAGAATGTCATTCTAAGTGTATTTTGTTACCAATATATATATATATATTAATAACAAAATACAGTTAGAATGAAATTACATATGAATATATAATTTATAATACATTTTGTTTCAATATTTTATTTATTTATTTTATTATTTTATTTATTTATTATTGTAATTATACATATTATATATATGTAACGTCATTCTAAGTGTATTCTAACTAATATATGTACTTATATTAATATTAAAATACACTTTGTATGACGTTACATATATATAATATGTATATCTATTATATATGTAATAGATATACATATATTATATATATAAATACATTTCTATTTTAATTTTACACATATCTAATATATATTTTTTTACTTTCCCACCAGCAGGGGGACTGTCTAACATTTTAGACAGTACCCCTGCTGGCAGATCCACAGCCAGCTATAGGGGGCCATGTGATCGCTCTTTGAGAGTGATCACATGGCCCCCGGGGGCCTCATTTGCAGGGGGAGGGCTGCCTGGGCTGTCAGGCAGCCCTCCAGTAGAGGACTGCGGCAGAGGTAAGTTCACCGGACCTCCAGGGATAGAAAGCCGTTACGGTGTTCTATGCCGGCGCAACGGCTTTAAAGCCCTTTTAATGCGGGATGGCATAGAATGCCGTAACGGAGTTAAGGGGTTAAGGGTGACTAAAACATTGGTTTGGTTTTTAGACGCACTGGGATCTATTTATTTTTTAATTGTATATTGTTTAGCGCCACTTACCCATTTTCTGTGTGTTTGTGCAATTCTCTGTTATTGTTGGATGGTAGTATTTACAAATAGGAGCTAGATGATGAAATGGGAAACCAGTGTAAGGAAAGAACGCAATGAGATTAAATGTGATCTATATCATTTAGATGAAATGCATAGGGTTGTGATAGAGGACGATATAGGCACAGCTGCAAGATGTTAAATTTATTGACTACATTTTTTGTTACTTTATTAGCTTGGCAAACTGATACAAGATACAGATATTCATTCCTCACCCTGAACCACCAGTCGTCCTTGTGCAGTCCGACGCACTCTAGTTCCAGGCTTGTTGGCAGCACAAACATAGACCCCAGAGTGGTGCACAGTCAAGTCTGAAATCATAAGATTCCCTGTCCCAAGAACCTGGATTCCCTCCACACCGATTGGACGGCCATCTACAAGAGAACCAAATGCATATGTGTTAAACATAATAAAACATAAAAGCTCCTCCTAGTACCCAAAACACAAAACAGTAGACTTATTAAATGTATCACATGATAATGACAAACTAAATTACACAGAAACCATAAAGAATAAAAAGATTAAATAAATCTTGTTTCACATCAGATAGATTATAAAATATAATCTTTATCACGTTAAAACAAATACTTTTTTTTACACTCACAAATAGTGATGTCCCGAACGGTTCGCGAACGGTTCGCCACGAACGATTCGCCACGAACAGTTCGCCGAACGGTTCGCCAAACGGTTCGCCATGGACTCATCATTGAGTAAACTTTGACCCTGTACCTCACAGTCAGCAGACACATTCCAGCCAATCAGTAGCAGACCCTCCCTCCCAGATCCTCCCATCTCCTGGACAGCTCACTAAGAATGCAGCTTCAAAATGGATGCTGTCAAGGAGGAGGGAGGGTCTGCTGCTGATTGGCTGGAATGTGTCTGCTGACTGTGAGGTACAGGGTCAAAGTTTACTCCATGATGAGTCCGTGGCGAACCGTTCAGCAAACCGTTCGTGGCGAACCGTTCGCGAACCGTTCGGGACATCACTACTCACAAACAATAGTCACATCATAAGTCAGTATAGCTTATGGCTAAACATAAAGGTGCCTGTTTATAGATACTTGTCAGAAATGCAAAAGAACCTAGCAATGGAATAACAATATAATCATATAAAAACAGCATAACAATAATCTTCTTGCTTTTTGTTATTTTTTCCTGACTCAATAAAATAGTAACAACTCTAGATTGTAAGCAGAGTCCCCATGAACCTATTGTTCCTGTAACATTTTGATATTGTCTCCTTTGTTGTTAAATGTCCCCTTTTATAATATTGTAAAGCGCTGTGGAATAAGTTGGCGCTATATAAATGCCAATAATAATAATAACAATAATCTCATTATAACATTAAAGAGACACTAAAGTCACCAGAGCAACTACAGCTTAATGTAGTTGTTCTGGTGAGTATAGTCAGTTCCTGCAAGCTTTAAGCAGCAAGCACTGTCTTTTTAGAGGAAAGGCAGTGTGTACATTACAGCCAAGGGGTTCCTCAGATGGCTACTAGAGGTGCATCCTGGGGAAGTGCTGCACACTGTGCAGCACTGACATTTGATGTCTCCACCCTCTTCATGGAGACACTGAACTTTCCTCATAGAGATGCATTGATTTCAATGCATCTCTATGAGGAGATGCTGCCCTAAACAGCCTCCTTGGCTATCCTATGGGAAAGCATTGTGATTGGCTGATATCATCACTTCTGATGATGTTAGCCAAGGAAGCAGATCGGGGCAGAGTCAGCACCATCACCAGCAAACTGGAATAAACATAATATTTTAAGTAAAATAAGCTTTTAGTTCTGGGCCATGTACTTTCAGATCCATTCCTCTCCTGGTTTCTCATTACACCATGTCGATTGTCCAATTAAATGCTTCTCCTAGAAAAGCATTGTTGGTCCTAGTGTGCATTTGTGGTGAGTGTCTACCCACTAACCATTTTATTCTGATAGAGAAGGATTAATACAAATGCTTCTATTTCATAAATATTAAAACATCACTGTAGGGTCAGGAACACAAACATGTATTCCTGATCCTATGGTGTTAAAATCACCATCTAGCCCACCTGGGCCCCTCATGCATCCATAAATATAGCAAGATCTTACTGTATTCAAGCCTGAAGCTGTAGATTTTAATGCTGTTTGTCTCAGAAAAACAAGCTGTCCGCTGACATCATCAGAAGTGGTGGCCTGATCCAATCACAGTGCTTCCCCATAGGATTGGCTGAGACTGACAAGGAGGCAGATCAGGGGCAGAGCCAGCATGATTCAAACACAGCCCTGGCCAATCAGCATCTCCTCATAGAGATGAATTGAATCAATGAATCTCTATGAGGAAAGTTCAGTGTCTGCATGCAGAGGGAGGAGATACTGAATGTTTGGATGCATTTTAGGCAGCCATGACCCAGGAAGGATCTCTAACAGCCATCTGAGGAGTGGCCAGTGAAAGTTATCACTAGGCTGTAATGTAAACACTGCATTTTCTCTGAAAAGACAGTGTTTACAGCAAAAAGCCTGAAGGTAATGATTCTACTCACCAGAACAAATGCAATAAGCTGTAGTTGTTCTGGTGACTATAGTGTCCCTTTAAAAGCTACAGCACAAAGACACGTAGTGTCAGCTAATCTCGCCATTAAACCCTGCCAACCTCCTGCCACAAAGGCAGAGCAAACTGGAGAAAGAAGGGTCAAGTTTCATTTAAAGGACCACTATAGTGCCAGGAAAACATATAAGTTTTCCTGGCACTATAGTGCCCTGAGGGTGCCCCCACCCTCAGGGTCCCCCTCCCGTCCAGGGTTAAAACTTTCCTCTCCACCTCCTCTCCTCCCTTTCGGCTGAATGCGCACGCGCGGCATTCAGCCGGTCTCATAGGAAAGCATTTACAATGCTTTCCTATCGACGCTGGCGTCTTCTCACTGTGAAAATCACAGTGAGAATCACGCAAGCGCCTCTAGCGGCTGTCAAAGAGACAACCACTAGAGGATTTGGAGGCTGGATTAACCCATTTATAAACATAGCAGTTTCTCTGAAACTGCTATGTTTATAAAAAAAAAAGGGTTAATCCTAGAGGGACCTGGCACCCAGACCACTTTATTAAGCTGAAGTGGTCTGGGTGCCTAGAGTGGTCCTTTAACCATAAAGCTGGACTGTGCATGAGTTGCTCACACACAGTCCTAAATGCTTCTCCTTGCAGGCATGCACACAGCACAATCAGCGTGCTGACAATGAACGTTTGCTCTTTTTTGCACAAGACTTACTTTAGTCGTCCTCAGCTTTCTAAGTTCTCGGCTGACTTAAGTCAAGTTTGCTGGGGGTGTAACTAGACCCTGGCAGAAACTCACAGATTTATCTTTATAGACTGCGTTTTAAGCTCAAACACTGCACAAATAGATTGCCTGCACCATGACCACTTTTAAAAGCAGTTACTCTATAAAAGAGCCCTTAACACTATTTTCTCTTATGGATTTGAATGTAAACCAAACCAATGACAACTTACCGAGCCGGCTCCATGAAACTATAGGCCTAGGGTTGCCTGTAGCCATACACTCCAAAATTGCTGTCTGGTGAACTGTTTTTGTAAGATTTTCAGGGCCAACTAGGATTATTGGGTCCTTGTAACCTGTGTAATGGGAGCCTGAGACACAGAATTGTCATTATTGATATCATGTAGCATCAATGCATTGTAATACAACAGCAATCAAAATAATCCTCAGCACTCCACAATATAGTTTCACGGTGGTTTATTGTGCCATCAAACGTGAGCAAGGCAATGTTTCGGCACAAATGTGTCTTTCTCATGCTATAATTTAAATTGCATAATACAATGTGTTATATAGGTAATGGCAACTAATCAAATAGCTGTGTCCATATCACATATTAATTACAATTAAAGAATGACAATTATAATAATTAATACGATTAAGCTTTGCGTGTTACAAATAAGATCTACTGAAAAATATAAAACAATGTATCTAAATTTACATTTTGCTGTGTATCCTTTGCAGTCCACTGCAAACTGAGCTATATAGAGAGAAGCTGAGCCCACCAGAGGAGTATACAGCACAGCATTACCCATCACGATAATTTACTAATTGTATTACTTCTGGCAAGAATGGGATAAATGGATTGACAGCTACGCAACACGCTGTGAGTTTTTTTCAGTGTAACTATAGTTGCAGTGAAGTAAGAATCAAGTTGCAAAATTTAGGCCATAATAGCCAAGCTAAGACAATTCTCTAACTTGCCTAACCTGGCCTACATTTTTCAAGTCAACTACCCTGGCCTACATTTTTCAAGTCAGTTGTCATCTCAGCACAGTTGAACAGCATCATGTTTGTCATCAGCTGTCAACTCCTATAAGCACAATTTCCCTCTCATGCTATTTCAGGAAGTCTAAACCACGTGCATGTTGTATTTTGTCATTGCAGAGCTCTGTCAGAAACGTTGGGATAAAAGGAGAAACAATAATCATTTGCATGAATATTATGTATTACTGGAAAACCTGCAGTCTACCAGTTTTTTTTTTTCTATTAGTGCCTGAGGATGATCAGAACTGTCAGCCAATTCAATTGTGAGTCAGTCATTACTGACCATGCATTCACTATATTAGATATTCTTGAGTTTTTCAACTCTTAAAGGGACACCGTAGGCACTGTATCTGCTTCATCTCATTAAACTGGTTATAGTGTCTGGAGTCTTCTGGTCTCATCTTTTCTATGAGCATTAAACAGTTTTTAAAATTTTAATGTTTTAATGCTAAACAAGAGTCCCCAGCAATCCATCCCCTCTGTGCTGTTTTGGCTAATAAGGAAGTATTAGCCTGAGCAGAAATGGTCGAATATTTTGAACATTTTCTTTTTTTTTTTTTAAATTACCTCACTTTAAAATGTACATAAATCCCTATGTGATCAATTTCGGGTGAATTCAATATGTCTAAAAATAAGCAAATTGGGGATCAGTTGGGTACAACTTGAGAAAACGTGACTGAGTCAAAGAACTTTGCAAGTTTAGTACTGGCTGAGTAGCTTTAAATGGACGTTATAGACACCCACACCACTTCATCTCATCTTGATGTTCTCAGACAATCTGTCTATTGCACATGTACTGCAAAACGTCCCTGCAGTAGCTGTCTAAGTGACTGCACCTAGAGATGTTACTAGGCAGCAATGTAAACCCTCCCTTTTCTGTGAAAAGGAAATGTTTACATGGCTGAGCCTGCAGGGACAGGTATAGACACCAGAACCACTACATTAAACTGTTGTGGTTCTAGTGACTATAGTGTCACTTATTAGTATTATTTATATAGCACTAGCTACATCAATTAAAGATACAAAAAAATGAAAATGGAGACCCTGCCTGCAAACATATAAAAATAGACATATTAAAACAAACAAATGAAAGATATGGCATTTAGTCAAAAACAATATACATGGATTAAAATTTGAGAATATAGTAATATGACTAACTGTGAAGAAAAATATGAGTAGAAAGAGGAAATAGGTGATTAGTTTTAGAGAAGCTGTAGGGACATTATAAGTGCCATAACCATTATAGCTCATGGTAGTGGTTATAATGCTATAATTCTGTTGTTGCCATCCATTTTTTTTCTGAATTCATTTGGCAGCTGTTTGACAAAAGTGGGGGTCACCTTGGAGCTGACAACCCACGACAACCGAGCTACACAGATAAAAGCAGCCTTTGGATTCAGCACCCAGCAGATCAATGGAGATGTATGCCATAACCTGGGTAGACATAACATGGGTAGACAGCCTACAGGACTCCATATTTTGTGGACATCATCTCCCATAATGATCTTACAGCCATAATGCTGGCAAAGCATCATGGAAGATGTCTTTCACAACATCTCGAGTGCCACAGGATGCCAATAATAAAACATAGTAATTTTAATGTTTAACGAATATTTGGAAGTTCAGTAGAATTGGATCCAGCACAGCCATTAGATATGAACTCTTACCTGTAACAGTCAAAGCCCCCGAAGGACTGTACTTAACTCCTGCTTCATTAGTAGCCATGCAGCGGTATGTGCCAGCATCGTCTGCACGCAGGGCAGTTACTTGTAAAACTCCAGTGGGTAGCAAGGTATATCTGTAAAACAAAGACATTACACGTTGGACTAGTTAGCACCCTACTGGTAAAGGTCTGTTTCAAGTAAAATATTTAGTGAATCAATGCAGTTTATACAGAGTAGCCGTTTTATAAAGCTACTATTTCTTTGGTAAACCAAGAAATATCTAGTTATTTAATCTGGTCACAATCTCCTCTATCTCCATAATGACACTATAATTTTTTTCTTTTTATTATTTAGTAGCTTCAGTTTTTACACTCTGATTTAAAGGGACACTATAGTCACCAAAACAACTTTTGCTTAATGAAGCAGTTTTGGTGTATAGATCATGTCCCTGCAGTCTCACTGCTCAATTATCTGCCATTTAGGAGTTAAATCACTTTGTTTATGAACCCTTGTCACACTTCATTGCATGTGACTTGCTCAGCCTTCCTAAACACTTCCTGTAAAGAGTCATCTAAAGTTTATCCTTCCTTCATTGCAAGTTCTGTTTAATTTAGATTTTCTTATCCCTTGCTATGTTAATAGCTTGCTAGACCGTGCAAGAGCCTCATGTATGTGATTAAAGTTCAATTTACAGAGAAAGAGATACAATTGTTTAAGGTAAATTACATCTGATTGAAAGTGAAACCAGTTTTTTTCATGGGGCTGTGTCAATCAGAGTCAGGTGAGGTGTGACATGGGCTGCATAAACAGAAACAAAGTGATTTAACTCCTAAATGGCAGTGAATTGAGCAGTAAAACCAGAGAAGCATGGTCCATACATTAAAACTGCTTCATTAAGCTAAAGTTGTTTAGGTGACTATAGTGTTCCTTTAAGTATGATTCTTCGTGATTGTTAGGAAAGAAGGGGAGAACAACCAAATCCCCTGCTGTTTCTGAGTGCCTACATGTGCTCCCATACCTCCCAACAGCCATGGGTATCTGAAAATATTCTCATACATCCCAACAGTCCCAGACTTGGCAGAACAGTTCTGATTTGACTCTTGTCCAGCTGCCCGGAGTTGTTGGTGGTATCCTGCTTCTGTACACAGAGGGAATAGTTGGCAAATAATCAAGTTTAGGAGTGAGTATGTTATATAATATATCCATGCAATCACAAATGGAAGTTCCAGGCACTTAAAGCTTCTTAATACATGTAGATTTTAAAAGGGACCATAAGCACAAAAGATGACAATGTTGCAGCTGAAATGGCCTTTGCAAATAATTTTGTCAACCTTTGTGTTTATAGTCCCTAATAAAGTGTGGACGTATTAAACAGCTTTGCATGCTCACAACTTCTGTTTGTGATTGCAAGAGTTATTATTGTGGGTTTTCCAGCCTATGGCTCTGCAGCATCAACCTTGAGGAGAGATCTGTAATTGGTATAGAGTGATAGCCAAAAGTGCAAACCCCTTTGTTTTTAATGGAATATAATGCATTTATGTCTGAAAGAGAATGTGGATATGTAAATGTATGCCAGCAGCATACAGGTCTAAGCAGAGGACTGAGTAACAGGGAGAGCAGGAGTACTACTCCCCCAGCAATAATTTCTCACAACTGCAAGAGGGCTCTCAGATGCTGATGTGCAGGCAGTGAAACCAGGATGTCAGTGTTATCAGAAGAGCCCTGCATGCTAATGTCTCCAAGCAGGGCCAATCGCAGCAAAAAGGGGGTAGCTCAGGCTCGGTGGGCGTTACAATAGTATTACCACCAAGGACCTCCAAGAATGGCAGTGCTGGAGGGAGGAGCATAAGGTGAGCGCTAATACTATGATAAATTATATATTAACTACCATGAGAGGATACTGGCAGGGCAGGCTCACTTTAAGCCTTTAGTTTGCCACGTACAGTTATAAATATGCACGTGTAAGGCTGTGTTTATGAGAACGTTCCTGGAAAACCATTAAAAAAATATTTTATTCCACCTATCTATTTTTTTTTTCATCTCTCATGATCATTTGAAAAAACTAGCAGTCCTAGCAACTAAGCACAAACACAGTGACAGTAAAGGATACGCGGGTCATAAGATCTATATAATATAACCATGCAGGATTTGTTGTAATAGGAGAAGTACAATGACATGCAGAGTAAGCACATGTTCACCTTCTTGCATTACCTGGGATCCTCGGTATCAATGATTTCACCATCTCGTTGCCAAACAATGTTTGGCTCTGGCAGGCCACGAATCTGACACTGAAACCTGGCTACACCTCCTTCCTCCAGCGTGGCATCCCGTGGAAAGATGTGGAAATCATAAATTGCTGAGTGGGTAGAAAATAAGGATATGATTAAATATATTAAGCAGACTAAAATTGTTATTATCCAACAATAAAGCTAATGTTGACTACAAGTCTAAACATGCACAACGATATAAATAGAGGTTGTACTCCATCAGTTTCATATTGTTGCAATGTGCTGTTCTGTGGACTGTTTTTCAGTTAGTTATGTTCTATGATTAGTAAGACAAACCACATGTTGTGTCCACGATATGCCCAGGCTACCCCCATACCCACCAGTTAGTGCCCTGAGTGTATGCTTCTCTGCCAATAGAAAGTGAAATATTCTACCACTTTTCTGAGAGAGGAAAGTTAAATTCTCTTTCAAACATTGATTTTCAATACTATATTTGCAGCATATTCTGCTAGAATAGGTATTGTTAATGTTCAATGGTAACATCTTTCTTATAACAAAATCTTGAAACTGCCTCTTCCTTGGGATGTTACGAACTAAAACGTGGTGCACTGAAAATTAAATTGTAAAATAACTACAATTTGAAAATCACTTTAAATTCCCAACATATTAAATATTACTGAATAACTCTAAAACAAACTCCAACTCCATCTTTACAACTTGGTTCTGTTGGCCAAAATGTAGTAATTATGTTTCCAATTCACCATAATTATATATATCCTTGCCTATTATCAGAGTGCAAATGGCACAATGATATATCTTATTTCTTTTGTGGTCTCACAATAATAACAACAACATATAATAATAAATATAAAAAGGTTGGATGATTGTACTCCTTAACCAAATTGAAGTGCTTGTGTTAGCAGTGAAAAAGCAAATAAGGGATAGATTATAGTCTTTGCCTGATGACACAGTCTCTAAGCGGTAAGACAGATGTTGGGTCCTTACCTAGTAACAACATAGACAAGAATTAATAGACCATGCACTGGTCCATAACTAAGGATACTCTATCCAAATGGCAACACACCAGATTCCAGAACCTGCCTGGTAACACTGATTCCAAGTGGTACGAGGATAGGTCATGATCCCTGCCTGGTGACAGTGACCTCATGAAATTACTGCCAAGTTGATGAGTTTGAAGCATCACTGGGCAGCATTCTCCGGATCTGACCTACATTCAGTAGGGGCAGGCTGAGCAGGATTAGTGCAGCTTGTGCATGACATCCCAAGTAACCAATGTCACTCACAAACCTCTCCCCAATGAACAAGCAGATTAACCCATTCACTATCTTATTAATCATGCATTGAATGTCTTAATAAAGTATAGAGAAGACAAATTAATTACAATTTGATGTTTGACATTTGAGATTATTCACTAAGCGGTAAACTGCAGAGCTCGGACAATTGAATTGCAATTTCCCTGATAAAGCTTCCATGCTGGTAAAATAGCTGAGTTGCTTGGGGAAATGGGGGGAAGGGGGGGGGTTGAAGGGGGCTGTTCAGTCTTAGATAGCCCTGAGGCGACTCTGAGCAAAGGGTAGGGATTCATGGTAGAATAGTCATTTACATGCAACCAGAAAGAGAACAAGACAGGTGCAGTAATCTATTTATTACAACTGAATTTCTAACCTCTATTCACAAAAACTAGGGGGAAGAATATTCCCTTTTCCCACCCCTTTCTTTCTTACTTTTTGATTAAGTGGCCAAGCCACAATGTTGTTACATATAATTTGGTTTACCATTCAACTACCATTACGAGGGGACCTGCATGTCCCATACTGTTCAGTGACAAATTCCTGCATTAGGTCTTGCAAGACCAAAGAAATTTATGAGAACTAGGGACCTGTCCTATAGTGGTAAATCTTATAAACTTTTTAAACAAAGAAAAATATAAACTGATATTTCTATTTCAGCTGCTTTGATCAAAAATTGCATGTTTCCCTGTTTCTATTGTACTGAATAACCATATTGTACTAGCTTACTAATATTTTGGAACACAGTCAATATAATAAATCACAAGTGCTGAAAGCTCTTAGCATATCTTGATATGAACTTAATAAAGGGTTTATTCAATTAACAGAAAATGGTGGGGAACTGAAGACCAAATTGCTAATGTTTAGAGAAAAATAGTGAAACAGTAATTACAGCTGAGTTCCAAATCAATTATTTTGACCTAAATGTGGATTTGAATTCACCCCATTTGATGTTTAGTGAATAAAACCTAAAGACTGAATACATACAGCTCTACATTCCCTTAAGGGAATAGCACAGTTAAAGCCACCAATGGCTGGCATGGACCCAGGAGAAACTGAATCGCTTCTTTAGAATGTAGGCCAGATTCCCACGTGACAGCTGCCACTTTCCAACAATTCCTGTTCATTTATAGAGAAAGAGACGAAAATAGCTCCGGTGGGAACTGTGACCACTGTCAAGCACTGCCAGGGGATACCCCTGTGTGCCACCCATATCAAATGCACTGAGATGATGCAATGTGACAGATCTAGACTACCACATAATTATATGCTGTTTAGGACCACTTACTGTCCTGAATGTGGAGGTCAGCTGGCAACCACACAAAACATATGTAATCTCATTTAGAAGGCACCCACAGTGCTGTATTTGGGGGATCTTCGTACTCAAACATCCTGTGTTCTCTGGTATATGTATATGTCACTAAGTCTGAGAAGCACTGGAAGGGGTAGAATTTATGACACCCTATTTAGAGCTATAATCAACATATACAATAATTTTTACAACACAGATATAATAAACACCATTATACAATAAACTTACTGCCCTTTAAACAGCTAGACGGCTAGCCCAGCAATAGATTGGCTTACAGAATCACCCGGATCTCCAAATAAAAATACATTTAATGAGGGTGAGAATGAGGATGATCTCTCAAACACTGCTTGTCTAGCAGAACAACAAAGGTTTAACCAACACAGTAAACAGAGACCTATCTGGCGCACAGAGCAGTACTGAAAGGGTTACACTGACCTACCTTTTAATTAGCAGGAGATCATAAAAGGTAATAGGGACATTTACCAACAACTTGATGCTTTTTTTGAAAGGTCCATAGTCCCCCACTCCACACAATTGAACTAGTGTACTATTAGATGGGTATTTGTGTTCCTTGTATATTTAACCAATCTGGTTGATTAAGGCTGCAAGACTAAAACTGATTAGTTTGTCTCATTAAAAATACTTATAGAAAGTGCCTATATCTTGATTGGGAATATGCTAAAGTGTAATATTGTTCACATTTGTAGAATTATGAGACGGCATTTTCGTAATCCTTGTCTCTTTTTACTGCAGGGGTTCCTCACTGTGTTCCTCATCTTCATTTTCCAATCCTACACAGTACCAGCATCCTCACTTTACAAAGTATATCAATGAATAGGCAAACAGACTAATATACAGGTAGAAAATACGGCACCTGTCACGGGGAGTGATATATTAGTGAACAGTCAGTTCTTGAATTTGAGTGCCAGTAGGGCACATTACCCAGAAAAGGCCCTCCCCCTCAAAAGGATTGGAGTAACAATTTAAAGGACAACTAAAGTCACCCAGACCACTTAATCTCAAGGAAGTGATTTGTCCTGAGAGGTCCTGTCATTTTAAACCTGCAGGTTTCGTAGAAACTGCAATATTTACACTGCAGGGTTAAACGCACCCTTAGTGGTTGTCTTCCTGATAGCCACTAGAGGTGTTTCCTCTGTGACAACTGAGTAAAACCTGGTCATGTGAGATAGCAGCTTGAATTCAATGATTTTCTGTTACACGTATTTGGATGTAAGTGGCACTTGCCACGCATGTGCATCAGTCCCCAATCTTCCTGTATGAGGAGCATTGGATTGGACTAACTGCAAGAGAACCGGATGATGTCGCAGGAGGCAGAGTGGCGCCAAGGGAGACTCGGCGTTGGAAAAAGGTAACTGAAAACCTTTTTTTCCCCAGGTTTTTACTGAAAAGGGGGGAAAGAACACGCTAAACTATTTAGCAATTAGAACACTATAGCATTAGGAATACAGGTTCGTATTCCTTATGCTAGAGTGTTATTTTACTAAAATAAATGCAAATGGAGATCGACAGGCAGAAAGGCATAGATGAGTGGACAGATACTTTTTTACTTTTTTAAAGTTACCTATCTATGCAAATATGAAAGTTTTTTTTAAATAAAAATATAAACACTGGATTTACAGAAAGGTTACGCATTTAACAAAACATTACTGTTACAAAATTACCTAATAATATATGTTGCAAAACAGACTCAAGCCCTCAAGGTCAGCATTTCAGTTTCTGTTGTTGATCCAAAAGAGGGCAAAAAAAACCATTTTGTAACAATTTTAAATGTTGCCAAAAATGGGGAAATACATTCTTGTTGAAAAAGAATCCCTCTAAAAGGCAGTGTACAGCAGTGTAGCTGCACATTACCAGGTGCTAGTGTGAACCCAGCCTTTTCCCCCTCTGTAGAGTCTGGCAGCTTTTGCACTGTGGCAGGATATAAATCTTGTATAGCATTTATATTGTTTCTTTACAGGCCGCAGTGTGCTTAGAGGAGCCAGTAAAGGCAGCTCATAACCTTATATAAAAGAATCCAGCTATGATATGGAGACTGAAAATGAGCCAGTAAAATATTTAAAAACCTTGTAAAACAGTTTGTTTTTACAGCCATTGTGAACGAATAGACGGAACATTGGCTCCTGTTCTGAATGGAGAAAGACTGAGATTCCTGTTAGCATTGTGTAATTATAACGGATACAACAATGTTAATGTTTTATAGTGCATCTGTATATGCACCGTTTTCGTTAAATAATGTAGTACAATATATGATTATGAATAACACTGATGCCTTATAAAGCCAGTCTAATAAAATGTTAAATTACAAGTGAGATATATAGGTTTTTATATCTTACAATTTTATATACATTACTTTTAAATATTGTAATATATACAACAATTTATCAATTCACCACTTTTGTACAGTACCAAATATGTCACTTAATATTCATTTTATTATTTACTGCACATTTTGTGAAGAGAAACACCAGTATAATACTTAGCCAACATGCTATCAAATAATACATATGATGTAAATAAAATAATACATAGGAGGTATTATTGACCAGATTACAAAAGCTTACATGTTTATATGTTCCATGTGATTTAGTTGATGTCTGCTATACATATGCTTAAATAATACTTATTTAACTTAGTTTAAATATACAGTATTGTCCACTCTATCTTAGTAGTTGATAAATATGCACATGAACACTTCATGAGTCAAGGTCATTTTTTTTGAAGCGCTTGATAATTACTGTACAAGAGATGAGACAGAGAAACATTCCAAAAAGCCAAATACAAAAATGAATATTCTACACATTTTGTTCACTTCAGTCCCCATTTAGTGGTCTAAGAAATGGAAAAGATTACTCAATGTAATTTACTATGCTATGCATGTCACTGTGTCTGCATCACCTAGAGGAGTGATGCTATGGATTACCAAACGTTTCCTCTAGGACTGTAAATCTTGGTGACCTTCCTCCCTTCCTACAAAAAGATATCAGGTATTTGGTGGTATTAGACATGTATCTTAATCAGTCCCATATAACCTCAAGTCTATCTTTACTCCAAACAAATTGATTACCAGATTCAATTCCTCATTAGTGATTACAAAATCCCCCCAATATTGAATTCAACAGAAATTAAAGCCATCTCTCCACAACCTAAACACCCTGTCCCTAAACCTCATACTTCTCTCTGCCCCACACAAATGTAACTAGAATTAATTTAAAATCTTACATTATGAACACTTTATTCACCTCAAATACATAATACCGTTATGAGTCAAAGATTCACAGGCATGGTACAGTCACCCCTACATCCTCCAATCATCTCTCTACCTAAATAACCTGGAAACCCGCACACTTTGGAATGTATTATTGGTAGAATGGTACCAGTACCATCATCACAAACAACAAACAACATAACCCCTGAATTACAGAAGACCTACTGTCTATCCCCATCATGAAAGGTATGTACTGACTTCATTCTACCCAACTATAGGATACCCATCATCCACTACAATGCTGACACTGATGTTCTCCATTACAGCCTACATAACAACTATTGCCTTCATTGAGAAGCAAGCAGAGATCTGTCTATATGTCTTAGCATACACACGATTCTACTGCTTAATCCATAACATAAAATGCTACACAGAGGATGTTAGTACCTTCATCATACAGCCAACATAATTTTCCTACCTATATTCGCTAACATAAATGATGCTACTGCCTCAATATCAAGTATTCACAAAGCTACATGCATTCATCTTCTAGTATACAGAACGTTACTAATTTCATCTGGTAATATATATAGTGCTATTGTCTTGATCTCCTAAAATACAAGATGTTGCTGCGTTCGCTAACTAGAATACAGGATGAGAATGCCTTCTGTCTGCTCTTCTAAATATCCAGAAGCTCGCTTGAGCAACACCTTCACCTTTTGTCTCTGTTAATGTCTGTCAATTACTTGTTGTCAAATATCCCCATTCTATAATTGTAAAATGCTTCAGAATATGGTTCCACTGTATAAATGCTATTAATAATAATATCCAGCATATATAGTGATGAACAAAAGTAAATTTGTAGAGTAAATGTTTTACTCTCATCAAAACTTTTTTTTTTTTATAAATGGATAGCAGACAGGTAGACATGAGTGTAAAAGATGCCAAGATTAAATCTGGAATTTAGTAGAAGGACAATTATATATACATCATATGCTTTTCTCTTCAGATTTTGAAGGGTTATTTGAGAATAGTTTCATTTACGAATTTTGCTTGTAGGTTTTTTCTTTGTGTCTCTGTAGTTCATTAACAGAGCTTTCCCCTAGGGGTGGGGAGAGAGAGGCGAGCCAGCCTATACAAGGTCATTGATTCCTCTCACTCCCCCATGACCCTTGAACTTAACAGTGATGTATGGAGACAGAGAGAAGGGGAATGGAGAAGAGGGGCGGGCTGAGTGCAGGAAGGTCAGGGTAACTGAGGGGTTGACTTGGGTTCCGTTTATACTTTGAAAACAAGGCAATGACCCCAGGCATTCCTTCTACTGTGCAATACGTGCCTTTGCACCTTCACTGCAATCAGGGTACTGTAACGGTTAAATTAATTTACATATGTTCTTGCAAAGATAACTATGTAAAATAAACAAACAAGTATAATCTTGTAACCCGTTTTGTTAACTATTAGTTTATGCCAAAATAAGAGCAGTGCCAGTGCTGCTTTCAGAAAAAGAAATATAATTGTAATTGATTAGCTTTCCATGATCCCATCAGAGTAATACCTGATAAAATATTGAATGACGCAGTATGATATTCACTTTATAGTCCAATAAACATTAAAAAAAACACTGCCTACAAAATATCGCAAGCACAGGCTTTGTAATCCAGCTGTCAACTATCACAGTCAGGTGTATGTCCCAGGACATACTTGAAAATGAGAGAAATCTCAATGTATCCTTCCTGGTAAAATATTTTATAAATAAATAATAAATAATGTCCGAGGGGGAAGCACCAAGCAAGTCCCCCAACACCGAGACATTACGCCTAACTGGTACCCATGTTGAGCTTATGTACAGTATGTGATATTAAATCTTTAAAGGAACATGTCAGGAAGACAAATATGTATTCCTTACACTACAGTACTAAAATCACTATTTAGCTGTCTAGCCTCCCTTTGAAAAGGTATTATACTTACCTTTTTTCAGGCGCAGCGCCAGTCTCACTGTAGTTGGCCCTGCCTCTGTGGCTGAGATAATCCAATTTGACGATTTCAGCCAATCTAATCCTTTCACAAAGCAAAGCATTGGGAGGCTATTGTACATGCGCGGCAGAACGCCTTGCTGCGCCAATCAGCATCTCCTCATAAAAATGCATTTATTTATTGCATGTCTATATGGGAAGTTCAGTGTCTACATGCACTGAATGTCTGTGCTACACACTGTGCAGCACTGACGTAGGAAGCACCTCTAGAGGCCATCTGAGTGACTACCACGAGATGTGTTACTAGGCAGTAATGTAAACACTGGCTTTTCTCTAGTTGTTCTGGATCCTAAAGTGTTCCTTTAAATATTTTTTTCCCTCAGAGCTGAGCTGGGGTGCACAGTCATATTAGTTCATCAATATAGCATGGCCGAGCAACAAGTTGGCACTAGAGTTGGAGTCCTGACAGCAATCAGAACACTTCGGTAAGGTGTACGGGATATTATCTTATATCACTGCACTAGCACACAGAACCTGGAGCCAGACAAACCATATTCAAAGAAGCGAGTGAGTTGAAGTGTTCCAAGCAGGAACAATTATTTATGTGAGTAGACTGAGGGAGGTAGAAGGAACCATTAGTGATTGTTACATTAGTGTCTCTAGTCATGGAGGTACAAAGGGTGCTGAAAATGGAGTAAGCTGCTCTTAAGGCAATAAAATATATCTATCTTTATAATAAATTAGATTTTCTTTGATTAAGGACCTGTTATTCACAGAGTCTTCCTGGAGGGAGATCTAAGACTGTTTTCTACTCCTAAGGGATTTGGATGAAATCTGTATGCATCCTTGCCCTGAATGCCGCTAGCTGTAGTAATCTAACAATTTATTATTGAGGGACAATTAAGATCCACATTGCTGTGGATATTTTGCTCTTTTGACACCGCGATTACGCTGTCTCTGGATTAAATCTTCCATTACTGCCTGTTGCAGATAATGACATTATAGTGAGTGAAAATCCTGATCCATTTTCAACAGGTAAACAAAAAAAAGAAAGAAATGAGTGTCCTAACTAATTAAAATATAACTTTTAATAGTAATACTAAAATCTAATGAGAGTTTTCTCAATACTGATAATAAACTAAAGTATATACATACTAATATTCAAAACTATAATAGACCAATGTATATATATTCTCTAATGAATGACTTGTCAGTCAGAGAATATATAGGGAAACCCTATGGACTCTTTAATAAGGTATATGGCTGTGGTAGATCCTCTTTTAGAGTATTACAAACCCTTATTTAGTAATATCTGCACTGAATCATTGCATATTCTGCAATAGCTAGTAATGACCTCTAGCTACAGTGATGTGTATACATGAAGATACACCAAAAAGTTATTCATAATTATTGAAGTGCAGTGTAATATTCATAAGTACAAATAGTGCAGAGAGATTGACTAATAGTGGTTACAAAATGTATATAATCATTGGGAGGTTCTGTTCAAAAGTTTTCAGAAACCTTCTCCTAATAAAGTTTTGCCATCCACAGGGGCAGGATCAAATAGCGCTAACTGTGCAGGTGATACAATGGTTGTCTCAGTGTAATAATGTAGCCCGTCTATACTAGATCACAATGTAACAATGCTGCAACGGCTAGGAGAAGAAAATGTAAGTACTAGCTTCCCTAATACAACAGCAACAAAAGTGAGCTGTCTGGTATAGATGAAAAAAAGAAAAGGCTATTCTCAAAGGTCACAAGAACCTTTATCTGAATGGTATGTGTTCAACGATGTATTTGAAACCCATAAAATGTGTCCGCCAAAATGCTCGGTGTTGGATAATCAACTATAATAAATGCTGCTGTAGGAAACACTGAGTGCAGCCACTGTGGATAGTATGAAACCGTTATTTGTGGGAACAAGAAGAGGGGCTATCCGTTCAAACTAGTAGCTGTAATCTAACTAGGGAAAAGGCTAAGTGCCAAAAAGTAAATGTATATATACGGCCCAAATTCCTGTTAAAAGCAAAAGCTGTGAAACATACTTAGGATCCGAGACTATGATAATCAATTCTTAATAAAGGGTAAAGAAAATATAGGTATAAAGTCTCTGAATCACCAGGTGCCCCTGACGCGCACGTTTCGCCCACAGCTCATCAGAGGGGAACCGATGTGCGGGAAATAACCGGACTTATAAAGGGAGATGACTATTCTGATAGGTAGATTCAAAATTCGTCATTGTTTTGTAAGGCAATTGGAGGCATGCTAGTCGAGGACGTAAGAGATTGTCAGAATTAACCCTAAACATTGTCTTAGAGAGGGATTTTAACCCTTCATGAACTGAGTAATTAAACCAAGAAATGTGAAAACTACTCTACAGGATTGGGGGACAAGAACCAAGTCCTAACTAAGGGATTATAATGTAGAGTTTAATCGTTTATCTTTGCAGATTGTGCGTGTATCTAAGATGGATATTTTATGTAATGTAGAATGTAAATGGCTCACATGTATCCTTACTGTGAGCGCTTAGGTTCTTCATCCATTTTCAACAGGGAATGAATGAAACAATTTTACAAACATGCAAGATTTTGAAATTATAGAGGTACAATTTGCAAACTATTTTTTGAAAGAGTTAAAAGGAATATAAATACGATTGGTACGGGGGGCGGAGCCAACGACACAACGGAGCAGTCGCCATTTGCAAGAGCTCCGCACAGCCAGCGCAAAAAACTTGAAATAACGGCACACCCGCAACTCATCGACTACAACAGGCGACTAGCACAACCTCCCACCACCTCGCTGTACCCGCAGATGCCTTTCTTTCAAAAGTCGGGCACGAAAAGCCGCATCAAGGGACCGGGGGCCTACCGCACACGCGACCAGTACCTCACCAGGGAGCTGACAGCGTGGCTTGACCGGAGCTCGCAGCTCACAGAGGCAGACTTCCACACATCGGAAGAAATGGGACGGAGGTCCCACAAACCAGCCACAAGCGCTTCCACGCCACACCGGGACATAAGCAGCATGCTGCAGAACCCTCCACCCGCACAGACCCGGGCTAACATGGCAGCCTCACCTGAGAGGTCTGAAGATGGAGACTCAGATCACAGCACAGCAGTGGCCAACACAGGCAATATACAAGTACAAGCTCCCAATGGACTAGCCCCAGCAACAAAACAGGACATCCAGGCCATGCTGGAGGGACTCCAAGGTAACCTACAACTAATGTGGCAAGCAGACTTAAAGGGGCTAGCAGCAGAGGTGCAGGTGGTGTCGGCCCGAACCCAGGCCACAGAACAAGAAGTGAAAGACCTACGCCAAGACCTAAACTCACTAACAGACACAGTCGCCCAGCTACAAACAGCACAGGTTAACATCACCAGGCAAGTAAACATCCTAGACGACCGGGGGAGGAGGAAAAAAATTAAGATCAGGGGGATATCGGAATCGGTGCCACTGGAGGAACTACCCCACTTTATCAGGCGCCTGGTGGCCTCACTCATCCCCAACAGACAAGCAAAACATTTTCTATTTGATGGAGTATACCGCATAGCCAAACCGCAACGGGCACCCAAGACAGCCCCACGCGATGTAATTTTACGATGCCAAACCCTGACGGACAAAATAGCCCTAATAACCTCCATAAAAGGGAAGGCACCCTACGACTTCGAAACACAGCAAATCACCTTCTTCCAGGACCTGAGCAGGGACACATTAACATGGCGCAAGAGCATGCAGCCTGTGACCACCACCCTACAAGCAGCGGGCCTCGTCTACAGATGGGCAACCCCCAGAACGCTATGGGTGACGAAAGGCGACCAACACTACAAGATCACCAATGCGGAAGAAGGACCGGCCTTGCTGACTACACTGGGGCTCTCCAACAACGCCATAGGAGCGAACAATTTGCACCCTGGACCCGTGACATAAAACCTGGACTGAACACACAACAAACTTTCTTCTGTTATTGTTACCTAAAAGTGTTGTTTTTTTGTTTTTTTTTTCTCTTACTGCTAAAGATTCAGGTTTCACTCACTACACCAAGCTATGAATAACCTACCTTTCACTAGGCACTCATCTCCTCTACTGGAAAGGGTTTCATAACCCTGTAGCCTAAAGGCGGTAAAGCAACACACTGACCCCCCCCCTAATGCCTCGGGGTCAAGGGGCATAGCAATCGATGGAGCACATACTCACTAGAGTGATATAACCTACTCAAAACACATAGTCTCCCTCCACAGTCTCAACGAGCTCAGCCCCACGACAGCACGGTTACCCATACTCTGAAATCCGAACCATCCACACATAGCTGACACTCAAACCCCAAGTCCTTATTCTAATATCCAACTCTATACACACCACACGACCACAAAGGACCAGGAGGCTTACCAGCGTTAATCCTGTACCAGTGCCATACCAACATTGGTGAAATCTACCAATAACACTAGACAACACAATCACAATCCCCACTGGTACGGGCGACCAACTCGTTACGACTACCCAGTCCTACGTAATACAAAAGTGCACAGACCCTCTTAGCCCCAACTGCAGGAAGCTCAGACTACTGCCATATCTTATGCAATTGATGTTGTGGCATATTCATACAATGTTTGTATTATTGCACTTGCACCGAAAAATAAAGAATTATAAAAAAAAAAAAAGGAATATAAATACTTTCATTCTATGGTTGTCAACCTCAGAACCCACAGGTCTTTATTTCCAAAATGTCCACCACCATTTCTGTGACTCCATTGGCACCCCCTCTTACTGGCTATACAAGACATGGCTACCCTTACTGGATGACCCAGCTGTACCTGCACCAAAGGTGAATGCTCGGAAACCCCCAGTTTCAGTGCCATGCCGAGCTACTCATTGTTAATGAGAATGTGCAGCCACTTTCATTGGCTAAAACTATTACCAACAACTGACAGGGCCATTTTACCACTGAAAGCTGCTATGCTATCTGGACATCAAAAAAGGCTGATATATCTCACAAAGATTGCAGCAAATGCAGGTAATGACTACCTTATGCAAGGCCCTCCAGTTTCTTTTTAACCTACGGCATTTTCTTACTTTTAAATCACTCCATTTTTGCGAGTGTATGAACCTACTATTTTCCAAGGCTATGCCCTCAAAAATGGGAATGTACAGAGAGACACTGCTATCACCCACTTACTGGACTGCTCTATTTGATCCTGGAAAAAGACACAGATTCCTCCCACATACTCCTACTCAGATAATACTGTACTTGTATTATTATTATTATTATTATTATTATATTTATAGAGCGCTGTCAAATTCCGCAGCGCTTTACAATTCATGTTTTATGCGCCCTCTTCATAGTGGTTGTAACGGACCGTTTCAGCACACAAGGGGTTAAAACCGTTTAGGCGATCGTCCCCTTTCAGAGATGCAGGCACAGCTACTGTAGAACACCAAACTTCCGAACCGCATCTAAGGGAATGCTCCAAACTCCCGAACGGCATACAATATAGCACTCCAAACTCACGAACTGGAACCATACGAATAGCTGCTAACAGACGAATAGGAAAAGCACCCAAGCGGCTTACACTCCTAGCAATCAGTCTCTATCAGCATTCAGTAAATCCCCCCAAAGACGAGACAAGGCTCCGTGTTGAGGGTCAAGCAGTGGTCTGTTTAATGAGGGCTACCTGCCCAGTATTTATGCAGGTCTCCCACCTGGTGGACACTCCCCTAGGGGACCAAATGGGAGACTGTGACAAAAGACAGACAATCAGAAAAATAGGACACACAGTCACATTGTATTCCCACAATGCATCCTGGCTTCCTCCCCTCTGCCCTGGAGATAATTGAGAAGTAATTCAATTATCTCCCAGGACAAAGGCAAATCGCCATTATGCATGTGGGGATACCAATATAGAAATTACTATTAAAATACCCTATGTGAGACAAGGTACAAGAAAACTATGCATTTAACCTATCCCCAGATAGCTCAGGTCTGAGCGCACATTATTAAGCGAATGGCGCTCAGACCACACGAATACAGTTCAATCGCCATGGAGCCAAAGTCTTTACAAAGTCAGTTCTCATATGAATGAGCTCCATGGGATTCCTATCTGGGGTATAATGCAGTCAGGTACAACTACCGAATACCGGGCTGTTCGTGTACTTCCACTGAACAAGAAGGGAAGTCGGCAGCTTCAGTGGTGTTCACGCCAAACTGTGTCCGTTTTTAGTTCCATGAGTTAGGCGTCGAACACCGCTGTGCGTTCGCGTGTTTAAAATGGCCGCGACCTCGTGTTCGTTATACGAATGGCGGCCACCCAGTATTCGTCAATTAAGCTGCGGTTAAGCGCAGCTTCTGGGAGGCTAATTGCCGGCACACTCCAGCTCCCAGGTGGTCGAGTCATTCGTGCGGTTGTTCGGTAGATTGAATCTACCGAACACCGGGCAGAAAAGCAAGAATAAGTCTTTTCTGCAGGGGAAAAGAAGTCTCTTAACATAGGGCCATAATCCAAAGGCAGCAGGCGAGCAACCAGGCTTCTCCAATGCAATGTGGCGAGATTGCTCTCGTCACAGTGATATTTGGGGGTCATGGTGGCATTCATAATATTGGCTTCTTTTTAAGTGAAGTGACTTCTTTGCAATCCTTATGATGCAAATTTGTTTGCAGTAAATGTACTGGCCAACAGTCTTTGGCCCACCAGCCTACTTTACCCTAATTGATTCTCTGGAGAAATTACACTCATGTCAAAGATGTTTGCTAATCCATGTACGTGACCCCAAAACCTCTAATATGCATGGTAGGCAGGTTCACTTTAATCTTTAATCTCTAATCCAACTTCTGGAGCAGCGGACATCTATACTTTTGCAACTCAAATAGCACTCCAAAACATCTCTCTTTTCCTGATCTTTTGCACAGTTTTGCAGATTTGTTTGACTGAAAACACCAGGTTATGACATCACATACAGGTGCCCTTAGTCTGTATTGATCTGACATTGGAACCCCATGAAAAGTGGCTGCTGGTGGAGTTTAAATATGGAGGGTACTGGAATCGATCCTACCTACATTTTGGGCTCCGCTTATTTAACATCCATGTTCTGAGAGGTCATGCTTTGTCCAACATCAGTAATTCAGGAAACAACAACCACTTTAAAGAAATTCACCTCCATCCACTGATGCGGTAACCCAAAATATGTAAGCACATGTACCATTGGAGCAGGGAATGTACACCTTTAACTGATATCTAAGCACTGACAGAAGTCTTATCTGAGCTAAGAAAATGGTCATGTTTTGGGAATAAGAAACATGTATTTTAAATTTAAATTGATCACAAAGCAGCCTTTAGAATGTGACAAGATCACTGACTGCAGAGCAGAAATGCATGTCTCCTAATTTCTCATTATACGAGCGACTGAACCTCTCTCACTGCATGTACTTGATGTTCCAGGGCCAGTCTCCTATAGTTGTATTATTCTTAGTTCCTGTACCCATTTGAGCAACATTTCGCTATAAAGAAAAATAAAACAGATATATGATTTATTCACCAGTAATGAAAATACTATATTTTCTGTTTCTAATTAGGAAGGTGCCTGAGTGGCTCCATGTGACTGGATAAGCTTGGGATAAAAGACATTTGTTAGGTACTAAAGAATGCAGAATTAAAGAATCAAACTCTGGAACAGGCTATAATTCACGTGTCACCCTGGGCAAGAGTGAGGCCCGAGCTAAAATCAAACCGGGTGTAAACTCCGAGACACACAAATCCAGGTCAGAGGACCAGATGGAAAAAGTCCTGGATAAGTGACCTGCTTTTTTATAAGCCCACCAAACTATACGGCAAAGACCTGAGTCTGACACTTTTCAATGGAAAATAAAGATTGACATTTTTTGATGTGGTCTTAAAACATTTTAATACACGACTGTCTTCAATCAATAATTCTAACTAGATCTGACCCCAATTCAATAAATCCGGAGATTACAATAAAATGTGTTTACAAATGTTCACCTATTTTTCACTGGTCATAAACCTTAAGAGACAACATGCATCAGATTAATTTTATGTTTCAAAAACTGCCCCTATCTTTTGTCATTTAATAGCAAGAAAAGGTCTTTTTTTCCTATTGCTGTTGTTTCCATGGTGCAAAAAGCATGTGTTACATGCGTACTAAATATATTAGTGGGAAGCTCTGAATGCTAAAATTACCTATAATTTGGATGTTGTAGGTTTTACGTTTAGCAGCAGAAACATGGAAATCAGCCTCAGATTTCTCAGGCTTACCCTTCCACATTAAGCAAAGAGTGTTTCAGCTCAAAATACAAACACATGAGTTCACATGAACTTTGTCAGGGTTATTCACAAAATCAGAGACTCAAAGTGAATGTAATACTTTAATGACCATACACATAACACAATCACAATCTGGTCCCTAGAGACCCTGTGCTAATTTAGAAGATCATGTTTATTTTGCATTTGCATCATTTGTTAAATAAGTAGGGCATTTCGTTTTGATAGAGGATCTTTCAAGACTAGTTTGTTATCACAGAAATATTGGTTCACTTGAAAATACTGATATTCACATTTTAATATACAACCTGACAATCTGGTTTTAGCTGTCATTACATCTGTAGCTTGTAAGATGTATGCGTCACTCAGAGCAGCATGCAAAGGGTTAGAAATATGGGAATTCTCATCTTAATTGGCTCTCTCCACTGCACCAAAATATCATTTGTTCATCCTAAAGGCAGCCTCTTCTATCATTGTCCATCTCCTATGACCTGTGAAAATGAGGCAGTGAGCTCAGACAAGGGTGGGTCGGTGCATGGTGTTGCTTCAAAGACACATTAAGGGGACTCGGGCTCAGGCAGGAAGGGGCCCCATTACTCTTAAACTCCTAAAAGCAGTGAGCAAACAAGTGGGGGTGGTGGGGGGAGGGGAGTTCTGTGAGGCTGCTGATCTGCAAAATCAACATCAATGCCCCGAAACCAGTAATATAAAACAGTGCACTACAAATTAGTCTTGTCTACCGAGTAAGAAGGAATTTGAATGGGCATGACTTGTTTCTAAATTAATCACACTGACTTTATACTCTTTTCCTATAAAGCTTTGGATAACTTTAGGTGGTCAGTTATGCCAGATAACATTTAGCAGCTACTACACACCTGTCAAGTCCACAGGCACATGATTTTTACTCAGTCTCATAGGCGTGCGCACGGGGTGTGCCGGGTGTGCCTGGGCACACCCTAATCCCTGCGGCACGCCTATGTATTGAGACCGACAGGGGAGATCTCATGATCCCCCCTGTCGTTTAATGCAGAGCCGGCGCTATCCGACCCACAGGCAGGGAGGGAGGCAGGAGAGGACCCGGGGAGCTCTTGCCAGCAGCTCCACCGGGTTCCTCTCGTGAGATTTAAGCGTTGCAGCGGTTACCGCGGCAACACTCAGATCTCGCGTGAGTGAACTCTAGCCTTGCAGGCTAGAGTTCACTCTCACCACTAGGACTACCAGGGAAGGCAGAAAGGATCCCCCCTCCCTGGCATAAGGAAACAAGGGAGGGGGGATATTAAGCAATCTGCCCCCACCTCAACCGGACCACCAGGGAAGGCAGCAGCACGGCCCCGTCTCCCTACATAAGGTAAGAAGGGAGGGGGGATCTTTATTAACTAATCTGCCCCCACCTCCACCCCCACAAATCACCCAAACAGTACACACACACACATACACACACAGCACACACACACATACAGCACACACACAGCACACACAGCACCCACACATATAGCACACACAGCACCCACACATACAGCACACACACAGCACCCACACACATACATACAGCACACACACACATACAGCACACAAACAGCACACACACACACAGCACCCACACACATACAGCACACACACACACAGCACCCACACACACACAACATCCTCACACATACACCACACAAACAAAACACACATCACACACACACACACAGCACCCACACACACACATACGGCACCCACACACATACAGCACCCTCACAAACACAAACAGCACCCTCACACACACACAGCACACTAACAGTACCCTCACAAACATAAACAGCACCCTCACACAGCACACTAACAGGACCCTAACAAACACACAGCACACTACCAGTACCCTCACACACAAACAGCACCCTCACACACAGTACATTAACAGCACCCTCACAAGCGCACACACACACACAAACACCCACATAGCACACTACCAGCACCCTCACACAGCAGTATATATATATATATATATATACACACACATACATACATACATATATGCGGCGTGTGCTTGTGCTTTAGGGTGCACACCCTAATGCAATAGGCTACGCACGCCTATGCTCAGTCTTAACAACTTCCAGCAGATGCTAGCCAGGATACCGTGCCTTTTTGTAGGAAAGACCCCTAGCTGTAACACTGACTGTGTCACGAACATGAAAACCCATGCCCCAACCCAATATATGAGATTTGTTGGTATGAAATTAGACTTGTTGTACTTCATCAGTTTGCACCAATGCACAGTAATTCTTTAGGTTGGATAACTGATGGAAGTCCCTATGTTACCCTGCCTTCTCTCTGAGCAGTGGGGTTTCAGAGATATAGAGAAGTAATAAAGTGACAGGCCTTAGTAAAGAAAGAAAGTCATCCATCTAAGGCAAAATGGAAACATAACCCACTTTCAAAGTCATAGTGGTACACAGTGTAATGCTCTGTGTATATATAGGCTTGGAGAGGTTATTCAGGAAGATATGTGGTTTGTTATCTAAGCCAGTGCTCCTCAACTCTCTCCTTAAGGCACACCTAAGAGTCCAGGATTTAGGGATGACCTGGATGTATCTAAGGTGTTAAAAAAAAAAAAAACAGAAATACCTTGGCCTCTATGGTGTTTTTTTTTTCCTTTTTCTAATCACCTTAGACACACCCGTGTAATCCCTGTTAGGTGTGCCTTGAAGAGAGGGTTGAGGAGCACTGCTCTAAGCAATGAATCTGAAAACCAACTTTAGAAAATCTATACCATAAACCCATATTGAAAAAACTGAAAAACAAATAATGTTGGCAGAAACAAAATGTGAAAAGGACCCTGATGAAATGAGCTTACAATCTCATATATTCATAAATAATGTATTTTGCTCTCAATTCATATTTTAATGCAACACAAATTGCTGTTTAGTAAATTTGACCACATGCTCAAATACTCTTTTGTTATTCTATATTATTACCCTAGCAAAGGTTTGTACATTACAGATTTTTATGGATTCTGAATGCTGTAATATCCAAAGGAGCCACAAGACAGCCCAGACTTCTCTTATGGCATGACGACTGATTGCTGATTCAGGTCGTCTGTAGCTGAATGCACCGCATCTTCGTTAGTAGTGGAACAGTTAATATATTTCTGCAGTGTGTACTGGATATTAGTGCACCCTTTGGATGCTGAAAAAACATATACAATATTCTAGAAATTTGCCTTCAGAGCCCAATATCATCATACAGTGGATGCCAAGACGATGCCAGTCTACAGAGGATCCTTTGCTGCCAGGCACAATAACCTGTTTCACAGGTAATGGAGGCTACACAATTCCCACATCTATGATTCTTCCATCAGAAACAAATGTAACTGAGTTGCAATGTGAACCACTTACAATAAGAGTAATTTCTAGTGAGTCTCCAGATAATGGTGAGATAACTTCTAGCTGGAAGCCAGCATGATCCTGAAGTCCCTTCTCCTTTAATTACTTGCCTTTGTTAGAGAGGCCCAATAATACCTTGCATGGTGACCCAGAAAATCCTGTATCCTCTTTATCCTGCTCTAATCCGTTTACATTTCCTCCTGACTATAAATGCAGCTATTATTTGATGTCATTGGGTCATGCTCAAGACCTTGAGGATTAAATCTACTCAAAGTCCCCCAGCCAATGGATTTATGTAAACAGAAAATACAGAAGTTACTGACTCCGATTTTGGGAGTTATAGCAGCCAGTGTTCAGTGTGGAAAAATAATTGAATACTGTCCTAGCTTTCCAGGGACAGTCCCAGAATTGTGTTCCAATGGACTGGAACTTTAACTCTCAAATTTTTTTTTATTTGTTTTGAGCATTTACAAGTGCACAGAATGTACACAAACCAGCTTTAATGGAGGTCAGGTCAGGTAGAACTGACCGTTCTCAGGTACAGAGTACAGTATAAGAAATATATGAAAAGTGCAGACATCTGTGTATAGTCGATAAAGTAGCCCTGGCCCAGGCCTCATCCGCATGTGATGCTCAATTTACAGGAATGTCTAGTGTAGTGTAAAACCTACTACGTGTTCTGTATCTGTGCAGCGAGTGGCCACAGGAGGTGGGGCGGAAAAAGATCAGAGACACTACGGAATTTGTTGAATGGCTCCATGGGGGTTGCAAAAAGGTCCTTTGATGTCTGGGCCTTAGGCGACAGACCGGAGCCACACTGGGGTCATCTGTCCACTGAAAGGATCATGTCAGTTAAGCAAACCAATCCCCAAGTGGTCACTCAAATGTAAGTGAATGTTGTTCTATTTATCATTGAACTAAAAATCACAACTTAAATGTTTCATATGCTTGCCCTTTTCTTCATGCATATAACCCAGTGTTTAGAAGAAAGTCTAGTTCATATTACACTTTGAACAGTAATTCCGACTTGGTTCATGGGGGGATTTCCTAGAGGATTCTACAGAAACAGTAGTGGAAATAAACCTTATAGCATACAAGGCCAGCAGCTTACATTCTTGAGTTTTGGGAGTGAGTGACTGTTTAGGTATTGACCCTCTCGTTTCAGTAGCGATGTGAGTGATTACCCATGGCACTGCCAATAACGGAGACCCTCAATAATCGGGACATGAATCCCTTATCATAGAGATTGCCATTCTTCAATCAGTGTGGCAGAAGATCCATGTATCTAACAATTGACTCTACATACAAGATAAGGAAATCTAAATATGTTTATAAAACACATATCAGCTGGACAACCTGACATTTGCAGATCTGTCTTGGAAACTGAACAATAGCATAACAAGACTAAAAATTTGGTGGTATATGTGATATTAATGGTTTTCAATTTGGCTACACATTCTCCTTTTAGACAGTCAGCTACCATGTTGTTGAAGGTGGTCTAGAGCAACAGTTTCCAACTTTACAAAGGTTTAGTGTTTTGGGATTTCTCAAATCTGCTACAATGAGACATTTATTAAAATCTATGACATTGAGGCGCATGCGAAATGTCTAAATATTCAGTAGTCTAGTATACAAAAGAAGCCCAAATTGAACATTTCAAACCTCAATAGAGAAAAGGCAATTTTAGCAAATCAAAATATGTGTTTTATGCACGCCTACTCTTAATAATTTGTATCTGCAAACATTTTATTTTACAACTTTATAATAAACATTGTTCAGCAATCAAACCCTTCCCACCTGCAGCTTGCAATTGCGCCTTCCTGCTCACCACGGACCCAAAACGATTTTGTGCCACACAATCATACTCGCCCTCATCAGAAAATCTGTCTGCAGTTTTAGGATGAAAAACTGAAAAGTAAAGGGAGCCATTGGACAACTGGAAAATATGTTCCTCAAACCAGAGGGAAGCTCCATTCTTCCTCCAGTTTACGGTGATTGGCTGGATACCATCTGCAGAGCACATCAGCATCACTGGCTGCCCAGGTAATGCTACCTCATCACTGGGTTCTACTGCCAAAATTAGCTCCACTGAAAGACCGCAATCTGCCAGAGAGAAAAAACAATAAAACATGAGACCACATGAGTTATCACCCAGAAACAGTTTCTACAAAATTTTACCATGAAACTTAAAAAATAAAAAAATAAAAAGTATGTATGATTAGCAAAATGTGATTAAAATAACACCAAATTTCAAGTGAATGTGCAAATTTCATATTTAGTAAAGACCAGTATGGACATCTCATTTGATTTCATCTAGTATTTGCTTTAAAATTTGTAATTCTCACATTCATATCGTACACATATTATAGAAGTCACATATTTACCAAATACTTAATTTAAACCAGATTCACTCTAAACAAATCCATGAGTTATTCACTAAATCCGGTGAACGTTCAAATTAAATTGAAGGCTATATTGCAAGTCTGGACACTGATAATTACTGTAATCAATATCCAGATTTTGTCCCCTACAGACCGGTTTGGATTATTTCCGTGAATCCGAACTGGGAGCATAGAGACTTATGAATAACCCTGCTACTACTGGCTGTAAACATGTAAGTTAATTAATATGTAGAAATGTGCAAACTCTCCACGAAAGGTTCATCTGGGTTGTCTTCTGCAAGGGTCCTGTTTCACTACATAAAATGCAACGCTAGAGGTGTGAAAACAGAACTCTTCCAGATGATACTTGAATGCTCAAAAATGGTAATTATCACGTATGGATAATGGCTGTGTTTCTGAACTATAAATAAAAATCATGGTATCACAATATTTGGACATCCAGTCAGAGAGAGGATAAACACACATGGAACTGTTACAGAAATTTAAATAGCAGAATAACGGCATAGCACATTGGAGTATCAACAATACAGATACATCTACTGCCAACACAGATTTTTTTAAATGTTCCTACAAAATCCCAGGAGTAAAATGGGAACTGCAAAAATGATTTGTGAAGACATGTATTATTATTATTATTATTATTTTTATATTACCAAAAAGAGAAACATTTTCTTTTCAAGAAGAAAATGTATTAGACTTTAAAAGGATTAAGATGCTTACTTTATGATTGAAAGAAAGAGTTACCCACAATCTCAAGACAGAATTGTGCTCTACAACTGATGTGTCGCTGCACGGTTGCTGAGAGGAGAGCCGGCATGGGAGAGAGAGAGCCCAGCACAGCCTCTGGTCTGCCTCTCCGCCAGGTCACACTTCCTCCGGTCACACTTCCTCCCCCCAACCATGCCACACTCACCCTGTCACATTATCCCCCTAATCCGTCCCTCACCCTGTCACACTCCCTCCTCGAACCATGTCACACTCACTCTTAACACTGTTACACTTCAGTCATGCTCATCCCCCCAAACCTGTCTAATTCACCCCTCTTCCCCTGTCACACTCAACCTGCCACAGTTACTCCTTTACCCTGTCGTGTCACCTCCTGAAGACAGTCATCATACACACACAGTCATGAAAAATAGCTTTGCCATAAACACAATGCACAAAAGCCACAGGCAGCCCCCTTACACAAAACACAGTGCAAGCACCTAGGACACACACATATGGCCCCAGACACAATCATACACATACTCACAAAAAACGTGCAATCACACACAAGCATACTCTCTTTTAGACACACACTCTCAGGCCTATAGACAGGTAGACGACGCCAGACATACTCAGAAATATATACAGCCCAATACACATTGCGACTCCATGTCTGTATTTGTCAGTTTTTGTCTCTATGCATCAGTGTGATATTTATTAGTGGGCATACTGACTGTGGTATTTACTAAGTTGAAACTTATTGTGATATTTGTTAATGGGCACACTGACTGTGGTGTTTTTAATGGGAACTGCAGTCCACTTTGGTGTCAACTCTTTGGCAATAGCTGGATAGAGCAGAGGAAATTAAGTCCATGAAGGTAATGATGGCTTCAATATATCAGAAATGTGAAAAGTTCACCCTTAAGTGGGCTCCATTATATTAATATATAGATAGAATTCAGAAGAACTTAACGACTTAGTAAGTGCAACTATTCTAGAGTTTTGGAACCACTATTGGTTCTTCTCCCGTGAATGACCATTCACTATCATTTACTTGATTCTTCCCTCATCTTTTCCTCAACACAACCTTTGTCTACCTTCTTTTACTTAACCCATTTTCTCTTTTCTTTTCTCATTTTCTTCTTCTTAATACTGATCTGAGGTTTTTTAAAGCAATTTATACAGCTCGTTTTTATTTTAAACTTGGCCTTATTTGAGGCTGCATCAAAATGCTATAGGGACTACGTTTTGGATTTGATCATGTTATTCATTTTCCCAACAGCAGGTTCTATAATTGCATTGCTAAGATTATTTGTGAAACCTATTTGGGATTTCTTTGTCTATCATAAAAAGTAAATATTTTTTTTAATTTAAATAGTGAATATAAAAAAAGTTCTCTCTGTTCTCCATGACCCACTTTACAGTGTATAGTTTCTAACTTATTACAAGAATACAGAACTGTATTGTTCTGGCTATTATTATGTCCATTTGTATGACAATATGGTCCTGGTAGAAATTCATTAAACTTACACATGTAAATCAGATTTAAAATTAACTTCAGGGTCTATCTGTCACTTCTCAAGAGGCCCAGTATTTTGTTTGTTGCATATAAACAATAGTGGCACCATATAAGCAGTCTGTATTAACGTCAAGACTAGTTTGCAATAGGTCTGATCTGGAGCAGTTTCACATCTATTTATTATACAAATTTCATACACTGTTTCACACAATGTGTAAGGCATCCACTTATTTCCTGAGTAGTCACAAGTGTAATGTTATTGGAAGAACTGCTTGACTCATGGACAATTACAACTAAACCTAAATTACTTATTTCGCACAATTTAGCAAATACATACAAAGCTAACTAGGCCTGTAAATGTTCCCTCTTAAAAACTCTTTCCTGCATCCGACTTTAAAAATGCTTGAATGTTGGAAGCATGTTAGCATTTTTTAGACTAAACTCATGTTAAAGCTGGGATATTATTATCTCAAGGACATGGAGGGCGTGGCTAACCGCCGAACGGAGACGTTGCAGGTAATGATCTCTTCGTACTCCACCAGGCCCAAAGCGATGATTAATCAGCCAGACGGGACCTAAAACCTGCAAAGAGACGAAGTGCCAAAACATGACATTAAGATGGCACCATCGAAGCAATTAAAAATCACCGACCCGATACGCCAGGGTTAAAAAGACCGCCTGAAACAGATTCAAGATGGCGATGACCACATGGCGAACTCACCTTCCTCGGAGGGCCCAACAGAATCTAACCACGAGCGGTTGGCACCCAATGACATCCCGGTCACCAACAAAAGCCTGCACTCCATTGTTCAAGAGCTGAAGGTGTCTCTCGGGCCTGATTTCTGCCAAATCACCAACGAATTGCGGAAAGATATCGCAGACATTGGAGGACGCACAAGCCACTTGGAAACTAAAGCGGAGGAGCTCTGCACAACCCACAACGAAGTGGTAGACAAACTGTAGAAGCTGGAAGAAGAACAGGCAGCCCTGAAACATAAAATGGCGGATATGGAAGATAGGTCGCAGCACAACAACTTACGCTTCTGCGGCATCAGTGACTCCATTGCCAATGGGGCCCTGCCACAATACTTTAAGGCCCTATGCAGGTTCCTTGTACCACAGCTCGAAGACTCCGCCTGGGAGTTTGACCGTGTGCACCGCTTACCCCAACCGGCATGCTATACTGTGGACACACCGAAAGACACCATAGCCCGCTTCCACAATTACAACACCAAGGAACAGCTGCTAAATGCCACGAGGAAACTCACCAACCTCCCCGAACCAGAGCAAGATATCCACATCTACGCTGATCTATCTGCGGCCATGATGGCAAGAAGATGGGAATTTATTGATGTCACCAAAACGCTACGCAATAATAACATCCCATACAGATGGGGTTACCCCCCGAAGTTGCTGGTGTGGTATAGGGGGAAATCAGTGATGATTCTGGAGCTGGGTCTAGCAAAGCTGAAAGAATGGGGCCTACATCATGCACAGGGACAAGCTTTGCCTAAACGCTCATCTCCAACGAAGATGAGGTCAGAGTGGAGAATGGTGGGAGCCGTCCCAGGACCCTACCTGCAGGCCTAATGCGAAAGAATTATTTGGACTCCCCGCTGTCCAGCACTTGAGTATCACAACTGTATTACACTGTGTAGCGGATGGCATTGGGCTCTCCTCAAAAGTTTGTTTTAAAAATGCATTTCGTGTAATTATTCCCATGTATGGCTGTATTGTATGTAGCCTTCGTCTGATTGTTTGGTAGTTTTCATTCTGTGTTCCATACGAATTAAAATACCGAACCATCAGACCACCCCAGAGAGAAGTGTGTACCTCGTTAAGCTTTTCACACTCTGTAACGGCAAACTAATTGACTATGCAATCGTTACTTTGTATATATCTGGGTGGTCTTACGCAAGAAAATCTCAGCGGTGTTTGGTCGTCGAGTGTCTGGAACTCAAATTGGACACTCAATTACCCGAACACCGCTGAGACCTCCAGAGTTCCATACCTCCCGAACGGATTGGCCAACCAGCCCCTCGTTCGGTAAAATAAATGTCCCGAACAAGGGAATTAATACGAATACAGATTTAACTTTGGATGGCAAGTATTTCTATGCATTTTATCTCCCGAACAGAGACCGACCGCAAGGCCAAAACACATGAAGCCTTTTTCGGATACTACCTTGTGTGCGGTTGGTCAAAATGCCTCTTCCACCTAACTCCCGAACCCCTGGTCTGATCTGGGTGAATTTTGAATATGTTAGTCCCCCAGATCAGGCTACCAGGGGGTACCCATTATATAATTCTATCTGACTGTTTTGGGGTACATTCAGAAATCGGGTAAAACTGCAGTATGTGTAAGTGGATTATGTGTCACACTGAGGGGAAGAGATGTGTGGGAGGTAACAGTTACACTACTGGATATTGTACTAATTAATGTGAATCCCTCCCTTGCATGGGAGAAAGCTTTAAAAGAAGGTTGTTGGGAATAAAAGTTTAGTTCTGCTCCTGATGCGGTGTGTCGTCCAGTCATTGGGATCTGTATTGGAATATTCGTGGATTACCTTGCTTGCTGTGACTATTGTTATATGGAATTTTATTACTTGTTCCTGAGCCTCACTGGGATCTTTAGTGGAGATAACATGTGAAGGACCAGCTCTCCGCTACACACTGTTTATAATTTAGTCACGAAGTAATGTAGGAAGCTAATGCATGGTCCTAAATTTAGAGCTGATAGGTATCACTTAATCTACCGTAAGGATATGGCGTTACTTACAGGGTTTCTCACTGTCCAGCTTTTAGGTACCTCAGGTGCCTTGCATCATATATTATTTAACCATGTAGTTCGTGATTGAAGTTAATGCATGTTCGTAACATGTGTTGACAGATCTCTCGTAATTTACCATAAGGTTATGACGTGCCCTGTAGGGCCACTAACTGTCCTGCACTTAAGCAGCGCAATGTCTTAACTCACCTAAGCTCTAGCAGTGAAGTTCATGTACACAGGATGATGTAGGGAGGGATACCTTCCCGATTCCTAACGGGGTTCCCCTCTCTGGTGTATCACTGCGACTGCAACACCGAAAACAGGAGACCTCTGGGCCCCAGGCCATGCACACTGATAACATACTCAACAACATACTGCATGCATAGAGAAAAGGCTGGTGGGGCGGGCATACACTCTGAACCTTGCCTTAGCACACTATGGCTGGGTGCTCCATTCCCCTACTCACCTCCTGACAGCATCTCAAAGACCCATCCCCCATGCCCTGCATCCCTCGAGCACTGCGGCCAGCTGCAAAACCTGCCGTCTAAGGTCTACCCCCGGCCAGTGACGTTAAACTCCTAATGCCGACGGACACTCCAATATAACCACACAGCCTTCATACACAAAAACAAACAAAAAAATTAATAAAATTTTTCTAAAAAATATTATTTGTAATAATAAGTGACAGAAACAGCTACCACAACTGTCATAAGAACTGCATTTCTATATACACATAGGCAAAAAAAAAAAAAAAAGGCTGACAGACGATACCCACGCGAATGCATAGAACACACTCTACGTCCTACCTTAACGTTTATTGACCCAGACACGTAAGACTTCCACTATGCTGACTTGAGAGCAGAGGCAAAAGTATACCTTGGGAACACTGCTATACCGCTGAGGAACACAAACCCCTATCGCCTCACGCCCAGAAAGGACAGTGGGGAGACCCACACAAATTGTGCCCTAGGCAATGACTGTTGGAGGTGCAGCTAACTACTAAATAGATCCCCAAGACAGTGGATACTCCTCCATATCTGTTTGACGTTTTGTTTGGCTTAGTACCAAAAACTAACGGGCTTCACACTGGTGGAAGACACTCCACTCCTCCTGACCGAACAATGAGTGGAGACATGCCCCTCCATCCTCTCTGTCTTTTTCTTTGCACAACACGCAGAGGTTTTATGTATATACATTATTTTTCTGTTGACCCCACTTATTCCCCCCCTTCCTCCCACCCCTCTTCTCTGCATCCATAACGGGCTCAGGTTCCACAGAATGTAAAGGTCATGGACTGAGAACAGTCAAAGCTCTCTTCCCAAAATCCCAAGCCGACTCAAAGTTTACTTTGCAGCTGGTTTCTTCTAAATGGAAGGGTGGACAAGATCCCACACGGCCTAAACCACCTCCTGCCACACACATATGCAGGACTACTCTGGTTAGAACGCACCCAAGCGGATTGGAATTTTATGGCTACTCATAATTTAAGATATACTCCTTAAATTTCAAAGGTTTAAACGCACAAACATAGATTAGCAATTCAAGACATGCACAAATCTCAGGCCGTGGTAGTTTGTTTACAATAAACCCACCTATGCACCCGCAAGCTATCACACACATCTACACAAAACAATATCCCCAAGCCTTCCATGCTTACTCTCTGCACAAATCAAAAGGGGTTTCTATACTCTTTCACTCAGACTGGGTATTTCAAGGAAGTTCACAATACGCGGACACGGCAGGATGCCTCCTAGTCCTGGTGGGGACGCTTAACAGTATACAGGTCACTATAGCGACCTTATACACACCTAATAAAGCTCAGATGTCCTTCCTACGTAAAGCACTAAAAAAACAGATTCAATGAAACAGGGCCACACCATCATATGCAGGGACTTCAACTGCACACTGGACCCTAAGCTAGATATTAGACGAGAACACAACAAGTGCCCAATGGCCATAGCTTGCGCGAACAGTAAACTTTTGTCCACACTGCTATTCGATCTCAACCTGTATGACGCATGGCACAACAAGTACCCATCTGAGAAATACTACACCTTTTTTTCCCCAGTCCACTTGACATACTCACGCATAGACTTTTTCATGGTGGACAAAAATACTCTCACAAATATAGCAGAGGTCAACATAGGATTGAGGACATTAGGTCAGACCATGCCCTGGTTACAGTCACATTCCATACTTTATATCCAGCACGAGGGAGGGGGAAGTGGAGATTGAATGAGGGGCTTTTAGATGAAACCACCACCCTACAAACTATTTCCAAAACGGCCACTGACTATTTTAAGGAAAACGCGTCGGAAGACGTGCCCCTACAAACCCAATGGGCAGCTTACAAAGCAGTTGTTCGGGGGGTGCTAATCCAAATAGGCTCCCGTAAAAAGAGGGGAAAAAATGAAAAGGGTAGCTCGTCTAACACGGGAACTGATGGAGTTGGAAACAAGAAATAAAGCTAATCCATCTTAGACTCTAGGCAACAACATAGCCCGTACACAAAGAGAACTACACTCTCATACACTACAGGACACGGAGAGGAGGATGAGAGCCCTTAGATTAATTTAGTCCTGCCGCAAATAACGCAACGACAAAGAGACGAGCTAGTCAGCCCCTATATATGAACACGTAGAACACGTATATATGACAACAAGAACGGGTGACCGCTAAGGTTGCAATGGGTCCCCAGGCTACGGAACACCGACACAGTGTAGCACTAGTCGCTGCTGTTGTGCATCAGGAGGGCTCTTCCTTTTCTTACTATGCCAAAATCAGCTACAGGAGCATAATTTCTGTATAAAGCAGACCTATGTAAGGCAAAATGGGTAACCCAACCTCAACCACACCCCCAGAACCGTTCACACACACAGGTAGTACCATGCTGATGACACGTTGTGTAATGTACGATCTTTATACAGGCTGCATACTAACTGTGATTTATGCCAGCTGCGATTTATCCTTTGTTTGCCCTATGTGACGGCTCTGCACATGACGATTTACTTTCACCTAAATGTTCATTGGTGATACAATGTCCCCCCCTTTTTTTCTTTTCTGTACCCCCTTTTGATGTCATATAATATACGATAATCTCAATAAAAACAAGATATTGGGAAAAAAAATATCTCAAGGACATCTTGTGCTTTTGCATTCCTGTACCTCCTACTCCTCTACCTAAAGGAAATACAGTGTTTCCCCGAAAATACACCCTACCCCGAAAATAAGTCCTAGCCGGATTATCGGGGTGGGTTGCAATATAAGCCCTACCCTGAAAATAAGACCTAGGCATTGCACCTTTGCGGCGAGACTTCCTTCTTCTACTGTAGGAGGAGCGTTGCGGGCCGCGGCATCGCGCAACGTGATGACGACATTTCGCAGCGCCGTCAGTCTGCCTTCACGGATCTTCAGCGGAAGGATCCATTTCCGGGCGGTGAGGCACCCAGTGGTCGGACTCGGCAAGGAATCTTTGAAATGTGAGTACCGGTAGATATTTTATGTCTGGGACTGAATTAATTAAAGGGGGGGGGGGGTGAATTAATTAAAGGGTGGGCTGGATTAATTAGAGGGGGGTGAATTAATTAAAGGGGTGGTGAATTAATTAAAGGGTGGGCTGGATTAATTAGAGGGGGGTGAATTAATTAAAGGGGGTGAATTAATTAAAGGGTGGGCTGTATTAATTAGAGGGGGTGAATTAATTAAAGGGTTGGTGAATTAATTAAATGGGTGGTGAATTAATTAAAGGGTGGGCTGGATTAATTAGAGGGGGTGAATTAATTAAAGGGGTGGATTAATTAGAGGGGGTGGATTAAAGGGGGGTGGATTAATTAAAGGGGGTTGAATTAAGGGGGGTGGATTAATTAAAGGGGGGTGGATTTATTAAAGGGGGTGGATTTATTAAAGGGGGTAGATTTATTAAAGAGGGGTGGATTAATTAAAGGGGTGGTGGATTAATTATTAATTAGAGGGGGTGGATTAATTAAAGGGGGTGGATTAATTAGAGGGGGTGGATGGATTAATTAGAGGGGGGTGGATTAATTAGAGGGGGTGGATTAATTAGAGGGGGTGGATTAATTAAAGGGGTGGTGGGGGGTGGATTAATTAGAGGTGGTGGATTAATTAGTGGGGGTGGATTAATTAAAGGGGGGGTGGATTAATTAAAGGGGTGGTGGATTAATTAGAGGGGTGGTGGATTAATTAGAGGGGGGTGGATTAATTAGACAGTACGGTATTTTGATCCCCAGACAAGATGAGTGCAAAGAGAAAGAGCTATTCTGTCGAGTACAAGAAAGGAATCGTGGAGGACTCCCACGGCAAGAATCTGACCACTTTCTGCAAAGAGATGAAGTCAGATCCCCGAATGGTCCGAAAATGGCGAGCAGAGTATGGTAACCTCAGTCAAAAGGTGGACGAGGGAAATGCTAAGAAGCGCAAGTGTGGATCAGGTCGCCAGCCATTATATCTTGAGCTGGAAGATGTCATCTGTGAATGGATTGCTGACAAGAGAGCAAAGGTTTTGGTTGTGCGCAGGGCTGATATTCAAGCATTTGCCCTTGAAATGGCACCACAATTCGACATATCCACAGAAGATTTCAAAGCATCACACCACTGGCTGGATGGCTTCCTTAAGCGATATGAACTGTCTCTAAGAAGATCGACAACACTGTTCAAGCTGGAAGATAATGAAGTTGTTAAACGTGCACTTGCATTCAAGTTCTTTATTGATGGCATAGACTTTTCTAAATACCAACTCTCCAACATGATTGCGATGGATGAAACTGCAGTGTATATGGGCCAAGGATCTCAAACGACAATTGATCAGAGGGGAGCCTCCTCAATCTACGTTCCCTCCACTGGTTATGAAAGTGCACGTGTTACTTGTGTTTTGGCAATTCGTCTGGATGGAACAAAAGCCACACCTCTAATTATCGCAAAGGGCAAGAAAGATAAGATTGAACGCATTTCAGGCATTTATGTTCTTGAAACAGAAAAGGCCTGGTGCACACAAGCAGTTATAAGAAAGTGGATCGATTTAATGCTGCCACTTGTTCTGAGAGGTGGCCAAAGAGGTCTGCTAGTCTGGGATTCAGCCAGCACTCACCGCGCAAAAGACATGAAGAACTTCCTTGCAGAGAGAAGAATAGATCAAGTAATGATTCCCGCAGGAATGACTGCTTATCTCCAAACTCTTGATATTGCAATAAACAAACCATTCAAGGACCATTTGCGCACGGAAATCAATGAATACACTGAAAATAGATTGGTCAGAAATCAGCGTGGAAACTTTGTAAAGCCTAAACTGCAAGAGGTCGTGACATGGGTGAAGAATTCATGGGATAAAATCACTGACAGCTGTGTTGCCAAAGCACTACGAGCAGGCTACATGGACAAGAAGTACTCGTTTAAGGAGAGCTATATTGCTTTACATGAGAGATTAGGCCCAATGGTTCAAAAGGAAATGGAGATGCAAGAAATTCAGGCTGGCAATCAGGGTTTGGAGAGTTATGATGATATTCCAGAAGATGACATGATTGTAATTGAATAAATGTTGTTTCCGGTAGGGAGAGCTACTGTACCATATATTGCTGCAAATGAGAGATTAGGACCAATGGTTCAAAGGAAAATGAAGATGACTGTACCGGTATTTGAAGAAAAGTTGTTTAAATGTTGTTCAATGTACATACCGGTACCGTAAATAAATAAGCCCTACCCTGAAAATAAGCCCTAGTGTGTTTTTTGTGACTTAAATTAATATAAGACCCTGTCTTATTTTCGGAGAAACACGGTACAAGCACAAATAGAACCTCACATAGGACATAAAGAATTTTCATCTGTAGGATGGACTGCAAGTGATAGGGCTTATTGCTCAATAACACCCTACGAGTTGAAGGATTTCCAATTCTGCAAGAAATATGTCCAAGAACAATAAGATGTGTGCAAGCATACCTACCTGTAATGAGCTGTTAAAGGAGGATACCATACTGTAGTACTGATTAGAAACTATTTCAGCCCTGTGGGACTTATCTTTTTATGTAAAAATAAAGAGGTATAAGTAGATTTGATTGTTTGTTAATGACTATTTCATTTGGTAGTATTTAGAAGTAGGTAGTATTACATCTCTATGCTCTTGAGGGCCCACTTTTCACCATATAATTAGGGGCAAAGACCATCTGACATCACGCATTCTTTGATTCACAGTAGCTGACACAGTTGCAAGTTATAGAGTTACACTTAGAATTTATCGACTGGAATTCCAAGCCTCTTCTCATCAATATTAAGATATTTTGCAGCTGTGGGGATCACAAGCAAAAAAAAAAACCTCAAAACAATCTGACTTAATAAATGAGCGAGTTTTGAAGTTTTCTGCTCCCTTATGGAAAAATCTTTAAAATAGCTGGAGGAATTTCTATGAACATTTTTATCAAAGCAGCCATTGTTTGATTAAAAGAACAGTTGATAAGTAGACTAAAGAAATAGGCATGATAAAGAAAGTTGTTGTCTTAAGCTTAATTTTGCATGCCCCCTTAAAACACACATGAAAAGTACAGGAGTGTCAATGTGTGTGAATGCAGGGGTATATTGAATTATACTAAGTATCTTAGCTGTTCCTAGAACTGCACGCTTGTAGAGGACCCGAAAATGAGTAATACATATATACCACCTAGGAGGGTGAGAAAAGGCAGGACTGAAAGACAGCACTGAAGCACTAATCCTAGCAGCACAAAAACAAGCACTTAGCACCAGATTAATAGAAGCTGGAGTCAACCATACCAGGCAAGACCCAAGGTGCAGACTGTGCAGATAGGCCTCTGAGACAGTCGGGTACCTAGTTGCCAGTTGTTAACCGGTACAGCATACATGGAGAGACACAACCAAGTTGCTGGGATTGTGTACCGAAACATCTGCACAGAATATGGATTGGACCTGCCTAAATCCAGATGGGAGATACCAGAAAGGTAGTTGAGAATGACAGGGCTAAGATCCTGTGGGATTTAAAGATCCAGGCAGACAAGTGAGTGCTGGCCAACCAAGCCGACATCGTGGTGCTAGACAAGGAACAGAAGACTGCAGTCTTGGTGGATGTGGCAATACTCAATGATTATAACATCAGGTAGAAGGAACATGACAAGGTGGAGAAATACAAAGGACTGAAAGAAGAGCTAGAACGGTTGTGAGGAGTGGCTTCAACAGATTCCAGGTGGGATATCTAACATTGCTGTCCAGAAGAGTGCAGTTCTAGAAACAACTAAGATACTGCACAGAACCCTCAGACACCACAGAATAAGGAGGGGTGAGAAAATAAATCTTTTAAACACTAGTGGAAATATATAAGTATATACATATAGAATTTTTTTTATTTCCACCAGGGGCGTATTAGCCGCGAGGCAAAAAGGCATTTACCTTGGGCGGCATTTTTCAGGGGGCGGCAAAAAACGCCGCCCCCCAAATGCCCAGGGCAAATGCCTAGTTAGCCTCGCGGCTAACTGACATCCCGAGCGGGCGGCGCTGGCAGGCGGGCGGCCGGCGAGGGAGCTCTTCCTATGAGCTCTCTGTTCAGCTCCCTCGCGCGCCGCAGAGTGAGGCTGGGAGCCGGAAGATGACGTCATCTTCCGGCTCCCAGCCTCACTCTGCAGCCGGCGCGCGAGGGAGCTGAGCAGTCAGCTCATAGGAGGTGCTCCCTCGCCAGCCGCCCGCCTGCCAGCGCCGCCCGCCCTGCAGCAACTGGACCACCAGGGAGAGAGACCCCCCCCAGCACTCCCAAAGGTAAGGGGGGGGATTTAAATAAAAAAAAAGGTAATGTGTGTGTGCGTCTGACTGTGTGTGTTTGTGTCTGACTGTGTTTGTGTCTGAGTGTGTGTGTGTTTGTGTCTGACTGTGTTTGTGTTTGTGTATGTGTCTGAGTGTGTGTGTGTTTGTGTCTGACTGTGTTTGTGTGTTTGTGAGTGTGTGTGTGTGTGGTTCCTGTGTGTGTGTGTGTGTGTGTCTGACTGTGGGTGTGTGTTTGTGTCTGACTGTGTTTGTGTCTGTGTATGTGTCTGACTGTGTGTGTGTGTGTGTGTGTGTGTCTGACTGTGTGTGTGTGTGTTTGTCTGACTGTGTGTGTGTGTTTGTGTCTGACTGTGTGTGTGTGTATTTAGAAGGTGGGGCGGGGGGAAGGGTTGGTTGGGGGTGGCGCGGGGGGCCTGAGTTTTGTCCTGCCTTGGGCAGCACAAAACCAGGATACACCACTGATTTCCACTAGTATTGCGAGAGGGTGAATGGGCATTTTGAGCACTGAAGTAGGAGATTATCACTCATGAATCATTATAAAACTTAACTTTTGCATTTGGAAAAAGCATATAATGAACATTGCATTAACTTGTAGTCTCGTATTGAAAGTGTTATTGATTACTTTTTTAAAATTCATTACAGCTCATCAAATCTATTGCATTATAAAGACCCTTTTAAAATTAATTTAACAGAATCTGGACTCACTAATTGTATTTCTAAACGGTGTGTGTTCGGTTTGTTGGGCATGCTGTGGGAAAGGAATGCTAAGGATGAACATGAATAAAGCAGGGCCCTATAAAGTAGAAAGATAATGAGGATAGAATGCACCCACAACGGTCCATGATTAAAGAATTTCCCAAAGCTTGTCCTTTGAAAATATTTACAAAATGTGTTGTTTGTAGGGCAATAAAAACGGTTTGCCAGAAAAAAAGCAAAAAGCTGGAGTTTTGTGCAAAAAGCTGGAACTATAGAAGCATATATATATATATATATATATATATATATATATTATAGGTTGCAATAATATAATGAACATTTAATATCATCTAGCCATTCAAATGATCATATATATTTAAAAGCTTCTAAAAAAAAAAAACCTATGAAAATTGTATTTATTTCACAAAATAACCAAAGTTATCCTTACGCCATCTGTTTTGTCCTTATTTCTTTTATGTATTAGTTTTTTATTCTAATGCCCTTTGATAGTTTTTTTTTTGTTTCCCTACTCTAGAATTAATCATGGTAGTATACAAACAAACTAACAAAAAATATAGATACACATTTAAATATTATATTATTTAATATATATTAAACACGCAAAAAAAATATACATGTGTAATATACAGGGCTCATCATTTACACTGTGTTAATTGGGCCTAGGGAGAATTTAGTAATTAAAATACCCATGGCTACACAACTCTCACAGCCACAACAGGTGAACAAAGGCATTTCGGGGCCCTAGATGCTCAAGACAGAGTTACTGGCTCCCAATGGCTTGTACTGTAGTGATGAGCGATGTCATTACAGAGCGAGCCGCAAGGGAGCTGTGGTCTCAACCAGCCCACTCACTGCTTCTTGTGGCTCCCTCAAGCCACCAGGAATGCGGTCTTTCTTTTCCAGTGGGCAAGTAGGAATTAGAATAAATAAGTAAAGGACATATGAAAAAGAGAGAAGAGCTCTAGAAAGTGGAGGAGGCACAATAAGGACTGAATAAGTGCACTGAAAGAGACAAGGGGCATTGCTAGAGAGATCAAGAGAATAACAGGTAGAGAAGGGAGGCAAAGAAAGTGAAGGAGGGCACTGTTACTGAATGGGGTTACTGCTAGTGGATTGGGGCACTGATAACGAGAGAATGAAGACAGATAACAGGGATAAAATGGGAAGGGTGATAGAAAAGAAGAATGCTGGCAGGGACGGGTGACATGGATGAGGACACGGGTAAAGGTGGATGGACACACACACATGAAGTCCAGCCTTCATTCACTAGTACTTCATAGAAGTACACCCTTGTATGCACACACATCATTTTTTTTTTTATAAATACACCCTTGAAATCATATACATATAATAAACACATGTATACACCCTTGCATATGGAAACACACTCACACTGTAAAAAGTGCACCCCAGCAATTAAACATTTTTGAATGGCTTAATACTTAGAATTGTGAACCTTGAACCATGAAACGCCGCACGCAGAAAGGCCAGCAGAAGTCGCTGGTGGAGCAGCGCGATGTCGGGGAGATGCTGCGACGCCAGACACAACCCAAGATGGCCACGGAAGAGGCCCCCTCCGCGCCCATGCGACCTGCATAGCCAGCCCAAGCTCTGGCAACGCAAACAGAGGGGCCACTAAGTAATAGACTCCCAGCCCTCACAGAAATGGGGGAACACAACTTAGCCACCAAACAAGACCTCCAACGCTGGATGCACGAGCTCCAAGACCAAATAGCCAAAGATATAGGCACTATAAAAGCGGAGGTGCGCCAAATTACGGGCAGAGTACACGCAGTGGAGGAGAGTGTGGCGACAATAGGCAACGAGATGACTCACCTTAAAGAAACGCTGTACACAATGCAAACAGCTCATCAGGCGCTGGCGGTGCAGGTCTCCACCCAAGGGGACCGCCTGCGTCGTAATCACATCAAGCTCCGAGGGGTGCCTGCGACGATCACACAGGCCAAACAGCCTTATTTCCTAAGCAGGCCCCTGGCCACAATCCTGCCACCAGCAGCTGCCTGGAAAATCACACTGGAGTGCTCATACCGACTGCCAGCGGGACCCAACTCACCACCCACAGAAGCACGAGACATCATCCTATGCTGCGCCACAACACAGGATAGAATCACTATAATGAATATGGTGAAAGGCAAGACACCCCTGGCATTCGAGAATGCACAACTGCTCTTCTTCCAAGACCTGACAAGAGCAACACTGCAATGGCGAAAAACGATGTACGACCTCACCAGCTGCCTGAGACAAGCGGGAATACAATACCGCTGGGGGGCACCCAGGATCATAAAGTTCACCCACAAAGGCAACACATATAGAGCCACGTCGGAGACTGAAATCCCTGCAATTTTAACCTCACTGGGACTCATGGACTTACACAAGAACGGAGCCACAAATGCCTCGTCCCCAGTGGGAGATCCTGCCACAACGAACTCATTCACACCTCAATCCCAGAGAAGCACAAATACAACTTCTTAACGGGAACTATACTACTCTGCCGGCCACAGCAGACACAGCTCCATTCGATTTGGAAATAGAAGGAAGACGCCGATATGTTCACTATGTTAGAAGATACATCTGTTTCTTTAATGGTTTTTTACATGCCTTTATTTGTTTCTGTTGATGCATGCTCTCATACTTTGAGGCACTGTCGGGTTCACCAGCCAACACATGGCCCACTCCACGACAATCCCCCCCCCCCGCTGCCCCCTGGGTTAGGGGCACTCACCATCATGCAACAGAACCCCAGCATACCGCAAAAATTTTTTATTTTTCTTTGTTCTTTTTTTTTTTAACACAGTGCAGCGACCCTTAGCTCTCTAAAGGCACATATAGGTAAAAGCCGCCCCCCTCGCAACACACACCACAACAGCCAAGCGTAACCGCGCACCACACCAGGAGGCACAAAACAGCCCAGGGATGACATAACAGCGCAGGCAACAACTCGGAATAACAGAAGGGTAGCGCACGCTGACAGCCGCAATAAAACTGTAATGCAACTTGTTTAAAAAATTACAAAAAAATGTTTGCAAACCAAGTGACAAGCCAAATAACCAGTTTTATACTGTATACTGTATACTATACCTCATTACTGTCATTGTCATTGCTATGTTGACATACATATTTAAAATAAAGAATTTAAAAAAAAGAATTGTGAACCTTAACTAAGTTACATAGTAATCAATGCTTATGAAAACAGACTGAAGGCCATCAATTTCAGCTTTTCATACACCTGTTTCTGATGGTGATCCAAAGGAAGGAGAAACACTAAAGCGAAAGCGAATTCCATCTGGGCCACAAAACTGGTAAAAAATCTAAATTGACTTTATATTGGCAGTCAGGTTTCTGCCATTACCACACATAACTATTATATCACTAAATTTTCTGGGGTTTTTTTTAAGTTATGTGCACACACAGACCTTTTAAAAAACACTATATAATTTAGCAAAGCATCCTCTTCAGACAGATGACTCTGTATTCCTAGTGTAAATAACCTTTTCAGATGCTCTAGGCAAAATCTCCTTTTGTCAAGTCTCAGTGGTTGAATTCCAAGAAGGATGGATGAAGTTAGGAATGAAAAGTAAAGAATAAATCATTATTAAATCCATGATAAACTTAATACTCCCTGACTCCTGCCTGTAAAACAATCTATGGACATCCTAGTCATTTATCTTTCAGCTGCCTCTGAATTAATTTTGTGCCGTCATCATGTTTTTTATGAAATAAATGAGCTAGATTCATGCACTTGACTGTGATAAGCAGACCCAGGGTCAAGAGATGGAACAAAGCTAGATTACAATTTGCTATATGTTAGACAGAACTCTGGACTGTAAGACTGTAATGTGGTTCAGTGCCTGGAACTCATTACAGTCTTATGATGTGCAATAACTGTACATTCCATTCAGCCAAAACACCATTAAAAATTGCTAAGAAAAACTAATATTTCTGTGGTAGCAAATGCTCATTTAGTTCTTTCTTTATAACATGATTCCATGGCATGGCGTAATTGCAATGGTGTACCTGAACAGCTGTTTCATTTCAGATGTTTATGACATTTTGATAGGATTATGTAAGTTATGGATACTTCCTGGAAAAATCCTTCTACTGAAAGTACACATTTTTTTCTTGGAGAGGGACATCAGATGAAGGTCCTTTCATATTGCTTGAGGGAAAATGGACCTCACCTCTACTCTATTTTTAATATCTATATTAGGAATAATATTATATATAATAAATATTATTTATGAGCACTTACTTAATTTCCACTGTTCCGTTGCAACACGCTAAAAGGCTTTGTTTTAACAGTTTTTAAAAGTAATCTGATCATATAGGTAAGGGAAATGTATACATACTTAAAGTCATGGGGGTGTCTGTCTCTAGAAAGTATCCTTTAAAATGCTTTATTAGCATGATTCACCTAAAAAGGCCTGTGATGAACCAATTTCACTCTTGCAGCATGTGAATGCTACATACTGCTGGAAGTACAGTTCATGCACAGGCTTAAAGGGACATCAGTGCTGGCATCAGGAAAGTAAATAAAGGGTGGGGGCGGGAGGGAAGCAAAAGGGGCTATAGTGCCAGGAATACAGCTTTGTATTCCAGGCACTATAGTATACCTTTAGGGATGTACATTTTGGAATAAAACAGTGAGGAGAAGATTTTAAGTGCCGCACCTACTTTGTTTTACTATTTCTATTCTGTTTAATCTTATCCCACGCTGAACCTCGGTTCAGCATAGAGTATTGAAATATTTCCTTATTCCCATAAAAAGTATCATAATCTCATCACTGGCAGTTTTTTCGTTCCTGATAACAATACAAAATTCCCAGCTGATGATATGCAAAGAGGACCCAAGCACATAGCTTTCCCTTGTTAGTCAAATTAACAGGATGATGCTCGGCCAATTAAACAAATCCTTGTCTGGAGGCAGCTGGCTGAGGAATGCCAAAGTCTTACTGTGGGAGCGTCTTAACCCTTTCTCTAAATTTATTAAAAGACAAAAGAGAACAGGGTTGAACTTGATGGACTTTGGCCTTTTTTTTCAACCTAGACAACTATGTAACTATTTCTTAGTTTATATTTTCTCTGAAGGAAAAGCCCTAGTTGTCTTTCCTAGACATTATTTACTAAGCTCAAGCAGATGCCTGAGCTAATATCATACATCCAAGCAGTGAAATAATTACAGTGTGTATGTGTTTGACAAATATATAGTATCAAGTTACCCAATGACTGCTTTACGCATACGCGCCTGATACATGTGTGATGGTAGTCTAATTACTTTGTCACAATATAATCATGCCATTATCAGAGATGGAGTTCCCACACATCTTACATTTTACACGGTTGTCCCACATTTAGCATTTGTTCTTGTTTCCACCTTATCAACAAAGATTAGATTACCACACAGTGACAGTAAGGTGAAAGTGAATTAAAAAAATAATCTACACATTGTCTTAAAATCTACTTAAAGTTATAAAATGATATCGCAAGCAAGGAGACTCCAATTCTATTTATTGTGAAATCTCCTGAAACAAATAGTTATACAAAAATATATTTGAAAAAAGAGGAGCAGTATAGCATGTACAGTCAGGTCCATAAATATTGGGACATCAACACAATTCTAATCTTTTTGGCTCTATACACTAACACAATGGGTTTGAAATGAAACAAACAAGATGTGCTTTAACTGCAGACTTTCAGCTTTAATTTGAGGGTATTTACATCCAAATCAGGTGAACGGTGTAGGAATTACAACAGTTTGTATATGTGCCTCCCACTTTTTAAGGGACCAAAAGTAATGGATTAACAGTCATAAATCAAACTTTCACTTTTTAATACATGGTTGCAAATCCTTTGCAGTCAATTACAGCCTGAATTGTAGAACGCATAGACATCACCAGACGCTGGGTTTCATCCCTGGTGATGCTCTGCTCTACTGCAACTGTCTTCAGTTTCTGCTTGTTCTTGGGGCATTTTCCCTTCAGTTTTGTCTTCATCAGGTAAAATGCATGCTCAATCGGATTCAGGTCAGGTGATTGACTTGGCCATTGCATAACATTCCATTTATTTCCCTTAAAAAACTCTTTAGTTGCTTTTGCAGTATGCTTCGGGTCATTGTCCATCTGCACTGTGAAGCGCCGTCCAATGAGTTCTGAAGCATTTGGCTGAATATGAGCCGATAATTTTGCCCGAAACACTTCAGAACTCATCCTGCTGCTTTTGTCAGCAGTCACATCATCAATAAATACAAGAGAACTAGTTCCATTGACAGCCATACATGCCCACGCCATGACACTACCACCACCATGCTTCACTGATGAGGTGGTATGCTTTGGATCATGAGCAGTTCCTTTCCTTCTCCATACTCTTCTCTTCCCATCACTCTGGTACAAGTTGATCTTGGTCTCATCTGTCCATAGGATGTTGTTCCAGAACTGTGAAGGCTTTTTTAGATGTTGTTTGGCAAACTCTAATCTGGCCTTCCTGTTTTTGAGGCTCACCAATGGTTTACATCTTGTGGTGAACCCTCTGTATTCACTCTGGTGAAGTCTTCTCTTGATTGTTGACTTTGACACACATACACCAACCTCCTGGAGAGTGTTCTTGATCTGGCCAACTGTTGTGAAGGTTGTTTTCTTCACCAGGGAATGAATTCTTCGGTCATCCACCACAGTTGTTTTCCGTGGTCTTCCGGGTCTTTTGGTGTTTCTGAGCTCACCGGTGTGTTCTTTCTTTTTAAGGATGTTCCAAACAGTTGATTTGGCCACACCTAATGTTTTTTCTATCTCTCTGATGGGTTTGTTTAGTTTTTTCAGCCTAATGATGGCTTGCTTCTTTGATAGTGACAGCTCTTTGGATCTCATATTGAGAGTTGACAGCAACAGTTTCCAAATGCAAATAGCACACTTGAAATGAACTCTGGACCTTTTATCTGCTCCTTGTAAATGGGATAATGAGGGAATAACACACACCTGACCATGGAACAGCTGAGCAGCAAATTGTCCCATTACTTTTGGTCCCTTGAAAAGTGGGAGGCACATATACAAACTGTTGTAATTCCTACACCGTTCACCTGATTTGGATGTAAATACCCTCAAATTAAAGCTGAAAGTCTGCAGTTAAAGCACACTTTGTTCATTTCATTTCAATTTCCATTGTGTTGGTGTATAGAGCCCAAAAGATTAGAATTGTGCCGATGTCCCAATATTTATGGACATGACTGTATAATCGTCTGTTACCACAGCCTTTAGAATATGTTATAGTTCTTGGAATGTCCCTTTAATATAGAGAAAGACCAGATTGTCCTGTTAGATGGTGTATATAATAAACATATAAATAGCAACGGTTAGCACAGGGTAAAAGTGTATTTTAGCGTATTTTATTATTTGCCGTTTTGTTCAGTTGTGATTTAAGCAAAATAACTAACTCATATAATATTTGTCTTACCTAGAATGTGGGAGTAAAAGTGTATTTTAGCGTATTTTATTATTTGGAGTTAGTTATTTTGCTTATTGTGCCACTTAATTACACCTGAACGGAATGGCAAATAATAAAATACGCTTTTACCTAGCACAGTATATGTTATTATATATAACATACATGTTCTCCTTAAAAGAGAATACTTGTAAACAAGTACAGGGTATGTGCACATTTAATCGTTTATTAGAGTTATGTTTGTCTTGACCTAGTCACTTTTTGAGCTAAAGGTTTGAATTGATCAATATTTAGGGTATCTTCAGACAGGAGTAACAGAGTATATCTTCAATTAATGCATTGAGCTTTCTCCTATCTTCTTATGCTGGCCCTGTATACATCACAGGGGAGTATTTTGAAGGCTTTGTCCCTGCAGTCAGGGTATTTCCAGGATGAAATTCAGTTCCTCTTATTTAAAGAGCAGCTTAACATAGCCTCACAAAGCAAACCAATGCAGGGACAATGGCACACAGGAAATTACTGAGCAGAGGAGGCAATAACTAGCAGAGCAGTCACATAATCTACTGCATGAGAGGGGGCTGTTATATCATGGGGCCATCCGAGGGAGCAAATCCTCTTCCTATGTCTCCCTACTTGTAATCTGTTAATAAACATGATCTGTCCATGAATGCATAGGTAGCCATGCATGTTCAGCTGATCTACATTTGCTTATGTAAGCACTCTATGAGAGATATAATGGATGCAATAAGTGCAGCAAACTATTCGATGATAAATGAGAATCCATATTTCAAAACAATAATCAGCACTTTAGCATGTCTGAAATGACTGCATGAAATCTACACCAGGCACCATCCAGCAAAGAATTATGGTTTGCAGTAAAACAGGTGTCCATTACTGGCCCTCCAGCATTTGTTGAACTAAAGCTCTCACATATTTCTGCTAGGCAATAGGATTTATTCACAAAACATCAAATTGTAGCGAATTGGAAAATGAACTGCAAAATGTTGACAAAAATTGAAGCTGTGACAATAGTGGAATTGGAGAATGTTTCCAAATCATCAGATTTTGCTAAATGTTTTAATTCGATTTACATTTCACTTCCATTCCATATTTAGTGCATAAACCCAAATGAGTTGTTCAGTCTGCTTGCACTTAAAGTATCATATGCCGACTTCAAACCAGTTAAAGGACCACTATAGTGCTAGGAAAACATACTCGTTTTCCTGGCACTATAGTGCCCTGAGGGTGCCCCCACCCTCAGGGACCCCCTCCCGTCCGGCTCTGGAAGGGGGAAAGGTGTAAAAACTTACCTTTTTACCAGCGCTGGGTGGGGAGCTCTCCTCCTTCTCTCCTCCTCCGTTCCGCCCCGTTGGCTGAATGCGCACGCGCGGCAAGAGCTGCGCGCGCATTCAGCCGGTCGCATAGGAAAGCATTCATCCATGCTTTCCTATGGACGCTGGCGTGCTCTCTCTGTGAAAATCACAGTGAGAAGCACGCAAGCGCCTCTAGTGGCTGTCAATGAGACAGCCACTAGAGGATTAGGGGGAAGGCTTAACCCATTAATAAACATAGCAGTTTCTCTGAAACTGGAAGGACCTGGCACCCAGACCACTTCATTAAGCTGAAGTGGTCTGGGTGCCTAGAGTGGTCCTTTAAGCATTTTATAACACTGAATATGACGCATTCTTACACTTTATAAATGAACAAATATGGTCCTCTCATATTAAATGTGGGCCCTTTTAGCAAACATTAATGCTAGAAAACAAATCTATGAACTTTTTAGTCAGTGAAGTTAGTCTACTTTTACTAACAACATACATATGTAGTCCTTGCTTGCAGTTTCATGGTTTTACCTCAAATCTAACAATACACATGAACTCAAAAGGAGTGCTATAATACTGTGGTAAATTGACTTAAAAATTATTTCTTTGTGAGTTAAGAACCGAACTGCAAAAATATTTTTCAAAACAGGTTTTAAAAAACTCTTTTGAATTGGATATTTTATTCCTATAGCTTGGCTAATTTAACCCAAAGTTTAACCATAGTTCTAAGCTTACTACAGTTCAATTTTATAGGAAAGTATTGGGAGGCTAAAACGCAATGTGGCGCCAATCAGCATCTGTTCATAGAGATGTTGAATCAATGCATCTATATGGAGCATTTAGCATCTACATGCAGAGCGTGGAGACACTGAACGTAGATGCTGCACACTGTGCACACTGGACTAGGAAGCAATTCTAGTGACTGTCTGAGTGACACTATTGTTTACCTCTACTGACTACTACCCTGGGGACTTCCATGGAGGTCTGATGTTTTAGCTTTATTTCCTGTTACTTTGTGTGTAGCATATTCCCTCATTTGCATGTACCATACCTGGTTCAAAGACAAATCACTCAATACAGATAAAATAGTTTGTTCTGATTTGGTAAATAACTCAAATGCATAGGATTTACTTATATTGTTTTCTAGTTCCAGGTTACATAAACTAAGCAGTAAAACTTTGTCTTAAAGCAGGTTTTGTTTCAATATTTGGTCTTACTAGCTGTTATGAAAGGCATTTAGGCTACACAGAACCATTTATCTTTAAAATGTTTTTGATAACTCATTTATGTTAATGTTAAAGGAACACTAACACAAACGTGTATTCCTGACTCTGTAGTGTTAAAAACACTATCTAGACCCAACTACGTATAGTAAAATCTTAACTTTATTCCAATCTGCTGGGGCCTCTGACCCTGAGCTGCCTCCTTGGCTGACATTATCAGAAGTGATGATCTCAGCCAATCACAATGTTTTCCCATAGGAAAGCATTTGAGTGGCTAAAATGGTAAATTCTGATGATCTCAGCCAAGGAGGCAAGTCGGGGGGCGAAGCCAAACACCATCTTGGCCAATCAGCATCTCCTCATAGAGATGCATTGAATCACTGTATCTCTACAGGGAAAGTTCAGTGTCTTCATGCAGATGGTGCGTCTGAGGAGTGGCCACTGGAGGTGTCCCTAGGCTGTAATGTAAACACTGCCTTTTCTCTGAAAATACAGTGTTTACTGCAAAAGACCTGCAGAGACATGCAATACTCACCAGAATAACTACATTAAGCTGTAGTTGTTCTGGTGACTATAGTTTCCCTTTTAACAAGGGTCATGTTGTTACATATCATGCTGCTATTTTATAACACATTAAACAATTGTGGTACTTTACTATTTCTCAAACACACACAGTATTTGATATTCAACATTATTATTTGATAAGTGCAAGATAATACATCTTGGACGTAAAAAAACCAAGGGCACATAATATTTGATAGAGTCCTAACGTCAACATCTGAGGAAAGGGATCTAGGGGTGATTATTTCTGATGACTTAAAGGTAGGCAGAGAATGTAATAGAGCAGCAGGAAATGCTAGCAGAATGCTTGGTTGTATAGGGAGAGGTATTAGCAGTAGAAAGAGGGAAGTGTTCAAGCCATTGTACAGAACACTGGTGAGACCTCACTTGGAGTATTGTATGCAGTACTGGAGACCGTATCTTCAGAAAGATATTGATAATTTAGAGAGAGTTCAGAGAAGGGCTACTAAACTGGTTCATGCATTGCAGGATAAAACTTACCAGGAAAGGTTAAAGGATCTTAACATGTATAGCTTGGAGGAAAGAAGAGACAAGGGGAATATGATAGAAACATTTAAATACATAAAGGGAATCAACACAGTAAAGGAGGAGACCATATTTAAAAGAAGAAAAACTACCACAACAAGGGCATAGTCTTAAATTAGAGGGGCAAAGGTTTAAAAATAATATCAGGAAATATTACTTTACTGAGAGGGTAGTGGATGCATGGAATAGCCTTCCAGATGAAGTGGTAGAGGTTAACACAGTAAAGGAGTTTAACCCCTTAAGGACTGGACTGTTTTTGCGATGTTGTACATTTGCGACCAGGCATATTTTTACACTTTTGTGGTGTTTGTGTTTGGCTGTAATTTTCCGCTTTCTCATTTACTGTTCCCATACAAATTATATATTGTTTTTTTCAGGACAAAAGGGGCTTTCTTTACATACCATTATTTATATAATCTCATGTATTTTAATTTAAAAAAAATAAAAAAATATGATGAAAAATTGAAAAAAATACATGTTTTTTGACTTTTACTTGAAAAATCTTTTACTCATCTACAAAAGCGAATGAAAAAAACTGCTAAATAGATTCAAAATTTTGTCCTGAGTTTAAAAATACACAGTGTTTACGTGCTTTTTTGCTTTTTTTTGCATGTTATAGGGCTATAGGTACAAGTAGGATATTGCGGTTTCAAAACATACATTTTTCAAATTTATCAATAGTGACATTGTAACACTATTATCTGTCATAAATCTCTGAATAACACCCCACATGTACATATTTTTTTTAAAGTAGACAACCCAGGGTATTCAATATGGGGTATGTCCAGTCTTTTTTAGTAGCCACTTAGTCGAAAACACTGGCCAAAGTAAGCATTCATATTTGTTTGTGTGTGAAAAAAGTAAAAAAACTAAATTGAACGCTAATTTTGGCCAGTGTTTGTGACCAAGTGGTTACTAAAAAAGACTGGACATACCCCATTTGCAATACCTTGGGTTGTCTTCTTTTGCAAATGGTATGCCATCATGGGGGTAATTCTCATTCCTGGGCTACCATACGCTCTCAAAGGCAACGTAACCAACCTGGCCATTTTCAATGTAAAAATATTTGACCCATATATTTGACCTTGTAACTTTCAAAAATGCTATAAAACCTGTACATGGGGGGTACTGTTTTACTCGGGAGACATCGCTGAACACAAATATTAGTGTTTAAAAACTGGAAAACGTATCACAACAATTATATCATCAGTAAAAGTGCTGTTTGTGTGTGAAAAATGCAAAAAAAGTCACTTTCACTGACAATATCATCGCTGTGATATGTTTTACTGTTTTGAATCACTAATATTTGTGTTCAGCGAAGTCTCCCGAGTAAAACAGTACCCCCCATGTACAGGTTTTAGGGTGTCGTAGAACGTTACAGGGTAAAATACAGTGCTAGCAAATTAAATTCTCTGGAATTTCGGCCTGGGTTGGCAGGCAGGTCCCTCAAATTGCAATCAATAAAATTACTGAATTATGTAAAAATATTACATAAATACGCACGTAGAATTTAAATATATATGCATATTTATATATTTGAAGTCTACGTGTATATTTATATAATTATTTATGTAATTTTGTATATGGACATATGTATATTTCGTATAATTTTTATTTATTTATATATACATAGATATATATACAAATTCATTCTAAGTGTATTTTGATATAAATATATATATATTAATTTTAAAATACAGTTAGAATAAAATTTCATATAGCTATATAATTTTTTTTTAATTTTTTATTATTATTTAAAAAAAAATTTATTTAATTTAAATTACTTATTTATATTTTATAATAATATATATATACAATATATATAGTTATTATATATATTATATATATACGTGTGTAATTTAATTATAAGTGTATTTTTATATTAATATAAGTACATATTAATATAAAAATACACTTAGTATGACATTATATATTTGATATATAGACATATATTATACTGATATAATATATGTCTATATATCATATATAAACATATATAATTATTATTATTTTTTTATTAACATTAACTTTATTTTTTTTTATTGATTTTACACTAGCAGGGAGACTGCCTGTCAGCACAGACAGTCCCCCTGCAGGCAGACACATGGACACCTATTGTGACCATGTGATCGCTGTGTTAAGCGATCACATGGCCACAGGGGTCCTAATTCAGTGTGGGGAGACTGTCTGGGCTGCAGGCAGTCTCCCCACAACCGGAGCCACGCTGATCGCCGCCGGGGGAACGACGGCGATCAGGTAAGTACCTCTGACCGTCAGGACGGTTCAGGACCGTCATCGGTCGGCAACGCAAAAATGCCGATGACGGTCCTGAATCATCCTGGGTCGTTAAGGAGTTAAGCATGCGTGGGATAGGCATAAGGCTATCCTAACTATAAGATAAGACTAGGGCGTAATGAAAGTATTTAAAAATTGGGCAGACTAGATGCAGTCACATTCTAGGTTTCCCTATGTTTCTAAGTGGTCATGGTGCCTGGAGTACACGATTTAACCCCTTAAGGAACAAACTTCTTGAATAAAAGGGAATCATGACATGTCACACATGTCATGTGTCCTTAAGGGGTTAAAGCATTACGGCAACCAAAAAACAATGTTTTAAAGGGATTCTCTAGTGTCAGGAAAGAAAACCCCCTACCTCCTGCACCCAATCCCACGTCGCTGAAGGGGTTTTAACCCCTTCAGTCACTCTCCTGAATCCACCACCAATGTCCCTCAGCGCTGGGTCAGGCTCCACCCACGCTCCTCCCCCACCAACGGGGGAGACCTAATATGCATCCTATGGGGATTCTGGTGACGCTGGAGGTCGAGTATGTCCAGTGTTGTTTTGTCGACCAAAAGTCGCCTAAGAAGCTGTAAGTCCCTTGAGTGGCTGTCTGGTACACAGCCACTAGAGGTGGAGTTAACCCTGCAATGTAATTATTGCAGTTTATAAAAAAAACTGCAATAATTACAATTGCAGGGTTAAGAGTAGTGGGAGTTGGCACCCAGACCACTCCAATGGGCTGAAGTGGTCTGGGTGCCTGGAGTGTCCCTTTAAGAAAAAGCTGGTTTTGGTTAGAGAAAGCCTTCCTATTCGGGTCCTCCACCTTCTGGAGTGGTTGCTCAAAAAAAAAAAAGGTTTGCTGTGGGATAGCTGCCATTGACTCATATCAATAAAATACGGTGAGCAGGAGTAGTTTAGTTAGAGTGCTAAAGTATCCACATAAAAAGCCAATGAATTACAATAAGTCACTTTACAGTTTGACTGACAAATAAGAATGGATATAAAGGTAAACATTTGCTGAAAGCGCTTAGACAATTTTAACAATTGTTTTTAAAATGTGGCAGGTTATTTTCTTTTCATGATTTAGCGAATATTTGGCAACTACATGATAAACAGAACTAGCCTATAAGTAGTGCCAATGGGGCCCTAAGAATCAGGGAACACCTACATGGGGGGCAAACTCTCACAGCCGTCTTTTGAAAAAGTGACACGCACCTCAAGGAACAATGCAGGACCCATTGCCAGCACCGCGAGGGTCATACAGACACACTCCGGAAGTGACGTCTTATCACATCCGGTCTCACATCACATGCTGCCTTCCCTAGTAATGCACCGAGCTGTGAAGCTGGGCAAGGACGTATGGCTGCCACTGGCACAGACAGAGGCTGTTCCTTTCCTCCAACTCAGTAAGGTAAGCAGTGGAGAGTAGCAAGACACTGGGGTGTAGAGGAAGAGATGGTAAGGGGAACAGGTTAAATGGAAGAACTAGAATAGCACAAGACGGGGAATTTGGAGGAGGAAAGCTTGGGCCAGAAGTTAAAAAAACATGGGGAGTATGAGGAAGAATGCTAAGAAAGAGGCTGCTTGGAATAGAAGGGTATGTAGGGGAACTTGAGGTAGATGAGTATGATGGGAAGCTTGGGGTAGAAGGGTATGTAGGGGAACTTGGGGTAGGTGGGTATGATGGCAAGCTAGGGGTAGAAGGGTATATAGGGGAACTTAGGATAGAAGGGTAAGATGGGGGGCTTGGGGTAGAAGGGTATGAAGGGGAGCTTGGGCTGGAAGGGTATGATGAAGACTTGGGTAGAAGGATATGATGGGTGGCTTGGGGTAGAAGTGTATGTAGGCGAGCTGGGGTAGAAGTGCATGAAGGGGAGTTTGGCATAGAAGGGTATGTAGGGGCGTATGGTGTAGAATGGTGTGACGGGGGCTTGGGTAGAAATGTATGGAGGTGGGCTTGGGGTACAAGGGTATGTATAGGAGTTTTGGCTGGAAGAGTATGATGGGGAGCTTGGGGTATAAGGTTATAATGGGGGGCTTGGGATAGAATGGTAAGACGGGAGGCTTGGGCTGTAAGGGTATGATGGGTGGCTTGGAGTAGAAGTGTATGTAGGGGAGTTTGGCATTGAATGGTATGTAGGGGAGTTTGTTGTGATGGAGGCTTGGGTAGAAGGGTGTGATGGGGGCTTGGGGTTGAAGTATATGTAGGGGAGCTTGGGGTAGAAGGGTATAACAGGGAGAACTCCTGGAGTGGAAAGGTAAGGCGGGGGAGCATGGAGGAAGGATAGGGTAGAGATACAAGGCCTGTAAAAAAGAGTTGAACATGTGGGAAACAGACTGGTGGTTGCAAAAATATAGACCTAACTTATTTAGACCACAACTAATGCAATGCTTTGCCAACCTTCCATTCTGCCAAAACATAAGGAGTGTTTTGAGGAAATTACATTGTGGACTCTAACTGGCGTAATATATTGAACAATGAATGGATTTTAAGATGTGGGGAATGAATTTGAGGAAGTTAATATGGGGGGAAATATCTTGGGACAAATTAATTGGGGCTATGATAAAGGGGATATAAATCTGAAGACTAGTACTAGAGATGTAGGAAGAACTGTAATGTTACATATGCACCAAAGCACAGTCACAGTAGGGTGGAAATGTACAGGGTAATGAGTGGAATCAGAATTAGGAAAATTCAATTAAATATGGAAGTTTCCTTTTAGGTGGAGTTTAGGTGTATATAGCAGGGAGTTAGCATTTCATTATTGGACCTCGGTAGCACAATGTCTTGGGCCTGCGCTGCATACAAGTCCCAAACCTTTTACATACGTGAATAAAAAACAATACTCTGAAATTTAAAAGATATTTATTTTAGGTTTTATTGTCAGTATGTAATATAGTGTGTCATGCACTACCAATGTAGTTCTCCAAAAGGAAGTGTCTAGGACAATGTCTTCTATTCCAGAGTAGTATACGCTTTTAAACATTAATATGTCAGTATAATGTACTGTAACAGATGATACGTTCATTTAAAATTATAGAACATAAACATATTTCTGCATTATGGATTACCTTTAATTTTTAATATTTTCAGTTTTAAAGATGCACAACCTTGCTTTCCTTAATAAATATTTTAGCTTTTCTAAAGGGGTTTAAATTATCTGAAAAGCCCCAGTCCCTGTATTCTTGAAAACTCCCTGATCTAATAATAAAGATAATCTAAATATCCCAGACCCATAGTGGCATAATTTTTGTCAGCCTCCTAAAATATACACAGAGGTTATTCGCACATTATTAGGTAGTGTGAGGTAAGACAGGGCTGCAATGCAATTAAACTCAATAATGTGTGTTGTGAATGAGGGTTTCACAGGACTGTAGAATAATAAAAAAACACATGACTTTTTATTGCTTATGAGTCCTATGATATCCTTCTTTTACTCTTATTCACATCTAACATTATTGCGAGCTTTATTTCCACATAGTTCTTTCAAACACTGATACACACTGCACCTTACTTTAAGTTGTTTTGCTGTGGAGGTTTGTTGAAATTTCCAACACTGCACCTTAGATTACGTTTCGTTGCTTTGGAACTCTGTTGAACACTCATACAAACTCCAGCTTGTGTGTTGTATTTTTCTCGTGCAGCAGTGGTCAAACACTCCTGCATACTGCACGTTACTGTAAGTTATACTGATGTGGAATTTATGCAAAAATTTGTACAAACTGCATCTTACTTTAAGTTTTAATGTTGTAGAGCTTCAGCAAACATTCCTACACACTGCATGATGCTGTGAGTTTTAGAGCTATTAAAGGGACATTATAGTCACCAAAACAACTTTAGCCTAATGAAGCCTTTTAGGTGTATAGATCATGACGCACTATATCCTCTTATTTATACAACTCTAGTAACACCTCCCTGCAAGTGACTTGCACAGGCTTCCTAAATACTTCCTGCAAAGAATCATCTAATGTTTATACTTCTTTTATTGCACAGTCTGTTTAATTTAGAATTTCTTATCTCCTGCTATATTAATAGCTTGCCTTCTGTATGTGATGTAATGTTCACTTTACAGAGTAGGAGATAAAACATCTGGATTAAGTTAACACCTGATTGAAAATGAAACCATGTTTTTTTTTCATGAAGGCCGTGTCATTCACAGCCAGGGGAAGTGTGGTTTGGGCAGCATAAAGAAAAACCAAAGAGATTTAACTCCTAAATGGCAGAGAATTGAGCAGTGAAACTTAAGATGCATGATCTACACACAAAAAAAATGCTTCTTTAAGCTAAAGTTGTTTTGCTGACTATATTGCCCCTTTAAGTTCTGTGAACTATTAGTTTTATTGATGTAGAGCACTGCAATAACACGAACACAGTATACATTACTCTGATTTTAACGGTGGTTTAAATTGTAAAGTACCTGTCACATCTCTAGGAAATACATAGTTGGAAAAATAAAACAGTAAAAAATGCCTTTAACTTTAAATTTAAAACAAAATTACATTTTACAATTTATTATAAATATTTAGCAAACAGCATCACACTCCAGTTCACTCCATGGCATTCATTGCAAATGAGGAGAAATAGAGATGTTAATTAATTTCTCCTCTTTTCTATATGTTTTTCTCTGTGCACATTACCATGGACAGTGCTTATAACAATGATTGAGAGGACTAAGATGGAGGCACCCAGTCACAGGACATAAACCTCTGAATTTCTTAATTTATTTATTTTTCACACCTCCCATGCATGTTTGTTAAATATAGAGGATAGATAAATTTAGTGTCAAATATCCTGAAAATCCTTAGAAATTTTCCTTTAATTACATGGAGCTCTGAGATTTTCTCATACACACTGCATATTACTGTGAATTTTCCTCAGGAGGAGCTCTGTTGTACACTCTTATCACATACATAGCATGTTACCATGAACTTTTTTTGCCAAAATATTCTGTGATAAATGCATGCACCACTCACTCCAATGAATTGCATTGCACTGTTATATATGAGAGATATAATACACATTTTAATTTTTTACTTTACATTCCATCTCTCAGTTTTACTGACATAAAAAAGTTGGCCCTGCTTAGCAAAACAGTTTGACACCCATCATAGGCTTTATCATTACTCCTCTATTCCTTCAAGGTTACGCCCACATCTGGTCTCTCCCTCGCAATAACAATCAAGATCAATGCCAAAGCAGGTGTGCTTCACTGACCAAGGGCAAAATTAAGCTTTTGTGTTCTTGCAATTCAAGACCTGAGCACTAGGGGAAGCAGAGAGGCTGGATCTGACATTAGCTTGAAATAAATCCAGCGCAACTCTGACTGATTTAACTGTTTCTCTGCCAAAGTGACCAGCCCACCAGCACATTGGAGACAAATTGAAATGCTTTACCTACTTAATTCTTATCAAGTCTCTTGCTCATCTCAAAGTATTCAATGGCTTGTCTTGGCAATGCATAGGTTCCACTGACCTACAGAATGAGTGGTCATTCTAGTGCGATAATGCATGGACCATTAAAACATGGAGATGGATTGTGTATGTATCAAATTACAATAATAAGCAGACATGAGATCATAACTCCCATTTATTAATTATAGCATTAAAATAAAATGCCTAATACTGCTGTCCCATCTAATATTAATAATAATCACATTGATCAGCAATCATAGAATATAAAAGGTACAATTATAATCATTCTGTCTAATTATTCTGTCATCTGTGTAATACTGTGTTTATGTAGTTTTATTTCACAACAGACCTCGATTTCATGCCACTATACAGTGCATCAAATTTACGCAGTGCACACACGTGTGTGTTGATACTGTCATCACATAAAATATAGACACTACAGACCTGTACATAGAGGAACCGCCTTCTACACACTGAGAGCTCTGTACTGCAATATACTACTGGCTCAGCTAAACAATAACAATATGATTTCATTGCAATCCATGTAATATCCATGCACATTTCACTGCAAATTAAAGTATGCATTGAATATCAAGCGACTGTATTGCTAGTGTCTGTGGAACTGTAAGGGTTAAAGTCGCATGTAATGTGCTGATAGATGGGTTAATACAGCAGAAGCCCATGCAGCTTGTCCTGTGTCCCATTTTTTTAGATAATTTATTGCCGTTTGGCACAATTCCCCCGCTGCTGGGAGACTTGTTGACACAGCCATGTGCTCTTGTACTAGACAGTATTACACACCCGGATGGAAGACAATGCTCAACCCTATCCAGTATTACTACAAAGAGATGTTATGATGAGGCTGTCATGGCAACAGAATACTCAAGCCAGTGCAGGCTAAGGGATACTTTCATTGCAAGATGCTGCAGAGCATTGTGCTGCACATGTCAGAAAGACACACCTGGGGCATGCAATGACACCAAATTTTTCATAGTATGTGAGCGAGACAATGCAGGATAAATTTAAATATACACTATGGGGTGTCAGACTTAGATTTTGAGAGTGTTCCCCTACGCAACTTTCCCTCTAGAATTATGAAAACATTGTTCTGTAATGTCTTATGCCACAAATACCCCCAATACAGTAAGAGCACTTTGGGAAAGTGGCTATGATGACCCCTGAGTCTTCTCTGTCTGTGTTCCCAAGCATTGGTTGCAAGCATGCTCTTGGAAACACAACTAATCTCCCATGTGAGGGGTGACTGTGCTAGCTATAGAGAATGATGTAAGGTGCTGTAACATTATTAAAATCACAAGAGTATGAGTTGAGAGAGGGATCAGAGGACCATTTACTTACCCATGATGGCCATGACAAGCCCCAGTGCCAATCCAAGGCACCAGCCGCTGCTTCCCTGAGCCATGGGATCACTATACGGAGTTAAAAAAAAACCCAAATCAGCCGAATTGCTGCAAGACGAGAAGCAGTCTGGAGAGTGCAGTCGCACAAAGAAAGATAGCCAGACAGGGGGGCTCAGTCACTCCTCACTGGGACAATTGGGAACATTTTTGCACCATATTTGCACATGCATTACAAAATGTCAGCATCCCCTTTGCTTCTACAGACCCATCCGAGTGAGTGAGTGTGTGTGTGTTCATTGAACCAGCAGCTCCCAGGTTCCCCCCCCCCACCACCACCACCCTCCTCCCTCTCAACACAGTTCTCCTGAGGCCCTTTCTGGGGAACAAAAGACCAGCCAGTGCTTTCTGCCAGTGGACTTTTTAAGCAAGTGATCCCCACGCTTTTAAACTGCGGGCGTGTGGATTTCATTGGGGAGGGACTCAAAATAAACCCTCTACCTCCGTTTCCCCTTAAATCTTGTCAGATCATCTCAACCTTTTCTCTCCTCTTTATTGACATCGAGCAACTGCTCCTGTAATAAATATCTAAGGCGATGCTCTCCAAATAATACCTAGGCACAATATAGGCTGGAGAAGTCAGTGCGGAGATGATGCCCAGACACTTTAGCGCAGGGAAAAGGTTTGAGCTAGTTTGACTTATTTCAAATGGACAGAACAAAGGGATAGTTTTTTGTTCTAGAGAGGGTAACATGAACAGACACAGAATGCAGGAGAGAAAATAAACACAGAACCTATCAGAGACAGCTAGAGAAAAAATAAAAACAGGACAGGGAATAGAAAGAAAGTATGAAATGGTAAAATAAAGAGAGATTTAGAGAGTAAAAGATGGGATTGTAGATTCTCGGGGATTGGGAAGAGATAGGAAAGAAGATTGGGAATATAATGATTGTGTAATTTAGAAGATTCTTGTACAGTAAACAGAGGAAATTCATAAAAAGGAACATTATTGGCATCCAGACCACTTCATCTCAATGTCTTGCCTCCTTCCCCTTTCCGTTTTTACCCTGGAAGAATGGCAGTGTTTGCATTGCAGGGTTAATTGCCTCTAGTGGCAGTCATACTGATAGCCACTAGAGGCGCTTCTGCCGAAATAGTGTAATAGAGTAATACCCAAATACAGTAATACCCAAATATTCAAACCTTCTACACCACATGTAAAAAAGTACAAAACAAAATGTGTGCATATATATATATAATATATATATATACAAAAAGTGAAAAATCTCTTGCACTCACGCTTAAATGTCCCTTAGTTGCCGGGTGTTAAATAGCCAGGGCTCCAGTATCCATATATCCAAAGAGGTAGCAGCACTCACGGGGTTAAAAGGTCCAATCTTTATTTTAAATCTTTAAAATCACGATCAACGTTTCAGTCCTACATCCAGGACTTTCATCAGGATCAATACATGCCATTATATACATCCATACATATATATAATGCCATTCTTATAAATGATTGGTATTATGCTGCAGCTTCAGAGGAAACGGACCACTGGCTCAGTGCTTTCAAGGAAAAGGGTCAGTAAAGCTGATGAAGCTGAAATTTTGGAAAGCTGAAAGATGGGCTCCTGTATGTTCTTTGGGCAGACACTGAATGAATGTTTGATATGTATGCACTAGATCAGAAGTATACAAATCATTATTTCAGTGTGACCAGACCAGAGCTGCAAAAGCAGCCGTGTATGTGGAAGTCATTGATGACTTTCAATTGTAGCTGCTCTTCGATTCCAGATAACATATGGGGAAAATATATCACCCCGGATTCTGCAGGTAAAGAAAATCTATGTTTTGTTATTAATGTGGCAGTATTCTATTTCTCGCCTCATTGTACCAAATAAACCATTAAATATACCAGTCATGGTGCACACAAATTTAAATAAACTTAATGTACAACACATTGCAATTATACACCCTGTTCCAAATTATTATGCAAATTCTATTTAAGTGTCACAAAGATGAAATATTTTGTTTTTCAGTTTAACTCATGGATGGCATTGTGTCTCAGGGCTCTTTTGATCACTGAAAACAATCTCGGACACCTGTGATAATTAGACTGCCAGGTGAGCCCAATTTAAAGGACCACTCTAGGCACCCAGACCACTTCAGCTTAATGAAGTGGTCTGGGTGCCAGGTCCTGCTAGGGTTAACCCATTTTTTAATAAATATAGCAGTTTCAGAGAAACTGCTATGTTTATGAATGGGTTAAGCCTTCCCCCTAATCCTCTTGTGGCTGTCTCATTGACAGCCACTAGAGGCGCTTGCGTGCTTCTCACTGTGATTTTCACAGTGAGAGCATGCAAGCATCCATAGGAAAGCATTGTAAATGCTTTCCTATGCGACGGGCTGAATGCGCGCGCAGCTCTTGCCGCGCGTGCGCATTCAGCCCAGGAGGAGGAACGGAGGAGGAGAGCTCCCCGCCCAGCGCTGGAAAAAGGTAAGTTTTTAACCCTTTCCCCCTTCCAGAGCCGGACGGGAGGGGGTCCCTGAGGGTGGGGGCAACCTCAGGGCACTATAGTGCCAGGAAAACGAATATGTTTTCCTGGCACTATAGTGGTCCTTTAAAGAAAAACTACTAAAGGAGGGTGTTCCACATTATTAAGCAGAGCACCATTTTCATCCAATATGGGGAAGAAAAAGGATCTCTCTGCTGCCAAAAAGAGTGAAATAGTTCAATGCCTTGGACGAGGTATGAAAATATTAGATATTTCACGAAAACTTAAGCGTGATCATCGCACTATTAAGAGATTTGTGGCTGATTCAGAGCACTGATGGGTTCGTGCAGATAAAGGCACATTGAGGAAGATTTCTGCCAGATCCATGCATCGGATCAAGAGAGCAGCTGCTAAAATACCATTACATAGCAGCAAACAGATATTTGAAGCTGCTGGTGCCCCTGGAGTCCAACTGACATCAAGATGTAGAGTCCTCCAGAGTCTTGCAACTGTGCATAAACCTTCTATTCGGCCACCACTAAGCAATGATCACAAGCAGAAACGGCTGCATTGGGCAGAAAAATACATGAAGACTAATTTTCATACAGTCCTGTTCACTGATGAGTGCCGTGCAACACTGGATGGTCCAGATGGATGGAGTAGTGGATGGTTGGTGGACGGCCACCCTGTTCCAACAAGGCTGCGACGTTAGCAAGGCGGTGTTAGAGTCATGTTTTGGACCGGAATCGTGGGAAGAGAGCTGGTCGGCTCCTTTAGGGTCCCCGAAGGTGTAAAGATGACCTCTGCAAAGTATGTAGAGTTTCTGACCGACCACTTTCTTCTCTGGTACAGAAGGAAGAATTATGCTTTCCGTAATAAAATCATCTTCATGCTGCAAAGAATACATCTGCATCAATGGCTGCTATGGGGATAAAAGGAGAGAAAGTCATGGTGTGGCCTCCATCCTCCCCTGACCTCAATCCTATTGAGAACCTTTGGAGCATCCTCAAGCAAAAGATCTATGAGGGTGGGAGGCAGTTTACATCCAAACAGCAGCTCTGGGAGGCTATTCTTACATCTTGCAAACAAATGCAAGCAGAAACTGTCCAAAAACCCACAAGTTCAATGGTTGCAAGACGTGTGAAGCTGCTATCAAATAAGGGGTCCTATGTTAAAATGTAACGTGATCTGTTAAAATGTTTACAAAGTTAAAATGTTGTTATAAGTTTGATTGAAATAGCTTTTGATTTCAGTAAATATGCTGCAAACACAACAAATGACAATTTTCAGTTCTTTACAACCTATAAAGTGTTTTGAAACTTACTGTGCGTAATAATTTGGAACAGTGCATTGTAAGTTTTTTATGTTTAAAACAAAATACTGTTATCATTATGTTTGTTCAATAAAATTTAAATTGTACTCTTAATAGTTGATGAAATGATAATTATGCTGACTGTTATTTACATAATTTATTTAGGTAAATGAGACAAATATAATTTGCATAATAATTTGGAACAAGGTGTACATTGTGCTGGAAGAATTGTTAGCAAATCTATAGATGTTGTAGTATGTATATATATAACATGCAAGATCCAACTTGAACACTCACAAAATGTATAGTTTTTATAAAAACATCTGACTTTGACAAAATAATGGGGATTTAGTTAACATAGATGGTCATACATTGCATAAGCCTGCCACAACGTCAATGTATCCATGTTTCTGCAGGTTCTATTCTAGCAATGCCAATAGCACTGCTAGGGGGGAAATTATACTAGTAAAACTCACATTAGCCCTGCATCATGGCTCTAGCTGGTGAGTTTTAACATCTTCTTAAGGAGACACTAACAGCACCCAGACCTTTTTTATCTCCACCCTCTCCTACCCCAGTTTTAACCCTATAAGTGAAAACATTGCCTTTCTGCAAGGTTTAAATGTTTCTATTGGCTGTCACTCAGACAACCACTAGCAGTGCTTCCTCACAGAGACCATCTGAATAGCATGGCATTTTGCTTTGCATGCGCACTAGCCTCCCAATGGTTTCCTATGGGAATCTCGATGATCTCCGGGATGGCAGCACAGATTCAGGCGCTGCGGGGAAGAAAAGGTAAATAAACTACCTTTTTACTTCCTAAATGGCCACCTGGGCACTAATGCGTTAGGAATTCACATTTGTATTTCTAACGCTATAGTGTTCATTTAAGTAGCATAGTATACAATTTATCACTAGAATAAAGGGTTCATCCCATTAGGTGATGATATCTCTTAAAAGTAATTCTTCATGACAGGTTCTTTTTAATAATGCATCCACTCTGTATCTGCTTCATTATCTGAATTTTGTTTCTTCTGGAATTCTTAAAGAAGAATGTTCTTGATGTTCGAGCAGCAATGTTACTTGCCGTATTCAACCTGGACAAATTTTATTATATTAATTTCAAGCATATTTGTATGGGACTGTGCAGTTTGCATTCCATTACGCATTGTCAGATTGATTTTCCAGAACCACCATGGCTTTCTGGAAATGTAGCATCTACATTGGCAGTTCCCAACCTTTTTGGGACCGAGGCACAGTTTAATGGGAAATATTTCCAACACAATACAATAACTCCCCTCCTTGTGAAAGAGTTGTTACAAGGAGGGGGAATCTGGGGAACATAGACAATAAAAACCCAGAGCCTTCTGCCTGCATTGATTGTAGTATGCAAATATATGCAAATGCTCAAAATGTTTAGCTTCATCATTGAGGCAATGCACATAACCGCAACAAAGTAGTCTTCAGCCAACAGATGGCGTTCCACCAAAGTACACCTAGGAGGTTACAGTGTTTCAGCTAAACTGGTCTGGGCCATACAGGGCTCATAGTCACAGGGCAAGAATCTAGCTCCCAAGCCCCTCCACAGAGTCTAATTTATGCTTAGACTGTACCAGATGACTGTCGTTTGTAAGGCACATTTAGCAGAAGAGGGGGGATGCTTCTGTAACAAAAGTAAACTACATAAGAAATTAATTATTCCAGATCACAGAGTGGCTATTCTGTAGAAGAAATATTTCTTACTTGTACTTTTTCATGTGCGTCTGGCTCTGTTCTTGTCTTCTAAATTACAGAATTTAAAGACATGTAACATTGATTTTATATTTGAAAGCCTGTTTGGTGAACAAGCCTTAAATGAATCAAGAATATTACACCATCTATTCCTTGCCTGTTTTTGTCTATTCGATTTGGAAGTGGGTCATGACAATATGTTATCTCTGGCCTCAAAGAATACGAGAAATACAGGCAAGACTGACCATCTTCCACATGCTTACTAGACTTTTAGTTATTATGAGTAATAGTAAAATGTGTGGATATTATTAGAGGTTTATTGTTTGTTTGTTTTTTAGGGGAGTGGTAGTTGATTGTAACATTTACTTTTTTGTTTCTGTGGTACCATTTATGTGTTTAATGTCATTGTATTTCTTTGAAATCAAAAACCAATAAATAAATAAATAAAATAAAAAAGTAGATATGTAACTGGATAAAGAATGGCTATGATTCTTGAGGCATTGTTTACCTGTAAAAGGATTCCAAACTCAGAATAGGAAGATGGCTTAAGGTAATGAATATGAAGAATCATCTAGTTAGGTAGGGCTTTGTTTGTTTGATTCTTCCTTCTCATAATCCGACACTGATTATCCCTTCATAAATCCAGATTTAATTATCAAACTTTTTGTCCAGATATTACCCCAACCAGCCATCCTTGAAATGTTCTAGCCTCTCCTTTTTCACTAAATATTGACAATATTGTCATTATTTCGTCTGATATTCACACTGTAAATCGTTTTTTGCTTCTCCCCAGGATACTGATTGGGTTTGGCACAGTGGGTTTTTTTTTTTTAATTTCTTTTTATTGAGGAAAATATTTCTCGGCTTCGACAGTATGCAAGATAACCAGTGTTGTATCGGTACACGCAGGTATCATCATACAAAAAGAAAGCGGCCCGATCCTCCTTCTCCTACAGAGCACCACAATTGTGGAATGACCTCCCGCACAATTTAAAATCTTCCCTAAGCTTAAAGTCCTTTAAGAGATCCCTCTCTACTTACCTCAAAACAGAATGCACGTGTCATGGTTGATTATATATTTCCTGCCTGTTCTATGTTAAATTTTGTATTTATTGTGTATTAATATTGTTTTTGTATTTTATTGTACCCTATTGTAACAATGCAATGATTTGTGGACTCAGGACATACTTGAAAACGAGAGAAATCTCAATGTAGCTTTCCTGGTAAAATATTTTATAAATAAATAAATGTGTTTATTGTGGAGTGCTGTGGGACATTCAAGTCCCCAGTATCAATAAGTCAAAAGTATGTATTCCTAATTCTATAGTATCCCAGCCCCTAGTTAGATCCAGGACCTCCCTTTTTGCCATGTAAAAAAAATTATTAACGTTTTTACTACCTTTTTTCCAGCACCAAGACTTACTGAATGCTGCCACCTTGGGGGTGGGGCTTGCCTACAGACCGAGTAGGACGCAGGCTAGAGGAGGTCTGCAGCAAAATACAATTTGTCAGCAATTTATTTGAGATTATTAACACCATTAAGCTGCAATACTCGGCTGGACGGTTCCCAGAACACATTGTTCACCGGAGGCAAGCATTTTCTCCTGAAACAGGAGCATTAATTGGAGGCTTTACCCACTGCGGCCTGCTCGCTACCACGAGGCAGGGGAGGCAGCCGGTCCCTTGTTTTGCTTCAGCCTGTGCATTGCCTGAAGCCCTGTCACCCCCCCTTTTGGACCGGTGGGGGTCATCCCGGTCCACACTGATCTGCTTTAAGAATCTCTTGACGTATTACAAGCTGGCTAAGCTCTTTATTTCTGCTTCACACAAAATGGTTGTTGAAACTCACGATGAGCTGAAGCATGTCGGGATGGGTGATCCCCGTCCAAGATCCATACAGGACTTTCTTGATGATTTTGACCAAATTTGCCTAGCATTTTGGCAGAAACTGGAAGGCAGAAAGAGCCTGCACGAATATGGTGCTTCTGTTACGCAGCACTCACCCCTCCTGCCCACACACTCACCTGCTATGGAGCTGCAGGGGTATCCCCAACTCAAATTATCTGCTGGTGAATCTCTTGATGGTACCAAGCGGGAACCCCCCGACTAACTACAGGAGGCAGACCACATAGAGCTCTCACCCCTCGCAGGCTCACTTTCCCAGAAGAGCCAAGAGCACAACACTGGGACAGATCTCTGCACCTGGTTAGACAGCTCTGTAAAGCACAAGGCGTTAAACTAGAGGCTGGATGATGGTAACCGAAGATGCCCGGTGGTTCAGAGTTGGAGGATTTCAGGACACTCGGCCCTATATCGCTCCTATAAGCCAAGGTGCCACTGTATCCCGCCAAATGGGGACGGGTAGCTTTGTGGGACATGGTATGATGTTATACTTGCTGAAATATTTCATTGCTCAGACGAGGACATAACTTACCTTTATATTGAGTGTATCTTGAGAGTATGTTTTCTTTTTGCTTCTTGTTCGCTTCCCCACAAGCCTAAGAGTCAAGCATAGCTGTTTTGCTGCAGTCAGTGTAAACTATACTCCATTACTTCTACTCATCTATGTTAATTCATGTTGTAACATTAATGGATGTCTGCATAGCTTGTTTTACCTTACTTTATTTGTTTCTCATAATAGTTCAGCTTGTTTTATAAATATGATAAGTGCATTTCACTCACATACCATGAAGTTGTATCTGTATGTTAGCTTACAATATTTATGTGTACATGTTGTTGTGGCATTACAAGCCTGCATGTTACTCTATGCACAATACAAATGAAGAATTTTAAAAAAATACATAAAAATGCTGACACCTGCTCCTCCCAAGAAGCCATTTAGGACGAATCATGTGCCGTCTTCTTGTCCAATCCAATGCTGCTTGGGCGTGATACACCGGTGCACATCCAATCCAGTGCTTCTCTATGAACAGTATTTGATTACATTTAACATCCTCAGTGAAACACGGTTGTTGCAGCTTAAGTGCCTCCAGAAGCTGTCAGGAAGACAGCCACTAGATGTGTGTTTAACCCTTCAATTAAAAATTTGCCAAATCTACTAAATTGTAATGTTTTAGATCGAAGGACTAATAGGACAGGGGCACTAAGTGTTGAATTGCTTTTTTTAATCATCCTTTATTTTCATGGTGCATAAGAAAAGCACGATTATCAGGAGAGGAAAACAGTATATCTCAAGCGTTCAGCACCATTTTCTATCTATATATGTGTCACGAGTTAAACAGACATGTCTAAATGCTAGGTCAAATAATAATAAACATGACAGCTAATCACTGCATACATAGATGTGCACACTGTCATGGGTAAATCGTGGCACTTGCTGGCAGATTGTCTGAGATGAACTGTCACATGCTAACTGGTAAGTAAGTAGATACCATGTTTAAGAAGGATGGTTGTAGTAGACATTGTTATGCACGTTACAGTAAGAACGAGTGTCAAACATTACTGCATTCAGCCTGTACTAAAATAAACAAAACAGGAAATAATGGCAAAGGACATAACAATGTTAGTTTTGCAAGACAATGCTGCTAATGGCATGAAAGATGATTCAGCCTATACCCTGCAGAAGATGGATACCGTCCCAGCTGTCAGGTTGAGTCAAGCCTTACATATCAACACCCCATCAGCCCCAGGCACTGACACAGCCCAGAACATTAAGCTCAAGAATCCCAGTACAGCCTCCGACCAGGACTTTTTTTCGGGGGGCCTTCTTCATGTCGCTTTTGAGCTCAACTACTTATGGCCTTCTGGGCAAGTGCGTTGTGTGTAGGGGATCACAGTCAAGGAAGGTAGGGGTCTGCAGGAAGATGGAGCCTTTGGCGCAGGAGCACTTTTCAAAGCACCCGCCTCCATTTCTAAACGTAAAGTGCAGCATCTATGCATTGTCCATGAGATGTGGATTGCTGCCATCTTGTCCACTTGATGCCAACTGCTAGTGATGAGAAGCCGCTGGAGAATTTGCAGTGTAGCACAGGTAAGAGGTGCCGGGATATCCCTCCCCCGGAGTGGTGGGAAGAGAGAGTAAAGGCAGGACCTCTGTAGTAATATGTAGCAACAAACTGAGGGATCAGCCTCCCCAATGTCAGTCGCCGAGTATGCCTCTTGTAGGCGGCGATTCCTTTTGCGATGTAAGCCACTGATCTCGGTCGAGAATACATGAGACATATGCTGCAGGAGATACCTTCCGTCTCCGGATAGTACCCCCAATACAATTCCAAGCTAGTTGTGGCAAAGAGAGCTATGTCGGGGCTTTGCAGTACAGAGCTCACAGTAAGTGCCACCGGTCAGCACTCTGACCCCCTGAAATTGCTTTTTATATCCTCACCTGTTACACAAGAATTCAACAGTCTTGACATGCTATGTCAGATTATACATTCAGTAAAGTCTACACAGAAAACTGTTGAAAAAGACATAAGCAAATGCATTTAATGCACTTGCTAAAAATAACCTTTCACCTGCTAAGGGTAGAGGAACACTCAAGACTCAAGTAAGAGGTGCATAATTTTCTACTGTATATTCTGCTAAATAATGAATGCTAATGACATGCATGTGGGTAACAACTTTGAGTGACATTTCTGTAACAAAGTACTTATAGTGAAATGTTAGGCAATCAGCTGTAACCTTATCTGAAAATAACCTGTTCTGCGTAAGTAGAACAGTGTCATGTTTTCCCCTGCCTTCTGCAAATTAGTAAACTGAGCCATTAACCAAGAAACCCATCACCCTTAAAGAAACATGGTAATTCTAATAGTAAATGTATTTGTTTTTTGAAGGTTCTCGCTAGGAATCAAAATTACAAGAGCCTAATACAGTGGATTGGTGCCAAGAGACTGATACTGCAGTCTCTCATTTGTAAACACTGTGTTTTTATTTTTGTAAACAGTTTTTGTATTTGTCCCTAGGGTCACTTTTTGTGGCTGTCACTCAGACAGCCAGTGCAAGTGTTTCCTATTATGGTTTTGCAATTTTTGCAGGAGAAACATTTGTTGTCTTCATGTACTGCATTGGAGTAATGCATCTCGATGAGGAGATATCAGTTGGAGAGGCGATCAGTGCAGTAATGTCTGTACACCTCTACTCATCCCTTTTCACTACTGTGAGATAATCAATCCTGATGGTCTATGGTCTAATAATGGTTATCATAGACAAGCAGTAAGGGCCTGAGTGCATGCTCAGTAATAATCACAAGCTGCTAATCCAATGCTTCACATAGATATGCTTAAGATTTGTTTGACTTTGAACGTGAATACCTTCGAAAATGTAAGGTCTTAAGGAGGAGGAACCTCTGTTGTCTCTCAGACAAATACTAAAGGTGTTTTTTTTCCCAGATGGAAACATTGCTGTATTACATTGTATCAACATCGCAAAAACCATCCATCAGTTCTACTGTTGGACAAATTTATAAATTAGGAATAACTCCAGAATAATCCCAAATTTACTGCTAGATCCTGATTGGTCACAATCTTTTAATGAGTGTCATACCTCATCTAGATGTTCAGAAACAAGAACATTTCTAGTTTTACAGTTCTCCATGCAAGATGACCTTCTCTTAGGAACATAATTAATTTCGACGACCCCCAATTATTATTTTTGCATTAATTCCACCAGATAAAAGCCACCCTTCATCTCATGCCATTTCTTAGTTGTGGAATTATGTGTATTATTTATTATTGCTATAGCCACTGCGGTTCTTGGTACATAGAATTGAATGATTGACTAATAGTGATGTCCCGAACGGTTCGCCGGGAGGGTCTGGGAGGGAGGGTCTGCTGCCTATTGGCTGGAATGTGTCTGCTGACTGTGAGGTACAGGGTCAAAGTTTACTCAATGATGACATAGGGGGCGGACCGAACAGCGCATATGTTCGCCGTCCGTGGCGAACCGTTCAGCGAACCGTTCGGGACATCACTATTGACTAATCCAAACCTCATAGTTTTGCCTGGAAGGAGTGCTTCTCCAAATAATGCATTACTGCCTACAACTTCTCCAGATCGTGAACTGAGGGTCTCCTTTTAGTTAATGACAACAGATTCTGCCTTGTCTGCTAGTATACATCCAGGATGTTGCTACAGGAAAGCCTACATTTTTGAAGAATTTGTCAGTAAGACTGTCCTTGATAGTTCTTTTCAGAAGTTTTCTGGGAACTCGTGAGGAAGATAAGCTAGATGTTGATGTCTATATCTTGTCATGAGTTTTGTAGCACACTTTGATTTTATGCAATGTATGTATGTTTTTAGGAATACAAGGAACCACATTCTAACTAGCTAGAATGGGGGATGTATAACTCAACTTACAAGGTTTGTTCTTGAAAAAAAAAAAAGCTTTACCTAGAGCCAAAGCTGCACACCTTGCAACGCTCTCAAGCACAAACACAGGAGAGCATGGCGAACATGGAGGATAGGAGCCCCTGAAAGAACATAAAGCTGCACGGCCTAACTGACTCTATAGAGGCTGCAGAGATATCTCACCTGTCCCGCAACTGCTATAATTATGAAAAAATGGGTTAACCCTAGAAGGACCTGGCACCCAGACCACTTCATTAAGCTGAAGTGGTCTGGGTGCCTAGAGTGGTCCTTTAAGCACTGTACAATATAATATTAATATTTTCCCCTAACAAGTGTCCTTCAATCTACCACTGTACAGTGGGTGTTTTAGCACATATATCTTAGCAATGGGATCATGACCTTATGCTTTTTGTAACTTGGACATCCTCTGCTTTTGTCCCTCTTTGTTCTGTTTTGTAATGAGTAACATCCTTCATAGGAGAAGGATGCAGTTTTTTTGGGTTTGTTCTGATACTGTTCATATGAAAAAGAAACCCAATCCAGTGCTATGTCTGAACGCATGCTAAATTATAGTCTTTGGTTATTTCTTTCTCTTCTCTACTGCCGTCATATTGTATGTCCTGATTTTGGATTGTGACTAAAGAAAGATTTGTAAAAAAGAAAAGAAAAGAAATAAATCTGAAGCCATATTTCTCCAAGACAAATCAGGCCAGCAAAAAAATATAAGCATCTACCTCTCAGTACGTAAATTGTGAGCTCATTTAGGTGCATTTATGTGTTTGCTATATGTTAGTGTTCCGCTACTTTGTGTTGATTTCTGATTATTTTGATCATTTTGGCCGGTTTTTAGGACAAGTCGAAATGTTCAAAATAAAATGTGCATATTTTGGGCAATGTTAAACAGTTGCTTTAGAAATATTTTAGTCTATGTGGCAAACAGAACCTCGCCACAGGCTTTTGAAAGAGCCTGCTTGCCAGCCTCCATCCAGGACTATGGCACCCTGCAATACACCTGGCTAAAATACTTTTTAAAGGCTCTGTTTGTGCAATTGGGATTATATGGTTCGGTTCCAGAACAGCCGCACAAACCAGAGACCACCCGGGAGCTTGTTAAGCCTAATTGACAGTTTGTAATACTTTCCACCGCAGTGTTCTAAGTGTTCGTCTGGGTGGCCGCTGTTTGTATGAACGACCACAAGTTGGTGGCCATCTTGTTCCCGCGAACGCAGGCAGCGGTGTTAGGGCATCGAGTTCATGGAACTGTTTTCGGACACTGAAACTCCTGAACACCGCTGGACTTCCAGGATCACCTGCGTTTGGTTCTACATAACTTAGAAGGGCACTGTTCGGTGGAAACGTTCCCATGACAAAGGTGAACAATCTCCAGGGTAAGAACATTGACTATGTTCGGTAGTTTGGTTTTTAAACTACCGAACTAGACTGACTGCAAGCCCTGATTCTCTGAAACTGTTTTGGGCATGGGACCATGTGTGCAGTCAGTCAAATTATGACTTCCAGGAAATTCCTGAACTCCTGAACTGATCTGGGTGATTTTTGGATATGTTGGTCACCCAGATCAGGGGTATCAGGGGATGTAACTTTTGTGGATGAGGGTGGTTGCGTTTAACCCCTTAAGGTAAGGGCACATGACATGTGTGACATGTCATGATTCCCTTTTATTCCAGAAGTTTGGTACTTAAGGGGTTAAAGGTATTTTGGGGGTTTTGTAAAAATTTATGTTTTCTGTGCCTGGATATAATTGAGTTTAGTACAGTTCCTGACTCAATTATCTCCCAGGCATAGAGGAGGGATTATCTTGTTTTATGTGGGAGTGTCCTGGACCTGAGAGCCAATGTAATCGTGTTTTTACTGTGGTCTACTCTCAAATCCAGGAGGTTGCCTCTTGCATGGGGACCTGCATATAAGGACAGTTGTGGCTGCCTATAAACAAATTCCTGCTTACTTTTAACATGGAGTCTCATCTCATGTGTGGGGGAAACGGCTGTATCACTCTGAGGATTGCTATATCATTAGTCTCCCCTGGGATTATAATCACTTCCTCTTTTAAGAGCATATTGCTACACTCTCTTGGATGAGAGGTCTACCCACTGGAAGCTGGATCCTGGACTTGGGTCTAGGGTGGGTGGAGGACAGCGAGACCCCAGCCAATCTGTAACTCTGGAAGTGGGGACTACAGTGCTGATGGTGTCTGGTGGAGTGCTTAGAGTACCTGGTGAGCACTAGGAAGCAACAATTGGCGGAGGCACCGAGTAGGGGTGCCAGGCGGTCCGCCACAGTCTATATCAGAATTAAATTTTTAGTCAAATTTGTAGAACATTCCAGAGACACATTCAGACCTTGGGAGAAAGGAGGGAGAAACCCAAATGAGAATATGGCTTAGCCAAATAAAGGGCAAGATGAGTAAATCACAAAAGAAATAGAATGACCCTGGTGAACCCATGGCAAAAAGGCATCTCAAAACAATCTCAATTTAAGGAAAAAAAGGTAATTTGGGTCACACTTAGAACATGCATTTGTCAGCAGTGGTGATCAAAATTTATACAAAATACATATTAAGGAACAGTGCGCACACACAATAAATTTTTTTTATATTTTAAAATGTGGCTTAAAATCATCTATCTAAGCATACAAATATGGGGATTCAATTACATCATATGGCCATATCGTGTTAAGCGCACCACTATGCCAAAGTACACTAATAGCATTAGGTCCTGCGCTAAAATGCTAACTGCTATACTTATTTGTCCTTTTAGTTGGTGGGCCCACCCCTTTTTCTGGACCACCCATTATAAGCATCTTCAGTAACACAAGACTTGCCCAACCTGTTCCGATCTCATATGTCCCAAAGTTGGTAGGTATGCAAAATATGTGAAATAGGACAGGAAATGCTCACGGAGAACTTTGGGAAAGGGTTGCACAGTCCACAAGGTGGACTATGGATTGGCATAGGGGAGAGTCTGCCTATAAAAAAGCAGGTTGCGCACCAAGCTGGCTTACAGCTGGGCTAGCCATGCACAGATGATGTCTGAAGCACTTTGCACATGGGCTGAATGCCTAGAGTGCTCTTTGCACAGCTGATCATGTATGATGATGAGTTTGTGGTCGGCTTTATGGTGGAGTTAGTCTTATGTGTCCCCAGGTGTGGGACACTAGAACAAACCAGAAGCAGTGTTACAGGGCCCTGGATTTTGAAAAGTCCTGCAGAATATGGGACTGCTGGGAGGTACAATAAGCTCCACATTGAGCAGAAAATGATACAAAAGGCACAAAGCATGTAAAGAAATAATTGAAAATATCCTCTAATAGGGTCCAAATGTGTTTTACCAAAAGAGAACATAGTGTACATGCTTCCCAACAGTCCTGATTTCAACAGGACAGTCACGATTTTCCGGTCCTGTCCGAATTAGTCACTAACAGCGGGACACCAAGAAACTAATAATAGTAATAAAGTAAGTACAATAAATGTAAGGGTATTGTGTGGTACCATAGGTATCAGATGCAAAACATTAAAAGACAACAAACTGTACATGAAACAGAAAGATATATATTTAAATTATTTTGCCATAACCTGTATGTTTTGTTCAAACACTGTGCAGCCCTCTAGAATATGGACATGCTTTAAAAATAAAGCAATAATTTGAAGGGAAGAAAACTGACGATGATGGCTGGAATATTGCACAAAAGAACAAATTGCTGTAAAACACTGATAACAACTCTTCATTCTAGACAAAACAAATACAACATTCTAACGGTGTTGTAAACCAAGTGTGTGTGATATCTTAATAACCAAATGAGCATACAAGTGTAAATGGAAACAGAACATTTACAGGGCTGTATGTATAAAACCAACCTGTAACTAATTTGTAATAAGTGGTACCATCAGTATAAATAGAGGCATCCTGTGGTTTCCATGGTGATTGCTCCACATTTAGAACTTTGAGCCATAATTTATTTTTGTATGAACTGAAAGTCAATAGCAAGTCACATGCAGTGATAGGATGGCACATACTAATCTACACTTATCTACTGTTCTTCAAGCAAGTCCCTCAAGAGATGGGATGTACATTAAGAAAAAGATTGGGGGCATCTTAGGCTACTTTCATCAGCTACACAATTTTGTCCCGATATAGCTCAATCCATCTGGCTTGTAGCCCTAGGCAGTGGATTTGGCTGTCTTGTTGTTAGGCCTGCTATACAGACAAAATGTGAAATAGAACCAGATCAATACAAAGTGGAAATGTGAGATGCCAAGGCAGACCTTAATAGGAAAGAAGGGGGAACGTTAATACTGAAATCAGAGAAAGATCAGATAGTATACATTTACTGATGGAACAACATCGGACACATGCCATTTATAAAGTTAGAGGGGTGACAGAGCAAGTAATGTGACAAAGTAGTATTGTGACTATCTTGTAGTAGATACATGAAATTGAGTTGTAAACGGTTTCAAGAAAGTCTCTAGTGTAGATAAGGTTAACCTGAGAAAAATTAACAAGTTTGAGATTTAATGCTTGACATACTGGATGATCCAAAAGATTCTTCTCTTTTTTGTCCATGAACGTTCCTGTGACATACTGAAGGAGATCACAAGGGAATACTGAACAACAGCACAAAATCACTGATGGTAGAGGGCATGCTAAATACAGCAAGATGAATGAACACTGAAAAGAGGGCAAATAGGAAATAAAGAGAAAAGAAAGGGTAGATGGCAAATACTAAAGCACGGGACACGATCACAGATGGGTGAACATCAGAGGGTAAACTCCTTTGAGATGAGTAGACAAATCACAAGGTGCAAGCATAGGACAAGTTGCCAGATGGGAGAGGACTGCCCAGAGGAAAATCGTACCTCTTTGGCAGAACAGCAAGCCAAGCATTGTTTAGAAAGAGAAAGGTGAATTAAGAACTCAGTGGGGGTAGCGGGGCTCATTCTCTGCAGAAAGACCCTCAAGGAAATTTGCTAGAGAAGGGGAGACCTAAAATTGGCTTTAGTGTATTGTAGGCTTTTCTATTCCAGGAGGGGCCTACAACACACCAAAGCCATGGGATTTAACATGTTTAGTGTGGGAGATTTCCAGTGAAATCTAAAGGAGATAAGCAGTTCCCATAGAAATTAATCTGTGATAAATAAAACAAAGGCCATTTACCCCTTCACTTCCACAACGTGTAAAATGATCCAGACAGATTAACTGTTAAGCACCAGTAAGCATTCCTCTTCCAGTTACAGGAATATAAAGTGGACAAATTCATAGTGATGTTTGTAGTATCATTAACCAATTTGTTTCCTTAAAGTTTGAATTCCAGGTTGTAAAGTGTTAAATTGGCTCATGATTATTATCTGTGACTTGCCACACTTTTGTCTGTAATTTACATATATTCCATATTGGCAGGGCTAGTAAGTCAACACTATACCTTAAAAGGGTAACCATTACTTTTCTTAAAATTACAATAGTGGATAGACATTTAGAACCACCTATTAACTTGTGTTTTTAATTCCCCCCCCCCCCATTTTATTTTAAATGAATATTAAAAGGGGGCATGGTTTTGACAGCAAGGGGAGCAGTTGCATGTTTTCTGTTCTCTAAACAAAATTAATAGACTAAGTCACCCCTATACCGAGAATATTACAGACGGGGGTTGGTCAGTGGGGGTGGTACCAATTCCACCCAGGGCTTAACCCTTATAGTAAAAATATAAATCAGGGAAACCTCATGTGAGAATCCCTGGTTTGGTATTTCATAAAACTAAGTAATTGATTGAATGAAATGTCTTCAATGTGTGAGAAGATGCGGCAATATAGCAAAAGATAACCATTTAACTGTCTATTCAATGATATAACGGGCTTTATTTATCCATTGCCAAAAATTTACATAAAACTGACAGTTGTATCTATATGCTAATTGGATATAGTGATCCTAAAAATTAAGCCAGCATGTGTATAATATACATCCCTTCAGAATCATTTCATAATTAGAATGTCCAAATAATCTGGAACGGTTGTTGAAAAAGGAGAGGGGAGTTTAAATGAAAAAAACAAACAGTTTTATAATAGGTAGAGATCACCTAAATTGTCAATTGGCTGTAATGGTAGTACAGGGGGTTATTGGAGTAGAAAAGTAGAGTAATAATAGTAAGATAAGTATACCAAGTGAGATGATATTGGAAGATCTGTAACTTCAGTATCAGGCACTAATAGAACCCGTGTAGGCGCAGGAGTTTAAACTTATTTCTGTTTTTTTGTTCAGTAATTGAGGGGTTTTGGCGATTGTATTGTCGCCGGCTGATTTCTGGTGGGTCGCACTGACCCATGCCGGGAGACAGTCATCAGACCCTCGAGGGTGCCCAGCGGCTTGCAACATGTGTCACTGGGTTCAGGGCTCCTTTGAAACGGAGAGAAATCCTTGTGCACCTTCCGTCTGCAGCTTCCTCTCGCCGGCAGACCATGCAGTAAATGTCAGTGAGCTCGCCAATCACAGAGCTGCTACTGGAAAGTTACCGGTAACGCCTGAGACTACACATGCCAGAGCTCGTGAGACCATGTCTGCATGGTTGGGCGGAGGGAAGCTGCAAACAGAACAGCAAGAGCCACCGACCACCAGGGAGGAAGGAAGGAAGAGATCACTGGATCACCAGGGAGGAAGGAAGGAGAAGAGACCACTGGATAACCCCCCACATTGTCACCCCTCACCTCCCCTACATTGTCACCCTCATCCTACATACTGTCACCCCTCACCCCCACACATTGTCACCCTCACCTCCCCCACACTGTCACCCTCACCTCCCCCACATTGTCACCTCACCTCCCATCACTGTCACCCCACCCACACTGTCACCCCACCCCCCACACTGTCACCTCACCCCCCACATTGTCACCTACCCCCCCTCACATACTGTCACTCACCTCCCCCAACACTGTTGTCACCCTACCTCCCCCACATCACCTCACCCCCCACATTGTCACCCTCACCACCACACCAGTCAGCCCCACCCCCCCACAATGTCACCTCACCCCCCCACAATGTACCCCCACATTGTCACCCTCACCCCCCACATTGTCATCCTCACCTCCCCAACATTGTCACCCTCACCCCCCCACACTGTCACCCTCACATCCTCCCTCCACTTTCACCCTCTCTTTCCCCTCAGACTGTCACCCTCACCTACCCCACAATGTCACCCTCACCCACCCTGTGTGTATGTCTGAATTTGTGTGTCTGTGTACATGAGTGTCTGTGTATCTGTGTCAGTGTGTGTAACGTGTCATTGCATGTGTACTACTTTGTCAGTCTGGGTATTTGTGTGTCTGTCTATTTGCATGCGTGTGTGTCACTGTATGAGTATGTGGCTCAGTGTGTTTGGAAGTGTAGACACTACACACAAATGCATACCTGCATTCAAACATGTACATTCACACACATACTCCATGCTTACATTCAAACACACATTGTATATATTTTTAAATACACAATATACACACACTGCATCCACTACACATGCACTGCAATCAAATGCAACAAATACACCCCTAAATTAAAACACTAAAATTATATATAAACACCCCTTCATTCAAACACCAACACTACACATTAAAACACACCTGTATTTAAAATACATCACTACATACAATTACACTTGCATTCAGACGCAAGCACTACACACAAGTACACCACTACATTCCAATGTCAACAGTACCTACAAATACACCCATACATCAACACATATACTTCATACAAAAACATGCTTACATTCAAACGCTCAAACACTGCTCACAAATACAACCCTGCAACGGTAGGCAAATGGTAGATCCTCAGCTGGCATAGCATTGTTGGAGTTCTCCGACAGATGGGGATCTACCACGTGAGATGTCTGGATGCAAGAGGGGGACACAGCGCTTCTGATTCTGCCTGAGTCTGTGGGTAACTAGTTGTATGCCTCTAAAAGATATTGCTATGATATGCCAAGTTTCTGACACTAAAACTGCCATGATATACCAAAATTAAGCCTCTAAAACTACCAAATCCCAGAATTATGCCTCTAAAAATGCCATGATATGCCAATTTTCTGCCTCTAAAACTGCCATGATATACCAAAACGATGCCTCTAAATCTGCCATGATATGCCAGGTTTATGCATCTAAAACTGATTGCTATGTGTCAAGTTTATGCATCTCAAGCTGAATGCCACAGTGTGCCAATTGTATCCATCTAAAGTGGATTACCATGGTGTGCCAATTGTATGCCTCTAAAACTGATTGCCATGGTGTGCCACTTTTATGCATCTAAAACAGATTTCCATAGTGTACCAAGTGTATGCCCCTAAAGTGGATTGCCATGATGTGCCAATTGTATGCATCTAAAGCAGATTGTCAGGGTGCCAATTGTATGCATCTGAAACTGATTGCCATGATGTGCCAATTGTATGCATCTAAAACTGATTGCCATGATGTGGCTAGTTTATGCTTTTAAAGCTGATTGCCATGGTGTGCCACTTTTATGCATCTAAAGCGGATTGTCATGGTGTGCCAACTGTATGCATCTAAAGCTGATTGCTATGGTGTCCCAATTGTATGCATCTAAAGCGAATTGCCATGATGTGCCAATTCTATGCATCTAAAACTGATTGCCATGATGTGGCAAGTTTATGCTTCTAAAGCTGATTGCCATGATGTGCCATTTCTATGCATCAAAAACTGATTGCCATGGTGTGCCTAGGTTGTGCCTCTAAAGCAGATTGTCATGGTGTGTCAATTGTATGCATCTAACGCTGATTTCTATGGTGGGCCAATTGTATGCTTCTAAAGCTAATTTCCATTATGTGCCAATTTTATGCCTCTAAAGCTGCCATATGCCAATGTTATGCATCTAAAGCCGATTGCCATGATGTGGCAATTTTATGCATCTAAAAAGGATTGCCATGGTGTGCCAATTGTATGCTTTTAAAGATTAATTCCATGTTGTGCCAATTGTATGCCTCTATAACTGATTGCCATGATGTGCTAATTTTCTGCCTTTAAAGCTTTCATGATGTGCCAAGTTTATTCATTTTTAAAATATGCATTAAAAACAAGTGGGTCTCAAAAAATTACCATTTTCAAAAGTGGGTCTTGGCCCATAAAAGTTTGGGATGCCCTGGTCCAGACTATAGATAAGTGGACCTTTTTTTTTTTTAAATTTCTTTATTTTTGTTTCAACACCAAGTACCACTGTACAACAAGAAGTGGCCCTCGCAGGGGCCTGTCTGCAACATATACTATAGTTCGTTATACAGAGAAGATTGAAAGGTATGTCAGGAAATCCAGTTGCAGTGAGCCTTTTGGTGTTGTTTTCCAATTTTTAGGGCCTTTCCGGTCCCAAGATCAAACATGAACAAAAACTAGTTCCTTACAATGCGTTTTACATTTATATATCATAAAAAAACGTTAACCTATTGCGGTCCTAATGTCCTTCCGGCTGTTTCATCGTTATTTTGGTCGTCTGTATGTCACTCATATTGATTCTTACAGTGGTGTGCCCTATATGTTTGTTAACACGTCTGGTTGGTGTCGTACTGTGTTGGCTACGGGTTTCTTGTATGTCCGTCTCTTAAGGGGATGTCCGACTAGGTTCGGGTTGGGTGTTGCTCCCACACGAACAGTCTCCTTTGGGCTGTTGGAGGCCCTTATGTGGCGTACGTCCCCTCTTTGGGCTGCTTCCCCAAGGGACTGGTGTCCAGGTCGGGTGTGTGTGGAGGCCCTTAGTCCTCGGAGCGCGTTTATTGTGGCAGTTTACTACGAGTGCTTTGTTTTGTTTTTGTTTCCTAGTTGGGTCACTCTATTTGTGTCAGCTGTGACTCTAGGCGACCGCGTCAGCTGGCTTTCGTTTGATATGGAGTCTCATGTGGTTGGTAATTTAAGAGTTGGGGAGGGGGGGGGCTGCTGGGTGGTGCTTTGGGGAGGGTGCGGGAGGAGGAGGGGAGGTGTGTGTTGTTCTTCAGGGCGCCCGGCGGGAGAAGGTCCGCAGAGCCGTTACGAACCTTATTCAGGTTATGTGGTGTCTTCGTTAGCGTATACTTCCAAGGGATGTCAGATTTTTAGGAATGTTTTTTCCGTGTTTCTGATTTGTGCTGTGAGTTTATCCATCAAGTATGAGTCTTTGATTTTAACTATAACGTCATTATCGGTGGGAACTATGGGTTTAAGCCACATCTGCGCAAGGGCTCTTCTCGCAGCCAGTGTGAGTTTGTTTAAGAGTTGTTGTTCCTTCCTGGGAAGGCTGTCCGTTGGTCGGGACAGTAGTACCGCCCAGGGGTCTAAGTCTATGTGTCGTGCGAGAACCTCTTTGGTGTTGTGTACCATCTCATAAGCATTTTGTAGGATTGTTCTTGGTGTAATACGCAAATCGACGTTTTGGCCGTCGCTTCCCATATGTCCACCCAGTCCTCACCCTCTAGGGCCCCCCCTAGGTCCTCTTCCCACTGGTGTATATATCTTGGGTATGTGGCTCCCTTTTCTGGGGCACTCAGCTGCGCATATATGGTCGTGATCAACCCCTTTTGAGTAGTTTCTGCGTTACACATTTGTTCGTAGAATGTCATTGGGGTCTGTGCTGCTTTTTAGATTTTGGGGTTTTTGGCAAAGTCTCGCAGCTGTACATATCGGAATACGTCTTTTGTTGTCAGGGGCGCCATGGTTTTTAGGGTGTCAAAGGTTTTGAAAGAGTCGCCGTCATACCTGTGCCCGTATCTTTGCATTCCCGTGTATTCTATCCCCCTAAAGTCGCGTGCGCTCAGCCCGGGTTCAAATGCTTTATTCCGTAGGTACGGTGTCAGCGGCGAGGGTGTATGTTTTAGTGCGTATTTGGTGGCTGTCAAGTCCCAGATACTTATGGAGTTAAGGATCGCCGGACAAGAGGTGCGTAAGGATGGTCTGTCTTGTTTGGGTACCCATATCCAGAATTGTGGAAGGTCCGTACACATAAGTTTTGTCTCCAGGTCCACCCACCTATGCGAGCCCTTCGGGGTATGCCATGCTATTATTTGGGCTAATTGCACCGCCAGGTAGTATTGATACAGGTGTGGGAGTCCCAGCCCGCCCTTCACTTTCGGTCGGTACAATACTTGTCTAGCGATCCTATCTATGTCTTTTCTGCGCCCAAATGAAATTATCTATGTGTTTCTGAATTGTCTGTAGGTCTTGTTTAGTGACTTTGATGGGTAGGGCCTGGAACAGGAATAGTAGTCGTGGGAGTAGTGTCATTTTTATTGCATGCTGTCTGCCAATGCACGATATGGGTTTTTCATGCCATTTTTCCAAGTCGCGACAAAGCGCCTGGATTGTGGGCGAGTAATTGGCACTGTATAGTTTCGCCGGGTCCGCAGTGAGTTTAACGCCGAGGTATTTAATTTCCGATCTCGTAAGTTTGAGGGGGTAGGTGTTTTTAATGTCATTAATACCATCCGTGTTCATTTCTATTGGCATGGCCACCGATTTTTCTAGGTTTATCTGATAGCCTGAGATGCGTCCGTATTCCTCTAGGAGGGTCATCAGTCGGGGCAGGGATTCTCTCGGGTTGGTGAGCGTGACCAGGACATCATCCGCGTATGCGGAGACTTTGAATTCGTCACCCCCTGCTTTGACCCCAGATATGCACCTGTCCAGCGAGAGGACAAACAGCAGAGGGGAGAGGGAGCAGCCTTGTCTAGTGCCGTTAGCGGGCATAAATGGGGTCGGGGCTGCTCCCTGTACGTTGGTCTGGGCCCTCGGGTTAGTATATAGGGCTTTTATGCCTTTAACGAAGTTTTCTGGCATGTGCAGGCGTTCTAGGAGCGCAAAGAGGTAGCACCATTGCACCCTGTCGAAACGCCTTCTCCGCGTCCAGAGATAGGATCAGAGAAGGCGTCCGGGTCCGCGTCGCCCACCATATGCCATCCGCACCCCTCATTGTGTTTTCATACAATTGCCGTGCCGGCACAAAGCCGACCTGGTCTGGGTGTACCATGGTGCCCAGGAGGGGGTTTAATATTGTTGCAAGTATTTTTGCAAAGATTTTTACGTCGTAGTTAATTAAGGAGATGGGTCTGTAATTTGCTGCTTCGGTTGAGTCCCGTCCTGGTTTGGGTATGAGTGCGATGTCAGCCGTGAGCATGTCCGGGTTAGGATGTCCACCGTCCATCCATTCGTTGTACATCTTCGTCAGTCTTGGAGTCAGCACTTCTCTAAATGTTTTATAGTAGGAGCAGTCGAAACCGTCCGGTCCCGGGGCTTTGTTACCCTTAAGGGCCGAGATCGCCTTGTCTGTCTCCTCGTCCCCAATGGGTGCCCCCAAGGTGAGCAGGGCCTCCGGATTCGGTCCTGTCATATTCGTCTTGGTTACGTATTCGGTTACGTCATGTGTGTATTCCCTATTTTTGCTGCTTAGTTCTGGGGAGTGGTTGTAAATGTGTGCTAGGAACTCCGTGAAGATCTGATTGATCTCCGTAGGATTGTTGGTTATCTGACCCTGTTTGTCTCGGATCGCCGATATAGTTTGGAAGTGGGGCTTGGGGTTTAATGCCCTAGCCAGTAGGGTGTCCATCTTGTTGGAGCGTTCGTAGTAGAGGCGTTTTTTACGAACTAGGTCTCGCCCGAGGTCCTCAACTGCTGTAGTCCTGATTTTATGACGGAGGTCTCTAAGGTCTTGAAGACCCTGTGTCGTGGGGTTGCGTTTATGGTTGGCTTCGGCCCTCCTCAGCGCCTTTTGGAGCTCGAAGAGGGTTTCGGCCCTTTGCTTTTTTCGACGGGTTGCAAGTTTAGTGAGGGTACCCCTCAGTACCGCTTTGTGAGCGTCCCATATCGTGGATTGCGTTAAGTCCGGGTTGTCGTTGTCATCAAAATAGGCCGTGATTTCGTCTAGTAGAAGTTTCTCAGTCTCTGGGTCTTTTATGAGTGTGCTGTTTAATCGCCATTTCCATGGGGGTTTGGGACCTGGGAGTCTGAGAGTGAGCTCTACGTCGGCATGGTCCGACCATGTAATAAGGTTGATGCGTGCAGATTGAACCCATGGGATCCCTGTTTGGTTGACTAAGAACATGTTATACGGGAGTATGTGGAGTGTGCTGCCGAGAAGAACGTGTAGTCCTTCACTCCCGGATTGCACAGCCTCCAGGAGTCTAGTAATTTCGTGTTCTGTATGAATTTGGTCAAGAGTTTGACCTGGCCCCTCGTGTTCTGCGTCTTGTGGCCGCCGGTCGGGGCGCTGCGGTCAACTGTATGGCAGGGTGTAGCATTTAGGTCGCCCCCTAATATTATGATTCCGTACGGTAGGGTATGGATTAATTTGTGAAGCTGTTCCCAGAACTCCAGGTCTGGCTGGTTAGGTGCGTATACATTAATCAGGTGGTATGTGGTGGCGTGTATCATCCCCGTGAGGATAATGTATCTGCCCATAGTATCCGTGCGCGTCGTCTGGGTGACAAAGGGGCATTTTTTGTGTAGAAGTATTTCTACTCCGTTTTTTTTTACCATTGCCCTGGAGGAGTATGTCCTGGTAAATAGATGGTCTGTTAGTTGGATCCGGGCTGAGCGCAGAAGGTGTGTTTCCTGTACAAATGCTATGTCGGTTTTTTGTCTTTTTAATTCCCTCATTAACAAACGTCTTTTGGTCGGAGTGTTTAGGCCATTTACATTTAGGGAGGTAATTTTTAGGTTCACCATATTGTGTGACTCTATGAGAGCCCTCCGTACCCCCTACATTTCAGGTCTGAGACCGTCCCGCCGTGCGCCCCTTTGAGGTTTTATTGGTACTGTGGCCCGTGCAGGCCTTTGGGTGGGGGGGTGGAAAGGGGAGGTTGGGAAGGGGTGGTGGGGGGCGGGGGAGGAGGTAGCAGGGGAAGCTACCTTAGTCTGGAGATTATTGGGGAAGAAAAAGTGTGCCGGTCTTATCTAGCTGTGCCGGGTGTCTCGGGGGGTGGCTGCAAAGTGTGTAGGCACGGAGGGGGCAGTCATTCGCCGAGCACCCTGGAATCAGTCCTTTAAGTACGGTTATCTCTCGCCCGAATTTCTGGTCTCTGCAAGGTCTGTGGGTCAGTTCGTCCGTGTGTGTCGCTTCTCATGCATATTTAAACAACACCATTATTTACAATAGACATCCAAGCATGGAATAAGGCATAAGAAAAACAAAAATACGATGCAATACAATACAATACCCTTTAGTCCCCTTTTCTTGTGTCTCTTTAATCTACCTTCACTTAGCTATCACCTCATTGTAAGTGTTATGGAGGGGTTGGGTTTTTGCCGTCGCCCTCTTGCTTGCTACCATTTAGGCCCGAGGTCCCTTGTAAACCCATCATCCCCAGGTGAGGGAGGGGGCATTTAATCTAGTGCCGCTGTTGTCTACCTATTCTTAACCAGTTTTCTATCTCTGTATATGATGGTGGCGGCGTTTTACCAGGGGTGTGTGATGAAGTCTAAGTCCCTGTGTGAGGTATTTGTGAGGTAGGGCGCGAGTGCCCTAGTGCTCTGTTCCAGGGACCTTTGACTCTATTGCTTAGCTAACCTACTCCTTTATCCCCCATTAGTGTGAGCTGTAGTATGCAGCATAGGGTGTGAACTTGCGTGTCTGGCCAGATACATGGTGGGTGCCTCCGTCCGTTGCATGTCCAGTAGGTTTGTATAGAGGGACACAGGGTTAGTTGGTCCGACTGGCCGGTTGCTTGTTGCGCTTGTGACAGTCGGCAAAGTCCGATTAAGTCTATAGACTTGGCATCTGTTAGGCTTCTTCTTCAGCGTCAGTTTGCCTCCGGTTCGTCGTACTCTCCCTTTCGTCCGTCGCTGTTGTTACAGTGGCATTTCTCTGGGGTGTCTTGTCCCTCTTTGGAGGTGTCGAGGTGTCGGTGCGCCATTATCGCCCGACGCGTTTATCTGCTGTGTGTGTCCTTGTGAGATATTATTTTTAAACAGCTCCTTCTTCGGAGTTCTTCGCTTTATGTTGGTTAGCATTTTCATTCCTGTTTGTATCCGTGTTTTGATTTTCCTCATCCTTTTTATTTTTAGTTCGGAATTTTTCCGAGTTTTCGTGTACTAGGTTTTCTTACGATTTTGGAGAGAGGAATAAGGTAGTGCTATATTGCGTTGTCATTATCTGTATGGCTTTTTCTGTATTATTTGACTTTTATTTGTGTGGTTTTTCTTTTTTTTTTTTTTTTCTTTTTTTTATATTTGTTTCCCCCTCTTTTGTTTTTTACTTTCATTTATTTTTTTTTATTTTTTGGGGGAGGGGGGGGTTTGTTGTTTTAATTTCTTTTGTGTTGTTGTTTCCCTTTTTTTCCCCCCCCTTCCCTCCGGCGTTTATTTTGGTTTATCTGGAATTGGTGACTTCAGGGTTTTAGTTTCCTATACCTTTAGGGCTCTTGGTTTTGTAGGTTGGGATGTCTTCTGTAGTCCGTCTGTCGCTTTGCGTTGTTGGCTGGTTCTTAAGGATTGTGCGTGCTGGGGATTGTAATGTTCCGTCATTTGTGGAGAGGTTGTTGTGCTTTGGGACGAGGGTCTGCTTACATTCGCTGAGGCGCGTTGCCGTCCATCGCTGCACCATCTCTGGGTATTAGGCCTAATGCTTGGGTGCCCCTTTGGGGGAGGTTGAAGTCCGCCGGGACCTCAATACCTATCTCTCGAAGGAAGGCCCTGGGGTCCGCCGTGGTTAGTAGCACCGCCGGTCTTGGCCCATTGAATACCAGCATTTTAAAGGGGTGACCCCATGCGAAATTAAGGCCTTTTGCTCTGACTAGGTCCGCAATGGGCTTCCATTCTCTGCGTCTGGCGAGCGTGGCTGGCGCTATGTCCTGGAATAGGTGTAATGTAGCGCCCTCAACTGAATATGTGTGGTGTCTGGCACTTTTGAGTATAGCTTCCCTGGTGGAGAAGAAGTGCCACCGCATGATCACATCTCTCGGTGGGCCGTTGGGGGGTCCTCGCGCTCTCAACGCCCTATGTGCCCTGTCAATAGCCCACAGGTGCTCCGGTATAGCTGGCAGTTGTTCTTTAAATAGAGCGGTTAGCACCCTCTGAATATCTGTATCTTTAATCCTTTCTGGCAAGCCTTTAATTCTCAGGTTGTTTCTGCTTGACCTATTGGATGCATCCTCTATTTCTGCCTCTAGCTCAGCGACTTTTGCCATTAGGGTGTTGGTGGCTGAGGCTGCTTCATTATGGGCCGTCACCACGTGGTCCATTCTCCACTCTAGTGCCTCTGTGCGCTGCCCCACTGTTTGAATTTCTGCCTTTACCTCGCGGGCTGATCTTTCTATCTCTCCTGCAAGATAGTGCTTCACCTCTGCTAGTGAGTGCAGGATGTCAGTGGTGGTAGCCAGTTGTGGCAGGGCGGACCAGTCACTGGTGTTCGGAGGGCTCGGGGAGTCTGCGCTCGCGCGGCTGCCGCCATCTTTAGGCGCTTGCGGCCTAGGTGTAGTGAGGAGGTCGGCTACTGATGGGGTGCTTTCCCGCTGCTTCTTACCGGGTTTCTTCTGTTGTGCCATCTCCGGATCTTTCCCTCTCGTATACCGGGTAAGTTGCAGAGACTTTGATCGGGTTTTTGCGTCTGTCGTGGCTGTGCGGACTTCTCCGGGTGCAGAACTCTCTGCCTAAGCGGCCATCTCTTTCGGCGGTCAAGCCACGCCCCCAAAAGTGGACCTTTTGTAGGATAAGGAGCAGCATATATGTATAGAAATAGGCACTTTTAAGCCTCCAGACAATTGCTACCTTTGATTGCTGTCTTACTTACCTAAGCTGTGTCTAAAGTTACTTATCTTCTCCCTCCTTCTATCTTTCCAGATCTTCATATATCATCTCGCTTGGTATACTTATCTTATTATTATTACCCTACTTTTCTACTCCAATAACCCCCTGTACTACCATTACAGCCAATTGACTATTTAGGTGATCTCTCCCTATTATAATACTGTTTGTTTGTTTTTTTCAATTAAACTCGCCTCTCCTTTTTCGACGATTGTTCCAGATTATTTGGACATTCTAATTATGAAATGATTCTGAAGGGATGTTTATTATACTTATAGGGAATATACAGAGACACCTGTTGGCTTGATTTTTAGGATCACTATATCTAATTAGCATATAGATACAACTGTCAGTTTTATGTTTATTTTTGGCAATGGATAAATAAAGCCCGTTATATCATTGAATAGACGGTTAAATGGTTATCTTTTGCTATATTGCCGCATCTTCTCACACATTGTTTACTGTTGAAGACATTTCATTCAATCAATTACTTAGTTTTATGAAATACCAAATCAGGGATTCTCACATGAGGTTTCCCTGATTTATATTTTCTGTTCTCTACGTCGACAATTCCCCTAGTGAGCTTGCTTTATATATATATATATGTCACTGCCTCCGATTGCCATAGGGAACGAGCAACAAGCTCAAAGCTCTGCAGCACAGCTGGATCTCCACTGTTCTCCACACTGTACTCTGAATTAATTCCTAAAACTGGCCTCTCCATTCACTTGCTGAACACAAATATTCATGCCTTTTTCAACACATATTTGGCTGCATTAAGAGAAGAGCTTACCACTAGGCATGTTCATGGGGAAAATATTCGTCTCGGTTCGGCATTTCGAAATTTGGGACTTTGTCTATTCGGGAGTTCGGCAATTCGGAACTTCAGCAACTTCGGCACTTGAACACTTCGGCACTTCGGCAACTTTGGCACTTTGGATCTTAGACACTTCGGAACTTCGGCAACTTCAGAACTCCAGCATTTCGGGACTTTTCTTGCAGCCGCTTGGTAGAGAACTCCCTAATTCCCACGGTATTAGGGAGTTATCTACCAAAAGGCTGAAAGACCTAAATTGGTCTTTCAGCCAAATTTACTAATACTAAGTAAAAATGACTTCGTATTAGTAAATTGTGCCCCTACTCACTATACTGGGAGTAGGGGCATGTCTATTAAACCTGTGGCTGCTCACTGTTAAAAAGGGTCCCACCTTCCTGAGCGGCGGGTGGGGGCCCTAAAGTAAAAAAAGGGGGAAGAACCTATTGTCCTCCCCACCGGCTCCCACCCCTGAGCGGCGGGTGAGGGCCCTAAATAAAAATTGTGGGGGGGACCTAATGTCCTCCCCACTGAGTGGTGGGTGGGGGCCCTAAACAAGAAAAAGGGTGGACCTAATGTCCTCCCCCCTGGCCCCCACCCCTGAGCGGTGGGTGGGGGCCCTAAACAAGAATAAGGGGGGGGACCTATTGTCCTCCCCCCTGGCCCCCACCACTGAGCGGTGGGTGGGGGCCCTAAACAAGAATAAGGGGGGACCTAATGTCCTACCCCTACCCCTGGCCCTAAACAAGAATAAGGGGGGGGACCTATTGTCCTCCCCCCTGGCCCCCACCACTGAGCGGTGGGTGGGGGCCCTAAATACAAATTTGGGAGGGGTCCTAATGTCCTCCCCCTGGCCCCCACCCCTGAGCGGTGGGTGGGGGCCCTAAACAAGAATAAGGAGGGTGACCTAATGTCCTCCCCTCTGTCCCCCACCCTGAACGGCGGGTGGGGTCCATATATACAAATTGGGGGGAACCTATTGTCCTCTCCCCAGGCCCCCATCCCTGAGCGGTGGGTGGGGGCCCTAAACAAGAATAAGGGGGGACCTAATGTCCTACCCCTGGCCCCCACCCCTGAGCAGTGAGTGGGGGCCCTAAACAAGAATAAGGGGGGACCTATTGTCCTCCCCCCTGTCCCCCACCCCTGAGCGGCGGGTGGGGGCCCTAAATACAAATTGGGGGGGAACCTATTGTCCTCCCCCCTGGCCCCCACCCCTGAGCGGTTGGTGGGGGCCCTAATCAAGAAGCCTTCCCCCGCCCTGCAATTAGGCTCAGAGCACTGATTGGTGGGTTTAAGCCATCCAATCAGAGTGCTCTGACAGGTAAATGAAGAGACTGACAGGTAAGTCTCTACATTTACCTGTCACAGCACTCTGATTGGTTGGTTTGAAATCCACCAATCAGAGTGCTCTGTGTCATTTTACACAGCGTGGGAAAGCTCTTTGGAATTTTCCCACGCTGTGTAATTTGACTCATTACAACACTCTGATTGGTGGATTAAGTAACCAATCAGAGAGTTATGAGTCAAATTACACAGCGCCAATCAGAGTGCTCTGAGCCTAATGTACAGCAGCTCTGCCCCTGCATGGAAGATCACCTCCCCGTACGCAAGCTCTGCCGCCAATCTCTGACAGACATACACACATTCTGACAGACATACTGTGACAGGCACACACTCTCTGACTGAGACACACACACATACTGAGACATACTGAGACACATACACACGCTGACATATACATGCCACAGGCTGCTCACTGTTTAATAGACATGCCCCTACTCGCGGTATAGCGAGTAGGGGCATAATTTACTAATACTAAGTAATCTTTACTTAGTATTAGTAAATTTGACTGAAAGACCAATTTAGGTCTTTCAGCCTTTTAGTAGATAGCTCCCTAATACCGTGGGAATTAGGGAGTTATCTACGTATTCATTCCTGTCATTACATGTTACATCAAATTAAAGCCCTTTCTGTCCTTTAAAAAACGATATATAGTAGAATGTCAGCCTAACGAGCGAGCTCCCGCTCACCCACACACAATTCCGCACCGGCAACCAGCACCGCAGCCAGCACCTACCTTCCCTATGCCCCACCCGAGCACCGGAGCCACTCCACGCCGGAAGAAACGCGGGGAAGCGCTGGATTTCCCCCCCTCAGTGGCCGACATGTTCGCGGCCTCGTGACCAACACAGGCCGCACAGGCCTCACAAGATGGCCGCCGGACGGGCGCGCGAGGCTCCCAATCCCCAACGGACCGGGAGCAACAGGAGCCAGACGGAGGCAGCACAGAACAAATCCTGCAAAGGCTTGCAGAGGTCAAAACATACCTGGCAAGTGAAATCACCCGCAGCACACATGATATCAAAGCTAAGATCCAGGCCCTGGGCGCCCACACCTCAGAACTGGAGCAGAGGATGGAGGTACTGGTTCAGGGCCACAATGCTGTGATACAGCACTCCACCTCCCTAGACCACCACATTATAGACCTGGAAATGCAGGTTGAAGACTTGTCCAACCGCACCAGGCGGAACAATCTGCGCATCAGGGGGTGGCCCGAAACGCCCTCTGGCAGCGCTAGTGGAAGCATATTTTAGCGGCCTACTCCCAGACATCCCCAAAGCCCAGTGGGCCATGGACCGGGCGCACAGGGCCCTGCGCGCCCGGCGGGGGGACAATGACACCCCGAGAGATATAATAGTTTGCTTCCACCACTATACCACTAAGGAAGCTATTCTGCGGTACAACAGAAACCACGACTTAACATACAAAGGCAAGCCCATCTCTCTCTATCAAGATCTTGCACCAAGCACGCTTCAAAGACGACGGGAATGGAGACCGCTGACGGATCTTCTGCGACAACAAGAAATCCGATTCACATGGGGACACCCGTTTAAAATAGTAGCTTTCAAAGCGGGAAGAACACTCACATACTCACCAGGAGGGGACCCACGAAAATTTCTACGTGACCTGGACATCACACCCCCGAGAACCTTCGCCTTACCTGGACCCGTTCGGCGGACCCTAACACCTCTCCCAAGGGACTGGTATGCAGTCGCAGCAACGGCAGCCCAGGAGGATGCAGGCACCACGCAGACCTGACTGGCCCACGAGGGGCACTTACAGTGACTCTGGTGGCATGATAGCCGCATGGGACAGCTAAGTTGACCTTGGGACACTACACCTGGTGTAACATTAGTTGGGGGCACACACACACCACTCTGGGTACTGCCACTGATATCTGGGTTACGCAGCTGAAACATACACCGTAGACCAACTTATGGGAGATATGACTCACGAACTACCACATTCCAGAGAAAGGGGAGGGGAGGGAAAAGACGAGGGGTAAAAAAAAAAAAAAAGGCACATCACAGACAAGGCACCCTTCGACGGGCACGCACATGCTCTAGCGCACTGGCCAGATAGGGGGGGGATGGAGGGGGTGGGCAGGGGAGGATTGACACACAGTCATTACGAATGACAGGCGGGGAGGACTCCCACATAAACGAAGGAAAGGAGGGCAAAAATAACACACAGCAAGGGTGAAAGGCACACACACCAAGCAACCCAAGGGAGGACAATGGCAAGCACACCTCGCTTTACGGGGGACAAACCAGCAGACAGGGGTTATGTGGCCGCTGGCTGCTTACAGCACCACAGTGGAGGGGCGATGGGAGATGACCAACCCCGAGAGGTGCTTTTTCATACATCACTCGGGAGGGGCGACCACCCCCAATTCAATCTGGCACAGGTTAAGACCAGATTATCACTTTCTGTTTACTTTTCATGTTTATTTGTATGTATCTTGAAATGGTTCTTTGTTACTTATGTTTCTTTCTCCTCACTCTTTTCACTGACAAGTACTGATCTCCAATTCCATTGTGCCGTATGGATGCCGCCAGCGTCGACGGGTGTAGCCCTCGGGCCAGGCCCCTCACACAGCACGCACTACAGACTCCGGACACCAAGAGCGCCGGCACTACCAGCAACACAGCCAACCTCCCCACATGGCTCTTAAGGTACTTTCGTTAAATGTCAAGGGCCTCAACTCCCCAACCAAACGGAGACTACTAGTGAGAGACTTAAAGGCCAAAAAAATAGATATCGCACTGATACAGGAGACACACCTCCCCAGGTCGGCGCCCACTAAACTGACTGACAGGACCTACTCGACAGTGCATGAGGCTCGCTCCCTCCGTAAGCGAACGGGGGTGGCGATCCTCGTCCATAAAAACTGCCCGCTACAAATCACTACTACCCAGACTGACCCGGAGGGGAGATTTTTATATATAGGAGGCACCCTCTACACCACAAAAATACATATTATCAATGTTTACGCACCCAACGAGCCGGACAGGCAGTTCTGGGAGAGCCTAGAGGTACTGGTGACCGGGGCCAGGGGGGGGTTCTGCTGGTGGGGGGCGACTTTAACGCAGTACCAAGCCCAGCAGCGGATAGAAGCTCAAAACCGGGCACCGTGAGGTCTCAGGGTAGAGGGGGTCAAGACAAACTCTTACACACATTTTTGATACACACGGGCCTACTAGATGTATGGCGACTACAGCACCCGACCACATCCGACTATACGTTTTATTCCGCGCCACACAACACCTACTCCAGAATAGATAACATTTTCCTGAACGGGGTGGGAATGGATAAGGCCATACACACAGACATCAGTAGCATAACATGGTCAGACCACGCGGACGTAACGCTGACCCTAGGCAACCTGCGCTACCAGTCCAACTGGTCGTGGAAGCTTAATACTAGTCTTCTTAGAGACGTCGAAACCCTAGAGACCACCCGACAGGCTATCACAGAATACTTTGCACTAAACGCAACACCTGACACCAATCCCACCATGGTCTGGGCAGCACACAAGGCGGTCATACGCGGGCACTTTATAAAACTTGCAACGCATAAAAAGCGAGAAAAAATTAAAAAGCTCCTCGAATTACAGTCCGCTCTATGGAAGGCGGAGCAGCAACACAAAACTAACCCGACAGACTCCAAGCTTAGGGAACTGAACACACTCAGACACTCTATTAGGGACATATCTCTGGAAGCGGTGGCACGCTCCATACAATGGTCAAAACGGCTCTACTACGAGAAAGCAAATAAAACAGACACACTGCTAGCAAGGGTGCTCCGCCCGAGACCACAGGGAAAGGTCATCACGAAAATACGCACGGCCACCGGCATGCTAGTTGAGACCCCTGAGGCCATTAACGAAGTTTTCACCTCCTATTTCTCCAACCTCTACAATCACTCCCCCCACCTACACACCAATAACACCACCTATAGGGCCGACATACAACGATTCCTTGTAGACCTCACGCTGCCCAAAGTGAGCGAGGCAGAAGCAGGTTCCCTAAGTGAACCGATTACACAAACAGAGGTAGAATCAGCCATAGCATCCCTCAAGGGAAACAAGGCCCCGGGCCCAGACGGATATGATGTTAACTATTACAAACAACTCAAGGAGGTACTAGCCCCTCCCCTCACGGCCCTTTGTAACCACTTTATGCAGGGCGGGGGACCTGACGGGGACATGGCAACGGCGAATGTAGTACTACTGCCAAAACCAGATAAGGATGACACACTAGCCTCCAGCTATAGGCCAATTTCACTTATCAATACGGACCTCAAAGTCTTTGCTAAAATACTGGCATCCAGGCTCTCCTCCCTACTCCCACGCTTGATCCACCCGGACCAGGTGGGCTTTATGCCCGGACGCCAACTGTACGAGAACACCAGACGGGGGGTAAATGCCATGTGGCACATGGCGGAGTCCAAGACGCCTTCTCTAGCGCTCTCTTTAGACGCGGAGAAGGCATTTGACAGGGTGCTATGGCCTTACCTCTTCGAGCTGCTCCGGTTCCAGGGGTTCCCAGAGCCCTTTGTGACGGCAATACATGCACTCTATACAGACCTGAGGGCACAAACACTTATCACAGGGGCGCCTAAACAGCCTTTCACCCTTAGCAACGGCACTAGACAGGGATGCCCGTTGTCCCCTTTGCTCTTCGCCCTAACCCTGGAGCCACTATTACAAGCAATCAGGCAACATCCACACATTCAGGGCATAGAGGTGAGCGGCACATCCTTCACAGTCTCAGCGTATGCTGATGACGTTATGCTAACATTCCGGGATCCGCTGGACTCCCTACACCACCTGACACAACTCTCAGCAAAATTTGGGAACATCGCAGGCTATAAAATTAATTACTCCAAGTCGGTAGCAATGCCTTTCCACATGCCGCACCAAGACGTAGAACATATACGCAAACAATACCACTTAAAGATAGCCACGGAGGAACTCCTGTACCTAGGGGTCCACCTAACGGCAACCACATCGTCGCTCTATGCCCGCAATTATACACCACTGCTTCGGACCCTTATCACGGAAATGGAGCAGTGGACACACAGGCCCATCTCATGGCTGGGACGGGTCAACACAATAAAAATGAATGTGTTGCCGAGGCTCCTGTTCCTTTTTCAGGCACTCCCGGTACAGGTGACCCGGGGGGACCTGACGGGTATACAGCGGGCAATAGACTCCTTCATCTGGCACAACAAGCGCCCGAGAATGGCTCGCACACTCATGTACAGACCGAAAGCCAGGGGGGGACTGGGACTACCTAATGTATATAATTATTATCTAGCGGCACAGTTAGCCCAGATCATACAATGACACACACCCCCTGATACGCGACGCTGGGTCGACATGGAGTCGCTAATGACGAGACAGGACCTCCCACAATTTTTTATATGGGCACCAAAAACACAAAGGGCCATACTGAGAACCACGAATCCGGCTATATTGAACTCCATACGGATATGGGACCAAACTAAACTGAAATACTCCTTGAGCCCCCCTCTATCTCCCATGACACCGGTCTTCCGGAATAGGGCATTCCCACCAGGAATGAGAGCCCGGGACTACAAAGGGATAGAGGCCACTGGGCTCCAGAGATACGTCCACCTATTCATAAACCAGGAAATAGTCACATACGCACACCTGAACACCAAAGCTCCACTGCACACTAGAGACTATTTCAGGTACTTGCAAATTCGAGACTTTGCACAGAGCCCTGACGTAAAAAAGGCAGCCCTGACACCTCTAACCTTTTTTGAGAAACTCTGTTTTACGGAGACTACACAATCCAAGCTAATTACTTTACTGTACAACCACCTCAACACGGCCCCGGAAACGACAGACGCACTCCGATACGCTGACCAGTGGGAAGCCGACCTGGGAACGAGGGAACGGAGTGGCAGGACATCTGGGAGGCATGCACCAAAACCACTATCTGCGTAACACTCCAAGAACAATCATACAAAGCGCTATTCCGTTGGTACATGACTCCTGTGAAGCAAAAACACATGAAATTGCGTCCTACAGATGATTGCTGGCACCTATGTGGGGGGAGGGGCACATACATCCACATGTGGTGGGAATGCCCAAAGGTTGCGGCCTTTTGGCGCAGCATAGTAAACTTCAGCTCTCAAATCTTACAAAAACGAATGACACTAGATCCCTGGGCATGCCTTCTATCCAGACCCACGGAGAGCCTCCCGAGACACGAACAAAAACTCCTTAACATGATATACTTAGCGGCCCGCAGGGCCGTGGCACAACACTGGTCATGCCCGGACCTCCCGCAGCTATCACTGGTTAGGACGAAACTCCGCGATAATTATCTGATGGATAAACTCACGGCCCAAGTGCGGAACACGCTGACCACATTTCACAAGGTGTGGGGACCATGGGAGCAATATGACACATAGACTCGCGGCGCGGGGCGGCATCTGTGCAGCACAATTCAGCAGCGATGGCAGAGGCTCACCCGGCGGTCGCTGGCATACCATAACCCGGACGGGTGGAAGCGGCTCCACAGAAGGACGAGGGACTGGCTAAAGCAGGAACGAGGGCCGCGGCCCACTGGGGTGGGCGGCACGGGGTTCTTGACTCACAGGAGATCACTAATTTTCTGTACTACAACATACTGAACACTATACTTACCTATATCTACCTATTCTTCACCAATCTGCTTCTATCTTTGGTAAATACCTCAGACAATGTAAGCAAACACGAGGAGAGGAAAACTTCAACACTGTCTAACCCTGCCATATTACGTACCTGACGGATTGCCAGATCAAAGTGGGGGGCAGAGACAGGGCAGACGGAAAGGGAACAATGCCTGAGCTACCTGGGCAAGCTCGGGATACCACACACAGACGTATTGGCCAAGGCAATGCAATACACCTATCGCAGTCACCCGGAGAGCCTAGGGCACAACACACTCCTCAATAAGTCGACAGTTGTACATAGTTATTTCTTTCCTTCCATATATCTTTCTTTCTCTTTCTCCTTATCAGATTACTAATGTAAAAGAAAACTCTGGCGGAGATGCACCAAAGGTGCACAGCTTGTGACAGATGCTTGTACTAATTTTGTTACCCTGTATCTTCTACTACGCACCAACAACACTTGTGCGGTTATGTATTCACATCTGTTTGCACTATTGTAGCCACGCTTGAATGGCAGAGCGAAAAATAAAGAATTAAAAAAAAACAAAAAAAAAAAAACGATATATAATATGTGTCGATGCAATAAATTAGTAAAATGCAAATTGCAGTTGAACGCAAACAACAACAAATGCAAAAATTGCTTGTGTCATTAAGTGCAGGACAAGCTTCTGAAGCTGTGTACTTAAGGGGTTAACATATATTAAGATGTAAGAGGTTATTAGGGACTTAATTATGTTTTTTTTTTTTTAAGTTTAATAACAATACATTTTATTTCACATATTGTTTCCTATTTCACCTGTGACATCAAATTAAAAAATAGAGAAATTTTGAGAAATGTGAAATTCTTAATTGCGTTTTTATAAAGATTACCACATTCATGTCCATCACAGTGAATAGCAATTTTATAAGTTAGGTTCTTGATTGTTGTTTAAGAAAAGACATTTGTGGTTAGACAATTTACTATGGGAAATGTTGTTTGGGGTGATAAGGCTCTTTGGGTTTAGTGTCAGACGAGATATATATTATATTGCAATGATCAGGATCAATGGCTATTATATGTTTCTGTAATACGATGTGATGGCTTGCTTTTTTAAGTGTACATGCGTCTTTCTGGAAAGTGACTATAGTTGAGTGGCGGAGACTCATCTACCCGCACGTGATTTAGGTATCAATCAGGGTTATTCACAAAATAAAATTCACAAAATTAGAGCGAATTGAAATCTGAATTGCCAAATTAAGGCTAGATATGTTGGAGACTTTCTCTAAGCCAGATTTGCTTGCTTATATTCTGCCATTCAGATTTCACTTTGCTACAGTTTGGTGTTTAATGAGTAGCCCTGGCTCTATTTTGTCTTGTACAATTATAATAAAATAAATATAGACTAATTTTGTCCTTCAGCATATTCTAAATATGCCAATTTGATCAAAACTGTTGAATGTGTCACAGGGCCCTGATTAAAGATATTGTTAAACCACGCTAGGTTTAATAGGGCTTAGGTGAAAATAAGCCATTTATGTCAACCACTGCTGCAAAAAATCAGAAGTGAAAATATTTTTCTACAAATGTCCTTGAGCTCAAAACATAGCAATACATTCTGTGGTTACTGGTAGCATTGGGATTGCCTATCTGATTCTTCCTATTTCTGCAACATTTGTAAACAGAGATCTGCCCTTGAATTACTAGAACCCAGCAGCTAGGAATTTATAGAACAGGAAGCAATCTTAATGTCAAGTTAATTTTGCATAGATTTAACTAAAAAAAAAAAAAAGAAATTAGTATTATCTGTCCATCTATATAATGATGATCTAACAAGTTGATTACATGAGGACTAATGGACATTGTATAGTAGAACCAAACATGTTTAACCAGAGCTGGAGGTAGCTTCCTGTCATACTGGGTAGAGGATACAGAAGATTCTCTACTGCAGACCTTGCAGCTATGCTACATGCAGGGCCGCCATTAGGGGCTGACAACCATGACGGTTGTCACGGGCCCGGCGGTCCTGGGGGGCCCGGACTGCTCTGGCAAAATTTCTGATGGCAGCCCTGGCTACATGGAGGATAAGCATGCAGGAACATAGGAGAGGAAAGTGGGAAAGAGACCAGAAAGGGATGGGTGTGGAAGAGACACATAAAAGGGATTGAGGGGAAGAGACACACAATGGGACTGAGGGGGAAGAGACAAGGTGCTGTGAGGAAGAGAGAGGGACTGGGGGGAGAAAGAGACAAAAGAGGTGGAGGAACAGAGATTCAAAAGGGGTTTGGGGAGATAGAAACACAAAAGATGTTTGGAGGAAAAAGAGACACACAAAGGGGAATTGGAAAAAAAGAAACACACATAGGGGTGGGGGACACAGAGGGGCAAGGGTGGAGAAAGAGACACAGAGGAGCTGGGGAATTGAAACAGGGGAGCTGGTGGGGCCTCGAGAGACAAGGTGCTGGGAGAGAAGAGACACAGAGGGACTGGGGAGAAGGAGACACACAAAAGGGGCTGAGGGGAAGAGACGCACAAATAAACTGGGGTAGCAAAAGACAAAAAAGGGTCTGGGGGAGTAAGACACAAATGGGAATAATGGTGTCACAATCTCTTACCTAACTCCTTCGCGCCCACGTGGTGCAGGATCCAAGGTCGGTTCCTTTCACATTGTGTTCGGCATGTCCCACGCTGAACACAGGAATCACGCCCATTTTGATGATGTGGTGCATACACGCCAACGTCATGGTGTCAATGACGAGGTCCCACTTCATCAATGCCGGCCCAGAACATTTTGGGGTGTGGTCTTAAAGCAAATGACGCTCTCTTATAAAAAGGGCGCCTTTTGCTTTGTTACTTGCACTTTTGTGGTTCCTTGCCCTATTGTGGTTCCTTGTGTTCCCCTTAGTGCTAATTTGTTCTCCTTGTGATTAGATTGATATTTCTGTGTTTTAACTCGGCTTGGCTTTAGACTTCTCTGTTCTCTGGTTCCCTGACTCGAGTTGTATTTGGACTCTGATTTCTGGTAGCCTGACCCGGCTATTCTCGTATCATTCTCCTGATCTCTGGTATCCTTTGCTATTCCTTGACTACTTTTTTCTACCTACTTGAAACCCATCCATGTTTACATACTGCATGTTGGGTTATCACACGACCGTGATAAATGGGAAATAAGATACACTAAAGGGAATGGGAAAAAAACAAATGGGGATAAGATACACTAAAGAGGGTAAGATTTACAAAAGGGGGTTAAGAGACACACAGGTGCAGATGCATTTTTTTGGGGGGATGGGGGTAAAGCACATTTTCACCTGTAGTCAAAAATCATTGTACCAGCCCTTAGGAGGGCACAAAGACCTTGGGTGGTGCTCCTGTCGTCCCCATTTTATATGGGGGATTCTTGGGTGAGTTCCCACACTTTATTTCCCAGGACTTGTACTGATGTTTTTGGCCTACATTTCCTACTTTTAATTAGTAGTTGCCACAATTTCTTTTCGAATAATTTTTGTTGAACAGTTTTGCTTTTTTTAATAAAGAATTCTTTCACTGCTATCTGAATGATGTGTGCCTACTTGCAATTGCATTCATTAATGAATCCTGTTTGTGATATTGGTTTCTCGCTTTCATGAAATTTATCATTAGTGTATCAGAATGTCAAGTGTGAGGTGTAGAGACAATTTCTCCTTGCTGACCGTTTGATATTTGCAATATCTAGCCATTGACGTAGTGTTTGTCATAGCAAACCCACCTCTGTTCTACAGGCAGATATTTTTGTGTGTAGCTCACAAGGCAAGATGAAGCATTGAGACTTCTGTCTATACTTCCAGAGTTTGATTTTCAGTTTATTTATTTTATCCTCGCTTTTTGATATCAGGGTTTTCATTACTGTTTTCATTCAGCAGTGTCTAGAATTCCATGGCTTGTTCTCGTATCTGGAAGTTACGCTTTTAGTAAGGTTCTGATTTAAAATGCCATCCATTGAGTATTTTCTTTATTAGAGAAGGACGTTTAACAAGTCTACTGCAAGACTGGCTTCACTACTACTTATTATTGAAGACAATTTAGTACAGGCACTCGGGGTTTTTTTCAAACAGCAGTTTTATTGGAGAAACACGGCAAACAAGCTTGACAAAGATCTGAGTGTAGATCGAAATGTTGCTGTGTTTGCAGTGTTTCTCCAATAAAACTGCTGTTTGAAAAAAGACCCTGAGTGCCTAGACTACATTGTCCTCACTGTATGAAATGAGCGTTTGCCAGCCCTAGGTACAGTGCACTGAGGTCTATAAGTGACGAGAGTGCGTATCCCTCCTTTGTTTGCAATGACTAATTATTATCACGCCCGTATACGCACTGACGTCATAGAACGTAGCTCCGCCTCCCGGAAGAACTGCCAGCAAGTGCCGATCCTTGTGTGAAAACCACTAGTGCTAGCCGCGGTTTTTGAAAGTTGCACTGCAGCAAAGGGATAGGAATTCCTGTGGACAAAAGGGAGCATACGCTCACTTGTATTGAACTGTTTTAAGTCTGTTTGGAATAAAATATTGTTCTTCATTCAACGCTGCCACACTCCGGTTTCTGTTTTACATCTAATCCCATTAGTGGATACAAGCGGGATAAGTGAGAGCAGACTTCTTACTGCTCTCTCCTTGTGAGTTTATTTCCAATTTTTATGGTCATTTTTTTATTTTCTGTATAACAGTATTATGCTATGTTTATTTTTTCAGTTTTTTCATGTCCTCAAATGTCTTTGGAAGTAATAGAGTGGTATCCATATTTCTCAAGTAAGTGGTTTTTATATTTTTTTATATTTTTAGCACAGAACACAGTTGCAATTTTTGCACATTGTCCTAATAATATTACTATAATAGTAATTTTTGAAAGCACAGTGCACGGACACTTTCACTTTGTAGCACTTTAAAATTTAAAGGTATAGCGCACCTTTTAAACATTTTTATTGGGTGTTTTTAGAGCTATTTCACTGAAAAGGTTGATGCTTTACCTTTTTATTGCTGTATATACAAAGATTTTATCACTATATCACTAGCGCCTTTTATGCTTTATTTGTTTTGTGTATATAATTATTATTAGCATTTATATAACACCAGCATATTCTGCAGCGCTTTACATTTATAGAAAGGGAATTTTTTGAGGTAAAGAAAGCTCAAACACACTTGCATTATATAAGGATCTGAGGTTAAAGGATATACTTACTGGTTAGGTGGCCTGACCGAAATTGGAATCTGTATTTCCCAGATCTAAGGATACGTTACCACTGCTCCAACTAGTCAATATATAAAAATGGAGACCTTAATCACTAGGCTACAAGAGTGTGTCTTGTATTAGAGATGGACTTGTGAAAAGTCAACATTACCTGACTTTGGAAGATGAGGAAGATAGACAGATCTATAAAATTATGCAGAAAGAGGCTAAGCAAGTTATAAGAGCTTCCAAATAACACACATAGAGAAAATAGCACGGTCAGTAAAAAAAGGGGACAAAACATTTTTTAGATACATAAATGAGAAAAGGAAAGTAAATCAATTATTAGTTAGATTAAAAACTAAAGAAGGAAGGTATGTAGAAGAGGATGGGTAGCTGACTGCCTCAATAAATATTTTTGTTCAGTATTTACAGATGAAAATGAAGTAAAGGAACCTCAGGAAAAAGGACAAACAAGTCATTTGTTACATGTGAGTTCACAGAGTAAGATGTTCTATTTCAACTATCAAAATTAAAGACAAATAAGTCAATTGGGCCTGATGGAATACAAACAAAGTTATTAAAATAGCTTAGTGGTGTACTCGCAAAACCATTAACAGATTTATTTAACCAATCATTGTTAACAGGAGTTGTCCCAGAAGATTGGAAGTTAGCGAATGTTGTGCCCATTCACAGGAAAGGTAGTAGGAAGGAGTCAGGAAACTGTAGGCCTGTAAACCTTACTTCAGTTGTGAGGAAAGTAATAGAAACCATGTTAAAGGATAGGATTGTTGAACATCTAAAATCACATGGATTTCAAGATCAGAGACAACATGGGATTACTTCAGGGAGATCATGCCAAACTAATTTTATTGATTTTTTTATTGGGTCACTAAAATAATAGATCAAGGTGGTTCAGTAGACATTGCTTACCTAGATTTCAGTAAGGCTCTTGACACTATTGCACATAGAATGCTTATCAATAAACTGCAATCTTTAAGTTTGGAACCCAATTTTATTGAATGGGTAAGGCAGTGGCTGAGTGACAGGCAACAGAGGGTTGTAGTCAATGGAGTATATTCGAAGCATGGTCTTGTTACCAGTGGGGTACCTCAGGGATCTGTACTTGGACCCATACTTGGATATTGCAGAAGGCCTTGATGGTAAGGTATGTGTTTTTAATAATGATACTAAGATATGTAACAGGGTTGATATTCCAGGAGGGATAAGCCAAATGGCAAATGATTTAGGTAAACTAGAAAAATGGTCAGGGCTGTGGCAGCTGACACTTAATGAAGATAAGTGCAAGATAATGCATATTGGATGTAAATACGCAAAGGGGAAAGTACAGAATATTTGATAGAGTCCTAACCTCAACCTAAAGGTAGTCAGACAATGTAATAGAGCAGCAGGAAATGCTAGCAGAATGCTTGATTGTATAGGGAGAGGTATTAGCAGTAGAAAGAGGGAAGTGCTCGTGCCATTGTACAGAACACTGGTGAGACCTCACTTGTAGTATTGTATGCAGTACTGGAGACCGTATCTTCAGAAGGATATTGATACCTTAGAGAGGGTTCAGAGAAGGGCTACTAAACTGGTTTATGGATTGCAGGATAAAACTTACCAGGAAAGGTTAAAGGAACTTAACATGTATAGCTTGGAGTAAAGATGAGACAGCGGGGATATGATAGAAACATTTAAATACATAAAGGGAATCAACACAGTAAAGGAGGAGACCATATTTAAAAGAAGAAAAACTACCACAACAAGAGGACATAGTCTTAAATTAGAGGGGCAAAGGTTTAAAAATATCAGGAAGTATTACTTTACTGAGAGGGTAGTGAATGCATTGAATAGCCTTCCAGCTGAAGTGGTAGAGGTTAACACAGTGAAGGAGTTTAAGCATGCATGGGATACGCATAAGGCTATCCTAACTATAAGGTAAGGCCAGGGACTAATGAAAGTATTTAGAAAATTGTGCAGACTAGATGGGCCGAATGGTTCTTATCAGTCTATGTTTGTATGACACTATATTTATTCAGTAATATTCCCTATATTTGATTACCATGGGCTTGCTGACTAGCAGCCTGTAACGGACCGTTTTGCATACAACAGGTTAAAAACTGTTTAGGCACCGACAGCTACTGTAAGCACCAATCTCCCGAACTGCAAACTACACGAATTCACCAACTCCCATACAGGAAACACACAAATACTGGAAACAGCTGAACAGGTAAAGCATACAATCAGCTTACACTCCTGGCAATCAGCATACCATCCAAGTCCCCCAATAACGAGATGACACTTCGTTTTGAGGTCAAGCAGAACTGATTTACTGGGGCTACCTGCCTGGCTTTTATGCAGGTCTCCCACCTGGTGGACATTCCCCTAGGGGACCAGATGGGAAACTGTGAAACATATTGGACATTGACCAATCACAGACATACACCTTTAAACACTCCCACAATACATCACAATCCCTCCTCTCTGTCCTGGAGATAATTGTGAAGTAATCTAATTATCTCCAAGGACAGAGGCAAAACTCCATTAACCACATGGCAGACAAAGGACAATAAAAGACATAAAATTACATACTGTTACATTTATCACATAGAACATATACATTCTACCTATCCCCAGATAGCTTCGATCTGAGCGCACATTATTACCTGTTGGCGCTCAGATCACGTACATACAGTTCAATCTCCTTGGAGCCACAGTCTTTCATACAGTCTTTCAGTATACGGCTGGGCTCCATGGCATAGCTATCTGGGGTAGCATGGCTTTAACAGTCAGCAGAAAGGCACGAATATGCTTTTCTGCAGGGAAAATAAAAGGTTTTAACTGCTGGGCCATAGTCTAAAGGGAGCAGGCGAGCAACCAGGCTCCTCCAGTGGATAGTGGCAAGGCTGGTTTCGCCACACAGCCTCTGATGTGTAATCCTTTATATGAGAGATATTATGGGGATATCCTATTGATTAGTTGTTTGGCCATTATAAAGATTTTAGACAGCTGCATTTGAACTCTGTCCCTTCCACTGCATATACTGCTTTAGAAGTACCCATAGGTAAATGCTTTCATGTTTTATCAGGAATAAGGATAATCGTTTCGTACATACCATAATTTTAATTTTCTGAACATTAATCTTGGCAGCATTTATGTTTCCTCTCTTCTTCTATGAGAGTTGTGAAGCTACTTACAAAGACTGGGTTGGATATATTAATATCAATTTCAGATTCCTATTTACTGTCCTTTCAGCTTTGAGGGGAGGTGCTTACTACATATGTAACTGCTGTCATGGTTAATGATCAGGAAAATAAAATTACAGGAAAACACATTTCCCTTATTAGCCATTTATAATATTTCCAATATAGGCCTATCAGTTACAGTGAAGGAGCCAAAATATTGCTTCATATTATAGATGCCAAGAGCTACCCCAGGCTGGCACACCAACTATGTTTGAATCCCCCAACAAAGAGCAATTTTTCACAGAAAAATCTAGCCCTTTATCCATTCCAACAGCCTCCTCTGGTCCAATTTAATTTATAGACCATTATTCTCCATCTGTGTGAAATCATTATTAATTGCCTGCTAACTAGTTTGTCAACTCCTAATAATTCCTCTTATATTCAGCCTTTAGTTGTAAAATTGTATGTTAACCCCTGCTACCACTTGTCTCAGATTTAACAAAGTGAAAAAAGCTGCAACAGCAGACTATCCAATGTTAAGTTTGTAACTAGATAACAGTATGAAACAAGGATGTAAAGAGGACACAGTTTGTAAAAATCTTTAGGTAAATTGGAAGCCTGTGTAGGTTTCAACCATTTCCTTTCCCTATTCATAAAATATTGGGACTGAAAATAACCAGCATGTTAGGTCAAGAGAAATAGGAGATAAGGCTTGCGTCATTGGGGCAGGATAAGACTCACTCAGCTAAATGTAACAAAAGCCAGCATAGCACTAGTGTGAAAGTGGCCATAATCACACTACAGAATCGAGGGCAACAGCTATAGATCTCAGGCACTATGCGTAGCTAGGTGTTGGATAATTATAGCACTTCACTATACTGCTTAACTGCCTTCAATTTGTTAAAATACCCCAGGCCTCTTTGTTCGCTATCTGTTTGAAATGTATTACCATAAATCTGCATTTTTTTGCACATTTTGGCGGTACAGCTTTCACACTATTGCCAACCCATTTCCCCCCCAAAATTGTTAATTGTTTGGTGTATTCCACCTATGATGTCAATCTTGTTACAACGATGCGTTACTTTCATTGATGCTATTCCCTTGTGCTTTGTTTGAGCGAGTAAATGTTCCGGCTCTCTGCAGTAATTGGAAAAAGGGGCAGACGCTCATGCACTGTCTGTTGCAATATTGTGATATAGATGAATTACACCTTTCAAGCCCCTCAGACGTTGTCTTTTCTTCCCACATTTGCTATGCTACTAATGAATGTTATAGCGTATCATGGTGTTATCTTTGAATTTCTCTCCTTTTCGTTCCCTCTATTTCCCGCTCCCTCGCTCTCTCACTCTATGTATTTCTTGAAAATCAGTTTTTGGCTCATTTGCTACAACTGACATGCCGCTTGCTGCTAAAATGCCTATACTGTTTGCCAATCCACCCCTGTGAGGGATGTATGCTGAAGACGTTTGCCTCAAATTACAGTGGATGTTTACAATAGGTAATATTTTATTCTAGTAAATTCGACCTTCACAAAACATATCGGATACTTTCTAACAAAGGCTGGCATAGAGGGGAACATTATAATAACAGGGGTATCATCCATGTAATTATCAGACTATTTTTTTGATCCAAGACAAACTTCTCAAATCTGAAATTGAACATATACCTATATGGTACTTTAGATTTTGGTTTACTAATAGTATTTTTACATGGTTCTATATGTTTCTTCAGAATAATTCGATCTACATTCTGTCTCAGAGCCCCTTCTTAACTTCAAACCTAAACGTATTGTCCCCTGAATTGGCATAGTGTATGATTGCAGTTCAATTTATGTTTCGATGAGGCATTCAGCGCCAGTTTGAAGATAACATGATTTAAAAGGGAACACTATTCCAGGTTTGTAACAGGGGTTGACTATTGCAGTAGGGGCAGACCAAATGCAATTAACAATTTAGGAAAAATAGAGTAATAGCAGAGAGTGTGAAAAAGGCTCAGTTAAAAAGTGTAAAAAAATGCAGATTTATGTTAATGTATTGACAGGAGAGGCAGAAAAAGTGGGTATGGGATTATTTCAGCTGTCTGAATGGTAACCAGGCAATATTGCAGACTAGTGAAACATCCTGCACTCTGCTAGACTTGTGAAGGAGAGGTAGACTCAACAGAAATATAAAGATAGCAGTTAATACATCATTGGTAGCACAGTTCACGAACATTGTTTTTGAGTAAAGCTATTCATTGTAGCATTCTATGATCCATTCCAAGTGTCAGAACGTATACTTTATTCTGTCTGAAGCCTTTACACTTCTGCACTTTATTTTCAAATCTATTACACTATTTGTGCTATGCTCCACAGGAGCATGGTGGATCTCCCACTAAGTACAACAGCAGGATGTTATGTCTGTTAGCTAAAGGGGAGAGGATTTCAGTTTGATATTCACTAAATATAGATTTATGTCAAAATCACTCCTTCTAAAACTATTGACCTGAGAATTTACTAGCTAAACTAAAGTTCCCACTTTGGCATATTGGGTTATTTACCTTGTTTTTTCTTAGCTCTCCTCCCCCAGAGAGTTTATAGAGGAATCGTTGCACCATGCACATTCAAACTTTTTTTAAGCAAAGCATTGATTCAATGTGAGGATACCGCATCAGATGATCGGGTCTTAGTCATTAAGTGGGGTGCCTCTGACAGCCACTAGAAGTGGACTTAACCCTTCAATGTAAATATTGCATTTTTTTTTAAAAATTGCAGTGTTTTACATTGCAGGGTGAAGAGGACAGGGACTCTGTTCCCAGACCACTTCATTGAAATGAACTAGTCTGGGTGGCTAAAGTTTTCCTTTAATTAACTTTTACTAGTGGAAGATGATGTACAAAAAAAAAGCACTGTTCACCAAAGTTGAGCTTACCGTATTTTAGAACTGAACAATTTATCACTTCCAGTGGTTGCTGGTGAGCTTAAAGATGGTATGACATATTTTGACACTATATAAATATTTGTAGTTGCATTGCCACACAGAATACACTACCCTTTGTTAGTTTATGCAACTAAATTCATACAATGTACATTATGCTAAGACGATTCAATTCATTTTCTCTTAATTTTAGCAGCTGCTTCCATCTAGTGGTCTGTGCGATAAGAACCGTTTTAAATATACAATAATGCACTGTTATATGGGTTACACTTGTTTAATAGAGACTTGGATGAGACAAGTGACTGAAACAAAATACAGAATCTGGGCTATGTATAAATGATGATAGAGCTGCTTGCACTTATTTTGAATCAACCCTCTCTCAATACCCTCTAGGTGTGGAATTTCCCGCTGGGATATTTTTCGGTAGACTGCAGTATCTGAGGCTGACAATGCTTCCACACTACAATGTATGATGGCCTTTACTGCCATTTGAGAGAAGACATGCACATTACTAGGCATGGTAAAATGTTTCGGTTCGGCATTCCGAAATTCGGGACTTCGGCACTTCGGCAACTTCGGCACTTCGGAAATTTGGTAATTTCGGGACCTCGGCAATTCGGCTCTTCGGCACTTCGACACTACGACACTTCAGAATTTCTGAACTTCTCTTGCAGCCGCTTGGTAGTTAACTCCCTAATTCTCATGGTATTAGGGAGTTATCTACCAAAAGGCTGAAAGACCTAAATTGGTCTTTCAGCCAAATTTACTAATAAAAATTACTTAGTATTAGTAAATTGTGCCCCTACTTGCTATACCGCGAGTAAGGGCATGTCTATTAAACAGTGAGCACCCAGTGGCTGCTCACTGTTAAAAAAAATAAAATAAAAAAAAAGGATCCCCCCTCCCGAGCCTTTTAAACTAAAGGGGGGCCTATTGCCCCCCCCCCTGGCCCCCACCCTTGAGTGGTGGGTGGGGGGCCTAAAGTAAAATAATGGGGGGGACCTACTGTCCTCCCCCCGGCCCCCACCCCTGAGCGGCGGGCCTAAAGTAAAATAATGGGAGGGACCTATTGTCCTCCCCCCCGGCCCCCACCACTGAGCGGTGGTTGGGGGCCCTAAATTAGAATGAGGGGGGACCTAATGTCTTCCCCCCTGGCCCCCACCCCTGAGCGGTGGGTGGGGGCCCTAAAATACTAATAAAGTGGGTAGAAAACAGAGTCTGCCTGATATCTGTGAATGCACCTTCATACAGGAATATATGATGGCCCACCTTGCCGACAACATCCATCAAAGATACACATTAAATGCTGTGTGAGAGTACGACCATTTACACTGAGATCTGTGAGTTTTGTGCACAAATGAAAGGTCATTTATTGGTCCTTGCCCCCGCAGGCCAAATGTTGCCAGCTGACTTTTTTCTTTTACACCACATAGCAACTTTGCTAACAAATCTAAAAAAGCTGTCTTGTTATAAAGTTGCTGACAGTTTAAGTGTTGTTACAGATGACTATATGCCCAAAGATATCCATTTTATGAAGCTCTGAAACAGATCATGTGCTGATTTCGCTTCCAGAGGTATTAAGAACATGTCTTTATACTCAACACACAATCTGCAACTCTGTTCTGAGCTGCTGTTGGCCCTAGAGGTCTAAGTATTATGTTATACTCATATCTTTCATTAGATTTTTCTATATTGCATTCCACTTTCTGCATTGAGTCTGTGTTATCTTTCCCCCCGGTTAAGGTGTTTTTTTACCTTGCTTTCCTTTTACTGTTTTCCAAGTTCCATCCACTAACTCACCATACATCCCATCTGCTCCAATACTTACTAAACATTTTCACCTTGGTTTTGTTGAGTGAATGCCTTAGCTTTCTCCTTTTGAATTGCTTGCAGTATACAGAGAAGTAACATTATTATTTTTAGTGTTCTCTACTCTCCAAAATGGATATGGTTTCTATCCCGGACCACTATGGTGACAGATGCGTAGAAATCTGTCAAGGGGATCTTCCCGGTACTGACTCTGTCATAAGGATAATCTCAGTTTTTCTCTTAGAAAGTCAAGATGCTCATCTGCGTAAATTTTTGTGTTAAATTGGTATTTTTTTGTATGCATAACAATGTCACATATAGAACAGGTTTAAGGTAGAGATGCTTGTTTGCCTACGCAGAGGCATAGGTTGCTTAAGTGGAGTAAAACTTATACATCAAATTTCACATCGATTCCAGCCTGAATAACGATATGGCATTGGCAACATTTAAAGGTAAACATTGTGGGGGGGCGTGGCTACCGCCGGACAAGATGGACGCATAATCCTTCTCTCCGGCACAAGGGCTGTAATCTAATACCATCTTTTCACACAGAACCGCTTTCAACCCTTCTCACCCGACATGGCGCAACACAAAGCGAAGAAAAATGCGACCAGAGCAGACAAGTTCACTTTCTTTGCTCAAAAAACGCCACAAACTCCTACAGGCCTGTTCCCCCTTAGCCAAGATGGTGCAGATGGCGCCGAGGAGGAAGGTTCCTCACACGACCAGATACAGGCCGACGATACCCTGACAAAGAGACACCTGACCCGGGCGCTAGAAACCCTCTCCAACAAGCTCATTGAATCATGGCAACATTCTATTGATGCACTCCGCAGGGACATTCAAGATATTGGCGGGCGCACTTCGCACCTCGAATCCAAAATGGATGAAGTGGCGGTGGCTCATGATGATCTGGCAGCGCATGAGGAGTCCCTGGAAGATAGATTGGCACTTGCCGAATCTCGACTGGAGGATATAGAAGACAGGGCGCGGCTGAATAATTTGAGGATCCGAGGTGTTCCGGAGTCAGTTCAGCCGGCAGATCTACAAGCGTATGTGAGGGGCCATCTCGGCGCGTATGCGCCGGAGGTCCCTTCGGATATGCTGTTGCTCGACAGAGTTCACCGACTTCCCCGCCCGAGGCACTTGTCTGACTCCGCACCCAGGGATATCCTACTACGCGCCCACTATTTCCACATTAAGGAGCATATCCTTCGTGCTAGCAGGCGCTTACCCAACCCTCCAGAGGGCTACTCGGACATGCAGATCTATCCTGACATATCAGCTGCCACTCTCCGCAGGAGATAGGACTTTGCGAGGATCACCGCGGCTCTCCGCGACAACGGAATGAAGTATAGATGGGGATACCCCACGAAAATCCTGGTATCAAAAGAGGGGAAGCTGCAGCCAATCCTTTCTCCAGAAGAATGTGCAACACGAGTAAACCCTCGGTCCCAAGCAAGCTTAAACTGGACTGGCAGAAAACCCAGGGCGGTCATTAACCCTCTCTCTTAGCGGCATGTTGGGACATGCAAGTATAGACTGGCTTATGTATCCAATAGACTGGCACACTATGTATGCATAGACTAATATGGCAGCGGCACCTTGTTCCCTCCTTTGGGTCTTTCTCCTGGTTTCGGTTCGCGTCCGTGGGGGTCCCGGGGCTTTCCCCCTGTCGCCTCCCCGCGAGGGGGGGCACGGGGGGGACGCGCGGTGTGCCTTGCGGGGGCGGACGGAGGTCCCGGGTGCTGGCCGGTAGCTGTCCTTGGTGCTTGCCTGCTCCTTTCCCCGGGCGGGGGAGATTGCTGAGTGGGCTCCTGCACTGGCGGGGTGGCGGGTGGGGAGACTGGGGTCGCACCATTGTAGCCTTGCGCCAGCCCACTTGCTGCTTCCTATGGGTTTTTAGCTCCAATAGCAGGTTCAACCATGCTGTGTCAACTCAAAAAACAAAACAAAAAAAAACCCCTGTGCTCCCGGCACATGTCCTTCGGAAGTTTCAGGCCATGCTAAATTCGTTCATATGGGACAATAAAAAAACGAGAATAGCTGCCTCCGCTCTATATAAACCCTTCCAACGTGGAGGCCTTGGGATCCCACACTTAGATGCCTATTATTCTGCATCAATACTTAGCCTGCTCATTATGGCATTCCGGCAAGAGCCATTGCCTGAATGGATCGAGTTAGAGGCCGCACACACAGGGGGATATGACATAATGGTTCTCACTTGGGTTCCACGACAGCTTAGACCCTGATTCAAAGACATGCTGTCCACAACCAAGCTCACACTGTCCATTTGGGACAAACACAGAGCCAAATCATGGCCGTCACCTCATCCCTCACCGGCCCTCAAAATCCAGGCACTCACGCTACTAATCCCTCAATTTAAGGCACAAAAATGGGTTGCCCATGGAATCACATCCCTACACCACGTGATCGAAAATGATTCATTGGTCCCATTCGCAACTCTTCAGACGAGATACCAAATACCTTCAACTTCATGTATATGCAAATACAGTCCTGGTTCCGGAAACACCGCCATGCGGACAAGACACCCGAACACGCTAAGCACCTATCTCCTCTGGAACACTGGTGCACTCACACTAATCATGCCCCCAGGCCGCTTTCTTTTTTGTACCACACACTCATACACAAATCATGCACAGCTCACCCTCTTTTCATACAGTCCAGGGAGCGAGATTGCAATATGCGACTGGAGGACTCACAGTGGGCTAGCATATTTAGGGCAAACAGGAATCTAACGCTATGTTCCACACATATAAAAATGTCCAGAAAAATACTATATCAATGGCATATCACGCCAGTTAAATTGAAGCATATCAATCCTGGAGCCTCCGGAAACTGCTGGAGGTGCCAGGATTCTCTTGGCACTAGCTTCCACATTTGGTGGACCTGTTCGAAAATTAAGCCCTTCTGGCAGCAAATATCGCAACTTATATCGAACGTAGTTAAGCTATACCTACCTCCGAATCCTGTTCATTTTTTGCTCCAATTGTTGCCACATAAGATGTCCAAACCCTCTAAATATTTGGTATGCCATATACTTCTCGCAGCCCTGAGAACGATCGGAAAAAATTGGCAATCCCCCCACACACCACGTTTACAGCTGTGTATCAAACATATAGAAGTATCCAAACGATACGAAACCATGGCCAGGGCAGCTACTATTGCGGCTCAGAATTTCTGGTCTGAAGCATGGAACCTGTGGGACCAGTATATGGAAAGACAGCTCTGTCTGTCCCGGGACTGCAAAGAGGACTTCAAAGACGATTCTAACAAAGAAACAAATACTTTGTAAAACTTAAATGAAGCTTGCCTTGACACAATTCCCCTCCCTGTTTCTTACCTTCCCCCCCTTGCTCCCTCTCCCTCATTATAAATGGGCACGAGGTTTCCTACCACTTTGATGTCTTTTCTTAGTATGAGCCTCTGTACGTTCTTATTGTCTTAAGATGTATAACTTTCTGTTATCTGTAATATGGAGTGAAGCCTCTTGTTTCTTCAAAAATTGCAACAACAAAAAAAGGTAAACATTGTGCCCACGCAGGGGCGGTTATGCTCATTCAATAAGCGGTTAGGGTTGTGGGATTGATCCATCAACAATCTTGTAACTGTTGCCTGTGCAGAGGCTATCAAGTGTCATGTGATCCAAGTCGTCACTGAGACCAGTATTTTCAACTTTTTTTTATTTACTCTGGTTGGGGTGGGAGGGAGGGGGGTGGTATGACTATTGTGTCATGTGAAGTTCCTGGTCGCCTACTGTGATGTCATATGTGTAGCGATGGTTACACTTGTTGGTGGTGTCATAGATAAGAGCACGTGTCTGATCATTTTTCACTGCGATTGTTTTGTATGTGATTGGAGGGTGTTTAGATTTGTGTGGCCTACCATTGTCCACGACTCTGTGTCTGTTCTCAAGGGTGGTGCAGTAGACATTGCTTACCTAGATTCAGTGGCGGGTCTAGACTTTATGAGGCCTCAGGCGAAACTCAAACACAGGCCCCCACTAACACTCATAGTGAAAAAACATATAGGGGTTGCATCGTGTGTATAATGTGCTGTAGTTATATTGAATGGCAGGCTTGCAGCGCTGGATACAGAGAGCTAGTCTCTGTATTCACTGTTGGGGTGAGTGTGGCACGGTTGAAGGAGAAAGTGTGACAGGACGTGGGGAGGTGAGAATGACAGGATGAGGGAGGGTTATGTGACATGGTGAGTGTGGCATGGCTAGGCAAGATGAGTGACAGGATAGAAGAAGTTAAAGGGACACTATAGTTACCTGAACAACTTTAGCTTAATTAAGCCGTTTTGGTGTATAGAACATGCCCCTGCAGCCTCACTGCTCAATCCTATGCCATTTAGGAGTTAAATCCCTTTGTTTATGAACCCTAGTCACACCTCCCTGCATGTGACTTGCACAGCCTTCCATAAACACTTCCTGTAAAGAGAGCCCTATTTAGGCTTTCTTTATTGCAAGTTCTGTTTAATTAAGATTTTCTTATCCCCTGCTATGTTAATAGCTTGCTAGACTCTGTATGTGATTAAAGTTCAATTTAGGGATTGAGATACAATTATTTAAGGTAAATTACATCTGTTTGAAAGTGAAACCAGTTTTTTTTTTCATGCAGGCTCTGTCAATCATAGCCAGGGGAGGTGTGGCTAGGGCTGCATAAACAGAAACAAAGTGATTTAACTCCTAAATGACAGTGAATTGAGCAGTGAAATTGCAGGGCAATGATCTATACACTAAAACTGCTTTATTTAGCTAAAGTAATTTAGGTGACTATAGTGTTCCTTTAATGTGAAAGGGTGAAGGGGGAAGAGTTTGACAGGGTTTTGGGTTATTTTTTGCACGGCTGGAGGAGGGAGTGTGACAAGGCGAGGGAAAGTGACAGGGTGAGTGTGGCATGGTTGGGCAGAAGTGAAAAGGTTAATGTGAAAAAGGATAAGTGTGACAGAGTTAGGGGTGAGTGTGACAGTATGAGAGAAGATGAGTTTAATAGGATTAGGGGGATTAATGTCATAGTGTGAGTGTGGAAGAGCGAGGGCCAGTATGTGGTATGGATGGAGAGGGTGAGAGCGACAAGATTAGGAAAGGTTAAAGTGAGCGAGGCTGGGTGAAGGGGACATGACAGCATGTGGGGTGGCTGTATGTGTGTGGAATTGTGACGGTGGGTAGGTGACAATGTGGGAGGCAGTGTTGGAAAGGGTGACAGTGTGTGGGAGGGGTGACTGTATGTATTGGTGACATAGTGTTTGGGGCTGACAATATCGGGTGCAAGTGTGTGGAAGGGTAACAGGGTGAGGGAGAAGTGTGGAGGAATATGACAGTTTAGGGGGCAGGGTGTGAGTGGGTGACAGGAGGAAGATGACAGTGTGGGGTGGCAGTGTGGGGGGACAGGGTGTGTTACAGCAGTGTAGGGGGGCAGGGTGTGTGACCGTGTGGGTGGCAGAGTGTGGGGGGACAGGGTGTGTTACAGCAGTGTAGGGGGGCAGGGTGTGTGACCGTGTGGGTGGCAGAGTGTGGGGGAGCAGGGTGTGTGACAGTGTAGGGAGAAACTGCATAGGGACAGAGTGTGTGAGAGACAGTGTAGGGGGCAAAGTGTGTGGGAGACCGTGTAGGAGGGCATTGTTTGAGACAGAGTGTGTGGGAGTCAGAGTGGGGGGCAGGGTGTATGGGAGTCAGTGTGGAGGAGGCAGTGTGTATCACAGTGTGGGGTGCAGGGTGTGTGGGAGTCAGTGTGGGGGCAGTGTGTGTAACAGTGACGGAGTCAGTGGAGGAGGCAGAATGTGTGGGAGACAGTGTGGGGGGCAGGGTATGTGGTGGTCAGTGTGGGGTGGGGTATGTTGCAGGGGGCAGTGTGGGGTCAGGAACATGTGGTGAGTGCCCAGCAAGGGTCAGGGTATGTGGTGGTCAGTGTGGGGGGCAGTGTATGTGGTGGTCAGTGTGGTCATCAGTGTGGGGGGCAGTGTATATGGTGGTCAGTGTATGTGGGGGCAGGGCATGTGGGGGCAGGGTATGTGGTGGTCAGTGTGGGGGCAGTGTATGTGGCTGGCAGGGCAACGTGGGTGCAGTGGATGTGGTGGGCAGGGCAGTGTGGCGACAGTGCTTGTATGTGGGGTTGTGGGAGGCAGTGTTGGGGGCAGGAGGTATGTGGGGTGCAGTGTTAGAGGGGCTTGAAGGTATGTGGGTGGCAGGGCAGTGTTGGGGCAGGGTATGTGGGTGGCAGGGCAGTGTTGGGGCAGGGCAGTGTGGGTGGCAGGGCAGAGTGGGTGGCAGGGCAGTGTGGTCATCAGTGTGGGAGGCAGTGTATGTGGTGGTCAGGGTATGTGGTGGCTGGTGTATGTGGGGGGCAGGGCATGTGATTGTCAGTGTGGGGGCAGTGTATGTGGCTGGCAGGGCAACGTGGATGCAGTGTATGTGGTGGGCAGGGCAGTGTGGGGGGCAGTGTATGTGGGTGGCAGGGCGACATGGTTGCAATGTATGTGGTGGGCAGGGCAGTGTGGAGGGCAGGGTATGTGACTGGCAGGGCAGTGTGGGGGGCAAGGTATGTGGGTGGTGGGACATGTGGGTGGCAGGGTATGTGGGTAGCAGGGCAGTGTTGGGGGCAGGGTATGTGGGGGCAGTGCATAGTTGGGGGTAGGGTATGTGGGTGGCAGGGCAGTGTGGTCATCAGTGTGGGAGGCAGCGTATGTGGTGGTCAGGGTATGTGGTGGCTAGTGTATGTGGGGGGCAGGGCATGTCCCATTGCCTCCACATTGTTGCCTCCAGTAATAAGGGGCAAACGACCACACCGGGGTGGTCCCTCATTCGGTAGTTTACTGGTGTTCACATAAACTGCAGTGTAGATAGTTCGTGAACCGAGTCTCTGATAATTCCTGCTTTAGCAAACATACGGCCATTATAATCCAAGCGTTCATTCGCATAGAAAAGTTAGTTTCTTAGTGGCATGGTTTGCCACACTGAGGTTTGTTGGAGATGTAACCCTAGAGGTGGGTACATATCTGGTGGAGATGTCAGGATATTAAAAGAATATGGAATTGGATATTTGATTTATTAGAAGATATGGGTATTAAACTTTTTAAATCTCCAACTGTAGCTTTCCTATATTTTGACTGGCCATTCTGGAACAACTAGACAAATGCCTAATTATCCATTGTTTTACTGCGATTAAAGTATTGATTGCTCGTTCATGGAAAGACCCATTAGTTTTTCCATGGGCACATATAAAAAAACAAATTATCTTGCAAATGAACATGGAGAAGAAATAATGACTAAGTGGCTACTAAAAAAGATTAAACATACCCCACGTTCAATACCTTGGGTTGTCTACTTTTTCAAAATGGTATGCCATTATGGGGGTAATTCTCATTCTTGGGCTACCACACCGTCTCAAAGGTAAAATTACTAATCTGGCAAATTTCAATGTGAAAATGGAACGTTCTATATTTGACTCTGTAATTTTCCAAAACACCATAAAACCTGGTAATGGAGGGTACTGTTGTACTCGTGAGACATCGCTGATTACAAATATGTGCATTTTTTTGCAGTAAAACCTAACAGTATTATGATACTTACAGCTAAAATGTGAGGTGGAACTACAAATTTTTAAAAACATTTAAAATTTCTCACAGTTTTTTAAATTTTATTCATAATAAATTATGTTTCATATATAAATATTTGATATGAAATGAAAGCCCTGTTTCTCCTGAATAAAATGATATATAATAAGTGTGGGTGCATTTACTATGAAAGAGGTGAATTACGGTTGGACAGACATGTAGCGCAAATGCCAGGTTTTGTTTACATTTTGTTTTGTTCACAACGTGTACATTTGGCTCCGTCCTTAAGGGGTTCACAGAGTCATGGTAAGATGTAAATAATCAGAAGGTCTCGGTGTTAGGAGACTGACATGCAACAGGAGCTTGACCTGAAGTATTAGGATATGAATGCTGGTCCACCAATTAGGTATTGGTGATGGATTTAGAAAGGGTAGATGTCATAAAACCCATAGCAGAAAATATAGCTTTAAAAATAGATTTAATTATAGTCCATCAATAAATGACTGCATCTCATATAGTTAATTATAGTCCATCAATAAATGACTGCATCTCATCACGGCTAAATTGATGAGGCTAGTCCAACACCTCATCAGACAAATTGGGAGACATATTTTCCAACTAACAACAACTCCAGAGACTTTAGTTACTTAGAAACATAGAATGTGACGGCAGATAAGAACCATTCGGCCCATGTAGTCTGCCCAGTATTTTGAAATTCTTTTAAGGCCAGGGACTAATTAAAAATATTTCAAAATATTGGGCAGACTTGATGGGCCGAATGGTTCTTATCTGCCATCACATTCTATGTTTCTATGTAACTAAAGTCTCTTTGGAAATGTCCATTTCCTGACAGGACTTCAAATTCCGCCTGCCAACAACACTAGCCAATCACCTTGCGGCATTATTGTTATTATTGGTATTCATATAGCTCCAACAACTTCCATAGTGCTTTATAATATTATAGGAGGGGGAGATTTAACAATAAATTATACAGTTACAAAAATTTACTGGAACAATAGGATGAAGAGGACCCTGCTCAAATGAGCTTACAGTCTAGAAGAGGTGGGGTATAAAACACAATAGGAGAGGAGATAGCAATCAAATAAGGTGGGAGTGAAGCAGAGCTGGAGGAGAGAATGGAGGGCTGCCCTTAGGAGAGAGCAAGGGACAGGTATGTGAGGTAGAGGTTACTCTGGGAGGCTATAAGCTTTTCTAAAGAGATGGGTTTTAAGGCACATTTTAAACGATTCAAGACTAGGGGAGAGTCTGATGGTGGTAGGCAGGCATAAACGATGCACCCAGTGCAAATGTAAGGAAAATGAGACACTGGGCAGAGCAAGGGAGTAAAACTATTTTAAGGGACACTATAGTCACCAGAACAACTACAGCTTAATGTAGTTGTTCTGGTGAGTATAATCATTATATGCAAGCATTTTCATGTAAACACTGCATTTTCAGAGAAAGGGCAGTGTTTACATTGCCCCTAGGGACACCTCCAAGTGACCACACCTTAGATGGCCACTGGAGGTGCTTCCTAGGTCAGGGCTGCACAGTAAGCAGCCCTGCCATTCAGCGTCCCCACCCTCTGCATGGAGATGCAGAATTTTCCTCATAGAGATGCATTGATTTCATGTATCTCTATGAGGAGGTCCTGATTGGCCAAAACAGCATCTGGCCCGCTTCCGTGCCGATTTTAATCAATCCATTGCTTTCTCTATGGGAAAGCATTAGATTGGCAAAAAAATCTGCCATTTTGATGATGTCACAAAGGGGCGGATCCAGCGGTGGTGGATCCTCGTGGCACTGGAAATAAGGTGAGTTTTAAACTTTTATAGGGGGGGCAAGCCACCTAAATGGGTCAGGAATACATGTTTGTGTTCCTGACCCTATAGCGATCCTTTAAAAAGGAAGAGCAATACACTAGAATATGTCAAACTGAGTAATCATAGTTATTTTTTTTTCTTATTTCCAAGGGTGCAGCAAAGGAAGTGGAAGATTCTGAGAGACTCTGCCTATTTATAACCAGTTCCTGATTGGTTAATTCACACACAAAGTGTTGTTTAGGTCACCTTTGCTCATGTTATGTTTTTTTTCTCGTTAATATGTCACTTTTTTTTTTTTTGCTATGGTACAGTAAAGAAGGAGATAAGCATTATAGGAGCATTTGTGTCTGGTAATAAAGTCCATTGTGTTGACTGCATTCCCTTGTCAGCCAATTCTTTCCACCCAAAGTGAAAAACCAAATCCAATTTTACAAATTCTTGTACATCACCATGTCCCATTGCCTCAACATACTTCTGCTTTAATCAAAAGAGTTTATCATCACGCTAGGCGCTAGTGTCATGCTTTCATGCTGCAGCGAGTCATGACATTTAAAAAGTATATTGCAGCAATAGATTTTCCATGTGCAAACTCATCAAGGTATTTTTTCTCTTTACCTCCATCATATATTAATTTGTTGCCTTTCCTACAATTTTGATATGATTTAGAATTATACACATTTGTTCATGCATACATTTTCCTCTCTTTATACTTATGAGAAAAACTAATATACTACATTTATAATTAGAACTTTACACCGTTTATCTCTCTTTTTATTGTTGTAAGAAAGTAATAAACTACATATATGGCCTTATGTGTGGTTTTTCTTTCTGTCTGCTTTTATATTCTTGTTTGTGCATGTGTCTATGTACTGTATACATTTTATACATTTGCCCATCCATATCAATTTTAGTGGATTACTTGTGACATAGGCATGGAGGGCTAAATGCATAACATTTATGTATACAGATCAAACTTCCATGCCTACCCATATAACGTTTTAGAAATACATAAAAGAGTGCATGTCTTCAGAGGGCGTGGGGTCTGAAAATATTTAATATGTGTTTGGTTCAAACACTCAAATATAAAAATATATCTTTGCACTGAAGCTGTATTTAGCACATCAAGCTTAGAAACCTAATTAATGAGTTTTAAAAACTGACGGCATCTAAAATATAACATTTACGTACACGATAACAGTACTCTTCACGGTCAAGAGAGGAAGCCACTGCATCGCCCCTAAATTGAGCAGGAACTCAAGAAAATAAAAAATACAAGAATGAGGAACAATTGTTTTTATTTTTCAACAACATAAGCCAAAAAAGAGACCCATCATAATATTCCATCTAGTTCAGACAATTCAGTTGTGTATACATAAGGATGTTACAGGCAATTAAGAATGTTTACTTGTATGGCAAAATTGGCAATTAAAAATGTTTAGTTGTTTTAGCAATTTGTCATAAGTGCTCACAAGTTCAGTTTGATTTGCTGTCAATGTTGTTTCTTTTTTACCAAATCTTTATCTAACTGTTGTCATCAAACAACAGGGTGAGTATAAAGGGAAACGCAGCAGCAAGCACCTGTAGTTATACACAGATTAACCCAGTCTGGTCAACAGATCATTGGTCTATAGAGATTAAATAGAGTGCATCTTTTCTTTTTTTTCTTCCATCACAAATTTCGGGGCCCGTTACACATGTCAAGGTCTGGACCCTTTGAACCCACGCCATTCCACCAACTCTGCCTCATCAGAAAGTACCCAATCTCGGAGAGGCACTGAAAGATTAATTGTAGTGCCCTGTATATATATATATATATATATATATATATATATATATATATATAGTTTTAAATTGAAAACCATATCTAGATTGATATTGTGTGTTAAATATATTATACTATGGTATGTTTTTCTTCTACTGTAAGTGTGATTTGAAGTAGACATGTGCAATTCGTTTCGTTCCGAATGTTAATTCGGATGAATTTTGGAAAATTCGGACATTCGGAGACTTCTGAATTGCTGAATTGCCGAAGTTCTGAAATTGCCGAATTTCCGAAGTGTCGAAGTTCCGAAGCACAGTATTGCCGAATTTCCGAAGTACAGTATTGCCAAAGTACTAATATACCTACCCAGTGGAAGAATGAAGAATGCTACACTGTATACAAGTTTAAATAGAAAGTATACAAACATAGCCAGGATTCAGCTGTAAGCATTTGCAACACTTACAACAATCAAGTGACACACATTCATATAAAATGTAAGTTACTTAGCCAGTCAGTGTAATGACAGGAATGAATAAGAAGATAACTCCCTAATTCCCACGGTATTAGGAAGTTATCTACTAAAAGGCTGAAAGACCTAAATTGGTCTTTCAGCGAAATTTACTAATACTAAGTAAAGATTACTTAGTATTAGTAATTAGCTATACCGCGAGTAGGGGCAAGGCTAGTAAACAGTGAGCAGCCTGTGGCTACTCACTGTAAAAAAGAAAAAAGTGTCCCCCCTCCAGAGACCCCACCCATGCCGCCTGAGTGTGGAGTTCTAACCTGAAGGGGAGACCTATTGCCCCCCTGGCCCCCACCCCTGAATGGTGGGTGGGGCCCCTAAAGTAAAATAAGGGGGGGACCTATTGTTCTCCCCACGGTCCCCACCCCTGAGCGGCGGGTGGGGGCCCTAAATAAGAATAAGGGGGACCTATTTTCCTACCCACTGGGCCCCAACCCTGAGGGGTGGGTGGGGGCCCTAAAGTAAAATAAGGGGGGGACCTATTGTCCTTCCCCGCTGGCCCCCACCCCTGAGCTGCGGGTCCTTAAATTCCATTAAGGGGGGGGGACCTATTGTTCTCCTCCTCTGGCCCCCACCCCTGAGCGGTGGGTGGGTGGGGGCCCTAAATACCAATAAGGAGGGGGATCTATTATCCTCCCCCCTGGCCCGCACACCTGAGCGGTGCATGGGGGCCCTAAATAAAAATGTAAACCCCCCCAGGGTCACCCCCCTCCCAACAAAACGAATCCCTACCTAGCCCTCCTCACCCTAAAAATAGTGAGGGGGACCAATAACTAGGTACCTGTAAAAAAATTAATACAACTTACTATTTGATGGCTTCTTTTTTCTAAAATCTTCTTTTTTCAGCCCCAAAAAAGGCCAAACAAAAATCCATGAAGGGGGTGAAGGGGGTAAGTAGGGGTTAATTTTGTTGGGAGGTGGTGGTTATATTTTTATTTAGCGCCCCCACCCGCCGCTCAGGGGTGGGGGCTAGGGGAGAGGACAATAGGTCCTAGCGAGTAGGGGCAGAGTTTACTAATACTAAGTAATTTTTACTTAGTATTAGTAAATTTGGCTGAAAGACCAAATGGGAATTAGGGCGTTATCTACTAAGCTGCTGCAAGAGAAGTCCCGAAATTCCGAAGTGTCGAAGTCCCGAATTTCGGAATGCTGAACCGAAAATTATCCCCATGCACACCCCTAATTTGAAGTTATGAAGGAACATTGTATTAGATGTGAATGCAATTTTACTCCCACAGTTCCATTTTATGTGCATTTTAAGTTAAAACATCTTTGGTTTGAATCTATTTATAGAGTGTATTGAAGGAAATAATATGAAAGACTGTGACCATTGTTGATTCTCACCACTCTTATTACACACTATGATTTCCCTTTATCCATGTTCTGTTAGTACCCATTTTTCTGTTAGCGTGCATTCACATACTTTTGTTGTAAACCATGTCAGCAAAATGTATATGACTATAGAAAACAAGTTGATTTTATGCAGTTACAGTCTCAAAATTCGAAAAAACACATTTTATAGAGACAACAAAATGTATCTGCAATTATAACAATGCTGCTTGTTTAATGTTAGGGAGAATGTTAGGGGGGGTCTTAATACTGGTTGCACATAAGTTTACAGATTGTTTAGGGTTAGAGGAGACTTGTGGATTACTTACTTTTTAGAGAGTACTTGCAATTTGTTACTATACTTGTGCTTCTTTTAGCGAGTAGTGGCAAATTTTGAAAAGTTGCTAATGCTCCTGAATCCAATGGCTAAGTATCAGCTAATGGTTTTCATTCATTTCGATGGGAGCAACCACTAATCAATACTTATTGACTGTTTCCAACTCTGTCGTTAATAATTACCTACTGACTCTAATCCAACAGCCGCTAGATCCCTATAAATCCTATTGTAACAAAACATCTTGTTCCAAATCTTACTTTGACGGTCGCTTTAATAGTTCTACCTGTTACTACTATGACTGTTAATTGTGACACTGAATAATTGTGTTATGGCAAGCCTGACATTTGTATTATTTTGATACTGATCAAAATCTTTATTTTGAAAGATGCGCATGCTCAGGTGTGGGTTCCACTAATATGCAAGTGGTTGGTATCTGTAGCATCTGTAGTGACAGGCTGCAAATGGTAAACAAGGGTGGTAATTTGTAGCTGCTACAAGATACCGACTGTTGTTAGTAGTAGCAGCTTCCATTGTTTCGACTTAGATAAACAAGAAACAGTATAGCACTGTTTATTCGAGGGCTTGACAAATTTGTTTAGAATCTAGGAGCAAGCTAAAAAAATTAGGAGCCAGTTTTTAAAAACCTTTATTTTAAGTTTAATTTTCAATGAGAAAAATTAAATTCTTAAAAGACACTAATGACACCAGAACCAGTACAACTTAATGTAGTTGTTCTGGTTTCTATAGCCTGTACCTGCAGACCTTTCTATGTAAACACTGCCTTTTCAGAGATAACATTGCTGCCTAGTAACAGTCACTCAGATGGCCACTAGAGAGTCCTTGGTCAGTGCTGCACAGTGTGCAGCACCTATATTCAGCATCTCCATGCTCTGTATAGAGACGCTGAATGTTTCCCATAGAGATGCATTGATTCAGGAGGTGGGAGAGTCTGGGAGGGAGGGTCTGCTGCTGATTGGCTGGAATGTGTCTGCTGACTGTGAGATACAGGGTCAAAGTTTACTCAATGATGAGTCCGTGGCGAACCGTTCGTGGCGAACCGTTCGGGACATCACAAATGACTAACAATTGGAACATACATAAGTGAAAGTGGTGCAATTCGGAAGTACATTTCACTAGTTTCTATGGTGACTGCTCCACATTTTAAATGTTCCTCTTATCAAAATGCCAATTGATCGTTCTGATATAAAGTGAGAAATCTGCTCAGTATATGTCATTATCAAAAATAAACCGCATAGGCTGCATCTCATTAGTGTAGTAAGAGATCATATCATTTTACTGTACCAAGGGCAACTGTACTCTAAAATGTGTGATTTAGAATGCTCATATTTATTACATCTCTTATGACCATTTTCTCTTCCTTATACTCTCCATTTAATAATGTGGTTCTTTGCTTGGCATGATTCCATCTGAGACATTGTTTAATTAAGATGAATTCTGTTTAAGATCCAGATGACTAATTAAGCAGAGCAGTTTGTTGCAGTGGGACAAAGACAGGGATGCAGCTGATTGCCATAAACAGCTGCCACTAATGGGATTTCGGTCATCTAAGCAATATTTACTCTGTGCTTGTTGAACTAATAAATGATTGGTATATTACAGTACCAGATGCATTGTTCAAGAGGAAAATGGGTTTTTAATTTGTATGTGGTGTTCTCTAGGGTGTAGGATGCCATCTGACTAGGATACTACCTCCTGGACTGTGAAACAGATTAGTAGGTAGATAGACTCCAGGATTTACCTTCATTACTAGGAGAATAAAACAAAACATGCACTTTAATGTACAGTAGAGTGTTCATTGATTCTCCTAAAACCCAATAAAAGCACTCACCAACTAATCATTCTTTTTCCAATGCAATCGTAGTCTGCACCGTATTAAATACAGCACCAGGCAACCTTTGTGGGAGTCAGACGGGCATGGGGATACATTGTGATTAGCTGGCTTGAAATTTACACTCCAGACCCCTAAAGCACTGTTGCTTTCTGAAATGCTTTATGTGTGAAGAGTATGTTCTATTCTTTTCATTTTGCATAAAGTGCAGATTTCAATAGAAACTGTCTCTTTTATTAATTAACCTGGTTACACACCACTGGCTTTCAATCAGACAGCCGGTCCTACTACTTCCTGGTTTGTTTAACTCAGTGGAGCTAAACTCAAGAGGCAGCAATTGTCCAGAGCACCTGCCTTGCAAAGATTTTTCATTGAGCTGCAATGGGAAATTTTTAATTGGACAGTCACAAAAAGTCTGGGCGGGATTAGAAGGGGAGGGCTTAAAAAGGCTTCAGGGAAGAGATCTGCAGCTCTTACAAGCTGTTTATGTATATGACAAAATGCATAAACAAATGCATGCATGTATTCATTGAGGATGTATCTAATAAACAGTGATTTTGATTTGTTTATTTGGGCAGTGCAGGGTCTCTTTAAGCCAATTACAATGCAGGGAAAGTAATATAAAAGAGAAGCAGGGAAATATAAACGCTTCTATAGAAAACAGAAATAGTAAAATAGAAAACTATTTCTTTTTCCATGTTGAAATTTTTGGGGAAATTTTCACAAACTTATACTGATCTGTCATTCTGCCTCCATTTCTTGTTTGTTGTTTTGGGAGTCCAAGGTGTTGGCTGAAATAGCTGGATAATGTAAATATGAAATTAATATTTTTTTGCAAGTTTTATTTCTTTATGGCTGTTTTACTGCTGTCACTTTATGAGTATTTCATCTTTTGAGTTGTTTGTCCAGGTTGACAAATGTGGACAAAAGGCAGAATTTTCTTTTTGGTTTCCTAGTGTCATAGTTATATAGCTGAAAAGAGACTTGCGTCCATCAAGTTCAGCCTTCCTCACAAATGTTGTTGCTGTTGATCCAAAAGAAGGCAAAAAACCTGGTCTGAAGCGCTTCCAATTTTGCAACAAACTAGGAAAAAATTCCTTCTTGACCCCAAAATGGCAGTCAGATGTCTCCTTGGATCAAACAGCTATTACCCCACTAATTAGAAATTATATCCCAGCTCGTTATGTTTTTGGACGGATTTATTTAACCCCTTACTGACCAGACCGTTTTTTCAATTTTCTTACCGTTAAGGACCAGGGCTGTTTTTTACATTTCTGCAGTGTTTGTGTTTAGCTGTAATTTTCCTCTTACTCATTTACTGTACCCACACATATTATATATTGTTTTTCTTGCAATTAAATGGTCTAAAGATACCATTATTTTCATCATATCATACAGTTTACTGCACTGTAGACATCTATTGTGGCCATATGACCACTCCTAAATTGGAGAAGGGGGACTGTGATGAAAGCAACTGCGCCACTGGGTCTTGGATCTGACTACTAGCCAGCCTTTTACCCTGTGACTATGGCCCCTTTAATTTATTTTGGCTGAGAGACCCTAATTGTGCCTATTGGCACTTTAAACATTGGTTCTTCAAACTCCCGAACAGTCTAAGTGGCCGCCATTCGACAGCGTGGCAATTTTTAATTTAGTTTTAGTCAGTCTTTTGACTAAAAAGCCATTTTTTGACACAACTAAAAATGGATTTAGTTAAAGCCTCTATCTGTCTCTTTTACCCCCTCCCCAGCCCCTCTATGTCTCTTTGTGTCCTCCCAGCTCCTCTATGTGTTTCTCTCCCAAGCCCTGGTCTGTCTCTTTTGCTCCTTCCACAGCCCACCTGTTTTTGGCAGGAAATTTCATTTTTCAAATTTTAGTTTTAGTCATAGTCTTTTGACTAAAAAGCCATTTTAGTTTTAGTTGTATTTTAGTCATCTGAATTGTTTTAGTCGACTAAATCTCAAAAATGTTTGTGGACAAATTGTAATTTTCATGAAATAAACACTGCCGTGTACGGCATTTTCTGTATATATATTTTGTATAAATGTAACTTAAAATAATTACTATAAGGTGTATATACTGTACATACTCAATCTCAAGAAGTCCGGCATATTTGCTATTAGTTTATAATCAGTAATAGGAATTCCCAGTTGTCTGGGGACATTCTTTGAGGGTCTTTATGTATACTGTCATAGGCGTGCGCATGGGGTGTGCCGGGTGTGCCTGGGCACACCCTAATCCCCTTGGCCTGTGCTATGTGCCTCTATGGGCCGGTGAGGGAGATCAAAGATCTGACTAGGATAAAGATCTCCCTCACCGGCCCACAGACAGGGAGGGAGGCAGGAGAGGACCCAGGGAGCTCTAGCCAGCAGCTCCACCAGGTTCCTCTTGCGAGGTCAGAGCACTGCCGCGGCAATGCTCAAATCTCGTGAGAGTGAACTCTAGCCCTGCAGGCTAGAGTTCACTCACCACTGGACCACCAGGGATGGCAGCAGCACGGTCCCCCCTCCCTACAAAAGGTAAGAAGGGAGAGGGGCTATTTCCTAAACGGTCCTCCCAACACCACAGTCCCTCCAAACAAAAACAGCACCCTCACACACAGCACTCTCACACACACACACACACACACACACACACTAACAGCACCCACACACATACATCAACCTTACACACACAGCACCCTCACACATACACACAGCACCCTTACACATACACACCACACACTAACAGCATTCTCACACACAGCACACACACACTAACAGCACCCTTACACATACACACACAGGACCCTTACACATACACACAGCACCCCCACACACACACACTTACAGCACCCTCACACACACCACCCTCACAAACACACACACACACAGCACCCTTACACACACACAGTGCCCTCATACACACACACACTAACAGCACCCTCACAAACACACAGCACCCTTAAACACACACAGCACCCTTAAACACACACAGCACCTTTACACACACAGTGCCCTCACACACACACACAGTGCCCACACACACACACACACACACACACACACACACACAACGCCCACACACACAGCGCCCGAACACACTCACGGCATCCACACACAGCAATGTATATATACGCGGCATGTGTATTTGTGCTTTAGGGTGCACACCCTTATGCAATAGGCTGCGCACGCCTATGTATACTGTGTGGGTGATGCTTGGCTTTACACCTCTAATTTTCTTCTTATTGCATTGAGACAGAGCACCAGAAAACCTAGGTCTCCATGTTTCCAGCCAGGTTTATGTGGAGGGATCACACAACCTCACATCTCACAAAAAAAGCTGAAAATAGTTCAGTACAGCTGAACTCATTAAAGGCCCATGGGAAGGGTGTTATTTACTAAGAAGTTACCCGTCAAAGCCGGGCAACTTCTTGAACAGCTGCATAAATCTATCTGTGCTGCCATTGTTAACCCTGAACTAATGCTGGTTGTTCGACAATCACAAGTAGAAACCATGTAGCCTGTCTGAGGACAGCATGCTAACACTGATTATGAAGTGTTTATGGTGTTTATAGCGATCCATTCATAAATAAACCACATTCAATGCTCAATCACTTTGAATAAAATCTAAAGTATACAAAATAGAAGAAAGAACAATAGAACAAAAGGCAATCATTTGTAACATACTTTTAGTGAGTAAAAAATGTGTTTTCAGACAGCAATGCAGTGATCTCACTGACATATTTTGTTCCCTGCATCAGGTATTAAAGTTCATAAATCATATTCACAATGAATGAGGACATTCCTGCAAGCCTCTTTAATGTTTCCCCCCACCCCCCATAACTTAACCTTTGATGGATTTCGGCTATCTAGGGTTAGCTATATAGACTCATTAGCTCATTTGTTAATCCTATAATTACTCCAGGTTCGAGCAATGCACTTCCTCTGGAATTACTAGCCCGGAGCTCACTGTACTGCTGTGACTTTCTCATCAAATTAATACTAACGAAAATACTGTGGCAGTTCAGAAGATATAACTCGTGGGTACCAGAGGTGAGAGAATTGCTTTGTGTTCTTTACACCACAGCCACACAAAGTTCTATCTCGAAAATAACGGGAATTCCCACTTCTAGGGAACGTAGTCAAATACAGAAATATCATGAAGTACATTCACACCCCATTTAAAAAAAAAAAGAAAAAAAGTGAGTGCAATAACCAAAAGGGAGGGTAGAAAATCGTTGGAGTGGATGGTGAGGAGGCACTCACAGAGTGCGTATGATGTGGACATAATCACAGATGGGATGGTGTAGCACCGACCGTAAGTTTTATAGGTGGAATGTCATGCCTGGCGTGGCAAAGCATTATGGGAAAGCAGGGACCCTCCTACCAAATAAAATGGCTGCATACTTCTTCTGTGGGTGATGACAGGAAGAGGATTTGTTCAGCCCTTGGATTTCTGATTATTCAAATATAATAGTAAGAGTTGTGCGGCTCCTATGACGCTGCATTGGCCCAGTATGCATTAGGCTGTATAGAATTAAAATAATGAGAGTGAGCAGTTAATTGGCATTAAGCTGATGGAGACAATTATGTAATGGATTTGGAATGTAATCAAAGGTTTCAAAAACAGAGATTCTCTATCATATATTGAACAGTTAAGATCAGGCAGGTACTGTTCTCAGTGGTGAAGGAAAATACTAAAAGCTCCTTGTGCAGCTTGAATCAAATTTTATATTATACATTTTTCGGAGAGCTGTAGAGTCCTGATAGAGGACATGTGATTCATTACAATTTTTCTCAAGAGCTTCCGCACTTGAAACATAAGAAGGCAACTTGTTTTGCGATTTCAGCTGTGACACAAAATGCATCAATGAGGCTAAAGCACACAGTGGCACCTTGAGCATTCGAGTATGTTGTGTACAACATTTCTTCAGCATGAAAGCAAATATTTTTTGTCATTCAACCATCAATCTTGAATCAGAACTGGAACCGCTACATCCTAATACCAGCCAACCTGCTGGTCTCCGTTTGTGGAAGTGCAGCTTCCATGATCCGTAGAGTAACCGGGGATCAACAGCAGCTGAAGAGTACAGGTGTAAGATTCTTGATTTCACAATACAAAAGCTGTTTGGACCCTCTAAATGTTCCGCCAGGGTCTATCTTTCATTGCTGCTCGCATCTTGTTTCATTGTTATGAAGTGAGTGTGCGTTTCGATACTCATTGCTTTATAAAAGGACATTAGAAAGATTACACAGGTCAGAGCACCTTTTGACTACAAAACATGGCTGCACACACTCCTCGGAGGCTTGTCTTTGTTCCAGTTTTGCAGAAAGATGCATTTGGTTCTCATTACCCCTCCCCCAGAAGGGATCATCTTTGAATTGTAGTCAGCACATGCACACTTGTTTCTGCCAACTCAAAGCTAGAGCGATAATCCCTTGGTTTACGATTTAGAGCACAGTTTTGCAGGGCTGTTCAGTGTAAGTTCTTGCTGGGGTTTGGATGTGATTGATATATTTTCTGGTGGTGTATCTCCTTCTTCTACATTGAAATCAATGTTCTTAGGTGTTTGAAGCTCCTGAGTGTCTACACCCCTGTGGAAGCCATTAACAAGAGGCTGCTTTAGGGGAGTTTTGGAGTCCAAATCTCTTTCTGGGCTGATAGATATTAAAGGCTGTTCACTCAAGCCATCACAGTCACTGTCCACTACCAATGTTTGTGTGACTGGGCTTGATACTAGGGTTAGATCCCCAGTAGGACCCTTGTCCTGGTCCATACTTAAATCTTCTTCCTCCTCTTCAGACTCCAGTCCGATGCAGCGCCCACTTCTCTCTGAGGCTGAAAAGTCAGAATGTACAATGACGTCCGCCTCCACTTGGTTCTGATTTGGGTTCCTGTGATTTCTGGCAATATCCAGCTGCTGAGAAGAACACGAGAAGAAGTGATTAGTGTCCATGTTCTGTGTGATATATGTTGGTTGATAACTACTTATCAAATTTATCCATTGGTTATCAAGTTAAATATCCTCTTACCTTTATTGGTTCGTATGGAAGGTCATGCAAGGTCATTCTTAGGCCTCCTAATGGTATGGAATTGGCTGAGCCATTAACTGCAGACCCTGCTTCTCCTGTAATGGTTTCTGAATAACTGGTGATGTGATTGGCCCAGTTCTGAGTAACAGATCCATTCCATGATGGCTATGGGTAAAAGACACAGTTCACGTTTTGTAAATGAAGTGGATATGTTGAATAATATGGTTCTACATTTTTTTTTGGAACACAATATACCTTTATCTTTAACTGATTCTTGTCATCCGGTGGAGGGTTTGTGACTATTCCATGCCCCCCTATTAAGTCAGTTACTTCTGGCACAGGTAGAGATGGGGGGTCTTCCTGACGAGCTGGCATAAGTGTCTCCAGCTCATGTGAGTCTTGACAGTGGCTTTGTGAACAAGACCCCTGCCTTGCTCGCTGATAAGATACAGGTCCTCTGCTGGATCGGGCCCCCAGATCAGAACCTGCCTCCCTGGGCAAAAAAAAACTTACTTATTAGTTCCATACCAAGATACAACAAACAGCTAAACAATACATAGTTCCATATATTTACATTTTTTAATGCCTTATATTCGTCACATCAAAATCCATGGATCCACTTATTGATAAAGCACATTTACAGCACACCTCAAATAATTGACCATTTACGCTGCCCATTGTTACTAATTCACTCAGGTTGATTATGAAGATAGCAAGAGGCTCATGATGGACTGAGAGATTAATTTGCATCAAGTTAACTTTACAGTTAACTTTATTTATTTATTTTTGTTAATACAGTGTCTTCTCCATAATAATTATAATCACTCGGAATGTCAATTTAAGGCAAACTAGAAAATATTTTAAATTGAGAATCACTGAGAGAACACCTAAAATAGGCCCAACCAGAATATAGTTTTTTTTCCTGCTTGCAAGTCTTCCACTATTTCAGGTCTTCAACTCTAATGTAATCAAGTGACATCATCCACATCTTCTGGAGTTATGTCAGTGTAAAATATACATGAACTATTTCAATGACCTCAGTCATCTCTGTGCTAAGGTGAATTCTCACACTCACACACAAGCTTTCAGCAGTGATGTTAACAATGTGCAGACAGGACTGCTACGAGTTGTGGGGAGATGATTTTAGTGAGGAGGAAGGGACATCTGTTGGCTTTGTATTGCATGTAATAACTAATTTAAATGTCCTAGGCTATAAAATGAGTTTGATTATATTGGCAATAGTGATGTCCCGAACGGTTCGCCGCGGACGGCGAACATATGCGCTGTTCGGTCTGCCCCCTATTCGTCATCAATGAGGAAACTTTGACCCTGTACCTCACAGTCAGCAGACACATTCCAGCCAATCAGCAGCAGACCCTCCCACCTCCTGGACATCTCACTAAGAATGCAGCTTCACAATGAATGTAAAATGGATGCTGTCCAGGAGGTGGGAGAGTCTGGGAGGGAGGGTCTGCTGCTGATTGGCTGGAATGTGTCTGCTGACTGTGAGGTACAGGGTCAAAGTTTACTCAATGATGACATAGGGGGCGGACCAAACAGCGCATATGTTCGCCGTCGGTGGCGAACCGTTCGGCGAACCGTTCGGGACATCACTAATTGGCAAGCATTATGGAAGGTAAAAATGCGCCCAGATGACATATCCTCAGGTATTTACATATATTAATATTATTATTATTATGTTATTATTTGTATATGAAAGAGTAACTGTAGGAACACCTCTTATATAAAGTATATCCATTTATGGGGACCAAAATTAAGTGAACAGTTCACAGCACATCTGTCTCTGGAAGAGGTGCATGTCAATGCAGTATTAGTTTGTGTTCAAGAGAACTAATAAAAAAGCCCAAAAGTCCTGTTGGTTCTGAGCAAAAAATACAAGGGTATCTAACTGATTCTAAAGTAGAATGCATAATGCTATAAAAAAATCTTTTTCAATTTGATTATAATCAATATGTTATGCTTGTTAAAATTATATGATTTTAAATAGCAGAATTATCAAAATTGTAGCATAGTGTAAAAGCACACTATTGAACTCAGCAAACTACTTGGTAGACTGTTAAAGGACAATGTACTGAATGAATGATAATTGTCTGCAATTTTAGAGAAAATACAATTTTCACCTGTTGAATAGATCTAGAATACCCTCCAGTAAGAAGGGGAAAACATTGTAAGCCTCTAGAATAAAACTGACAGATTACAGTTTGTCAAAAAAGAGTGCTGCTTTATGGACAAATGTGATGGAGATTAACTTGTACCAGAGTGGTGCAAAGAGGAAAGTGTGGGAAAGAAAGGGACTAACTAAAAGCAAACATGATAGAGTGCAATCACTTGAGTATGCACAGCTGCCAAGGTAATTCATTCACTTAAATGTATTTATTATATGACTGCTGACAGCAGGATATATTTTGAAGTGTACTGAAATATTTTACCAGCTCAGATCCAACCATAGCAATATAAACATAATGCTATATTAACAATGGAGATTTCAAGGCCACACAAAGCAATGTTCTTGGCTAGCCGAGTCAGTCACCTAACCTGCATTCAATAGAACTGGTAGAGACAGTAAGGCAAATTACTAAAGGAACACTTCAATATCATAAAGCACGTCAGCTTGCTTCAATAGAAATCGGCACTTTTATAAATGAGTCTTGTTACACCCCCTGGCTGTCAATCAGGCAGCAAGTTCTATTACTTCCTGGTTTGGTTAGCTCAGTTGAGCTAAACTCAAGAGGCAGCAATTGCTCACAGCACTTTGCAAAGACTTGTCCATAGGTCCCAACTTTGGTGTCCCATATGGCCAAATGAGGGCGAATGTGCAGGGAGTACGGTTTCAATGCATGGTCCAGGTGACCTGAGGGTAGAGCAGACATGTTTAGTGATGCACTTGCTCTACACTTTTTAGGACAGTTCTCTGGTGTCTGCAAAAGTCGTACACCAGGGAGCTGGGACTGCAGGACAGGACCCTAAAATTGGGACTGATTGGGAGGCCTGTTTCATAATGAGCTTTAATACAGCTCAATGAGATATCTGTGATCTGACAGCCACAATCTGTGCTGGGGATGATAGGGTGGGCTTGTATTATCTGCAGATACAAGATCTACAGCTACTGCAAGCCACAATGTCATATACCTCCAAAGAAAATATATAAAACAAATTACCTGCATACTTTCTTTGGAGATTTATGTGTTCCTTTAATGTCTGTTGATGTATTGGGTAGCATAAATCAGATGTATGATTTTCAGCCAACATCTGATTGTGACTATATTAATTAAACAAATTACTTTTATTCCTCTAAAATGGAGGGAATATATATATATTTAATAGGGTCATCATTTTTAGATGTAAATAGCCTCAATTTAATGCTAACAATATAAACTTGGTACTTTTGAGTCTGCTAGTGCAGAGCCAAAATAACAAAATGTGCATTACTGTCCAAATACGTATGACTTCACTGTAACTGATAATGAGAGTTATAAGGTTAGCTATATGATGCTCTCTGACTAGTTGTGTTCATATATTCAAATCAACAACATGTGAACCAAGAGGAAGTAAAGGACTATTTTTTTGCGTACAGCGTACCTCTGTTTTCCCTGCTGAAAGCTGGCACACATACAGAGCAGAAAGCACAGAAGGCATAAACAGACACCCACGATGATCCCAGTTACCGAATTCATATCCAGGACATCTGCTTTGGAGAGAAAATGGTTGAAATACCTTTTGTATACGACACATAGATATATACATTATTATTGGTGGTAGAATGGAATCATGGTACACATGCAAGCGAAGGATTTATACCGGGGATACATGTATATGAAGAATTTTGGAAAGCCTAACCTTCAGTACCCGGCGATCGTGTTGGCATAGTTTCCACTTCTTTCAAACTGGAGTATGGTCCCAAACCTGACACAGTCTTTGCTCCCATCTTAAAGTAATATTTGGTCCCACTTTGCAAACCTGACACATCTGTGCTGAAAACGTTACCTTCAAAATACCAGATTACTAATTAATTCCAAATTCTGCGAAGTACCCATTATGCAAGCATTATATGTATTATATATTCACTACACAATGTGCTGACCTATCATTAGATCCAATGGCGAATCATGAACACATTATCCATTAACTTGCAGAAACAGTACCCAGAAATCCGTCACACCCAGTACATGCCACAAATGGTACACATGCATGCGTTTTCTTAAAGGGACACTATAATCACCAGAACCACTACAGCTTACTGTAGTTGCTTTGTTGTCTACAGCCTGTCCTTGCAGTATTTCTAAGGTAAACACTGCCTTTTGCGAGAAAAGGTTTACTTTTCAAATAAAATCCAGTGTTTACATTGCTGAAATAGAAAGCAAAGAATTGACTATGCTATATCACTACTGTGAATTGCTCTATATATTATACATTTCCAATAACCAGCAACTAATGATATATATAAAACACCATATTTGAAAATACAATCACCCTCACCACAATAAGGGGAAGGTGATGACAAAGTTTAAAAAGGAAGAAAAACTCTTAGAGTTGTATATATAAAATGACAATTTATTAATTTAAGAAAGTAAATCATAATTGATACGTACAAAGTTGCAAATATTGAGATTATGTATCATGATTAATTCTGAAAGTGGAGCAATCAGTAAGTTCATTCCATTGGTTTACATGATATTGCTCTTGGAACTGCTTTTACGTATGGCTCCTTTACGATTATTAGTGATCAATGATCACAAGTGATCTCTCACCTTCTTTGATCAAAACAGTCCACTTTTCATCTGGATAGCTGCTGTTGTAGCTGAACATGATCAGGTACTGCACAATTATTCCATTGGACTCCATAGGAGGGCGCCAGTGTACCTGAACTGAAAACTGTGACACAGGGTGTACCTCCACATCAGAAGGAGGCGAGTAGGGTCCTTAAAAAAAAAAAAACAGATGAATGAGAAGAGGAAGATTTAGAACAAGACCATGAATGGTTGCGAGATATAATTTTATTTTCTACTTTGAACAATTGCTTTTTTCTACGTTTAGCACCACTATGTTTTTACTGCTAAAGGGATGGACCAGTTTGTGTCATATTCGATATTATTAATTGATATATGCTCCTCTTCACTTTTGTTTTTTGTTAGAAAAATAAAAGTCACAAGTCATATTTCGTATAGTTACAAAGGACCTTTTCAGTGTATGCGTTCAACTCAAACCCCAGTTCCATGGTCAGTTATTCCTATGAAATGAGCAGTGTTTTCTTTCATATATACACTGCAAAAATTCTAAATACAACATTTTTGTTTTTGCCCCCATTTTTCATGAGCTGAACTCAAAGATCTAAGACTGTTTCTATGTACACAAAAGGCCTATTTCTCTCAAATATTGTTCACAAATCTGTCTAAATCTGTGTTAGTGAGCACCTGTCCTTTGCCGAGATAATCCATCCACCTCACAGGTGTGGCATATCAAGATGCTGATTAGACAGCATGATTATTGCACAGGTGTGCCTTAGGCAAAGGAGAAGTGCTGACTAACACAGATTTAGACAGATTTGTGAACAATATTTGAGAGAAATAGGCCTTTTGTGTACATAGAAAAAGTCTAAGATCTTTGAGTTCAGCTTATGAAAAATGGGGGCAAAAACATAAGTGTTGCATTTATATTTTTTTCCAGTGTAGTTCATATGATATTGACATCAAAGTATTAATGAATAATATGAATGAGTAAGCTTGGCATTTTTGTTGATGATTGCAATCAAAAGCTACATAACAGAAATTGGTAAAGAAAGCACAGTTCTGGTATGGGGAGGGGATGGGGGTCTGATGATCTGAATACCATATATATCATGCTATGTCACTACTTTCAATTATCCTCGGAAAAACAATTATCTGAAGATTTTGGTAGAAATTATCACACCACAGAACTTCTGTTACAGTATGTGCTAAAAAAATTAAACACAGCCTTTTTCCCCCAAAACGCATAACATGTCTCGTGGGCACCAATAATATCTATAATAATGTCTTAACACTCTTGTGTTTTGTAACACTGATATTTCGGAGCTAATGGTCATTACCGCCTCCAATACTGGTATAACAGACAAAAAAGAAATCCTACAAAAACTTAATCTGCTGTTTTTAAAATGAACGAATCTGCAGGTTTTTCTGCAGTGATGGCTAGATAGATCAATACATGGGTAGATAAATGGATAGTCTCAATATTGCAGTGATTGTGATTTTACAAAGTCTATTATAGTTGAATATAGACTGGTTATGCTTGTATACACTGCCACCTAGTGATAAAGTACTACATTACAATTAGCAACAGATACACGTTTAGTTAGTAAACTCAGAGTGAGTGAGAATTCTTATAAAGAGTCATGAAGAACTAGTTCTGGAAATTAGAAAATAAACTGAACAAACCCACCTCTGAGGTAATATTTTTAGAGATATTACCTGTGCCATGCACTACAGTGGAAAGACAATTCGAGATGAAAATACAATTTTGCCCCTTTATAAATCAATTATAAGGCCAGACCTTGAATATGCTGTGCAATTTTCTGACTGTCATTCTGGGGTCGAGAAGGGATTTTTTCCCTAGTTTGTTGCATAATTGGAAAAAGCTTCACACTGGGTTTTTTTGTCTTCTTTAGGATTAACAGAGGAAATAGATGGGAGAAAGGTTGAACTTAATGGACCGAAGTCTTTTTGCAGCCTATTTAACTATAAATTTAAAGTGAATTTCACGTTTAAGTCCAAAGTAGCACGTGACTGGAAGCATATTCAAAGACAGTTCAGCCGTATCGTAGGTCCAACATGGGCTTAAAGGGACTCTCCATTGCCAGGAAAACACTCTCCCTCCCACCTCCCATCCCCGGTTGCTGAAGGGGTGAAAACCCCTTCAGTCACTTACCAAAGCCAGCGACGATGTCCCTCGTCGCTGCTTCTTCCTCCACCGCCGCTCCTCCCCTTCATTACGTCAGCCGGCGGGGGAGAGGTCTAATGCTCCATAGGAAAGCATTGAAAATGCTTTTCAGTACTTTCCTATGGGGATTTTAGCTACGCTGGAGGTCCTCACACAGCGTGAGGACGTCCAGCGACGCTATAGCACAGGAAACCTGTGCTATGGACCAGGAAGTGCCCTCTAGTGGCTGTCTAGTAGACAGCCACTAGGGGAGGACTTAACCCTGCAAGGTAATTATTGCAGTTTATGAAAACTGCAATAATTACAGTTGCAGGGTTAAGGGTAGTGGGAGTTGGCACCCAGACCACTACAATGGGCAGAAGTGGTCTGGGTGCCTGGATTGTCCCTTTAAATGATGGTGAACTGGGATGCGGTTGAATTCTATGAGAGTTCTGCCACTCATTAAACCACCATCTGTTAAGCACAATAATTGTAATTTTGATTTTATACGAATATTCCAGACTCTGTGTGACTCATTTATAGTATAACATTTTAAATTGCCCTAATATTTCAAAAAAGGGTAAACGAATAAATGAAGAAAAATAAATGGTGTAAATTTGCATAAATTTAATTGTTATGTTTGTCTCAACATCACCCAATGCACAAAACTTTATCCTACGTTTTGTTTATATGTTAGCTGTGCATCCTATGTTTCAAATAAATATTACGCTAATATTCAAACAAAAACTGCATGTTACTGAAGGGGTTTAGAATTAAATGCAAAGCCAGAGAAATCTCAGGGAAGTTCTAGTTCTGCAACATCTCTGCATTATCAATTTTGAAAATCCAAAACAGCTGTTCAACTTCCCGTTATTGACTGCGGTGTTACAATTGCAAGAATACAATTTCAACCATGTACAATTTCTAACATGAAATTAATAATCATGTGAATATAAAAATGCTAGTAAGCTCAAGAAGACCAGTATTGATAGGAAAAGCTGCGGGTTCCATAGAGCCTGATGCTCTTTCAACAGGAACAGATGAAGAATCGAGTGTGATGGAAGGAGATGAAGCTTCCTGTTGGTCCTCCAGAGTGAGTATGAGTGCAAGTGTATCATTCAGTGATTCATGCTCTTCTGTGTAATATCAGCTGGATCCAAATGAAGCAAGAAATCTGTTAAAGTCATCCCCATATCCACCCTAACACCCCAAAAACCCATCAATAATCATCAGCTCCATAATCCCACCTATACACATGTGCCTCTCCGATACACATCTATACACACCACCTCTCAAATGTCCACTATGTACAACCACCATCCTCTTAGCCACCAACTTACACAACTATAAACACCTATATGCCCACCTTTGCCGATACCACGCTACCTCTAGAATCACTCACATGCCAACCTGTAACTATACAATACAATAACATGCCCCACCACCCAAACACTCTAGCAGGCAAAAATAAATAAATTAATGTATCTCCAAATGTCTCAGACTGTTTACTGTGATGGCCATCAACTCCCTCCAAGCTCGCTGGGTCCATGGTTCTCCAGCCTTTGAACATGGTTGGACTCAGAAGTTCATCAAAAAATGGTCTACTGCCAGAGACCTTTGGCTATTTCAAGATTTGCTTCACACTTTTTTTTTTTTTTAACTCAAAGCACTTTTAGATCATTTTCTGTCATCTTGCAGTCACACAGTCCATTATGCTTTTCTACAACTGATTTTTCTTGTTACTTGTTGCTGTCTTCGTATACATTCCATAAAATTTGCCAACGTATTGATACGACCTATTAATGAATGTCTCCAGCACAGCAAAACTGAATTTATGTTTGTGTTTTCCTTCGCACACAAAATGTGGCAGCCAGATGTAAAACTGCTTGTGTCACAAGTGTAAGATGTAAGTCTTTATTTAGTAGGGATGTGCGTACACATTTTTTTGTTGTTACTATGGGAATAACTTGGACGTTCTCTAAAATACAGGCATATCACAAGTGGATTTAAATTGCAAATATTTAAGTAAATTACTTGCATATGTAAATGTAAAGATGGTGTTTTTCCTGAAAAGTTGTTAATATACTTGGTTGTCTAGCTAAGCTAAAACAGCTACTCATTCCCTCTAAGACAATCAAGGTGTGTAAATGCATTCAGAGATCACAATGTCTTTAAAGCTGATAGGATGAGGGTGGAGTCTGCAGCCGCACTGACAGGTTGCACATTTTGGGAGCTTTGAGGTAAAAAGCTATGAAAAAGCTTAAATTGCTCGATTCAAGCCTGAATTCTACATTACGGAATTATCCCGTATTATCACCACAGTGGTGCCACTATCCGTGATCCAGACCGAAATCGGCGGCTTCAATGGAGAGCAGACTTGCGGCCAGAAGAGGCCTACATACGCTGGGGGAGTTGGCTGATCCTTCAGCATGATTCTGTCCACTACTCATGCAGTCTCTCCTTTCAGCTCTCCCCCCTCCTCTGCTGGTGAGGGATATCCCGACACCCTCTCCAGCTGTAGTGATGAATTGCCAGCAACTTATCAGCAGAAGCAGCCAACCTAACGCGACCAGCAATGTCTCCACGAGCAGCACAGGGAATGAGGTCCTGAGCCTTGTCACATCTGGACAGCCTCTTTGAATAATTCTGGCTGAAGCTGCACCCCAGGCACCTCACACCTGTCCTACAGATCTTCCCATCTCATTCATCTATGCAGTCTGCCCAACGTCCTCGGGCCCAATCTGTGGTCTCCAATCCTCGGAAGGCATTCCCCACTTCCAGTTGAAACACTTAAAAAAATTGTAAGTAGAGTGGCAGGAGGTTGTTATTGTACTCCTTTTGTTGATAATATCTGGGTGGACTGAAGGTATGGGGCAAAGTTTCTCTTTACCAAGAGATGGAGGTTTTTTGTTCTCTGTTTATAGATATGATTAACCCCTTAAGGACACATGACATGTGTGACATGTCATGATTCCCTTTTATTCCAGAGGTTTGGTCCTTGAGGGGTTAAGGGAGTTGGGAGATGCTAAAATGATCCGGCATGGGGTCAATATCCCCAGACCTGCAATTAGATATGTCATACATGACAAAGTGTGCAGAAGTGTGAGTAAAGATATCATCCTACAGGATGTGTGAGCCAAATAAGACACCTTCACACCCTCCTCTGGTGCCACAGTAGTATACCTTATGGTCCATTATATCCAAGTTTGCAACTGTCAATTAATGATGATGATGACGATGATGATGATAATATATTGATTACTGCAGGATCTAACCCTCCCGTGATATTCCTGACCAAAACCAAGGTGCAACTGGAAATCTCCTCATTTGATCCCCAATGCCCATGTGTAACACATAACATATATGATAGTGGGAGATAGGGGTGTCCTTAGCCAAAGAATGCCCTGATCCAGTCAAACACCTTGTTGGGGCAATAATCTATTTGAAAAGTGTTACTACTGAAATGCAAGTGAGTGGTTCTGATTATAGGTTTCTTTTGAATTGTATTACTAAGTGGCAAGATATTGATTGGGAAAATGTATCTGCTCATTTGAAAACACAGAATGATAGTTCAGAAGTCAGAGCTAATTATATTTGGACAAATGCAGCTATGGAATGACTGTGCAAGTTTTTGAAAAGGATATAAGAGAAAATGATGCAGCTGGTATATTCCCCAGCAATGTAAAGGATGTTTTCAGGAGGTAATAGAGGACGGGGCAGATTCAGAGAAGCAAGTAGAGGAAGATATGCAAGCAGAGATAGCAGATTATTGAGAGCCCAGCATGATAGACCAGTCAATCAGCAAGAGAGAGGTGCATGCTTTAAGTGTGGTCAGCACAGTCACTGGCATAATGAATGTCCAAATTCTGGTCCCATTCACACAAAACCTGCCTAACAAACCCAGCCTGCCCCCCACAATACCCCTATGACTTTCACTACCACCCCAACTATAATAATAACCAATAGTCCCTAGCTTGTTTGTTAACCCAGCTTTCAAAAAGGTGGAATACACTCCCCATGGTAACTCTCCATGTTCATGGAATCTACTATGATTTTCTTATATACACTGGTGCTACCAAATCCAGTTTGTCACATAAATTTTACCATGTTCCTGTTTCCTACAAGTGAATCCTCTCTTGGTGTAAGTGGGGCCCCCAATGAAGGTTCTAGAACACCTCCACTGTCCAGTCAATTTGCTTGGCCATGACTTAATGGCACATTTTAAAATGGCAATGGATATGGCAATGGAGTGCTAACTTGACACATCTCCCATATCAAACTCACTCAGTGCCCTGTCATATGCTCTATGGGAAAGTTCTTCCACTGTCCCTGATTACATACCCTGCACTCTATACTAGGCCACTTTCAAACCAGGTGCATCTTCTGTGCACACTTAATACCCTCCATCACAAGACAAGGAGGCAGTCATAGCCCCAGTCACACCAGAGTTACTACAGAAAGGCATCAATGAACCAACACACTCACCATACAATAGACCTATTAATCCTGCCCCAAAGCCAAACAAGGCTGAGTATAGGTTCACACAAGATTAGCGGATGGTTAATTCTATTGTCCAACCGCTGGCAGCTATTGTAACTGATGTTAATTCTCTTCTTACTTCCATTCCATTTTCTAGGATCCCTGTACACCCTGACACAAAACCACTGCTTTCACATACAGAGGCAGTCAATAAGCATAGAGCCTACTTCCCCAAAGCTACTGTGACTCCTCCACAGCCTTCTCAGCAATGGTCGATAAGACTCTTGAGTCACGGGCCTCCCCATGTAGCTCTACGTTGCTTCAATACATGGATGACCGTCTGCTGCGCAGTCAGATAAAGACAATTGTCATAAGGATTCCCTTCACCTACTGCAACACATGGCCGATTGTGGTCATAAGGTTTCTCTTAAAAAAGCAATTATGTTTTCCCGAGGTAAAATATTTGGGATTTATCATGAGTGAAGGTCAGAGAACTTTGTCTTGTGATAGGATTGCTGCCAACCTAGCAGTGTCTCGCCCCTAGCCATAATGTCCTATATAGGCATGGTTACCCATCAATTTCTACTCCATCTCTACGTAGTGTAAGTATCTTTAAACTAAGTTTGCTTTTATTTTCACTTTATAACTCTTGCTTAAACAAGTGCCAATGTACCTTTAGGTGTTGCTATAATACAGGCAGTACTTGACAGTACTGTACCATATATTGCTGTTCCAGGAGATATGTAGCAACAAAAAAAAAAATTTAAAAAAAAAACCACTTCGTATAAAAGTATTTATACATAAAAATACATGTAATACATTATAAAGTTTTGTGAACATCAGCAAGATGAAATGTTTAGCTAAGCATGCTGGAAATTAAACAAGCTACCGTGATGTTTAAATAAGTACTACAGTTGGAGCATTTACCAACTAAACTGGTTAATCAGCAGTGTTAAGAGGCATTGTAGAAAATAAACAAAATACAAAAAATCAATTCATCAATCTCTCTTACTCACTGTCTGGAAGTGTCATTTTCTCCACTGTATTACTAAATGGGCCATCAATGCCGATTCCACTGGACTGAACTGCAAATTCATACTTGGTATAAGGTTTCAGGCCAGAGATCAGAATCTCCTCGGTGAGACTGAGAACAATGAAACAATATAACTCATGAATGAAACAAATCTCAACATGTAAAACAATTTATTGTAATAGAAAGTGCCAGAACTCTTATTTTTGTTTCTGGATGATTATGTCATAGGCAAGTATGGTCCTTTTGTTACCTGCTGTGATACGTGGTTAGTGAGTTGTTTTTGGCTCCCAGGAGGCCACAGCGCACCGTGTAGTTTACAATTTTGCTGCCAGCAAAAGGTGGCCTCCTCCACCTTAACCACACCGAAGTAGAGCTATTGGAATCAGCCTCTATGTGAGTTGGAGGCATTGGGGGAATCTTCTGCTTCATAAGGTCTGCAGTAGAAAGAGGTATGCACGTCTATAACATCATTTGATATATTAGTAACCTATGTTAACTATTTTATTGCTGAAGTGAAGTGATGCAAAGTAGTGTGGATAGCTAACACAATACGCTCCCGTAAAACTACCTACCTGGTGGTGAGGATGGTAATTGCTTGGTTATCCCTTCCCAAACTGCTGTTTGTCCTTCTTGCTTTTTGTAGTATGCTACCAGCTTGACTTGGTACAGCTGCCCAGGCACTGCCAAACAGATAAGTTATGTCAAGGATTTGGGAAGTAGCTAATAATAGGGGTAGCCTATACACAATCCTACACTGTCAGAGATATTCATTGACGTATGATTTGTTGTGAATGTCAGATTTCAGGCGACAAATAGCCAAACTTACAAACATTTTGGCTTTCTTAGCCTCAAACATGGAATTCTATCTGAATTCTTAACAAGTCACACCTACATTACATAAGATAGAAGATGAAATCTGTTAAAGAAGCGGTGAGATGCCATTAAGTGAAACTTGTAAATCACACCAAAGTTATGTTAGTTTGTAGGATTGCTATGTATCATATAGAGAGGTCTATGTCATATAGTCTAGCCTTGCATGTCACATGGTTGGATCGGTGTAAGATGGTTGTATTTGCTCTACTGAGTGGTCAGACAGATAAGTATATAAGTCCTAATGATAAGTTAGTAAAATAGCCTTGTATGTCCTATCATAGGGTCAATGAGTTTTAAAAAATAGAAAACATACTCAGCTGAGTTATTTCGTATTGTCTTCGCCTCTTCTTCAGTTTGATTGGTCCCATGTCCCAGGTCTTCCCATGCTGTGAGCAAGGCCCACCCAACTCCAGAGAAGGACACACCATGCGGCAATACAGCCTGAAACCAGAGACCAAGTGCTCGCTGTGGGGAAGCTGCCAGCTGAGAGAAAGTGAATTGGTGTGGGCACTTACTTTCAACTGCATTGGTGATTGATCGACTGCATATACAAAGGGAAGCAAAGCAGAAGAAAAACAAATATCATTGTCTAAATTTTTTCTGTAGATTTTCTCATGAGGTTGTGTCCAAAACTGACCATATAAATCCCTCATGGAATAGCTTTGACAGTTACAGTGAGGCCATCAGACAATCTATATATATTTTATTTATTTTTTAAGAGCGCATGTGCTTTTGTTTATAATTTTTTATCTATTCAGCAGTTTGTTCTTTTCATTATTAATGAAAAGGAAATCAAACATTTCTAGCTAGTATCTTTTTTTTCTTGGACAAGCACTGTTAGAAAATATGAAATAAACACAGAAGTAAAAATTACAGAAAAAAATAGGTGAATTTAAGATTCTTGACTTGGATAAACTGCCAGGCTTATACACAGTGGAATTCTGGGAACTACTCAGCAAATTGGAAGCCATCATGACGTGCACTCTTGTTTTGGATTTATATTTTTTAACAGTAAAAGTTACTGAGGATTTGGTGAGACAATTCCAAGGAGCCCATCTCCACAGCCAAACTGCACACGTGAGATCTTCAAATGGTGTCACATATGGGCTAAATATGTTACCGTCCTGAAAGCAGTTCTAATGTATTGGGAATTTGTTTAAAACAAAAACTCATTAGAGGCACTTTAGGACACATCTACTATCTATGACAAAATACTAAAATCTCACACTGAGCTAGAAAGAACACTGAATGCTCACACCTAGCTAGACACAATTAGGAATGTTAACACCTTGATAGACACATTACTAAATGCTCACAATACTCAATGGTCATATCTGACTAAACAAAATATTGAAAAATCTCACCTAACTAGACACAATACTGAATAATCTCACCTAACTAGACACAATAATGACTGTTCACACCTTGCTAGACACAATACTAAATGCTCACATTTAACTAGACACGATACTCAATGGTCATACCTAACTAAACAAAATACTGAATAATCCCACCTAACTAGACACAATACTGACTGTTCACACCTAACTAGACACCATAACGAATGCTCACACCTAGGTATATGAAATTCGGAACATCCAAGTCTGGCAAGGCCCACTTGAATTATCACACAATGCAACTAACTGCAAGAACTGCACACAGCCAGAGTGTTTACACCCAGCATCACCGAACATTTCCTCAGACCTTGTGTCTGATTGTCCAGATCTGGAGTTTGGTGTTGAATCCATTCAGAGAAGGTTCCAAATCCTGCCGACGTGCTAGCCGAGATCCGCACTTTGTACATCTTGTTTGGCAGCAATGGGCTAAGTGTGACCTGCGTCTCATTCCCACCAATGTCCACAGAGGTGATAACATCTGTACATAGACAAGGAAATATCTTTACTGGGAAAATCAAATTAAATAATTTCACACTATACTTTTTTCACAGGATCATAATAAAGTTACTCAACACAAGGTATAACAGATGTTACCTCCATGTGAAAATGTAATTCTATGGAACACATTTAAGGCAGAGTAATACTATTATGAATGTAATATGTCAGAATAGGGCATTGTTGGAGTTTGTGAAATGCAATATAAATTTTCTGATTATTTTCCAGAGTCCTCATTGCACATTTCATTACAGCTGTTCAGTAAACCTGATGTGGAACCAGCACATAACTTCGAAGCGATAGCTTTGCAATAACAGTAAGCAGCACACATACCCTCCCGCTGGGTGTAGTATTCAATGCGGTATTTTATAATGTGCCCATTGCTAAGCTCCGAGGGGAGATGAAGCCAGCTGACGTGGATATCAGTTGGGGAGTCGCTGATCAGAGACAAAGAGGGCGCAGCAGCGGGAACTAATTGACAGAGTTGGATCAAAAGAATGAGATTAATATATACTACTGGCATACTAAAAATGTTACTGTTACCACACTCAGATGATCAGTTAAAGAAGCATTCACATTTTTATTTTAGTTATATTAAAAGAACATTTGAACAGGGTGCATGCCTTTTTTCCCCTTAAGGAAAAAACTTCCACGTATCAAGTAGGCTGGGGGATGCCATATTTTATCCTTATGTGTGAATTTTCTTTTTACTGATCAGCTGAATTCATATGGAGGACTTTTTGATTTTAAATGGATCAATGAGAGGTATACAATTCATAACTGGCAAAACCCTTACCTTTTGCATACATATCTGAGCTCATCTCAGTGTGCTATTTCATATAATATAAAAGACATTTATATTAAGACATTCTTATCATATTTTGATTGTGCTACTGAGCAAACATCTTCACAAACACTAATAAAAATCCAATGCAATCCATTTATCTGAGCAGAGTCTCTAAATGCTCTGAAAACAAAATGACCACATTGAAGTAAAAGCAATCATGCTATACATCACAGCTCAAACGTCCAACACAACTAACCAGGCCTAAAAGTTACCTGCCACTGCAAGCCTGGGGGGTGCATTGCACCCTCTCCAGGGGTGAATTTATACTCAGCCGCCACAGTAAGTTTTCACTTGCCAGTAGCTAGTGGGCAAGTGGAAATTTTGAGGCCTGTAGTATGTATCTTGACAGTACAGATAATGTGAAAGTGACATTTCACATTAAAAATTATTGTGTGCTCCCAAAGACTGATTTGCACCATAACAACTACAATAAGTTTATGGGTGTCTCTAATATATTGCTAACTAATACATATGAAATTGTGTTTTCTTTCCCTGCCTTGTTACATTTTTAGGACTCTTTAGGACACATTAGTAGACTAACTGTTAGAATAGTTTTTGAGATACTAGGGCAGGGTCAGCCTTGTATTGGAGTCCCAGGTGTCCAGGATGCCAAAAATCATTAATTGTCTTAGGTTCCATTAGCCAGGGCTCCTTTATGGGCAACAAGCTGTGACCCTGGACATAGACCACTTGACAATTGTGCTTTAGGCAGATGATGGTTGTCATTTTGATGCATAGTGTTTGTATTTCCAAACTTTTCCAGCAGGCACCTTTACCATTCCATGTACAGTTTCACTCCATGTACTATATCTGATAAATTCACTTAGCAGCAGACCTTGTTCATTCTAACGAGATATGACTGTACCTTAACGAGGTGTACAAATATTAGGAATATTCTGCATGGAATTAAAGTGTGACATGAAATTGCTGGGGTGTCTCAAGCAAATGTTTGGGAATCAAACATATTTTTCAAGTTATCTCAGAGGATATTCGTAACTTTAAAAAAAAAAAAATTAAATACTGTATTAAGGTATATTTTAATGTTTTTAATTCAATTTTTTTAGTGAGCAAACAATCACTTGATGACTAGTTAAACGGCTTTAAATATATTTTTTTGCTTTACTTTATTAATAACTAATTAATAAATGAATGCAGACAATGCAAGTAGTACAAAAAGGCACCTATTAATAAACGGAAATACTATTGAGCGCAAAAATGCATGTACAACCCACAAAGGCAGATCATCTCCTTCTTCACAATATCATACATACTTTTATTCAAAGAAATGAATTCACACTTTTGTAAAGTTCCTGTTTACATTGCTTTTCCACATCTATCAACTCAAAATCTATTAAGCTTTACTACATAACATAATGCACTTAAAACTTTTGTTCAGTGTTCCCTGCTTTTCTTGTTTCCCAGGTTCTTGCTAAACCTATTTGTATATAACCCAATTTAAATTCAACGCATTTTGTTCCATACCATCATCCCAGGTCTGTGCGGTGACTGGGTGTGAGGCGCGACTTGCACCCTGTTGGGAATAAGCAACCACATAAAAAGTGTAATTGCTTGCAGGTTCTAGGTCTCTCAAATGAAATTCTGTGGTGTCATTATTGACGGCAAACTGATACTCCATATTTTCAGATCCTGGAAGAAAAGGATAAGTTTACCATAGTATTTAGTCGAAAACTATGCAGTTAACATCAGTATTCAGCACTCCATATTGTTGTAGCCTGACAAAGACAGGTGGGTTTAACATAATATTTTGTGGTAACAAGAGAAGTACAGTGCCAATTAAACCAGTCTGGTCCAAAAGTATTGGTAAGCCAGGAAATGAAACAGCTGGATTCCAGCTACTGTAGACTACAACTTTAATTACTGTAAGTCAGGTTTAAAAAATGTTTTTGCTCACTTGTGCTATTACAAAGAGAACCCATACCATCTGTATATCAGACTGATCCCACACATAAGGGTAGTACAGAACTAGCAAGTCCTCTTGCATGAAGAAAAAAGCAATCCTGGACGATCATTTTGACCTTCTTTGACCTTTTCAGCGAGGTCTAGCTGATACCCATCTAGGCAGAGTGAGCACGGGTTCCACGTCTAAATTACCTTTAAACTTATGGAGAGCCTAAGCAAATGCATCCAAAGTTGAAAGGGAAATTTAGACGTGGACCCTGTGCTCACTGTTCCTTCAGGGGTATCAGCTACATCTCGCTGATGAGGCCCAAAAAAGGCTGAAACGATCATCTGGGGTTGTTGTATCTCTTATGCAGAGAGGAAATGCCGGCATATTCTCTGTTTTTGTCCCCCACTAGTGATTTAAGTAAAAAGAAGAGATCCTGGCAGATTATAGTAACATTAGTCTAACGTCTTTCAGCATATTCCATACCGATCTCCATTTTGCTGTGGAGAGATGGCATTTTCTTTGTCTTTGTAATATTTTTCCCACATATGGTGCCCTTCTCCCATATGGTCCACAGAATGTGTCTCTAAAAACACGTAAACATATTGTTCCAGTGCATTTTGTACCATTCCTTTCTTTTTCCAGCAGATCTTAAAATATATATTTTTTCTTCAGTTCATGCGTTCATTCCTGATGTGAGTATTGTAATGTTTTACAGGGGTTAATATGGGTGTTCTCACTTTTTACAAGTCAAATAATTTACCATCTTTGTTTGCTTTAAAATTCTTCAATTATCACGTGTTCAATATGCATAAGATTTAATGCTATCCTACACAAAATTTTGCTACCATCTTTCTGTTTTTCTATTTCAGTGCTTTGGATGTTTGGCTGCTATTTTAATCATATTTCTTAAAGAATTACTTTAGTGATGTTTTGTGGGATTTTGTGAGGTTTTGTATAATTTTGTCGACTGCCATAAGCCAGTTGCGTGCTTTGGAACATTAGAAGACTTACCTCCAGTTTTGGTGTAGTGAAGAGAGAATCCTATGACCCTTTCCGAGTTGCTCTCTGGTTGCTCCCAGTTAACAGTCACTGCCCTGCTGGATATGGCCACTGCCTTCACTGCTTGCGGTGGTCCAGGCAGACCTTGGTGCACCGTCACATACAGTTTTGCAGTGGCACATGCCCTACCAAGGCCATTCTCTGCTACACACTGGTAATAGCCTGCATCCTCCAGAGCAATCTGTGTAATGACCAGGCTGCCACTGGCCTGAATTCTCACTCGCCCATTGGAGTGTAGTGTATGCCCATTCTTTAACCAGGAGATTGTGGGCTCTGGATCCCCATCTACTCTGCACACAAAACGAGCAGTGCCAGCTCGCGCCCTTGTTATTGTCTCCGGCACCTGAATGATAACTGGGGGGACTAAAAAAACAAACAAACAAGAATAATATCAGAGGAGAGAATGATATAACCAAGCCATAGCATCAGCATGCAGCCAATTATACATAGCATGGGAGCCTGACAGAATGCTTGCTACCTCATTTTGCATATTGCAGTAAAGTTATGTAATGCCTAACTGTTGTGAGTAATGACCCATTCAAATAACACACTGTGAGCTATATCGGTATGTGTGCACTAACTCCTCAATATTTTACAACTCTTTTTTTCTCAGTTAAGTGATTAAAACTGTGTGCAACCCTCCACCCCTGGTACTGAGAAGGGTAATCTGGCATAACTTTAACATTTATTTACAATTCTAGGTTTATGGAATAACCCAGTAAAACACATGGAAAGATGCAACATATCCAGAGTAACAAATCATTTGACAGATTAAACTAGCCTTTCATTACACCCTTTGTTTGCCAGTGTGCTCTGAAGCTGTATTGCAATGATGATGCACTTTAACTAGATATTCTGTTTAAGAGCAAGCAGAGGGGTATAGCAGTGCATTACTTACTCTGGCACTTAAATTAATTATGCAGGATGTATACGACATGTTTACTGGTTTTGCGGTCATGTCTAGTGCATTATTTACATTATAATCTCACTGGAGTTCTGGTCATATTCTGATTGGTTGACGTTTCAGTGGTGCATTTTCTTTGCAAAAAAATACTGCTCACCCAATACACGAAGCTGCCCTGCGGCTGTGACAAAATGTTTGCTAAGAGGCTTGTTGGCTCGGCATATGTAAATCCCTCCATGATAAGGCTGGGCTCGTGGAATTAGGAGATTGGCCTCTCCCAGTATGATGACATCAGCAGAGATGGGCATATCGTCTATAAAAGAGAGACAGCATTTACATTAGATGAGACTCCGAAGTGGGATTATTAGCCTATTTTATGTCTATTTATATTATATCTAAACGCATATTAAGGTTGAGTTACACTTCAAATAGACACATATGGAGTTATTCACTAAACTGGAAAATGTGTCAAATTAACATGGGAAATGCATTTTTTAGACTCATATTGTTGAATTGTAAACATTGTCTAACTCTTCTGTTTGTACTTAAACCGTGTAGTTCCCTTGTCAATTTATTTCACTTTACAAGTTAACAAAGAGAGCCCATAGTTTGGATTACCCAAAGTCATTATGGAACAGTGTAAGGCATGGTTGTGGTTATGATTCTATCAGAAATTTAGTATAGCCCATTTTTTAATCAAACTGCGGGTTCTTCTGCAACCTCTGAGCTGATGTAGAAGATTCAGTTCTACTTCATCTGTCCAAAGCTGTGCAGTTTTGGATTGCAATGATAGGCTGCGATTGTTGAACACAATTAAATGCCCTGATTAACATTGAGTCAACTTGCAAACTGCTGTTCGCCCAGACTAGCAGTCAATCAAATTACTTACCCTGCCGAATCCATGAGATCAAAGCTGTCCCACTTCCCTCAGCACTGCACTCCATAACTGCACTCTGACCTACTTCCACTGTCACATTTTGGGGAGGTAGGGTGATGGTCAGCTCCTCAGTCGATAGTTCCAGATCTGCATAGGAGCATGAAGCTAGTTAATGAGAGGCGAAGGACAGGAAAAAACGAATGTTACGTGTCATGTGTCATATGCGATAGTTTATTATATTATACTTCACTGCCGTTGAAGGCAGAATATTGTAAAGAACAGGTACATTTCAACACATTCACCATTAACATAAATATTGGAACTTCCCTAAATCCACTCTTTAAAAAAAAAAAAGGAGCTAGTAGAATTACAAATCTGGAAAATACTTAGCGACTTACATCCCCCAATATACATAGTCCAAGGAGTTGTATACTACAACATAATGTAATATATTATTTAACTAAACTGGAAACTGTGGAGAACTGGCAACGGAATTAGAAATTTTAATCCAAAATAGCCGGGTGTTTTGGGTGTTTTGATGTAAAATACTAGCATTTTACAGTTCAGTGAACAAACTTAGCAGTCAGTGGTGGCCACTTACATATTGGTCAAAACTCTACATACCTGGTTTCTGAAATATTACAGGTCAGAGTTATCTAATCAACTTGTGTATGTGTACTTTATTTCCTTTAATGCATTAAAGGAAGTGTAGTTTAGATACCAATGCTAGTCACCACTAATAAGAGGTATACCATTCATTGCAATCAGTAATTTCTCAAAAAATATCTTTCTTCATTGAAAACAACAACAAGCAATGGCCTGTAATGGACTGGGGCTGGCTTGTAGGTATCATAGCGTTTGTAAAAAAAACAAATTTCAAAATCCAGCTGATACCTTGGAGTATGGACAGCTGAACCTCGTTGCTGTATTTGGTGCCAAAAGCATTGCTTGCCACACAGCGGTATAAACCTACATCATGTTCCTGCACTTCCAAAATCTGCAGGACACCAGTGGGAAGGCTCAGCAACCTATAAAAACAATGAGAATCTGAAGCATAGATTATACACCCCCATCTTCCCATAAACTGGCATTTAGATACAAATACATTACCATTACCAGGAGTTTAGAATGGCTGGTATGTAAAAGGGTACCACACAAAAACTGATGGCAATGTGTATATGGACTGAAGTGCATATGTTTAGAAGGGATATCAGCTACATCTCGCTGACAAGGCCTAAAGAAGGCCGAAACGATTCTTCAGGGTTGTTGTATCTATTGTGCATAGAGAACTTACAGGCATTTCAGTTCTAGACTACCCTTATGGGTGGGATTAGTCTGATATGCCTTGGAACTGGTTTTCTCTGTAATGGCACAAGTTAGCAAAAACCTTTTTTGAGACTTGATCGGGGATTTACCAAATGGCAAGCTACTGAGTTTTTCGAAGCTGTTGTCCATTCTTAGAGTTTTCATATCTTCTGTTTATGTTATAAAATTTGTTTTTTTTAAAGAAATTTCTTTGATTTTGGACAGATTATGTATATAGAGTGCAAATTGTGTGTTATGAAGTTACCCTTAATGCTCTGGAAAAATCCTGCCTCAGCAACATAACTCCCAAAATTTCAAAAGGGCACACATACGTTTTAGAGAGGAGCTGGAAGTGATGTTATCGGTAGTCAATATCCAAGGTGTTTAGGCGGGTATCAACTGACATTTATAAATCGGTAAGAAAATTACAAGTATAAAATGTTTTATTTGCACAAACTGATTTCTAAACACATTTATACACGACACCTAGTTACCATTGTATTCTATGATACATTTATACACAAGAGAAAGTCTTGAATCACCTACCTCGGATTGTTGGGGATTGGAGCCTGGTCTCTCTGCCAAGTAATTTCTGGTGGGGGTTCCCCACTAATGCCACACTCAAACCTCGCCAAGCTGTTATATGGTACAGTCTGAGGTTCAGGCTGCAGGTGGAAGGGGGAAAGATCTGGGGACACAAACACAAATTAAATGCAATAACAACATCTAATTTGCAAGAGATTCCAGATCACATGGTTCACTTGGTTAAAAATGTATAGACCTACTTTTCCATTAACAATGTGTAATATTAATCATTCTCATTCTGTAGAATATGAGGGCCATCTACCCATGAGGTGCTGGGTTATAAAGAATGGAAAAATATATATTATTGCTGTGAACAGCAGACATATACGAAATGGACAATACGTTTCCATGTTATCAGTGGTGTATCCTGGTTTTGTGCTGCTCTAGGCAGGACAAAACTCAGGCGCCCTCTCCCCCCCGTGCCACCCAACCTTCTAAAATACACACACACATTCACTGACAGATACGCATACACTAGCTAACAGAAACACACACACACTAACAGACACACTCACACTAACAGACACACTCACTAACAGACACACTCACTCACACACTAACAGACACACTCACTAACAGACACACACTCACTAACAGACACACTCACTCATTAACAGACACACTAATAGACACACACACAGACACACTAACAGACACACACACAGCGAACACACACACACAGTAATAGACACACACACACACAAACAGACACACACACACAGAAACAAACAGACACTAACAGACACACACACACTCACTAATAGACACACACACACTAATAGACACACACACACTAAGAGACACACACTAACAGACACACACACTAACAGACACACACACACTCACTAACAGACACACACTCACACACTAACAGATACACACACACACTAACAGACACACACACACACACACACTAACAGACATACACACACTCACTCACATTAACAGTTTCATTTTTTTAAGCCCCCCCAGCCTCCTTACCTTTGGGAATGCTGGGGGGGGGGTTCCCTCTCTCCCTGGGGTCCAGTGGCTGATGGGCGAGCGGCGTTGTCTGCTCAGCTCCCTCGCGCGCCTCAGAGTGAGGCTGGGAGCCGGGTTGATGATGTCATATTCCGACTCCCAGCCTCCCTCTGAGGCGCGCGAGGGAGCTGAGCAGACAGCTGCCTGTCAACGCCGCCCGGCCGGTCAGTTAGGCATTTGCCCAGGGCATTTGGGGAGTGGCTTTTTTTGCCGCCCCCTGGAAAATGCCGCCCAAGGCAAATGCCTTGTTTGCCTCGCGGCTAAAATGCCCCTGCATGTTATCCCCTGGAGATGACAATGCTCCAATTGGAAACTACACACGGACTATCTTCTACAAATATAGGTAAAAGGTTATTAAAGGACCACTCCAAAGTAAAAAAAAATTATTATTAAACAATATAGTAAATATACCCCAATGAAAACATGCATGCATTTAATTATGCATTTTGTTCATTGAGGGTATATCTAAAAACAGTTTATAATCGTTGCCTTTGCAAGCCATTCTAATCCCAGCCAGATTTTCTGTGGCTGTCCAATCACAGACTTCCCAATGCAGCTCAATGAGAAGTCCATGCAAGGCAGGTGCTCTGGGCAATTGCTGCCTCTTGAGTTTAGCTCTACTGAGCTAACCAAACCAGGAAGTAACAGGACCTACTGTCTGATTGACAGCAGGGGGAGGGTAGAGAAGGGGTTTGTAGCAAGGTTAATTTATAAAAGTGCCAATTTCTATTTAAATATGCCCTTTTTGTAAATCGATGAAAGAGGACTCACTCTTCATATATAAAGGACTTCCGTAAACCAAAGTCCTATAGGCGTTTGGAGTGTTCCTTTAAAGACTACCCTAAATAATGAAGCATAATAAACACAGAGCAGACCCCATAGTGTCAAAGCAGTGACACCTGGTACATATCTGTCCTCCTATGGCACCATAATTTTTGGATCCCTTCCATATCCACGTGCTCCTTAATCCAGCTAAATGATCACATCTCTCAAAAAGACAAACCAGTCTGATTTTACGTACATTAAAATCATTATTTTATTTTGATATGGATTGGGAAAGAGCCTGAAATGGATCAATATTATACACTTAAAAGTATTCCAGAAATTACAAACCTAACATAAATTTAAAGATATTTCGTTATTTAGATGTAACATTAGTACCTCTATTTTGTTAATAATGCTTTTGCATACAAGTTTATTCATTTAATGGTCACAATGAGATGAAAATGGCAATTGAAATAGTGTAGCTACGTATATAGAGGTGAATATTTCTCCTCTATCAACTATTTTTGCCTTTAATGAATTTTTTTTTCCTTTAAACACATTGCCACACACGGCTATTATTCTACTCATATAACATGAGAACTACGAGACACTGCAACACATAACTATGCAAAGCTAAAAAACCATCAGTGTTAATCGCTAAGGTGGGAATTGAAAAAAAAAAACGCTAATTTTAAGTCACAATTCCTAACGAGACAAATTACTTTGGCCTAAAAATTCACAATTCCATCGTCGAATCTCTGCAATTCCTTGTTAAATCAATTACTCCAAATATCTCAAATATGTTTCTTTAACAATATGAAATTGGAAACGTGGTAATATTGCAGATACACTTTTTTTAAATATTGATTTTCCAGCTGTGAAAGAATATATATATTCAGAGCCTTTCTCCCACTTCAGATATTCTGTAACCATGGTTGCCCTTTCTCTTTGCTCTGCCTTTATATTCAGTACAGCTTTGTACCTAACCTGTGTTGTAATGAATTACATCACTTTGCTGTACGAACCTTTATAAACTCTGCTGGATGACTGGTCTATAAAGAACACGTTATTGTAAAAGTAGCTCCACTCTTACAGAACACCTTAGGAATGAACTAACTTTGTGCAATCACTGCTTTTAAGAGCTTCCTCACAAATCACTTGTTAATGGACGTTTAGCAGCGACACATCCGACCAGAGCCTTTTAGAAAAATGCTGCTTTGCATCATTACTCTATAACTCCTTAAATCACTTGCTCGGGCAACTAATGGCATTGGAGGGCAAGTACAAACCAATATGCCTTCCCGCCCCATCTTACATTTTTTTTTTTAATTGTATCAAAATATTTTATATAAATGCTGAGAAATAAAATAACACTATGATTTATTGTAATAGGAAATACTAATACGTAATTGATTGACACTGTGATTGCTTTATTTTAATAAATACACAGTTTATTTCCTAAACTCAAAACTTTGGAGAAATGATTAAGGGATGGCAAATTTTAGACACATGTAACTCATTTTCAAAAGCATTAAGTGACACAACAGTACACAGCATTGGTAAACACACATATTGTGGGATGCCTGAGGTTGATGGAAGTTACAAATCAGGCTGGCAGCTATAGTATGCTGGGGGAAGGCTCGGGAAAATAGAGACACTGACATGGTTATTTGGTAAAGTGAGAATTCTAAGTGAATTTTAAACTTAAGACCAAAGTAGCCAAACTGAAAGCAGAGCTGACTTAGAGATTGTTTCCAGCTTGGCTGCTTTAGCCTTAAATTTGAATTCACATTTTACTGAATAACCCTGTAAGACTCACTTCCCCCTATCCTATTCTGCTACATATTTGATAGAGAGTAACTTAGTGCCCTATGTATTACATTTGTTTAATAGCAAAGGTTAAACACACATGTAACTGATAGGAATTCAGACCCAATATAAAGACCAATGTTTTTAATGGTAGTCCAGTCCACCCAGTAGCTCTCATAATGTAGGTCAAACAAGCATGTGGGGGAGAGAAGTAAAAACTATGTTTATTAATGAAGTATTACAGCCAAATAAAAATATGGTTTATTTGAGAAGCTTGTCACTGTCTATATACTCTGCTTTAGTGTCACCTTCAGACATGTGGAAATAATCTGCGATCAGTACTGTATATCATTTTCTTACTACGAAGATTAGTGAGGGTCGATAGTGTGGAGTGTCGCAGTTTGTCGCAGTTTGATTTGAAACATTGTGATATTTTAAACACCTATAGATTCTGAAGTTTGGCTATTATTATTATTATTTATAAAGCGCCAAAAAATACCGCAGCACTGTACAATAGGAGGACAAACAGATGTATTTAAACCAGACGAGTTTGATGCACAGGAACAGAGGGATAGAGGGCCTTGTTCAAAGAGCTTACATGCTGGAGGGAGTGGGGACTAGTGACACACAAGGTAAGGGTTGGGTAGGGTAGAAATGTAAGTTGCTAGCAGGGCCGGTGCAAGGGTTTCTGCCGCTCCTAGGGAAAGATCCATTTTGCCGCCCCCTCATGTCACTCACTCACTGACAGACACGCACTCACTCACTGACACACACACAGAAACTCACTGACAGACATACACTCTCTCACTGACAGACACTCACTGACAGACACACACACAGACAGACAGACACTGACATGCATACATTCATTCACTGACAAACACTCACACACACACACACACACAGACACTCACTGACAGACATACTCATTCACTGACAGACAGACATTCACTCACTGACAGGCACACACACAGACACTCACTGACATACATACACTCACTGGCAGACACACACACACACACACACACAGACAGACACTCACTGACATACATACACTCACTCACTGACAGATACACACACAGGCAGACACTCACTGACAGACACACACACACTGACAGTCAAACACTCACACACTCACTGACAGACAGGCACACACACATACACACACACACACACACACACAGGCAGACACTCACTGACATACATACACTCACTCACTGACAGACACACACACACACACACTGACAGTCAAACAAAGTCTAATACTCACACATTCACTAACACACAGACTCAGACATACAGCCTCCTTAACTCCCCAGTGTGGGGCAGCTCCTTACTTCTCCAGCGTGTTGTTTAGTATCCCGGGGCCGAAATGACGTCATGTTCCGGCTCCCGGCTTCACAGAGGATGCGCGAGGGAGGAGTGAGGAGCTGCAAGAAGAGCCTCTCACACTGCCGCCGCCTGCCTCCTCTCCTCTGTCATTCACTGGCAGAGCAGGTACCTGCCATCAGGGTAAGCAGGTGCCTGCTCTGCCATACTCTAGAGCCGCTCGCCCAGTGCTGCGGCCCAGGACAGGGGGAGCCCACCAAGAAATTTTCTGGCCATGGTTGCTAGGATAGTATTCACTGAGGTCTTAGTGTTTTGTTTTGATGACAGTTGCAGGAGAGGAATCAAGGTGCGGAGAGGGAAAGCTATTAACAGTTTAATTGATATGTTTTCATGAAAAAGTGAGTTTTTAATGATTTTTTGAAGGAGTGGAGACTGGGTGAGAGTCTACACAGGGGTCCTCAAACTACGTCCTGAACCCGGCCCAAGCTCTTAGGGCCACCCGATGGGCCCTATATAACACATAATTTTATTTAACTGTAACTGTATCACGCCATGTAATGTTTATAACTGTTACAGATTTACATACATAATTTATCCTATTCCTGATTCATCTTCACAGGTTGTATCTAATTCACTATATACTAGGTGTTTTCCCACTTTTTTCTGGAAACATAATAAATACTCTGTAGTTTCTCATTCATGCCAGGTTATGAAAATGGACATGGTTGATTGAATGTTTAGCAGGAACAAAAAAAGACAATGGCACAAGGAAGTTAAAAAGTGTTCAAAATCTGAGCGCAAACTAACCAAAAAGCAATCTCCATTCACTTTTTGCCTTTTGGTTTATTTGCATATTCTCAGGGTCTTCCTATGTCTAACATGTAATACAGGCATGGAATCCTTGCTCAATATACCGAGACAGGTATCAGCGCTGTCTCAAATTGGAGGACTATGAAAGGCTGAAACAATCATGGAAAGACATCTCTAGCGCAGAAGGGGCCTGTTTGGTATTTCAGACCTGGACTGCCCTTGTAGGTAAGACCAGTCTGTTATACAAATGGAACAGGTTGCCTTTACAAGAGTAAAAGTTAGCTAAAACTTGTTTAAGGCCTGAGTTAGCTATGTTTCATTTAATAGTAAAACGCATTGTGACATAAACCCACCAATCACAAAATAACTCAACAATAACAAGAAGTGTTGTTAGACCCACTTGCCAATCTGACTGTGCCAGTTCTGCCCATCACTATCCCAAAGGCTGTATGGATTGTGCAGAAGTAACGTCCTTCAATGTCGTTCCCTTCACCATGAGAAATTAGCAATGACATATTAGGTAGGACACTGGGAGTATCCTTAGGGTTCAGCTGTTTCTCATCCTTCCACCATGTGATGTTAGAAGATCCATCCACTCTGTCCAGGTTACATAGCAGCAGGGTCTCTTGGCCTGGCAGAAGTACTCTGTGTGTGGGGCCAGAACGGCGGCAGGTGAGGTCCAGCCACGTACTCTCCCCTGTAAAGGAAAAATCAAACACTAATTAAAGAGAATTCAGAAGCTGCAAATAATTTTGTTTTATTTTTGTGCTGCTGATAATTTTTTTTTAAATCTCACGAATTTTATATTGCCGTCATCAAAAGCTGTCACTGATCAATGTTATTTTCTCATGTTTTGATAATATGATAAAGTCAGACAATTTATTTGACCTACTGATTTTTAAAGGATCTTTTCAAATTGTGATCTTTTGTGTAGAGACAGCTATCCAATGTTCAGACCCAATTTGATGAAAGTCTTTGTTCCATGAACTGTATCATATAATCATCTGTTGAACAAACGACTTTACTGGCCCCAGGAATAAAACATTTACCTTCTATCACCTTAGTATGGAATTCACCACATTTACTACACTCCTCTTGGTTACTAAAACCATGGCCATATTAGAATGGAGAATTCTAAACCACAAAGCTGTCCTTTACCCATAACTGCAGCTCATTTTGAGCCATATATTGTTGGGATTTCCAATCTACTTCCAGTCACACAATTAAAACCTTGATTACTATTTTCATTGTTTGGTATTTTGAGAGGCTCTGTATTGTCTTACAGTCTAAGGGCACATGGCAATTAATTATGGCCATTTCTGCAAAAGATAGCACACTCTTAGTAATGCAATCACATGCCAAGGTGTGTATACAGCACGGGAGCCTACAAGCTGGATTGGTTAAATGTCTGATCTAAAGTACGGTATATCCAAGAAGCACAAGCAACAAATTAGTACACAATCCTCCCGTACCGGATTGTCAGTTGTGAATCTTCACTGGCTTATCCCACTAAATTTCACTATAGAGCATTCCATAGAACCAGAAGTGATGTTTCACTGTGCTATCACTTCGGAGCAGCCACCAATTTGTGACAACAGGATCATCACAGCTAAATCCAGCCTGATACATGACTCACTCTAGAATTATGTTCTGTATTTAGAAATATCCACTATAATTCTTTCAGAATAATTGTATCTAAATTACACCCTTAAGGGTGTTTTATTGATCTAACATTACCAGAATGCTCTGTCTCTGGTTTTTAGCACATCCTACATCTACAGAACAAAAAGTTATACCTAAAAGGTTTAAAAATATCCTTTCCTTTAATTACTTCTATATGAACCAAACCATGTCCGGATGTTCTGGCTGGGCCAACTGACAGTAAATACAATAGTGATAGACAAATTTGGTTCAATAATATGCTATTTTAAATACTAAGCATGATATATTGATCACATTTTTGCCTTTGTGTCTGTAAGGCAGGCTTCCCCAAACTCCGGCCCTCCAGATGTTGCTGAACTACAACTCCCTTGATTCTATGAATGAAATAGATAGGCTGAGAATCATGGGAGTTGTAGTTCAGCAACATCTGGAGGGCCGGAGTTTGGGGAAGCCTGCTGTAAGGTATATATAATATATTATGTTACTGAGTTTTATATATGAGAAGTGAAGTAGCAAAATTTAAACGTAATCTCTTAACATATTCATCATAGAACATATGGAAAGGTACTGTAAGATTCCATATCAGCTAATAAAAAGAATAAGATATCCAAGAGTTTACTTCTTGAGATCTATACACCAGTGTAGACACTCCAGCAGTTTCCAAAGGGCTTAAACCTAATAATAATAACACAAGAAAGATTTACCTAACCCACAATAAAGTGGATGAGGTAAAAACTGGAAAAATGTAATCAGTATCCTGAGGTACATGGGATCACAGTCCACTCTGCATGCACCAATGCATACACAAACCACATATATACCCAGTGAGAGTGAAATATATATAATATTATTAAGCGGCACTCCGGTGAGCAGAGCAGGGACATCACAGCTCCCTCTCCTCCCTCCTTCTATTCGCGCAGCTAGCGATCCGCTTCCACGATCCCCAAGCATGCAGCCAGCCTCCATAATCCCCCAGTTTTCCGCCAGCGGCCCACCTGCCTCGGAGGTAAAGGTCTCACATATCCCAGACACCAAGGCAAGGCATTTGTCGAGCCCTGCTATAAACTTGGTCAGATTGCCATGTTGGGCACACCTCTCTGCAAAGGGAGTTTCTACAGACCCCCATGCCCGTCTTATCCTCCTTCCAGTCCACTAGTGACAGAAACAGGGCATCACCGTGCAGCAGCAAGAGAGATATCTGACACTGAAGCCTGCTCTGCATGATCACACTGATCTAACTACCCATCTTCAGCCCGTCAGATGTTTCAAGGTAAAGACATCTTCTAACTGAACATGTGTTAATCTGTCAGGCATGCCCAATGCACTTTTCCAGACTTTTATATCAGTGTCGCAATGGAGTAGAATTCACACCTTCCCTCATTTCCAAAAAGCAATTAATACATGGAGCACTTCAGCAAGTGCTTTAGCTGTTTGGAGTGCCCCTTTAACATGAAAGATGTGTCAAGGTTTTTTATCTCGTGTTTTGTTTTTTCTGTAATTTAATTTTTATTAGAATGATAGCATGTTACAGGTTGTAAAATTTTCTAGCATACAACTGTATGATCATAAGAATTAAACACTTTAACTGACAGAGGCTGAACTGGCTCAAAGAAAAATCTTGATTTTATTTTTAAATAAAGAAATAACAATAGAGGAAAAATAAAGGCTTATCAATGTGTAGTATATAATAAATATGTAACAGCTTAAACACACAAGTAGGTTGCCACTGGAGTAAATAAGCCATTTATGGGTTGGCCAAGGTACATGAGTAAGTAAAGTTGAGAGTGTGATAACCATAACTAAAGAAAAACATTCAGCAAACTGGTAGGTAAATGCTTTATCATGGGCCCCAAATATCCCAATTCCCGACGCCGGGAATCTGCTCATATAAAATGGACAAAGTCCCGCAAACACAGTCCAATATATGCTCTAGCTAAATGTAATGGCTGCACGGATTAACAAAAGCCTAATTAAAGGCCTCCATCCACGAGGCCCGCTGTGGAAATGGTTGCTGGGTAGAAGGTATGGTAGCAATTGTGTGTATGGTCAGCTTTGTAAAATAATAGGCACTGCCTTCCTTTGACTTTTTTGCGGTTAACAAGCTAGTCTCCAGTGGAGACCGGTATAACTCCCACAAAGATCCAAAGATGGGGGAGGGGATCAGCCGTTACAAGGCTTTTCAAAAGTTAGAAATCGGCTGCATTCCCTACCTTGACAGGCTAGTAGACCTCAGCTGAATAGGACTAGGAAAACCCGAATATACCTTACGATTATTAGGACTAATCAAGGCTAGATTGTCCTCAGGCAGTAGAAGTGCGAGTGATAAATAACGTCAAAACTCTAAATAATTGCTTAATTTTGCTTTTCTGTTGAGGAGCTCATCCAGCATGTGACTTGCTCATTTGGTGGCCAAGCCCTGGCCCCTTTGTCTCATTGTGTTTTATGAAAATGAAAGTTTACTTTTTTATTTTTTTTTATTTTGAGCAGTGCTTCTTTTTTTCAGACAATACTCTTTCATTTATCGCCATTAAACTTCTCTGTGGGATTATAAGACATCTGACTGTAAACGACCATAAACCCTGCTCTATAATATTTAAATATAGTTCTAAAAGTATTGTATTTCTACACAACTCTGAAATATGAAACAGTTATAAAATGGACTATGAGCTATATAAACAATTTGCAATGCTGTATTATTTTGCCTGCTTTGTATATTACAAACTGTGGAATATAGCAAATCTTTACATTATCTGCATCAAACAACCATGATCCAGATGTCCCTGGCAAATGTCCAGAATGGTGCACCTTCCGGCAATTTAAAGAAACTTTTTTAGGTCAATGAACAAACTATGGCTAGGAGAGAAAGAATTGGAGACATGATTTAAAAACACTTTGGATAGACAAACTGATTTAAAACCCATCCACTAACTACAAAGTAGACACATTTAATAGAAAAAAGTCTTCACTAAATGGCCACTGACTAAATGTTAAACTTTTCTGCAGATTCTATAATTATTTATTCTACACAATTCACAGGTATCAAAACAGATCTACAACCTGTAATATAATATATCTATGAATTTGCATATTTAGCTGCCTGTAACCCCAAGCTAAAATTGCGTCGGAACTACTCAATACTGAAGAAATTTTTTTTTTTTTAATTCAATCACCTTTACTTGTAAATTTATCATGATACAAAAAAAAAGAGCTGAGTACAACAAATAACATAGATTTGAGAACATGAAGATGTATTCCATAGTTTTACTGTTTGCCCCCAGCTTATCTCATAACTAGCAATGTTTTCTTTCTTTGGAGGTATTCTTTTCCATATTATACTTCTTCATGTCTTTCACATATGCCAGCACATAAAAGAAAAAAAGGAAAAGGAAAAACGTACACCAATCTTAAAAACTACCAAGTTACCAGGAGGATATCTTATTAAGCCACTTAAAGGGATCCTAGAGTGCCAGGAAAACAAAGCCGTTTTCCTGGCACTATAGGGTTAATAAGTCCCCTTTAGCCACTTACCTGAACCCAGCGCCTGGGTCCGGCTCAGCCCATGCTTCCTGCCGCCATCAGACCTCCCATTCCTATATATATCCAGCGTCAGATAATGGACCAAAAGTTTGTTACGAATCCGGAGGCGCACCCAGTGGCTGTCTCGTAGACAGCCACTGAGGGCAGACTTAGAGCTGCGATCTAAACATTGCAGTTCCCTTAAAAAACTGCAATGTTTTACATTGCAGCACTAGGTGCAAAAAGGTCACAGCACCCAGACCCCTTCAATAAGCTGAAGTGGTCTGGGTGCCTACAGTGCCCCTTTAAGTCCTCCTTCCATTCAGCTCTGAAATAGAATTTGACTCTTCAGGCTTGGCCAAGTTATTGTGACATTTAGTTTCCAATGCCGAGCTAAGAGCAGTTTTGTGGCAACAAAAGATTAAGTTGCCATAAGTACTTCTTTTTGCGTTAACTCTGGCCAATTCAAGTGTAAAATTAATATTTCTGTTTTTTTTTTTTCGATCTTGAAGTTCCCCAAGACCTGTAGTTTATCAAATGCAATATTCGCTGCTTTTATTGGGGCCAGATACCAAAAATTAATCACTTCACACTGGTTTTCGATAATATTTACACAATGAATATCTCTATTGTACCTTTTTATAGCCTCAAACCATTCTTCATTATTTATGTCAATATGTAGTAACTTAGACCATGTCTGTATATTCTTATGATTTTTCCTCTCGATGTATAAGGGCTATTAGTGAGTAGGCTTTCGAAATGATTTAGGGACCGTTTGTTTCTCAGTAATCTCATTATTTGTTCATCGGTCACTAACGTGGCCTTCTGTAAAAAGCACTTCATTCTTAAGAATGTAAAACTTTCCCTAGTAGATAAGTTATATTCTAAATTGAACAAGGAAAAAGTTTTCAGTATTCTGTCATTATATAGGTTAGCCCAGTGGTTCCCAAACTTTTTAGGTTTATGGCGTCCTTAAAGGAGCACTATAGTGTCAGGAAAACAAACTCGTTTTCCTGGCACTATAGGGTCATTAGGCGTCCCCTCCCCACCCTTAGGGTACCCCCTCCTGCTCGGCTGAAGGGGTTAAATCCCTTCAGCCACTTACCTTTCTCCAGCGCCGGGCTCCCTCGGCGCTAGGGAACTCTCCTCCTCCTGCCGACGTCATTGACTAATACGCGACAAGAGCCGCGAGCGCAATTAAACCACCCATAGGAATTACAGTGAGAATTGTGGAAGTGGCATCTAGTGGCTGTCAGTGAGAAACTGCTATGTTTACAGCTGCAGGGTTAAAACTAGGGAGACCTGGCACCCAGATCACTTCATTGAGCTGACGTGGTCTGGATACCTATAGTGGTCCTTTAATATTTAAATATTTTTTCAAGACACCCCAAGTCAAAATTTCTAGGTTGTATATCTTTACAGCGCAATTACTGGCGCTATAGTGTAATGTACATTGTTGGTGTTTGAAGGGGTGCTTGTATATAGTTTTAGTGTTTTAATACAGGGGTCTGTTTGTGTGTAATGTTTGCGTTTTATTGCAGGGGTGTGTCTGAATGTAATGTTCACTTTTAAATGTACATCAGTGTGAAGTATTTGTGTTTGCGTAAAGATGTGTTTTTGTATATTTTGGGGGGGTTTGAATGCAGGGGTGTGTTTGAATGTAATATTTGTGTTAGATTGCAGGCGTGTGCTTGTATGTTGTGCTGGTGTTTGACTGCTTGGATGTATGCACATACACCACCACATACAGTGCCTTGCAAAAGTATTCACCTCTCCTCCCCACCCCTGACTTTTTCCTATTTTGTTACATTGCAGCCTTATGTTCAATGATTTATTAATCTAAATTTTATGTAATGGATCAGAACACAATAGTCTAAGTTGGTAAAGTGAAATGAGAAAAACATATACATGGTGGTGTTAGCATCACCACAGTGAAACATGGTGGTGTTAGCATCATGCTTTGGGGATGTTTTTCAGCAGCCGGGACTGGGAAACTGGTCAGAGTTGAGGGATATAGAAATAGAAAACAGAAAATTGGCATGTGCGTATGTATTCACCCCCTTTGTTATGAAGCCCATAAAAAGCTCTGGTGCAACCAATTACCTTCAGAAGTCACATAATTAGTGAAATGATGTCCACCTGTGTGCAATCTAAGTGTCACATGATCTGTCATTACATATACACACCTTTTTTGAAAGGCCCCAGAGGCTTGTCAGAGTATTTATATCAGCAGACATTTTGTGCTATGATAGAAACTAAAAGTGTATATTCTGAGTCACTCTGAACAGACCAGACTCCATTTTGTTATTCAAGTTAACAAAATGACACTATATTTCTATCTGTAAGGTAACCACTTTCCCAGAGCTAAGGAATGCATAGTATATACAAACAAGTGATAAGAAGAATATAATCAAATCTAAACCCAGACAATTGTGACAGAGAAGATTAAATAATTTAATATTTAACTGTCTATATATATAAGGTACCATTGTATGGAAAAGGGTAAACTTAGTTCATGATCTGTCATATCAGAAATTATGGCAGGAATTGCAGACGCTAAGTCTGGACAAAATTTAAGAAACCCTTTGAAATTTTAAATTATGGCGCTATAAAGATAACGCAAAATGACGTCAAAATAGCCACCAGGAAAAGTTAACTCTTTCCTGGATAGGTATGTTTAGTGGGACAAGACTGCCCTCTATAGACCAAATAACTAATTTGCGATCTGGAAGATAACCACACCTCTAGTGCTTCTATTGGGTTATCAACTGATGACGTACAGAGAGTCTGGCCCTTTAAAAGTTAAGACAAAGGGAAGATAGAGATACAAAAAAATACACGAGAGGAGGCACATGCAAGATATGCAACGGAGAGGAGAGAGGAATTGGAAGTTTGGGGATTCCAACTCGGACAACATCTGAGAATAACACTCTACTCCTAAAACTCTAACACTTAGAATTTACTGACTTTCTAACCAACACCTCCATGCAGAGAGACTACCAATCGGATGAAATATCTACTCAACTGGTAATTATACTGGTTTCATTTAATTAAATTAAATTAATTAAAATGTATTAATAGCATTATATATGACTGGATAAAGCACGGTCAGATTTCCATATTAAGAAATCTTAGTTAACTAAAGAATATATAGTTATAAACATTCCATTCTGCAGGTGGAATTAAGAATAATTATATATTGATGTGATATTATCACGTGTTAGCATACCGCTGTTTTTATCCAGGTGTATTGATTTGCTCTAAATTAAGATAGATATCTTTTAGACAAATTAAAAATCTGCTTATATAATGTGGTAAATTCTCTTATGGATGGTTTAAGAAAATGACTAGTGAACTGGTTTAAATGTTATTTTATTTAAAAATACATAAGAATAGATCTTAACTACCTAGGAGATCTAGCCAGCATTGAAAGGGTTATTCTAACTGTCTGCTAAACTTTACGACCTTACGCTGCAATCTGAGGAATTCTGTTCTTAGCTGTGAAAAGTCTGTGTTAAAGATAGTCATAAATCGTCAGAATTCTTGACAGATAATGCCGTTTAGCCATTGAAACGTAATCCCCATTTCTTTGTATTGCATACCATTTTATACTGGATATTCATTGATTATTGTCATGCATGTTACATATATTATTATTAATTAACTTGTCATTATAAATAAAAATCTATTTTTATACATTGTGATTATTTATATGAAATACTTTTCACTTACGATAAACGTTCTTTGGGATCTGAGAATTGAATTAGTGGGCAATTCTCACTGTTACTATTATTATCCCATAAATATCCCCACAGGCTGCAACACCTAAGCAAGAGGTAACACTAAGAAAACACTGTCAATAAGACCAAGGAACTCTACAAACAAGTAAGGGACAATGAGGTTGAGAAGTACATGTCAGGGTTAGGTTATAAAAAAATATCCAAACCATTGATGATCCCCAGAAGCACCATCAAATCTATCATAACCAAATGGAAAGAACACGGCACAACAGCAAACCTGCCAAGAGACGGCCGCCCACCAAAACTCACGGACCAGGCAAGGAGGGCATTAATCAGAGAGGCAGCATAGAGACCTAAGGTAACCCTGGAGGAGCTGCAGAGTTCCACAGCAGAGACTGGAGTATCTATACATAGGACGACAATAAGCCGTACCCTCCATAGAGTTGGGCTTTATGGCAGAGTGGCCAGAAGAAAGCCATTACTTTCAGCAAAAAACTAAATGCCACGTTTTGAGTTTGCGAAAAGGCATGTGGGAGACTCCCAAAATGCATGGAGGAAGGTGCTCTGGTCTGATGAGACTAACACTGAACTTTTTGGCCATCAAAGAAAATGCAATGTCTGGCGCAAACCCAACACATCACATCACCCAAAGAACACCATCCCCACAGTGAAACATGGTGGTGTTAGCATCATGCTTTGGGGATGTTTTTCAGCAGCCGGGACTGGGAAACTGGTCAGAGTTGAGGGATATTCTTGAGTTGAGCAAAACCTTGACCACTCTGCGTGATTTGAAGCTGGGAAGGAGGTTCACCTTCCAGCAGGACAATGACTCTGAACACACTGCCAAAGCAACACTTGAGTTATTTAAGGGGAAACATGTAAATGTGTTGGAATGGCCTAGTCAAAGCCCAGACCTCAATCCAATAGAAAATCTGTGGTCAGACTTAAAGATTGCTGTTCACAAGCGCAAACCATCCAACTTGAAAGTATTGACTTTAGGGGGGTGAATAGTTATGCACATTGACTTTTTCTGTTATTTTGCCCTTTTTGTTGTTTGCTTCACAATAAAAAAAAAAAAAATCTTCAAAGTTCTGGGCATGTTCTGTAATTTAAATGATGCAAATCCTCAAACAATCCATGTTAATTCCAGGTTGTGATGCAACAAAACACGAAAAAATGCCAAGGGGGGTGAATACTTTTGCAAGGCACTGTACATTCATATAAAGGTACACAGATATTCATGCACATTAACACACAGATACATATAAATACACCGACACATAAACACAAATTCATATAGACATGGACACACACATAGATACACATCGACATATACACACATGCACCCTGACACACACAAACATTGATACATGCACACACCATGACACAGATACACAAACTGACATAAAAACACACACCCTGACAAACAGATGCACATACACAGATGTGTGAACACACACAGACACACACACTGACACAGAAGCACACTAACATATATATATACACACACAAACACACTCACACATACACTCACACATATAAACGCACACACTTATAAACGCACACACTCATTTGCACATACACATACACACACACGTGATATTTCTTTATATCTCCTGCCACCCTCCTGTTATCTTACCTTATGTGTCCAAGAGGGTGGCCTGGAGTCCTGCTGGCTGGTGTGAGTCTGGCGCAGCTCCTGCAGTGCTCCTCTCCCCTCGCGGCTGCCTCCCTCCTGCGCTGTCTCTCTGCATGATGCTGGGAGGAAGTGACAGGCTGTCACTTCCTCCGAGCCGGCCAACATTACAGATGCCTGGTCGCGGTCTTAGAGGACCGTGGCATCCGACCGGGCCCCTGTTCAGCAGTAATGTTTCCCCGGTGCTATAGTCATAGCACCAGACAAACATTCTGTGGCACCCCTGTGTGCCTGTTTGGGGACAATATATGCTATTACAGCATCTATTCTGCCCACCCATGATAGATATTTATTCTTCCATCCCCTTAACACAGTTTATCTCTTTTAGTACTGCCATAAAGTTTAATGCTAAAAGGTCCGAAACGTCCGGTGTTATTTTAAAACCCAGATAGGTAAACTCACTGTAACATTGTTGCAGCCATATTTTTTTTTCTTCCTTTAAATTGAGAGCCATGATTACTGTTTTGCCCGCATTTAGTTTGTAATTGGATAGATTTGAATACTGAGCGATCACATTCAAAAGAGCGGGTGGAGAATTTTCGATGTCTGCAAGCGTCAAAAGAATATCATCAGTATACATGCAGACCTTATATTCCTTCTGGGAAAAGGGATACCCATGGATATTTCTATCTGCTCTTATTTTATTTGCCAAAAATGTATAATGTTATGATGTATAAAAGTGGGGAGAGTGGACATCCCTGTCTTGTCCCTTTTCCCAGATTGAACCAGTTAGCATGTATATTTTGCCTGATGGTTCTGGCACTAGGGACGCTGTATAAAGCTTTTATTGCCTTACAAAGAAAAATTTCAAAATCAAATTGTTCCAGACTCTGCATCATAAACCCCCGATCAACCCGGTCGAAAAAGCTTTCTCAGCATCTAAAGCTATAGTAACAAATTATTTTTGTTGATTTTCAGCCCCGCCTATTCTTCTTCAAATATTACTGATAGAGCTTCGACAAGGGACAAAACCTATTTGGTCGTTAGAAACAATCCTTGTAATAACCCGCTTAAGTCTAACCGCCATGATGGGCGCATAAACCTTAGCATCTACATTGATAAGGGATATAGGACTATAGTTTTTTTGAGTTGAATACAACATTTTATGTCAATGGCAGATAGACAACATGGTCACTGAAGCTGGGAGTAAATCACCAGCAAATCCTACTCATTTTTAATGTTTTAAGCTAAGATACCCAGATTCGCCTCTAGTTCAGCGAATATGCATTCATCTGGGGGGGATACTAGTGATGGGCTTCATGCGCCTTGTGGCTAAGTGGCATAGCGCCATGAAACTTAAGCTCTAGTAAGGCACCTATAATACAGTACTTTGCAAAAGTACTCACCCCCTTGGCATTTTTCGTGTTTTGTTGCCTCACAACCTGGAATTAACATGGATTGTTTGAGGATTTGCATCATATAATTTACAGAACATGCCCACAACTTTGAAGATTTTTTTTTTTTTATTGTGAAGCAAACAACAAATAGGACAAAATAACAGAAAAGGTCAATGTGCATAACTATTCACCCCCCTAAAGTCAATACTTTGTAGAGCCACTTTGGATAAGTCTCTATGAGCTTGCCACATCTTACCACTGGGATTTTTGCCCATTCCTCCTTGCAAAACTGCTCCAGTTCCTTCAAGTTGGATGGTTTGCGCTTGTGAACAGCAATCTTTAAGTCTGACCACAGATTTTCTAGTGGATTGAGGTCTGGGCTTTGACTAGGCCATTCCAACACATTTACATGTTTCCCCTTAAACCACTCAAGTGTTGATTTAGCAGTGTGTTTGGGGTCTTTTTTTGTCCTGCTGGAAGGTGAACCTTCGTCCTTGCCTCAAATCACGCACAGAGTGGTAGAGGTTTTGCTCAAGAATATCCCTATATTTAGCACCATCTTTCCCTCAACTCTGACCAGTTTCCCAGTCAGGCTGCCGGAGCTGTAGTATTCTGGTGCTTAAACAGAAGGCTGTGGTCTTAAGTGGAGCGTGCAGTGAGTAGCTGTTATGTCACAGGGGGACCGCTTATGCGCTCTATGTGCTGTTGGGGGGACGGGGGTATGCTATCTTAGAGTTTAGTCTTAAGCTTACGGAGCCAGAACAACAGAGGTATTAAATACGATTTCAACAAACAGTAAAACAGAAAAACTTTACACATTTGAGGGACATTATGTGTGAATGAGGGCACATGTATCTGCAGCAGCAGACATCAGGTTGGCAGTTTGGTTGCCTCGGGTGCCCCAACTCTGGGTACAAATGGGGTTATTCCCGCTACAGTCCAGGCTGGGTGGTCTGGTGGCAGTAGCTTCTCTGTTGGCAGGCTTAGGGAATGCAGGAAGGCTGGTGCTTAATTGGGGTGTGATATTGCGTATATCTTGCCCGCTTTGTCGGCGATTAGTCGTCGGGGGGGCCCCATTTATAGGGGATTGAATTCTGCTGGAGGAGCTAGGTAATCTGCTTGAGAGATCTCTGCCATGTCAAAGTATGCCTAGAAAAGTCTCTGTAAAATGCCAGTTGTGCCCCCTCAAAAGAGAATGTGGGGGAACCCCTGACTGCCCCCATGATTACTGCGTGGTTAGAGCCTCGCACCAGTTTTAGCAAGACATCCCTGGCTACCTCTTGAGCTGCGTTGGTTGCCTTGGTGAGCCGGAAGCAGGAGTTCACCACGAGTTGCTTGGTCTGTTTAGGCATGAGGAAAGTGGCCAAGAGCCTCTGGCAATAGTGAGATCGTTTTTGGCAGATTTTGCCCTTTAAGAACATTATTTGGCCATATCGGATTTTATTTCACTACTTCTGGCCCTTTAAGAACTGTAGGGAAGGATTGGTACTTTTTACATGGCACTTCGGATGCAGCCTAAGTGCCGAAGTAGTCGAAGTGTCAGCCATTCGACAAATGAACACGTGGCGGCGGACATTTTAATTTAGTCGAATGCAGTCAGCGGTGTGTGCCCCTGAATCCATGGAACTAAAACCGGCTGCACCTTTGCACGAACACCGCTGACCCTGACCTTCTCCTCCACCTTGGCTAAAGTTGAAGTGTGTTCGACAATTCGAACGCCATGTCACTCTGTGCTATTTGCATGAATGGGGCCTGTTTGTGCATTCGAATGGGACTTAGTAATTTTTTCTATGTGAACTGACTTTAACATTGGAAATAGACGGTCCGCACAGCCAAACTCTGTGGAACTGTTTTGGGCAGGAAATCCTGCTTACGGTCGGTCAAAAGAGGCTTCCCCAAAACTTTAACCTCATGGCAAATTTACTTTGTTCGTGGTATCTGAGCGCTGTTCACCTATATTGGGCACTCAGATCCGAGCTATCTGGGGATAGGTTAAATGTGGGGGGTTTGTGTAACATAATAAGAATTATGTATTTTTATGTACTTTTATGTATTTTTGCTGTTAGTGTAAAATGTAGATATTTTCTGTACCTGGAGATAATTGAGTTTACTGCAGTGCCTTAAGCCAATTATCTCCAGGATGGAGAGGAGGGATTTCATTGTGTATGTGGGAGTGTTATTATGTGAATTAGTGTTCCCATTGGTTTGTGTCCCTTTTGTCACAGTTTTCCACCAGGTCCAGGGGATGTGCCTCTGGCCTGAAAACTTGTATATAAGGCGTAATAAACGCTCATTGGAGTCAGATCATCTTGTACCTTCATGAAGTTTCGGCTCATGTTTGGGGGATTGGAGAACTACATTCTGGGGATTGCTATAATCATTATACTCCCCAGGGTATAATCACTAAGCTCTGCTAAGGGCTTGATCCTGTTCCTGCTCTCTGGAATTCGGAGAGGTTGACCTACTGGAAGCTGGACCCTGGTCTTGGGTCCAGAGTGGGTGGAGACGGCGAGACACCAACCAAGCTGTGGCGGTTTGTGGGAGTCTACAGTGGTTATGGTGTCTGATGGAGTGCTTGGAGTCCTCGGGAAGCACTAGGAGCATCCATCAACGGAAGGTACCCGGTTGGAGTGCAAACGGTACCGTTACAGGACACTATAATCACCAGAACAACTACAGCTTATTGCATTTGTTCTGGCGAGTAGAATCATTACCTTCAGGCTTTTTGCTGTAAATACTGTCTTTTCAGAGAAAATGCAGTTTTTACATTATAGCCTAGTCATAACCTCACTGGCCACTCCTCTGATGGCTGTTAGATATCCTTCCTGGGTCATGGCTGCCTAAAATGCATCCAAACATTCAGTATCTCCTCCCTCTGCATGCAGACACTGACCTTTCCTCATAGAGATTCATTGATTCAATTCATCTCTATGGCGAGATGCTGATTGGCCAGGGCTCTTTTTCAGTCACAACCAATCCAATGGGGAAGCATTGTGATCGGATCAGGCTACCACTTCCGATGATGTCAGCAGGCAGGTCAAAAGGAAACAGGGACAAAGCAAGCAAGACTTGAATACAAGTAAGATTTTACTATATTTAGGGAGGCATGAAGGGACCAGGGGGCTAGATGGTGGTTTTAACCCTATAGGATCAGGAATTCATGTTTGTGTTCCTGACCCTATAGTGCTCCATTAAGAATTGGGAGAATATTAGCCGTAAGAAATTAGACAGATGTATAAATTCATTAAAGGCTTGTGCCATCTCAGGGACTAATCTTTCTTTGACTATTTTATAAAACTGTGCCCCAAACCCATCTGGGCCAGGGGCTTTCTTGTTTTTAAGTGTTTCGATTGCTTTAATAACTTCACAGGTCTGAATAGTTTTGTCTAACATTTCTTTCTGTTCTGTTATTTTGGGTATATGTAAACCTTCCAAAAAATAATCTAAACTCCCCAAATTAATCTTATTGGAACTATTAAACAGTGATTTATAATATCTATACTGAAGACATTTTGATGTAATTAATTCATAATTTGATATATATTGCACAGCTATAACAATTCTCACATAATCTACTCCTCCATACTTTATAATACACTGGTACTTTTAAGTCTTGTGTCTTGAAATGTATCCACTTGAGGAATATGCTGCTACATTTCTCATTACCTTACAAGTGATGCTTTTGTACACTTCTTAACTTCACTGTGCACAAAGATTGCAGGTATTGACCTTGATCAGGCGGTACCTAAAACACACAGCTTTCATTTAGACAATACATACAAAATTAATATGCAGCAATGTTTAGGGATATTTTTATACTAGATGTATGTTGTTCTCAATTCGCGTTACAAATTTATATATGCAACCATTGTATTTTTCCAAAGTAAGCCTACTCACTCCATAAACTAGTAGTACTCAAAAAATGAAAGCATTTTTCGATTGACTGTACACTATGAAAAAGCTGAAAATGAAACTTCATGCCCCACACACTTCTGCAAGGATTAACTGTCATATCTGAAAGTTTTCTATGACAAACCTCTTCACAAGTTGTCTCGGAGTGTCCATCAAATAGTGAGCAGAAACTACAGAGAACCCACTCCTATCCCAAGAAGATTATACCACTGTCTAATGCCACTGGGATTATTATTATATTTTTTAAACATTTATTGGAAATGTTCACAAAGTTATAACCGTTCCAAAGTTACACATTGTTATGATCAAGTACATCAAAGTTGCAACAACTGTTGTATGGACATACAACAATTGTGTAAGGATGAACATATCACATACAATTGGATAAACATACCATGTGTAAGGGCGAACATAAAACATGTGGATGGATTAACATAACACAAAGAGCATTGAGATAATTTCATGTCATCCATTCATTTTGTAGGTATACATACTAGCGTAATGTGAACATATGTGGTCCTCAACTCACACAAGTAGGGTGGTAAGCCTAGATAAGCCCGTAATCAGTTGGTTGACACCTAATGCTTTATAGCCTTTGGTATAGCACCGCATCGGTGATGGCAGTTGAACATTACTGCCATGTTAGCGTGTCAATTATATGGTTAGGAGACTGTACCCATTAAGAGGTCACCTGCCCAAAGGATTTAGAACCAAAATAGAGTGAGTGGCAAGTTAATTGTTGTATTAAATGGTGTGTAAGGCTATGTTTGTATCAGCCCATCGAAAAGTGAGAGTGCATTTTTTGCGTGAACGTCGGTAACTTTGGTGCTATGTGTTTTGCGTGATCAGGTTGAAAGGCTTCAGGATAAATGACAAATGATGTTGATATCATGAGTCATGGGGGAAGGGAGATTAATACATTGTTTTTATGTCAATACAATTGCACCACAGTACTGAGAATGTTTTACTCTCCATAAAGATAAGACAGGATATGATATATACAAAGATGTTCTTGTATCTGTAGTTAATGTACTTATAAAGAAAATTTCAAAGGCCGTGATAAACACAGAATGTAAGAAAAAAGTATAGATTTTTTTTTTTTTAAATCAATAAAAATGTCTCTTGTCCTGCCAGTTATACATTTTTGAGATATATAAAAAAAAAAAAGGAAATTAAATTAAATTAGGAGGGTTTAATGATTGCAGAGTGGGGAGACCCGTATTGCTCACACTTCCTTTCAAACTGACAATAGTTGGTTGCAGACTGTTGAGCCAGATAGGCATTTGTGTTTGGAAATCTGGTTGAGAAGTTGATGGATGTGAAATAGGGCAACCACATCATTTTTTGAGAATGATTTGCTTGTCAGCCAAGAGGACCCAGTCAAGAACACCGGACCTGTTTCATTATCATCTTCTGGAATAGACTGGTAATTAGAGGAACTGAAGGATGCATTGCAGAGGACATTACATTCCCAGCTTTAGCTCTGTGTCCGTTTACTATGTTGGACAAGAACTTATGCTTAAGGAATAAGTAGCAATTTTGGAGAACCTTTTTAGATGGGCTGTAAAATGTGTTCTACAATAGATTTTGCCTAAAGTGAGAACCAGGTGATGACTTTTGGTTCTGCTTTTCAAATTGACACATACACTACTGTTGTTCCAAAGTAAGCCAATAGACTCTATACAGATCCTCCATCAACAACTAATGATCTTCAACTGGAAGATAAATTTTTTAATTGACTGTACACTCTGAGAGAGCTGAAACCAGAATTTGTATCCCACACAATTTGTCTTGTGTTTTTAATGTATATGCTATCTGGTGCTATCTGGGAATCTCCATTACAGACTTCTTTTTCAGTGTGTCTCTGTTAGTCAACCACCAGATATGTTTACTGGATTGGTGAAGAAGAATTCTGAAACTCTATTTTGGCAATCACAGTTGAATAGCAGGCCAAGTAACTGCCTTGATGAAAAATAACATTACGGTTAACAGCGACATTGTTGACTTGAAGACTTGGTGACTTTGTAAACATCTTTTATCTTTTGATTTGTCAAAAAAGCTCTTTCTTCTACTGAACTGATCATTATTTCTAAAAAAAACAAAAAACACTTCTGTATAGGATTCACATAAAGGACTGAAATATCTCTATTATTCTGAAGTTCTAAGTCCTCAGTTTGTTTAATGTGTAATATGTAGTTGTCAATTATCCAGCATTTCCACTACTGCTATTCCTTATCTTCAGAGATGGACAGTCAGGCACAGTTTGCAAAACATCTAAAGCAGTTTTGAAAGACAAAATGGCAAAGCATGGATATGCAAGTGTTCTATACCTCTTGACCCGGAATAAGTAAATTTTCTTAGCCAAATTCTTTGGAGGTTTTTCCAGTATCCAAAAATGTATTATGCGGAGTACCAATTTATGTAATGTTCCAGTGCCCCAGGTAACATAAAAATAGCCAAAGTCTACATCCTACTGACTAACAATTGGCTTCATGCCAGATAAACAGTGAGAAATCCTCCAAATCTCTATTTTTGGCATAATACATTTTTCTTAATCTTTCCTACATTTCCTTATTTTTGATCAGAATGTGTCCAGTACATATTTTTTATCTATATTAATACATTTTGCTTGACTTAATTTGCATTGTCTCAGGAATTACCACTTACCTAACATTGCAGATTGAGAGGGTGCCCAATGGTCAAAATAACTGAATTTAAACTTCTTACTTACAACTGGGTGAGTTAAAATTTTGAGCCCTGTTCCACAAACTGAAAACAGCATATATTGAAGCAACTCATGGTTTTGTTCACGTTCTTATTTACACTAAACACCAAAAAACCTACAGCCTAATATAGAGGTTGTCCTTTTTCTCTGGCAATGTAGAACACTGACACAACATGATTCCAGTGGGTGTCTGGCAGACAGTGACTAGAGGCACAGTCTCCATTATTCGTTCATTGTCACCATGCACAGCAAAATTATTATTATTATTATTATGATATTTATAGAGCGCGGTCAAATTCCGCAGCGCTTTACAATGATGAAGAACTGATGAAGCTAATGCAACTGATAGTATCATTGGATTCAGGGCCGGTGCAAAGAATTTTGGGTACATAGGCGAAGATGCATTTTTCCGCCCCCCCCCCAAAAAAACCTCTTCACCCATGTGCCTCTTAACCTCCCTTTTGTGTTTCTTATCCCGTCTTTTAAATGTCTGACTCCCTTTAATGTATTTTATCTCCTATTTTTGCCTTTGTGTGTCTCCTATCTCTCCTCTTTGTATGACTCTTACATCCTCCCACATTTTGTGTCTTACTCCTCCCAGCCCCTTTGTGTGACTCCTTTTCTCCCAGCCCCTTTGTGTGTCTCTTTCCTTCTCAAACCCCGCTGTGTGTTCTTTTACATCCAGCCCCTCTCCCTGTCCCTTAATGGTCCCCTCCCTTCTCTGACCATTACTGTTCCTCTCCCCTCTCTCCTCCTTTCCCTGTTTCTCAGTGTTCCTTTCCCTTCCCCCCTCCTTTCCCTGTCCCTTAGTGTTCCTCTCCCCTCCCCCCTCTGTTCCCTGTCGCTTAGTGTTCCTCTCCCCCCCTCCATCCTTTTCCTGTACCTTAGGGTATCTCTCCCCTCCTCTCCCTTTCCCTTGGTGCGCCACCCACCCCCATAGTGGTCCCCTCCCCTTCCTGGTGTGCCTCCTACCTTTCTTGTAGCGTGGTTTAGCGGGGCGAATCCCGGTACAGTGAGCTTTTCCTGACAGTCCTGCTAGGTACAGGAAACAGAAGTTCCTGTACCACGGTACACTCCGCTTGGCCACGCTACAGTCAGGGGTGTAGAAACACTGACAGTCACACGCACTCAATGAAAAACACACAGACATATCTGACAGCCAGACTCACTTATCTGACACACTCATTCATTGACAGACACTCACAAGCACACAGACACACAAACACTGACAGACTCATTGACAAACACACACTGACACACACACACACAAACTCACAGACACTGACAGACACACGTACTCACATGCACTCACTCACACATATACACTGACAGAACCACACACACACACACACATATTCACATGCACACACACACACACTGACAGACACACTCACACACACACACTCACACACACACTGACAGACACACTCACACACACACTGACAGACACACATACACACACACTGACAGACACACATACACACACACACTAGCAGACACACTCACACACACACTGACAGACACACATACTCACATACACACTCACTCACACACTGACAGACACACATACACACACATTGACAGACACACTCACTCACATGCACACACACACTCACAGTAATTAATAATCTAAATTAAATTTAAATTTCCCACCCAGCCTCCCTACCTGGAGAGCTGGCGTGGGTCTCTCATTGGTGGTCCAGTGGGGCTGCTGGGAGGCGTGCGGCTGAATTGGATGCCGAGTTGGCGAGGGAGCTCTGATCTCTCTGATGTGCTCCCTCACAGGCTGTTTACTGATGCCGCGGGAGCCGGAATATGACGTCATCAGTAAACAGCCTGCGAGGGAGCACATCAGAGAGATCAGAGCTCCCTCGCCAACTCGGCATCCAGTTCAGCCGCACACCGCGCCGGGGATCCAGGAGGTGACCTGGCAGGAGGGAGCACTTCCCTCCTGCCGGTCACTGGAATTTTGCGCCCCCAGAGCCGGTGCGCCCTAAGGCGGCCGCCTGTGCCGCCTTATGGACGCGCCGGCCCTGATTGGATTCAATGTTTCAGAAGCATTTGATAAGAGGATTGCCGCACATTATCCCCAGTGCTTCTCATAGAGAAGTATTGGATTTCACAATAAAGATGACATCACAGAAGGATGATCAGACTGAAATTACGAGATTATCCCAGTGCTGGAATAAAAGTAAGTAGCAGTGTGAATGTTAATGTGTTTAGAAAAAAAAGGGGGGCAATTTAAACATACAGACAGACAAAGTACAGTGAAAACGAGATTATTCATTTTGAAAATAGGAAAAATAACATAAAAAGACAAATTACTTAACCATTTAAAATATTAACAAGTCAATGCATGCCCTCTTCACAATGGCTGTAACGGTACAGATTCCAAGTGCTTGCAAAATTAGAAAGTACGCAGTTTAAATATCTGCTATATACAAATATTGCTACTTTGGGGTCACAAACCAGTTACTTCACAATATGTTAACGGATATTATCTCACAGTAAATCAGAGGGGTGAAATTTCACTTGTGTTTAAAAGGAAACTATGGTGCCAGGAAAACAAACTTGTTTTCCTGGCACTATAGCTTTCCCCTTTGTCAGGGCAGGGAGTTTGCACCCAGACCACTTCAATGAGCTGGAGTGGTCTGGGTGCCTACAGTGTCCCTTTAATGCTGAGATTTAAAGGGCTTCCAGACTGATGAATAAAATATTAACATAATATATCGCTGTCAATTATATCCTTCATTGGAGACAGTGAAGTATAGCTACACTTCGTAGATTAAAATGTTCCACAAGCACTTGTTTACTTCATAGTCAATACTGTGTGCTATGTGGGATTCACAAAGTCAGTGAAGGGGTTAATTAAAAGCAAAATATCTCCATGTTGGTTGAGCAACATGACCCTGAGACCAACATTGCCATTTGCTGTTAAACATTATCTCATGTGACCTTGGGCTAGTGGCCAGCATCCTGATCTTTGGACACTTGCAATTCTCCACTGCATAGGTGTATATTCCTCTCCACTTTATCACTCTTCCTAAGGACTTAATAGCCAAACTGGACAAATTCTCAGCTATGCTTCCAGTTTGGCTACTTTGGCCTTAAATGTGAAAATCCCTTTGAAGTCCAGACAAGTCTCACTTTATTGAATAACCCTGTGAGTGGTGATAATATTTCCTCTCAATTGCACCCATTTATTGTAAAAGTTCCTGAAGGCAATGTAGGTTGATTTATTTTTTTTCATACCGGATCAGTTGTCACTTTCTCCCTACTAAGGTTTTCTAATAAATATATTCCTCAGGCAAGCAGATCATCAGCCTCTTTCGTTTATTTTTTAAACCATTTATCGCACGGGTTAGGGTGGCACTTTTTATTATCACAGTGCTGACATGCCAGCTGTCACAAAGAGAATCAGGTGTGGGTAAAGGGGGGTGCTTACTCGAGACAGGAACACACATAGAGTACTTGATTATTATTAGTACTTAAGTATTTAATCTTATATACCTGCTTGCTTGTTGCTCCGGCATTAGTGCTGCCAGGAGGAAACGGGTTGTCTACGGTGTTCACAATACACATAACAATACTTATTCAACTGATAGATGTATGAGCAGGCAGCTGCGGCACCTACAGGTATTACCACCATTTATGATCTTTGGTGGGATAGAAGTAAACTGTGTGCTCGAGTAAGAAGGTGAATATCTCATTCTCCATCCCATGAGAGACATGCCGCGACAGTACTTCTTTCTCTGCATGGCTGCAGGACCAATTTCAGGAGAACGAGCAGGGATGTATGGCATCAGCATCATGGCCCCACGTGAACTCCTGCATGTGGGCCTTTTACATCATTCCGCTCAGCCTCACTTACAGGCAGGATAGGGGTAAGGGAAAATGTCATTGGGAGAGGGAACAAACCGGGAAAGAGGAGATGTGACGTGGAAGGGAGCAGAAGATGTGGAAAGGGAAAAATGGAAAGCGGCACAAGTGGTGAAAAAGGTGGATACGAGCAATTGGACAAAGTGGGGCTGGGGAAGACATAAGATGAGATACATGCAAGTGGGGAAAGGGGAGAAATGAAGAGGGGTGGCAAGTGTGGAAGAGGGTGAAATGTGGAGACAGATGGGAGGAATATTGGGAGAAGCATGCAAATGGAGAGTCAGGGACATGGAGAGAAATGAAGAGAAGGATGCAAATGTGTAAGGGAGGGATATGGGGGGCGAGTGAGCAAAGGGGGGTTTAGAAAGACAGAAATGAGGGACACGACACACTAATACTTCACATTAATATACACTTACATTCTCTCACAGGTTGACACCTTACAAATTAATCTCTATATGGTGCAGTGTGTGAATTTTATTGCTGTGTAACTCTGCTTTGCCCTCACAGACAATGAGTATTATATTACCAATCCTCACATCAATAAACACACTGAGGACAGAACAGCTGTGAATTCAAATCTGTAGCAGGTATGTTTGCCTTAAAGGTACACGACAGTGTCAGGAATACAAACGTGTATTCCTAGAGGTTTAAAATGGCCATTTAGGTCCGTGGCTACCCTTTAACCCCTTCTCAACTCTATTAAAAAGGTGATTTACTCACCTTTTTTCCAGCGCTGCTCCGCCTCCTTGGTTAATATCATCAAATTTGACAATCTCAGCCATTGCTATCGCGCATGCATGGCAAAATACCACACTGCGCCAATCAGCATCTCCTCATAGAATCAATGCATCTCTATAGGAGTGTTCAGCATCTGAATGCAAAGTGTGGAGACGATGAAGCCCAGGAAGCATCTCTAGTGGCCGACTGAGTGACTGCCGCTAGACGTGTTACTAAGCAGTAATGTAAACACTGCCTTTTCTTGCTGTAAGTGTTCTGGTGACTATACTGTCTCTTTAATTTGGCAATACAGATTTCAATTTGCTTAAAGGACCACTCTAGGCACCCAGACCACTTCAGCTTAATGAAGTGGTCTGGGTGCCAGGTCCCTCTAGGATTAACCCATTTTTTTATAAACATAGCAGTTTCAGAGAAACTGCTATGTCTATAAATGGGTTAATCCAGCCCTCAAAGCCTCTAGTGGCTGTCTCATTGACAGCCGCTAGAGGCACTTGCGTGATTCTCACTGTGAAAATCACAGTGAGAACACGCAAGCGTCCATAGGAAAGCATTGTAAATGCTTTCCTATGAGACCGTCTGAATGCGCGCGGAGCTCTTGCCGCGTGTGCGTATTCAGCCGAAAGGGAGGAGAAGAGGAGGATCGGAGGAGGAGAGCACCCCGCCCGGCGCTGGAAAAAGGTAAGTTTTAACCCCTTTCCCCAGAGCCCGGCGGGAGTGCACCCTCAGGAACTATAGTGCCAGGAAAACGAGTATGTTTTCCTGGCACTATAGTGGTCCTTTAATAACCCCAGCCGTAATATAAATCCTGAGACTGGGCACTGAATCTGCCCCGGAGGGGAATAAATAAGGAATAAAAGCATGAAAGTCACAAAATACTGGCACTAACGTAAACTTAAATCATTGAAATGATCAGTGGCTGATGCGATTAACTATATAGGTACTGACTAAGAGTAATTCTGCTGTTAATGTTACAAATGCTCATAAGAGGTATATATATATATAAATATATTACAATCAAATATACAAATCCACACTTTTCTCTTCTGTGAGAACCTCCATTTTAGGTCCGTCAATATTTGTTCTCCTCTTTGCACCTGTCAGTCAGCAAAGAAGAGAGAGAGAAGAAGTAGAAACAATGCGGGAGGTTTAGCAAAGGGTTCTGTTCTAAAAAGCGGTGCAAAAATGTAAAAAATGGCGTCAACCTCCGGACGTGTTCCCCTGGTTTCCATGATGATTGTTCCACTTTTATTTCTTTAAAATAATTATTAGAGTATTACCCTCTGATCAATCTCTTCTGTTCCCCGGTAATGGGGCAAACCCTTTTGCAATAGTTTGCACACTTACCTGAGTCACCAATGGATGCTGTTTGCCCTATGGGGCCAGCGATGACACCCGACTTCTGCAGAGCTGCAGAACCCGGCAGTTGATCCCGTCAGCCATTCATTGGCTGAGAGCATTAGCTGACTGCTCTCATCCAAAAAATGCATTTCTGTGCATAGGAATATGCACAGAACTGACATTAGCCAATCTTGTTCAGGTCTGGATAATACCACCCTAATGACACTGCCGGTGGTTGAGTTACACCTCCAGCAGCAGAGGGGTTAAACTCTGTATATGCGGCATTTCAAAACCAAAATGCTGCACTTACAGACTACAGGCACCTATAACGACTTCAAATCACTGAAGTGGCCATGGTGCTTGAAGAAAATGTTATAAAACGTATAGTTCATTTGTATAGTTATTTTCAATGTTTTATTCTGTCGTGTAATTTTTAGAAAAGTAACGGTTGCTCTTTAACAGTATTCACTAATGGCAATAAATTTATCTTTTCTCTTAGAACCTACAATTTACCAGTATGTGCTAGGTGTTCTTGTCCTGATTGGTTGTTCATTTTGTATTAATAGAATGAGCAGAAACCAGGACACAAGGAGTAAAGGTGCGCATTGTAAATGCTTCTAGCATAAAATGTTCCACGGAAGGTAGTAGATTTGGAATGCATCATTAAAAATATCTTAAATCCGATGAACCATTTTAATATATCTGAATACATGATAAAGTTAAAGGCAATGGGGTAATTACCTCTAGAGAAAACATATGAAGCTAGTATGTTAACGACATGGGCATATTTACATATGGGTAATGAACATATGTGCCTGGGGCACAGTAGAATTGGGGGAGACAGTCTAACAGTTACCGTGCCTAAGAGTTAAAATTTAAACAAATGTCAGTAAAAATTAGTTTTTTACATAGACCACCCTTCTCATATCTGCAGATCTTTGAGATGAAGTACTGCAAGACACAAAGATTTTATTATGGCTCAAAAAAAAATCGCAATTGCTAGAGATGCAGACTAGGGCAGCAGTAAAGGCTGTGCCAAGAGATGCATTAGAAGATATGGCTAGCCCTCCACCGGGAATCTGGGTGAGATCAGCAGCTCCGCTGCTGCAGAACCTCTTTCACTTACAATCTGACCAGTTCACTCTCTGTTAAGAAGATGACCAGATACTCAGTTATAGGTCTGCTGTGGTTTGTAAAGCGGTTAATGTTGCCCAGGCTCACGAACCTAGAATGGGGCTTTGAGGCCTCTTTACACACTTACAGTGAAATTATGAGGATTCATTGTGGCCTGTATTCTATGGGTCACTGCTATTCATTTCCCTCGAAGCTATAGAGCATGTAGGCTGTATATTCTGTATGTACAGATCAGCTTCCAAAGAATAAAACACTAGAGAAAAAAAAAACACTATAATAAAGCATCTAGCACAGCACCGCAGGCTAAATTGGAAGGCAGTGATACTGATCCACTCCTCCATAAATTCTGCCTGTTAAACTGTATAGAATCTGATCAAACAATCCAAAGATTTACAGAATATGACAAATGGTCTTTTTAGATGGGAAAAAAAAATAAACAAAACAATAACAGATCTGATGACTGTCCATGTACTCTGTAGAGCACAAGAACACTTTGCAAAAGTTATATGGGTAATTAGGTTGTTAGGGAACAAATTGTGATTTTTAGCATTTTTCTAGTGCCAGCATATTTCACAATGCTTTCCTATAATACAGCGATGACAACAAGTACAAAACAAAACAATGTCAACAGATGCAAGAGGCCACCATGCCCTGCTCAAAGGAGCTTACAATCTAGGAGACAAATAATCAGTCTTGGTTGATGTAACCTCTGACACTAACATTTGTGAATGGATGTACAATCAAATCTCAGATTATCAAGAAGCCAATGATAGAAGTATTGTATTAACACATCAATGTCTCAGTATAATATTGTGTCAATTAATTATAGTTGACAGATCATTAGAAAAGCACAGAAATAAATGAATGTGTCAGTGCAAAGATGTGTCTGTCTATGGAGATGTCAATATACTATATATTAACAGGCAGTGTGCCAGCATTGCATGTTATTAGCAGTACTGTGTTTGGCATACAAAGAGCTAGAGAGGCCCTTCATTTCATGATCACTGTGTGACAACTGCCATGACAAGACTGGAACACACATCCATCTATTGAATCCATGGACCAGACAGGCTCCGCTTGTTAACAGCAGCAGGGTACCAGGTCCTTTTGGCCAGAGAAAAAAAAAAAAAGCATGGCATGCAGCACTTATATACCCAGTCATGCCAACGTCCCGAGCTGCTACGAAATCATATAAATGTTTAATAAATCACTGTTGCCATGGGGATTATTGTGACAATGAGATGAATATGCAGCAGGGTGAGGACCACATCCCAGTGCATTATATAGAGTTCTATGCGGGCTAACATTCCAACGAGTAGAACTTTGGAGGGCAAGGGTGTCATTAAGACAGTGCATGCCAGACAGCAGAGTAAGGAATTGGTCGCCCCTCTGGCACACAAGTGGGGGATTCTCCATTCTATTTCTACTCATCCTCTGTCTGTAGAAGCCAGAGCTCAGAGCAAGCACTTACCTGCAGCCACCACCAGGACGCAGCCAGCCCACTGCAAACCCCACAGCAGAGTTATCCTTCCCAGCGCCATGAAGTGTGCAGCCCCCAGCTCAGGCTGCCCGTGCCCCCCTCTCACCAGCCAGGCGATGCAGAGAGGGGCTCCCTCTCCCTCCAGTCAGACGCCATCTTGTAGAAGTTTTTTTTTCCTCTCTCTCTCTCTCGCTCCTATTTTTTTAACCCCCTTTATGTTTGTTTAGGCAGCTGGTATCTCCGTGTCCATTTACTGCCATCTATTGGTTACTGAGCCAGTCTGAGGACACCCTCACTATCTCATTCTAACAAAGGGGTCACATGTTTGGGCGATGCTGCCTCTCCCCCCTCTTCCTATTAACCACAGTGGGGGAGCAACATCTCTTTTGAGGAGACAGGCAAAAAAAAAAAAATATCATGGGAAATATCTGAACAAGACCATGTGCCAAATCTCACACCAGAGCGATGTGAGATTCCCAGCCAAGGCTGGGGAGGAGGGGCATATTCACATAATTACAGATGGCTGGGGGTAACTAGGGAGAGGGTACTGAGGATGGCATAGATGGCAGATCACTCACTGCTGAACCTGTCCTCCCAAAATAGCTCTCATTAACTCTCTGGGTCCCAGAGCTGCAGTTAAAGGGTTACACAATTGCAATGTATGGAGCTGTCTGGTGTATTATGCAGCATTTAAATCACACGGTGCACGTTAGAATATTCATTCTGTAACCTGTTACCTTTTAAATAGTCTGTAGCCTTGAACCCACCCCTAATATCGACAGATTTTAACAGATGTTTCACCCTCAATGCCAACCTTATTTAATAAGTCCCCCTAATAACAAATTACTTTAATATTATAGTGTAATTCTTCTTAGTTAACGTGGAATTACATATGGACAGGATTCATAATTGGCTGAATTTTCCTGCTTCAAAATACAATATTCCTTTAACTGGGGAGTTGAACCTCTGGAAATTCCCGATTTATTTATTTTTTTGGCAGGGAGGGGGAGTTATCCACTAAAGGAAACAACTCTCATATTTAAGTGTACTTCCTATACAAATGGATTGGTGCCATGTTTAGAGAAGAATATTTAAGCTATACTGTATAGTCATAGAGCTAGCAACTGCATGTTTGAAATCTGTTTTAAAGGGACACTAACTTAAAATTAAATATATTAATTTCAAAGTTAGTTTTTTTTAATGCACTAATTAAGATTCAGGAAACTCCGTTTCAATAAATAAAATTAAAACAAAAACAACAAAGCATAGGAGATCTACTGCAGATCCACCAGTCCCATGCTTCTCGCAGAGAAGTGTGATATCAAATGTAAGGGCCCTTGGGAATTAAAGATTTTCAATAAGGAAACGCATCAGATAGTTGTACGTCTGACAGCCACTAGAGGTGTTTTTTTTAACCAAAGTGTAAACATTGATAGTTCTCATAAAGGTCAATGTTTTACATTGCCAGAAAAAGACAGTGTCTATTCATCAAACTCAAACCATCTCATTAAGTTTAAATCATTGTGGTGTGGAGTGTCCCTTTAAAAATAACAGACTACATGTGGGGGGTCTACAGATGCACTAATACACGTTTGTCTTGCCCCATGTAATGTGGCAACATTAGCCCAACATTAGTATGTATCCTGGTGCTAGAAATTTTGTAAGAGATAAATACGAAATTAAGTGCTCGCTATTTACTCTAAAAGGGGCTGCAGAAAATCTTACAAGGATTCCCCAACCTTGTGATAATACAACGATACAAACACAAAAAAAAAATAGATGGACTGAGCCTAGAAATTTTGTAATGCAGATTCCAACATTTTAGGTCTGGCAGAATCACTATTCACATAACTGCCATTTTCATCTCTACATTTATTGGTGGTTGTGGGTGCATTCCCCTTCACCTCCCAATGAGATTGGCAGAGTTTAATTTTACTTTAGAAGTAAAGAGAGAAAGATTAAAATGATGTAAAATATGATACAGATAGATTGAACTATTATATTCTTTTTTTTTTTCTCCTATATTAAATATTTGTTTGCAAACTCTGAATTTTTTTGTTTTACAAATCAGCACTACTATATGTATCTCGATCATGGAACTGGGTGCCTTGAAAATCGTTATTACCTGTCCTTCCCACGTTAGTGAGCACAGTTTGTTTTTGTTTCTTATCCAATACAATGTGTTCTTTTGCTGTGCTATAAATTAAGTGGATTGTGATGTGAATTTCTAATTTTGCTAAGGCTCTCCACACATTAAAAGGGTAATCCAGACGTGGACCCCGTGCGTAGACAGGTAACAGCTACACCTTGCTGAGGCCCAACGAAGGTCGAAATTACCATCCGGAGTTGCTGTATCTATCGTGCAGAGAGAACTTGCTGCCAATTTGGTTCTGGACTGCCCTTATGGGTGGGATAAGGCTGATATGCACATAGTACAGGTTCTCTTTGTAATGGCACAAGTGAGCAAAAAATTTTTTGAGACCTCAATGGGGATTAACCGAAAGGCAATCTACTGAGTTTCTCTAAGCTTTTGCCAGTCTGTTTTTGTTGCAATTGCTAATTTTGTAATCTAATTAAAAAAAAAAATAGAGCATCACATGAAAAAAGATGGTCAGTTATCAGTTGGGCAGTTTTCACTGTGTTGTCAAGTGGTGTAATTTCTAGAGTAGTCATATATAAGAATTGTTAATTAATGGTTCCCCTTTATTAAACAGAAGGGGGGTAGGGGGTCTCATAATGTACAGTGTATTCGACACCAAGTCCTCCTCAATTCCATAGCAGACTTGTGCAAAAATGTTTAATAAGCTATGCTAAACTGCTCTGTAAGATGACGCCTGCTATTATCTTTCAGTTGGCAAATCTTGTTGCCACCGAAATGCATAGCACCCTCCTCAGATGAGCACACAGCTTGCTACTCATTGTGTGAAGCACTGCAGAGGTTCACACTCATTGCCTCCTTAGGATTTTGTGTCATCGAGAAACAATTTCTGTTTTGAGGACAACCTTCTGTTCCTGTAGTGCTAGAGGTTCCCATCTGTTTAGGCCTTGGAGTGGCCAGCCTGCAGCTGTCCTGATTAGCAGTATGGTCTCGCCAGACTCTTGCATGCCAGTTCCTGTTACTATGGCAACACAGACTCCAATAAAAGATGACAAACAAGTCTTCAGAAGGCCCCAGCAAGTGAAAAGGGAAAGCAGCTGGGAAACGTTCACAGCACTTACCATGTACATTTTACTCCTTTCTAAATGGCTAAAGGAAAAAAAAAAAAAATTTTGACTATTGCTCGACTACTTCCATTGCAGGTCTAGAAGAAAATGCATTACCAAATAGAAATACCAACTTTTGTGACTTTAAAAAAGGGGCTAGGAAAATGTAAAGGGACAATTCAGACCCCTAAAGCACTTTAGCTTGGTAAAGCACTTTATGTGAGAAGAGTGTCTTTTTTTTCATTTCATACAAATTGTTGTTTTCAATAGAAATGGACACATTTAAAAATTAAGCTGGTTACATCATCCCTGACTGTCAAGCATACAACAGGTCCTGTTATTTCCTAGTTTGGATAGCTCAGTGGAGCTAAATTCAAGAGGCAGCAATTGCTCAGAGCACCTGCCTTGGAAAGACATCATGAAACTGTATAGGAAGTCTGTGATTGGACAACCACAGAAAGTCTGGGCAGGGTTAGAAAACCAGGACTTGCAAAGGCAGCAGTCAAGAGAACTGAAGCTATTTTTAGATATACCATTAAAGAACAAAAACAAATATTTTAATATGTGCATGTTTTTGGGGTACATCTACTAAGCAGTATTTGTGCTTTTTGTTTTATTGGCAGTGGTATGAACCTTTCCATACTGCAGTCAGTTGCCCATGGAAGGTTTGGATACATTACCAATTATATGACTCGGAGATCCTTAAAAAAGGCATTCAAAGTATATACCAACTGATCCCTTCTATTACATTCATTAGGAGAGAGCATTAGTAAGCATGGAATGCATATGTTGAAACACGTGCATATGAACTTTAACGCCTTATTCCGACCAGCATGAGCACACACACAAGGCAGCTCACGATGCCATTTTATTCACACGAAGGCAATGATTCTGTACTTTCCGTGCAAGCAAATAAAATTACTAGATGCTCTATGCACGACTACGCACCAGGCCTCAACTTTACATGATACAAAGCATAGACATACTTGGTTAGCATACATGCACACAGCTTCATTTGACATTTCGAATCTGCAGTCGATGCCAGCATGAATCCACAATAATTAATGAAATAAAATAAACTATTTATATAAAAAGAAATTGTTGACATGTGTGTATGGGTGGTACTAGAATCCAAAGAAAAGTATTACATTACAAGAGAGGTAGTATAAAGTAGAAGCAGAAGGGTAATCTTAAAGGGACACTATAGTCACCTGAACAACTTAAGCTTAACAAAGCAGTTTTGGTGTATAGAACATGCCCCTGCAGCCTCACTGCTCAATCCTCTGCCATTTAGGAGTTAAACCCCTTTGTTTTGCCTTCTTTTGGATCAACAGCAAAAAACAAATGTGAGGTAGGCTGAACTTGATGGACGCAAGTCTCTCTTCAGCTATGTAACTATGTTTATGAACCCTAGTCACACCTCCCTGCATGTGACTTGCACAGCCTTCCATAAACACATCCTGTAAAGAGAGCCCTATTTAGGCTTTCTTTATTGCAAGTTCTGTTTAATTAAGATTTTCTTATCCCCTGCTATGTTAATAGCTTGCTAGACCCTGCAAGAGCCTCCTGTATGTGATTAAAGTTCAATTTAGAGATTGAGATACAATTATTTAAGGTAAATTACATCTGTTTGAAAGTGAAACCAGTTTTTTTTTTTCATGCAGGCTCTGTCAATCATAGCCAGGGGAGGTGTGGCTAGGGCTGCATAAACAGAAACAAAGTGATTTAACTCCTAAATGACAGCGAATTGAGCAGCAAAATTGCAGGGGAATGATCTATACACTAAAACTGCTTTATTTAGCTAAAGTAATTTAGGTGACTATAGTGTTCATTTAATAAGAGCATTGTGTTTACAGCTGAAAGAGGTAGTGGAGAGGAGGAGCTGCCAGAAATGCAGAAAAGCAATGTGACATACAAGAAGAATAACTAAGATAGGATAGTGTTACGGAAGGCATATTCCTGGTAGGGATCGACCGATTATCGGTCTGGCCGATATTATCGGCCAATATTTGGTATTTTCGGCAATATCGGTATCGGCCAATTCAGATACCGATATTGCCGATAATATATAACAGGACCGCCGGGCCCATTACAAGCCCGGCGGTCCTGTGGGGGCCAGCAGCAAGCGCTGACTTACCTTGCATGCAGCTCCTACAGCTGTGTAAATCTCGCGAGACCCGCGGCCGCAGAGCGTTGCCACGGGTTACCATGGCAACGCTCCGCGCGGCACTAAGAGCCGCGAGATTTACACAGGGAGCTGTAGGAGCTGCTTGCAAGGTAAGTCAGCACTTGCTGCTGCTGAGCCACCACTGTACTTAACAAGCCACTGGACCACCAGGGGATACTATATCCCCCTCCCTGGTAAGAAGCAGGGAGGGGGGACTAAACAAAAAAACCCAAACATTTAAATATTAAAAAGAAATATTAAAATAAAAAATTACACAAATTACATCACTACACACACACAAACACACACTGCACACATACTGCATTACATACACACTACACAAACACACACTGGGGGGGGGACTAAACAAAAAAAAACCATTTAAATATTAAAAAAAATATTAAAATAAAAAATTACACAAATTACATCACTACACACACACAAACACACACTGCACACATACTGCATTACATACACACTACACAAACACACACTGGGGGGGGACTAAACAAAAAAAAACCATTTAAATATTAAAAAAAATATTAAAATAAAAAATTACACAAATTACATCACTACACACAACACACACACACATACTACACAAACACACACTACACAAACACACACTGGGGGGGGACTAAACAAAAAAAAACACACATCACTACACAAACACACACACACACTACACAAACACACACTGCACACATACTGCATTACATACACACACACTGCATTACATACACACTACACAGGCACACACTGCATTACATACACACACTACACAGACAGACACTACACACACACCACAAACACACACTACACACATACTGCATTACAGACACACACTGCACACACTACACTGCACACACTGCATTACATACACACTACACAAACACAGTACACATACTGCATTACATACACACTACACAGACACACACACTGCATTACATACACACTACACACACTACACACACTGCATTACATACATACACACTACACAAACACACACACACTGCATTACATACACACACAAAAACACACTGCATTACATACACACACAAAAACACACTGCATTATACGTAAACACACTGCATTATATACACACTACACACACTGCATTATATACACACTACATTCATTATACACACACTACACAAACACACTGTGCATCCACTACACACACACACACACTACACAAACACACACAGTTCCCCTGTCTAAACACACTTCATCCACGACATGTGGCATGTATATTTTGTGCATTTACCTTTCGAATTAGTTTATTTATTCAAAATAGTAAATGTACAGAATATCGGCAAGATATCGGCTATCGGCCTGAAAGTTCGCAGATTATCGGTATCGGTATCGGCTCTAAAAAATCAATATCGGTCGATCCCTAATTCCTGGGAATTATATACATGTATATTTTCTTGCAACTTAGGTACATCAGGCCTTTTGAAACACACAGGATGGAGCTACAAGTATATGTTCTATTTCACTAATGCCAAATCTGACACATTGTTTTTAGGTCAAAAGTGGTGTTTCTTTTGGATTGCTACTTTTGCTGGGTTTATGGTCCAAATCAGTATCTGTGAACATGAATTCCCCAGAGTGGTTTTGTGAATGCATTTTGAATATTCACTTCTCCGAGTTATTTTAATTATCTTTCAGTATGTTTTCTCTTATTTGTTAACAGTATAATATTGCAGTATGCTTAGTCCACTATATGGATTACACCCATATTTTGTACTGCCAGGGCTTAAAATTCCAGCTCTTACGCCACTAGCCAGGCTTGAAAAGTTACTAGTCACTACAAGTCTGGATGGTCCATGGCACACTCACCAAGGCTACATTTTTACTAGTCAATGACTAGTGGTGAGAGTAAATGTTGAGACTTGGTTAGGCAGTGGCGCTAAATAAAGTACTGATTTTATTTTGTGGGATTTTCACTGCACAACTGATGATATGGTTTATCACTATTTATATTTATTAGCTACTTATCACAAAGTAGCAATCTCAATTTGTAAAGTTTGCACTGTGATTTCAGATTCTCATTCTCTCTCTCGCTATTTATATATTTATATTGAGGTCTAGTAAAAGTTTTCTATTTTAGTTCTACATTGGTCAACTGCATTGGAATCTTATTGAAATTTCAACATGAGCAAAAGATATGAGACAAAAGATGAAGTACTTTATCTAATGTACAAGTCTGAAGTCAACAGAACTTGAAAACAAGTGGAGCTTCTACCATCAAATTTTATCAATCCCCACAGCTATTGCATCGCAAAAGTTGGTTGATGGAGGATCTGTGGTCTCATAGAATTCCATGCAGACTGATGTACTGTACAGCAGTGACTCCCATTCCCGGAGGATAAAGAAAGACGGTGGCATCCACATGGGAACACTTCAGATAAGCATGTTTGCATTCACCACCGAGGATCTTTGCAAAATGTGCAAAGACCCCCACGCCCAAAGTGTAAGAGCTGCTTTAAAGGTTTAATTTTTTTCACTAAAACAATGTTATGTTCTAGAAAAGTTTATTAAGCTGTTGAGACATCTTACTCTGACAATGTTGTAAGCAGTGATTACAAGTGTGATGTGAGATTGCAATGCGTCCCCCAGACTGGCAGAATAAACACATTGCACAAGATAAAATATGCAGACACTTCTTTTATTTAGAGGATTTGACCTTTTTAGCCACATCCCCTAAAATAAAATGCAAAGGTCAAAGAGACTTCCTTTACGCTACAGCATACAATATTATACCCAAACTTGTCATCACATCTTTTGCACAAATTGTAGTACAAATGCATTTTCTGGATCCACCATCACCCCGTCTCAGGTCACACAGAGTGTGGTAACATGGCAATACTTTCTTGAGATTGGGTAAAGCAATATGACTTACCTGTATAGATCCCTGACATCAACCCCACTGAAACATTTCTGCTAAGAACAAAACCATCATCTGTGCTCCTGATTTACTAGAGAAGTTAATTTCCGCTTTAGTAGCAAGTGGCTGAGATTTAGTTGCCATAAGATCAGTAGTTTGTATACACATCAGACACGTGACACCCAACATAACCTTTGCTCCATAACCACTACTGGTCAGTTTGAGTTTTTATTGTATTTATAGCGAGCCTTCCAAGAAGAGTTAAATCAGTTCTGTCACTTACCCATTATTACATAGAGCAGGTCATGTTTTCAATAAATTAACTACCCCTACTTTGTTGTGAGAGAATATCATCTGTAAAATATTTCCTGTAATGCTCAGAATGCCGTGGTGTATTGTGGGATTCACAATCTCAGGACAGAATCTACATATGTCCAGGACAGCAGAGGCTATTAGTAACTAAACTAACAATCCCCAAGCATTCACTAACAACCCTATATTTTAATGGTGTAGTGGCTCTTGGATCAAATATCATTTAAGTCTTTCCACCCTAAATTACCATGTTAATAAAAACAGGGAGTTATTAGATCTGCACAATGCGATGAAACACCAATCATATGGAAGTCCTTGTACAGCTCTAAGTCATGTCCATGAATTAACCAAATCATCTATGGGAAACTATATACATTTTTGGTTCAATACTTGTATAGGTGGAATGTAAGCAATGAGACTAGTTTTCAGCCTAGACTGGTTGCGAGAAACATCATAGTAACTCAGGGGAAAACCAGTATCCACAATGAACAATTATGAAATTATAATTCCCGTAAAAGCAAAACCTCTTGCAACATTATGAACGTGGCCATCAAATGCTATTATCTATCTCCATAATAATTTCCCATTTAAAGGGTGTTTTTCAATTTTAAATAAAGATAGCTAATGTACTAAAAAGTAGAATGAAATAACGACAAGACACATAATTAGTGTATTGTCCTTTCTTTAAAGATCATAGCATATCTTTTAAACAGCACAGCGTATGGCACCTTTATGTTTTCTGTGTGAATGGAGCAACGCAACTATACCAGTGACATGATGATGAAGATTAATAGTTTAGGATGGACAATTAAAATAAGATTTCATATAACTACAGTTTCTTTTTAAAATAAAAATTCATATTACTACATTTCCTTTAAAAACACTTTAGACTGGAAAAAATGTACAGGATAGCTGAACAGGGATGCTTGTGTTTTGTTCTAGGTGGCTGGCAAAATCAATAATATCTATGCATTTGTTGCACATCCAAAAAAAACACACAAAGAAAAATTCTTAGCAACAAAACAACTTATAAGGCAGGAAAAAGACAATGCATGTATTAACACATATATATGCCTACAAGTATGGGTGTTGCCAAAATATTTTGACTAAAAGGTTAAATAATTTAAAGTCATTATATGTCACAATCTTGATTCCTAAAATGTGAATTTGAATGCATTTTCCTCTTTATCATTAACTTGAGCAGGATTCAGTCAAATTCAGCACCTTCTAGGAATGGAGTTGTAATTTCCTCTTCTCAGAGGTCCTGTGTAAAATGGCATGTAATCAACAGGCATAGCCAAATGTAAAAATTCAGCAGCAGACATACAATCCTGTAGAGGAGGATGTCTATGTTCATGATACTTAACACACGGGAAGTTACCAGGCCTTTCGAGTCAATGTGTTTTTCCTCTGTGCCAAGAAATTCACATTAGCCTAGCCTCCATGTATGATAATTAATGCACCTGGAAGAGCAGTTGCAGGGAGTTTGGATTCATTGACTTCGATTCCTTATTTCTAGAGGGGTAGATTGCTGTTGAACCAGATGCCAGGCAGACTAACCATGAATCCCAACATGCTACAGGCTACCTTGCAGATCCTAACTCTGAGTGGTGCTTTTTCCTGGAGAAAGGTTTGTGTGTTCAAAATAGATGCCATAATCTATCATTTCTTGGAACACGGTCAGCATTAAAATTCCGATTTCTCATTGCACAAAGAAATGTAACAGAGGATGCACCCTGCAAAATACCACCCTGAGATACAATTCCAGGAGGATTTATGGTCTGAGAAATCCCATTTCCTGCAGCACTTGGTCGTCAATCACTGCAAACCCAGACTGCAAGCAAAGGTTTACTGCAGACAGGGTGGGTTTATGAAAATCTAAATTGCAAACAATCTAATAAAATCTTCAAGTAGCAGTTGAGATAGCACCTTTCCATTATAAAGTGCTTTGAAAAAAGGTTGACTTGTGTAAGCCACCTCTAGGGTGGAACCCTGGCACAATCAGGAATTTAAAGAAAAGTTGCTGCATAAAGGAGGTAAAAAAGCCTAGGGAATAGGAGCCCAAGCTTGAGTGTAGCCTTTTCTCTGCAGAATTGCAGAGGGTGCCTGGCAGACATTAATAAGAAACCAACATGCTCACCTCTCTTCTTGAAACTTGTTTTGATTTGACTCATTGCTCATTCAGAAAGAAAAGCATCTGATGGACAATGGTGAATGATAACCAACAGCAACGGTGACAGATTTACGTGGTTCAAAAACCCATGCATTGGTACTCAATTTGCCAAAACAGTCAGCAGGAAGGAGCCAGAGAGATGAATCTGGAAGGCACTCCAAAATGTGCACCTGGTTGAACAGCATGATCCACAAATAAATAAAAACATGACAAAAGGAAAAAAATAAAATAAAAAATTACAACTTCTGCCCAGTGACAGTAAGTCTAGGCCATCAGAACAAAACGAGCAAATATCGGGTTTGTGTCTTTTTCAGGTGGTATGTACAAGTCTCTTTTCATATCTAATGAGTGTGTTATTTGTGTGGCTGTGATTTTCTTTATGCATGTTCTGAAGCATGCCACACAAAAAAAAAAAAAAAAGCCACCCTCATGGTTTCAGAATTGATCAAAGGAGAGATCAGGGACCACACAGTTACACCTATTTAAAGATGTATGGGGAGGGTGAGGTGGAAAGTTACTCTCCCGCTAGATGCAAATCTGATTTAGTGCTGTCATGAGCACAGATTATCCCTTGAATGTCCAAAGAAACACTGTTGGAATATCTATGAGCACAGTATGGATTAAGTCCTATGATTCCCTCTTCTCTGATAGCCTACCTCGAAACAGGCTAGGTACGCAAGGCCAGCAGGTGTCCAACTCTGCTGGCAGCTGTAGGGCTGCAAGACCCATATACCCTAACCATCTCATAAAGATTTGGTTACTGCTATTTGGGAACCCAAATTTTCCTGCAAGTAGTAGAGGAGATGTAGTTCATAATGTTCTCCTGATTCAGGTACCCGGATACTGTGACGTTCTTGAGGATATATCTGTATAATAGAAAGCACACAGCACATAACTTTTTTTAATAACATAAAAATGGTGAGCAGGCATGGAATACATTTTAATTATTTTACCCAACTATAGTTGATTTTTGGACAACTCAAATATGTGAGAGGGAAAAAAAACCCAACAGAAAACAAAAACATCCCACAGACCAATTCACTTCTATCAGGGTTTTTCTACCCATCCCAAAATTACTTCTTAGGTAAGACACAGGGTTGAAATGTATGATGGGTGAATAAAGTATAGGAAATCTGACTGTATATTTTTACATGCAATCTAGATATGCATCAAATACAAGTTTGTTTTCACAAAGCCTGGAATCAAACATTCAAACACCCTATGGGACAGGGACCTCCCTACAACCAGTTTTTTTTTTCCCCCTCAATCCTACAAACCCCTAATGTGAGATATATACACTAAACATACATAGTGACAAGCACTTTGTAAGTTGCGCTAGTTCTTTGAAGGTACTTTGAGATCTCACCTGCAGGTCGTATGGTTTCCCACTGCGTACAAGGAAGCTGAGCAGAATGCTTGTGTGAGCAAAGTGCACATTCTCATCTAAGAAGCCATGTAAGAGGAGCAAGCGGTTAGGCCTGTGAAACAGATAGTAGGTATTACAACTGGAACATCCAAAAGTGTATAGTGTGTTAAGTAATTAATAAAACAAGCAGGGCTTAAAATTTTAAGTCCTATGTTACTAGCCGGGTGTTAAAAATTACTCCCCACGGCTAGTGGTGAGTGGAAATTTTGAGACCTGAAACAAATAAAGTTATATAGGCCCATACCGGAGTACAAATCACTTTTTCTTATTGATGCTACACGTTTATTCATTGTTATTATCCAAGATATGGAGAACAACAGGGCAGAACTGTATGCGAAGCAATGTATTTAATGTAGTGAACAGAAGATTACATTTTGCTATTTACATGTCTGACTTATAACATACAAACAACAACAAAGAGTATTCTGACACTTACTCAGATGGGAACTTTTCAGCCTGCATGGCCACAGATCCAAGGTAGTAGCCATGCTCATTTTGGTCTGGGTGACCCATGTACCGCTCAGTATATCCTGTATCATAGAAGATCCAGAGAGTCACAGGAGCTCCTGCAATGGCCACCTATATCAGAAGAAAAGGGGGCATTGAAAATGTGGGAATGGCAAGAGATTGACAACAGATATTGTACTTAAGGAAAGTTTCACAAGAAAAACTAAAAGTACGGGAGAGGAAGATACATTTATAACCAAGAGGAAAGAGTAACTAATTAAACTCCATCCAAAAGTAACTATTACAAAGATTCAAATTCATCCCCCAGTAACAACTATGAGGAAAACAGACAACTCGTTGACCTTTATATTTACCTGGGGCTTGACCCAATCATGAGATTACTGATCCAGGTCAAGGTTATGACACACAGTGGCACATGCCTAGCAGAGGGGAACAGAAATGCTAAGATAGTGTATTGACAGTTGCAGCCTCAACGAGTTTATCTAATATAAACTCCTAAAAAAAGGTAAGCAGGAGCTGCTTAATTTTCGCAACTACTCAATCAGGTAGGAAAGCATGTTAAGATTAGTGAAGAATAGAATGTAATTAATTAATTATGAAGTAAAATTAGGATGCAAGGGATGGACATTCTTGCCATGGTATTCTCAAATACTACAAGTCTCTAAGGAACATGCCCAAGGAGTACTTACCTTAAATATATCAGGTCTCTGAATAAGGGCCATAAGGGACAGATAGCCTCCATAAGACCATCCATGGACCCCCACTCTATCCAGGTCAATGAAGCGGTATTTAGCAGCCAGGTACTGCAGACCTTCCACTTGGTCATCTATTTCCACTTGACCCTAAATGTAAATAGAAAAGGCCAAGTCTGTCAACCATGTAAACCAAGACAATGCACAAAGAGGATAGAAAGAAAAGTGTGTCCCTTTCTGCAGGTGTCCCAAAATAAATAAATTGTTCTATAGCATTTAAATAGATGTTACCACAAATTACCAGGCATATGTCTAGCAACATAAAAGCAGAGTGGCTTAATAAAAGCAGATGTGGTAAGGTGTAGCATGTGTGTCTGTGTCCCCAGGCATCGAAGGATAGTCATTTTACCAAGCAATGAAAATGTGCACTTAACCCAAAAAACATGTGAGTTTAATTTGTCGTACTGGGTACAAAACAGAGATATTTCAAACATCAAAATAACTGATGCCCTTTGCACAGGTTACAGGGGCATGAAGCTCACTGACCCCTTCTCCTCATTCAGTTTAGCTTGAAAAATGGGAAGAACTGTTGCAGATACATACAATAAAAAATGAGAAACCAGTGCACTCCTGGTTTCTCATTTTTTACTGTATCTATTTGCCCCCCTCCCCCCCCCAGCAGTACCCCATTTAAGCATGTTAGGTTGAGTGCAATGGACCCCTTTGTTTTTTCATCTGTTGCAGATACAGGTCAACCTCCAATAGAGAATGTAAATTAAAAATCAATAAAAACTATGGTAGATTTAAAAAAAAGCACAACAGTGGCTTAATTAAAGTTAACTATTCGGATGTTCAAAAATCTCATGTGTAAAAATTTCACAAAGATATATGTGATAATCATCTGCACTCTATCCGAGCAATAGGCATGGCTGAGAAAACTCTTTTGTTTCTGTAGACCCTGGGAATTTTCACCAAATTGAGGAAAACCAAAGGTGAACATTTAAGGTTTGCCTTTTTTGTATTTTCTGCATTACCTAAATAATGCATAAAAAGGGTGTCAACTCTAGAATGGATCATTCCTCTTGGTTACTCTCCAGAAAAGAAATAAAAAGATCATATCTTGTAAGTGACACAAATTTTATTAAAGGGATGGCTCGGCTCGCTTTCAGTAATCCTATACATGTTCCTTACCATCTTGTATTTGAAGGCACCTTCAAACTTCAGTCCACGATGACAAGAGCCGCGGTTGTCAATGACAACTACAACATACCCCAGTGAAGCTAGAGTATTGAGGCGGAAATACTTCACTCCCTTGAATCGATTGTTTACTAGCTGGACCTGCAAGAAGGAGATTACTATTTAAACATGCATTTCTCCATGCTTTTACTCCTATAAAATACACATATTTACAATGCTTCCCACATACGGGTTTAATTCGTTTTTTTGAAAATGAGAGGGTCAAATATAGGGCTTGCCCATTTCAGCTTTTAAACATTGAAATTTGCCAGATTGGTTTGCTGGGCCTACATTGCATATAAGAACACATGGCAGCCCTGGAATTAAATTTACCCACCAAAAGTAAACACAAAGGGTATTCAAAATGGGGTATGTCCAGTCTTTTTTTAATAAAAGTTAGTGTTCATATTGGTTTTCTGCATTTTTCACACAAAAAATGCACTTTCACTGATGATATCGTAGTCCTTATACATTTTACTGCTCAATCACCCTCGTTGTGTTCTGCAATCTTTTGCGAGTACTACAGCACATCCTATCCTACTGGTGGAGTTAGACAGATCCAGCCCATATTCTGCACAGATATTTCAGTGCACAGATATTTCAATACAAAATCCCAGCAACTTGGTTGTTCCTGCTAACATCTTGCACCAAGCTACTATGTGCTGGATTGTCTAAGATGCCTCTACACAGTCTGCACCTTGGGTCCTGTCTGGTTTGGTAGATCCCCGCTTCTATTGATTTGGTGCCTGTTCCTGTGCTGCTAGGATTAGTGCCTCAGTGATTGTGATGGCAATCACCATCACTGGGAGCATAAGATGGACACTTCAATAAGATCTCTGGAGGATTCCTACGTTTAAGTAACCCTGTACCCATTGTGGGTGCAGGGTGCGTGTAATGTAATTGTTTAGTGTTAAATGTTAGTGTGCTCTCTTGACTTGCTAATGCTTGAAATCAACTAGGTGGATTTGACTGTGGAGCCCGTACAGCTCCACCTCTTGGTTGCAAGGATCTAGCAACAGCTGGTATTGCTCTTCATTGTATTAGCAAGTCAAAGTGGGAGCCTGTTGCTAGTAGCTGGTTGATTTGTGCTGCTAGACATTGTGGGTCATGTCAGGTCCTGGGGTTGACCAACGCCTCAAGCAGTCCCATGACTCGGATTGGCTGCAGGGGGACTGCCTGAATTGTCAGACAGGCCACGGATTTCGGTGGAGGGTAAGTATTTGAGGTGAAGGAATGGCCAGATCATTAGGGTGTGCTATGCTGCTCTAATGGTGTTAAAGCCCTCATTTTGTAGGATGACACACCACGCCCTAAAGCCGGGAAAGGTTTAATGCTCAAGAAAAATGTGTCAAATTCATGTTTCTGCCTCTTCCAAGATGGCTACCAAAATGGATACTACTCACATCATTCAATGATGGGCAGATATATGCACATCTGTCAGTCAAGGTATTTTTGGAGTTTCTTTTATACAGCACACTGTACACATATCATACATGCAAACATTTCAGATGGGCAAAGAGAGACAGTGTAATTTTAGGGGTGGGTGTGCGGCCAGGAGCTGGGCTATTCTGAGAAATTTAAGGTGACTTGCCAACAACAATTTATGGAAGTAATATGTCATTTTGAACAAGAACAATGTATTTTATTTACAGTGCCTGCTTTTTAAACCTTTTTTTGCCGTTTAAAGACATTACTGCGAGTATTACACACTCTCTCTGTTACACACCAATAATATTGAGTTCATACGAACGAGGGACATTAAGAAAGAAAAAAAATAGAGACTGTCCTTCCTAAATAGGAACACTTGGGAGGTATGTATACACATATATCCAATTGCTATATAGTGATAGCACAATGTATGGTCACCCTTTAAGCAATTTTTATAATTTTGACTGCACTACCCTTTCATATAAATGTTTGTTATGGTTTGTTATGGTGATCTTACCTGAGGTCCCCCATATATGAAAACAACTGTTGGATATTTTTTGCCTGGTTGCAACTGATGAGGTCGATACATCATCCCGTACAAAGTAAAACCTGTCCGACTGGGGAAGGAGAATATCTCTGGGGCAATGTATCCAGGTAGTGTTCCTAAGGGAGTAGCATTAGACAGATTAATACTAGCAAACAGTGTATGAGTTTCCAACACTATCCAACACTCCATATACATATTATATAAATATATCAAATATAACAAAAAAGGGCTAGGATGTTATTTTGAAACAATCTCATCCGTAAGCTTTCATAAATAGCATCATACCATTCATTAATAACATTCCATAATCACCTGGTGACTCTAAAAGTGTGGCCCAGAATTCCTTGTCCCTCTGGAACGCATCAGATCCAGAGCCTGTCAGGCGGAATAGATGAACAGAGTGCGGGAGGGTCTGGCTGCTGTATCTGCTAATGAACATGTCGCAATGCTGCAAAAGTAGGAACACGAGAATATGCTCGATTTTATTGGTATTATGCATACCGAGAAAATCGAACGTTCTGTGCTGAAGAGTGCTTGAGAACTACAATAATATTACACCTTTGTGAATGAGTATCACTTGTCTAAATTGGAGGTACAAAGTTGAATAAAGGGAATTTAAAAAAAAAGAAAAGCAGGTAAGAGGCCACTAAGCATGAAACAGAATATAAAGTCAATATAAAATAAAAATGTTTATATTCAAGGTATATTCAGCACTTCTCTCACTTACACCCAATAAAACACAACCTTGTGTGACTATAGTATGCTAGACCTAATATAATTCAAAGCTAATGTAGCTATTAAGCAAATGAGGACCAGGGAATCAAAAGTGATAGGTACTTCGATGTATTCCCAAGTGCAGCTTCTGAAGAATAGAGCACACTTAAAACTTTATAAAGGGATACATTTAAAACATTTCTATTAATTAATAAAAGTCTTCGACAAATCAAACGGCTCGATTTTTCAGAGGGTGTAAGTCCAAGGTGAGTAGTAAATTTGAGCATTTTGTGTATGATTCGAGAGTGAAGCACAGTATAATGGAATCATCGTCCAGCTCCATCAGTAGAGTAGGACTTTCTGCGGACCACACTTTAATCCACTAAAAAAATTACTTCCATAAACAAATCATTGGTGCAATTGGGGATTCAGAACTCTGTGAACATAGGGAGTTAAACCCCTTTGACGCTAGAGTTGTATCTTCACCTCTACGAGCATCATGATGAAGACCGTAACAAGAATTGTGGAATATGTTATGGTAATTCTGTGCGTATCTGGCAGTGTGGGTGCACGAAAAGTGACGGCACTTGAGACCAGAAAGGAGAACATGGCCAGTTGGACTAATCCTTTAATTATGTTTGTGAATACTAGTTTAGTTTGTTTTTGTTTGTTTTTTTATTTTTACACCAGCTATCATTCTGTAGAAAAATAATATTACTTCTTACTGAGGGTGAAATCAGTCTTAAATTATGGTTCATGTTGACATTACCTACCAGTAACATGAATGCCCAGTATAATTTGTTACAGAAATTATTGCAGTAATTATCTATACCACTGTACTAAAGTGTGTAAAATCGGATTTTAGCCTTCTTTTTACACTGCATACTTAAAGGATTTTCCTGAAGGTTAATACATGATCATTAAAAGTTCATTGAAATGTTAGAGAAAAGTGCACCCTTCATGTTTACCTTGCTGACGCAGCAAGAGTGGGAGTAACCCAGGTCTGTGAGTCTGGTAACCTCTCCTGGCGTCTCGTAGTTTGCAACATACAGGTGGTGTTCTAAAGGTGTGTCCTTTGTGCCCTCAAAATACACCAATTTGTTTACTTCGTCAACACGAATCTGAAGGATCAACAGAAAGTTGTAATAAACAGAAATATTTACAGAATCTAATCGTCGTAAGATATGAAAATAAAATAAAAAAATAAATTGCAACACTGCACCGCAAAAGCCTGACAGTATACGGATAAGGACACTCCAGTTTGGAATTGTATTCCTAAACCTTTCTATAAGCAATTACGGAAATAAGGCTTTAAAACAATGTATTCCATAAAATAAATAAATAAAACCATATACATTGTCTCTAACGCTCTCTCACTTGGGGTAAAATATTCTGCAGAAACCAGGAAGTAACAGAAATCTTTCAGTAATGGTTTCCAGTGGTAGTCTTGCATAATGGAATTAATGGATATGTAATACAGATCTCAGTTTCTTATTCAAAGTGGTACAGCAAGTGGCCTGAATGAAATTGCATTTCCATGTTGACAGATACTGCATGAAAGACTCATGAAAGTTTTTTAAGGGACTCTCTGACCCCTGTAAAAACTTCATCCCAATGGGGGATGGAGTCCATGGTTGCCTTTTTCTCTTACAATCCTAAACAGTTTTCAAGCGTTTTAACACCAGGCACCCATCCGCATTGCCTTCTGTCTCCTCCACCAGCCGCTGAAGTGATCTTTAAAGATTGATTTGGGCAATGGTGATAGGCCGTGAACATCAGCTAACACTCAGTCTATCATTTGCCACCCATTGCAAGTAACAGTACTTTTAAAAAGTTGCCCAGAGATTTTAGCACCCATAAAGACTTAATTGACATGAAGTTGTTACGGGTCTCCTGTAATATCCCTTTAATGAATAAAGGTAGGATCTACAGTGTGAGAGCCATCAATCTTAGGCGGCCCAGGGCATACATGTCCTGTTGCTGCATTAATAGTAATGGACCATGCAATGCTAAGTGTTTTTATATTGTGAATTCCTTTTTTAATACACACCGTACATAATTTGAGACAAGATCTATTCTGTATACATAAACACACATATGAGCAGCAGCATGCATTTGTGCATATCCACAATGTGTATATGCAGTCATGCACTCAAAATGTATAAAAGTTTGCATTTACAGTCCCAATCCAGGAAGCATAAACAGGTAACTAGTATCTGTAACCTATACAATTGCTGCAGATTTGCAAGCATGATACATACATTAAATATCACATTAAAAAGGCTTCAGAGCCCTAACTGATAAGAACAGGGGAAAAAGATGGCAGCATTAAACTTACAGTGGATCCATGTCGCCCCAGAACTTCCCATTCTCCGCTGGTAACAGCCATTTCCTGTTTTATTGGGCATCGGAAGTCACCTAGACACAGAATAATTTTGGGTCTATAGTTTGAATACATTTTCAATGTTCTTTTAAAAGTGAACTCTCCTGTTTCTACTTGTGATATTTTTTGTGTTTTATTAGACTATCAATTAATGTGGTTTTGGCAAAAATAATCAAGGTGTGAAACTCAAAAACAAATCATCTTACCTTTGCTGCCTGAACCCAACAAGTGTGCCATTTTCAGTAAATTATATTCACATTGTCAAATTATTTATACAAGTCTACTTTTCCAATTTCCCTTTTCCTGTAATTGTTTTCAAATTAGAGAGAAAGAGGCAAGTTGAATGACTTCAATTTGTTTAGGCCATGGGTCATCAACTTGGTCCCTACTGCCCACTAGTGGACGTTTCAGGATTCCAGGTGGGCGGTAGGGATTTTCTCGTTTTCAGAGACTGGGCGGGTGGGAGCCGGCGGTACCCCTGCGACCGGGTACCGCCGTCACCGTTTGCAAGGGGTCCAGCAGGTGGCCCATGCTGTCAGGGCCACCCTATGGATGTGGATTGTAAGGGGGCCCGGTCAGCGCTGGGCGCTTTAACAGTGTGACAGGGTCCCCTGTGCTTACGTCACTCCTCCCCGCTAACACACAGACCGCGCGGGAGGAAGCAGAGGGTGTCAGACTGGGAACTCTGACTCCCATCCACCTGAGCCACCACTGGACCCCAGGGAATGTCACCCTCCTGCACCTAAAAGGTAGGAAACAGGAGGGTGACTAAAATATTTTGCGTGTGTTTGTTTGTGTGTATGTGTCTTTGTATGTATGTCTTGTGTGTGTGTCTTTGTATGTCTTGTGTGTGTGTGTGTGTGTGTCTGTCTGTATATGTGTGTACATGTCTATGTATGTATGTCCTGTGTGTGTGTCTGTATATATGTGTGTATGTGTGTCTTGTCTTTGTATGTATGTGTTGTGTGTGTCTTGTCTTTGTATGTATGTGTGTCTTATGTATGTGTCTTTGTATGTGTGTCTTGCGTCTGTCTGTATGTGTCTATGTATGTCTTATGTGTGTGACTTTGTATGTGTGTGTTTCTTTATGTGTGTGTGTCTGTATGTATGTATGTGTGTCTGTATGTGTGTGTGTCTGTATGTATGTATGTGTCTTGTGTGTGTCTGTATGTATGTGTGCCTGTCTGTTTGTATGTATGTGTCGTGTGTGTGTGTGTCTGTATGTATGTATCTGTGCCTGTCTGTTTGTATGTATGTGTCTGTATGTATGTGTGTATGTGTATGTGTGCCTGTCTGTTATAGTGGGCTATAGTAAGTGGGCTACCTAGCTCAGCCTTCCTACTAGGCATTGCTATAAAGAAGGTTGTATGTGTATGTGTGTCTGTATGTATGCCTGTCTGTGTGTCTGTATGTGTGTCTGTCTGTGTGTCTGTATGCCTGTCTGTTTGTATGTATATGTCTGTATGTATGTATGTATGTGTGCCTGTCTGTTATAGTGGGCTACAGTAAGTGGGCTACCTAGCTCAGCCTTCCTACTGGGCATTGCTATAAGGAAAGTTAAAAATTGAAAAAAAGGGAAAAAAAGGTGGGGAGGCGAATTGAGGAGGGAGAGATGAGCTGACGCAGAGATGAGAAATCATATTATGCGCAACCAGAGAAGTCGTCTGAATATCACCGAAAGAGGAGACCTTCGTTTGTTCCTTATGAAAATCAAACCAGATATCAAATATTTAGTCTCGCAGCATCAACCTCAAGGATCTCATTAATCACTAGTAAAGGTAATTTCAATTTCCTTTATTGTTTTCTCATTAAACTTTATAAAGTTAAAAACATTATAAACATGCATTAAGTAGAAATAAAAAGATAAATGTATGTGTATATATATATATATATATATATTTTTTTTTTTTTAAAAACAGCCTCCTTTCTAAAAAATATTCAGCACTTGCGTGAAAACTGGTGGGCGGTAAGGAAATTTTTCCAACAAGAAAGATGCATTAGTGGGCGGTAGGTAGAAAAGTGTTGACTACCACTGGTTTAGACATTTGTTTAGTTTTGTGAGTTCGTTCAGGGCATTGTAATATTTACACAAATATTTATATATACAATGGTACCTCGGTTTACAAACGCCTCGGTTAACATAATTTTCGGTTTACAAATGAAAATCCATTGAAAATAATGCCTCTGTTTACGAATTTGTTTCGCAATACAAAGCAAGTTTCTCCAAAATGCACTGCGCCTGGGAGGTTCATACACCGCCCCGTGCATGCTGGAGTCTGTGGGTAGTACGTGGTGGCGAGTGTGGAGGTGTTTGAGTGGCTTTTGCATCGAGTTTTGGAACCATTGTGGAATTTATTTGCAGCGGTTTTGGGACTTTTTGGTGCATTTCTCAAGCGGTGGAAAGGTAGGGAGCTGAGCTTTGTCATTTGCATGCCTTTTACCATGTGTTCTGCATTGTGAGTTGGTTTCCATGCCAGCTCATTATGACTTTTTTCTGACCTCCAGAGCAGATTAATTGGTTTTCAATGCATTCTTATGGGAAACCACGTTTCGGTTTACGAAAAAGTCCTGGAGAACGCATTATATTGGTAAACCGAGGGAGCACTGTATACTTATTATTATATATAATTAATTTTTATTTAAAAATGAATGAGTGGCTATCCATTATTAGAAAAAAGGAAAAGGAATTCTGATAGATTGTAATAGCATTTAAACTGTGCTTTCTATGCTCTTGTCTGTCATTATTATTTAGTATGTCAATGACTTGTTGTAATACATCCCTATGCTATCATTGTAAAGCGTTGTAGAATATGTTGGTGCTATGTAAGTGCTAATAATAAATTTGTATTTAAAAAGTTATTACAGAATCCAGCCTGCATTTGGCACTGTGGTTACCTTAAAACTATGATTTTCAGAACACACTCCATATTTTCGACTTTTCCTATTGTTATGTTTATATACAGTCACTTAAATCTCAAAATAGCAGGCAGATAGAGAAGTGTTGAGCAGATGGCCACAGCAAGCATGTAAATTGCTGCTGATTGATAGGTCACATGGCAGTAGGGAAGCTGCAATTCTGATCAACATGGCAATACCGTTCAGTTTAAAAATAGATTCCATAAATTTACAAAAATTTAGAGCCTTACAAATCTTCCATAGTTTGCTATTTTGATTTAAAATTTTATTATTTTCGCATAAATACAATTTAGAAAATAAGAACTCTAATCACAAACGCTGCAGCTGTGCGTCTGTACAATTAGAGATGGATGGGCACTGCAACACCAATGATATCATGCTACAATGTATTCTTATGGTTCAGCATAACTAGTCACGGAGTAGTGTTTGAACAGATTAAATTTCCAATTTTATTCCATTGTGGGTTTAAATATTTCCTTCCTAAAGCTTGATATGGGATATTCTAGTTTATGAAAACACATTCTGAAAAAAAAAAAAAAAAACCCACATCCAAAACATCCAACCCTGTTCCAATAACCTTCATTCAGCTTTGTATATCACCACTAAGAATCAAATGGCAAGTAACTTACAGAGTCCCAGGGAGTCAGCCCCTCCTCTACTGGTACCACCGGCTTTCAATATGCTAATGATTCGGTAAAGGTGGCGGAATCCAGTCTTGCACTCTGAGGCGAAAAGGAATTGAATCTCATCATCCCGAGTTTGGGGGAAGAAATGAAGAATATCATGAATCTGTTGCACAGTGAGAATGAAAGAGGGAAAATTAGGAGCAGCTTGGTAATTTTGAATCTAATTAAATGTCAAGTATATATATACACACACACATATATATATATATATATATATATATACATACATACACACATAACATCACAAGGCACTAAATAATAAACTGCTAGTTTTCTGAAAGCCTGGAGTATGTTGGAAACCAATGAGAATTTCTACCATAAACAGAATGGTAAAAAAATGTAAATATTATACAAGTGAATGACCCATAAACAATTCTATATTTATATCCATGCTTAAAACCTACACTGCCTAGATTTGATGTAAGGCCAGAGGTTCAAGAGAAGGCTTATGAAAAAAATAACAAACGGAAATCAACTTTCTGCTAATTTCTAATATGCCATTTAGGAACATTTCTTACAGCCCATCACTATCTTAAAACAAATATTAAACCTAAATCTGCCTGTGCTTATATGTATGTGAATACAAAGTTCCCCTATCTAGCCTACTAAAACCATATTTTGGATACAATTAAAGGAACACTATAGGGTCAGGAACACAAACATGTATTCCTGACCATATAGTGTTAAAATCACCATTTAGTGTCTTGCCCCCCTCAACTCCCGATCTGACTCCTTGGTGATATCAGATTTTAGGATTTTTAACCAATCCAACATTGAATAGGCTGAAATCAGCATTGGAAGTGGGATTGGGCGGGGTCAAATTCAAGCTTGGCCAATCAGCACCTCCTCATAGAGATGCATTGAATCAATGCATCTCTGATGAAAATTAAGCGTCTCCATGCAGAGTGTGGAGACGCTGAACAGCAGTGCTGCTGCCCCAGGAAGCACCTCCAGTGGCCATCTGAGGAGTGGCCACTGGAGGTGTCCCTAGGCTGTAATGTAAACACTGGCTTTTCAATGAAAGACAGTGTTTGCATAAAAATGCCTACAGGGAATGATTATACTCACCAGAACAACTACATTAAGCTGTAGTTGTTCTAGTGACTATAGTGTCCCTTTAAATCCCACATTAAATACAACATTGTACTATCTCAAGTTTTTTTTTGCATCTTTGCTTTTCTTAAAACGTGTCGTCTTCTTAAGTGATTAGCAGGGTATACAAAATGTGATCGCCAATAGATCCAAGAAAAGCTTCCAAAAGTACAGCCAAGTCACTAATTTTTACCACACTGTTTCTAAATAGTTCTTTAGACTCAAGAGCCCCAATTGTTAATGAAGACAGGCTGTCAGGAACTTCAACAAACAAACAAACAAATAAATAAAAGATTGCCATTTTGACATAGCACTTTTAGAATGTATAATGTATCACTTCTAACAAACAAGCATTAATTTACTACTCCAAGTACATACATTTCAAATCATGGTAGAAAACATTTTTTTAAATTTACTTCTAATAACCAAGCAATGTTAATATTACTTTCTACACTTCAGTAAGTTTGATAAGTAACAATGAAAAGTTAATGCATAGTTTCACATTCACCCAGTGAAATCTCAATGCTTGACCTAAGCCAGCTTTGGTGTGTGAAATAACTATAGTTTATGCTACTTTCTAAAACATTGACTTTTTTGACAGACAAGTGTTACACTGTGAAAGTGATAAAACCCTTCAATAAACAGTTTTTTGAGAAAATCTAATTTTTTGTTGGCCTATGCTGTTACTTAAAGTGTGGTGATAGCTACACAGTTATTCTGTGATTTCCATTTGGGTATGTGTGAGCTTTTGTTCAGTTAATAGGATATTTGCTGCAACAGACGTTAAATCCAAATATAGCATACAGAAATATAGCATAAACATTCTTACGTTAATCCAGATATCTGTTGTCTCCTCATATATTATGAGTGGAGTCACATTATCTGGCAACGAGTCAAACAGGAGTGGGTGATCCGGAGAAGTTGTGTAGCAATTGCTGAATAATGCTGGTGGGATGAGAACGATCTGTAGACGAGTCTGAGGGCGATCAAGCAGGATGGCCCAGGCACTGCAAAGGCAAAGTCGATATTACAAATGCTTGAACTGCCATAGGATATCCCAACAGAGAACCATGCATTTTACCATGCACAACTTTTACATTATATGAAATGCATGTTTTGGGAAGAACATTGCTGCACCGGGTATTATAGTGTGAATGTACATAAGACATGCATGCATACAAACAACGGTCTTCTTTTTCATTTGAGGAATATAGGCATGAGAAGCACTCAACATGAATGGAATGCTGCTGTCACCTACCAATCACATTCAATTTATTTTCTCTCTTATGAATGGTGTATGCAGGGCTTTCTCTATGAAGAAAAGTGTATTGGTAATGAACAGAGCTCCTGTTCCAGTTAAAGAAGAGCTTATCAACTTCCTGGTCTCTTCAGATATCACTGCTTTAGTATCAGATGCACAATGAATATATAGCGGTATATAGTAGTTCTACTCTCCAAAACAATTTAAAAAAAATAGAAGAGTATCTGAATCCTAGCAAGCCTGTCTGTTCGTTTAGTGTTGTAGCCTCTGCTACTTTACAGGAAGAGCAGCAGATGTATTGAATAGCTTTTCTTTACATACGTAGCCAGCCAGCAACGTTTTTTCAATTTTTTAGCTGGACACATTCAGCACACTTTAATGTAGATTGATTTGATGCCATAAAGAAATATGTGGTATCGTGAATGATCATTCTAAATACAAACTCAAGGATAGCATAGTTCTAAAATTCCAGTAAAGATAAAAAAGTTATTAGATTACAAAAAGAGAAGGAATCTTAGACAGGTTTCTATGTCCTCAGAACCTGTTAATGTGATTCACAGGCTATTAAAGAGAATCCCTGGATAGATCAAGCTCTGTGGGCTGCAGATACACAGAGACATTTAAGGTGTTATTTGCACTCTATCAGAAAAAAAAGGGAATACACAGCTGACTGATCTACAGAAAAAAAAATTATCAGAACATAACGTAACATGTAAAATAGTAAAAGCAAAATTAAACACTGCGCAGCTGGAAATACACTCACAGCATAGATGATATTAGAATCGCCTATGGGTGCCTCCCCTAAGATAATTTGGGGGGCTAGCCAACGATATCCTTCTGCTTCAACAGAAAGTTTATTAAATAAAATAAATGAAAATAAGAAAAAGGTCCCACATGGGACTTCCCCGGGAACAAAATGAATAAAATAACATGAAATAAAACAATTTCTTAAAAATACCCTTAGGGGAAAGCAGCATTGTGCTAAAAATTAAACTGTAAATAAAGGATTTTAGATGTATTTGCAAGGTGTTTAAACCCAACCATTATGTGGATTAATACATGCAGAAAGCCAATGCATTTCACTGCCACATTCCCCATTTCTTCCCTCATGTCCTATTCAATATGAAGCGCTTTGTAACAAAAACAAACATTATTCAGTTCCCAACAATACTCACTACTTTCCATCAGGAGTCCATCCAGCTCTGGCAATGTATTCATTGCCTCCAAACAACACTTCAAAGGGTTGCCTAAGTTCTTTGTCCACCACATCCTGAACCTGATGAGATGGAAAGATCAACTTTATATTTAGATGCACAATGGGAGTTGCATTTAATTGCCAGTCATATTCTATAGTAAACAACAAGGAAGAGACCCAACAAGCTCATATACAGCTTAGATGTCAGATTACAGTATATATCGGTGAAGACCTCATTTTGAAAATATACATGCTAGCTACCATTACATAACATTTATAATACTCTCCCTGTAGCAGTCTTTTTACAATAAAACAATTATAAAAAATATGTCCAGAAGAGAAACATAGAAACAAAAAAAAGATAACTCACCCTGCCCTCTGCATCCACGATAATCTCAGACAGCTTAAATGTTACTTTAGGGTTTGAGGTACCTGAAAGAGGAGATAAGATTTTGAGAGAGATGTAAGCAAAAATAATGGGGGGAAAAGCATATCAGAAGCAGACTGAGTAAGCAATCACCAACTGTGATTACAGAAATGGATCTCCAGTAATACAATGACAAAGTGCTTTTACTTTCATCTTGCAGTCTTATGAAAAACAATAGCAAATTGTAATCATTTAAAATGTTGAGCATCTGAGCAACTGTAGAAACATCTAAAATCAACTCTTTTATTCCACTCCTGCAGTCAAAGATTTAAAGCATCCGTGTCACCAAACACTATGAATATGAATGTATTCACTAAATTATGAACGCACAAGGTAATTTCAAACTTCAGGCCAAAATAGCAGAGCCGTGAGAGGGAGGAGAAAAAATAAGAAAGACATGGAGACAGACGTGTTTTAGTTCATCTATTTTGGCATTAAATTCCCTAGCCAATTCCTGTCAATTCCTGGTTACTGAAATACAATGTTATCATGAAGACTATATATTATAGCTAGCTCAGGTTGCAAAGCACTTAATAAACATTCCCTCAGAGTGCTATAAAAGAATCCGGAAAACATCTGCAACTTGAAGCGCATACTCACCCGCTTTGGGGTAACGGAATGAATCAGTCCTTCGAGTCTCCAACATTGGAGAGGTGACATGAATTATTTCCACATCTGACTCATCATTTTCCTCGTAGAGAATGCGCAATATCTGACCACCAGATGAAGCTGGAAAATAAAGACACGCTGATAATGAGTAATGATGCTTTAGCATTATTTGGCTACAGCAAGAATGTACACATTATAGTGGATTACTCACAACCATTAGAGCCTACCAGTGGCATACTAAGGGGGTGGGGACTGGAGGGGTGGGAGGTCCGCCCCGCGTGCCATGACCCTGGACCAGGGCCGGCCTTAGGGGTGTGCAAGCTGTGTGGCCGCGCACAGCTCACACATGGCCAGGTGACAGGAGTGCAGGGGGGTAGCTAGAACAGGTTACCGGGTTGGAAGATTTCATTATTCTCCACCCGGGTGAAGGAAAAAATAGCGAGGTAGTGTGGGGTGGAGCTTAGTGGGAGGTCGAGTTACAGTGGCAGCAGGTGCGGGGTTAAGCCTTTCAGAAGCCCCTGGTAACTGCTACAAAGGAAGTGGGAAGCAGGAAGGAGTCCCTGCTTTCCCACCATCTTAACTACAGGAGCTGCACTGCCTCCACTACCCCCTTCCAGCCATAATGGAAAGAGGTAATTGTCTTTGTGCCTGTCTGCGTGTGTGACTGTCTGCCTGTGTGTAACTGTGTGGGTGACTGTCTGCATGTACCTGTGTGTGAACGGGTGCATGGATTTTGTAGAAGGGAGCAGGGGTTTGTATTGGGACAGGGGTCTTGTATAAGGGGGGTAGGACAGGGGATTTGTAGAAGGGGGATGACAGGGTTTTTACAAAGTGTACAAATTTGTGCAATACATTTAAAAAAAAAATTTGAAAAAGAAAAAAATTTGAAACATTTTGCAGGTGCTTTTTTTTTTTAGTGCTCCAGGTACACCCATGCAGCCTACTGTAGTGACTCTCAAGAGTACCCTGGCTCTATTCCAGAGTAATGGAGCAAACTATTTAACACTGGTATAACACTAAGCTGGGTCCTGCCAAGTGCTAAGCTGGCATTAACGGTGCCAGAAGAACATCAGTTTCTATAGGGCTTCAGAGGCTGGATGCCATTATGGCCTTTCATTCCAGGCCAGCTAATAAAATGTGACCATGGTGGAGTTACACCTCCAGCAGCAACTATACACATCTCTGTATACAGGGTCATCACACCTCTTCCTCTCCTTCCTCCTTCTATTAGATCCTCTTAGCGCGCCTATATTCTCTCCTGCTGACCCTCCACAGACTTCAGACCAGCATCCTTCCCAACCGTAGGTGCAGCACATGCACATAGGGCACCATTCAGAGACTTCTCAATAAGGAGAGGCTACAGGTATAAGAACTGCAGCTTTTGCAAGCTGATTTTAGATATACACACAATGACTGATAAATGGATGCATGCATGTTTTCACTGGCGGTACATCTACTAAATAGCAATTTTTTTTTTACTGTGGAGTATTTATTTAACTCAAAATAGCACTGCTTTATGGGAACAGCGGGCATTTTTGAGCATTGTAACCAAAATGGTCAGCTTTCCTCTGTAGAATAGTTGGACAACAACTTCCATAAACTTAAGTCACTGCATGACATACTGCAGGAACACAGGAAATACAGCAGGTATGTAAGAGAGTGGGCTTATAAAGCAAAAATTATTAAAAGGGGCTGGGGTTAAGACACAAGGTGTGATTGGGGGGAGGAGAGACACCTGAAATAGAGTGGAACAGAGGCTTCTGAATGGAGAATTCTCTGTGAAGTGATTGAAAGTCATTTCCTGTAAAAATAAAAAAAATAAAAAATAAAAAAAAGGGGGTGGGGTGGGCATACAAAGGTTGCAGTCATAAGAACTGCAGCTTTTGCAAGTTGTTTTAGACCAGGGCTGTCCAACCTGCGCCCCTCAAGATGTTGCTGAACTACAACTCCCATGATTCTTTCAATGAAACAGATAGCCAGGGAATCATGGGAGTTGTAGTTCAGCAACATCTGGGGGGCCGCAGGTTGGACAGCCCTGTTTTAGACTATACTCCCAATGAATACATACATAAAAATATACATGTATTTATTCATTGGGAGTATATCTACTAAACTGTGTGGGGGGGGGTCTGTTTTTATTTCAAGTGTGGAATGGTTCTTTAAGATAAATGTATAAAGGAAACCACACAACAATTGCATTCCTTTCATCAGGGCCAGCGCACCCTATAGGCGACTTAGATGCCTAGGGTGCACCGGCCCGGAATGGGGGAAGAGTTGAGTGACCCGGCAGGAGGGAAGCGCACAGCGCTCCCTCCTGCCATTCACTCAGTGTAGCGTGGCCGGCCGACGCGGACCATGGTACAGGAGCTTCTGTTTCCTATACCCGGTCGGACTGAAAGGAAGAGCTCTCTCAGTGAGCACTTCCTGTCAGTCCGGCAGGGTACAGGAAACCAAAGCTCCTGTAGTGCGGACCGCGCCACCCGGCCACGCTACAAAGAGGTAGAGGCCACTAAGGGAAATTAACCCCCCTATATATCATTAACATTGCACACTGTCACTGTCAATATTTATTTACATTCCCCTGTTCAGACCAACTTACCTCCCACTACTCCTACACAAGTTAGATTCATTACTATACATTCCTATTCGTCCCAGATTTGCTACTATTCTTTCTGTTTATGCCAACTTATCAAAATTACCCATTTTGCTAACATAGTGAAACTCGCTCTTTACCAGTAACGTGTTTATTCCAGATTCCATATCATTACCCCTCTCATTCATGTCAGTTTCATCTATTCCCTCAGCATTTTCAACTTCCCTCCCCTGTCAGCTTCATCCGATTCATACCTGTACAAAGCTTGCACTTTTTAGTTCTCGTGGAAACATACAATGCATCCTATACTCACACAGAAACACACCATGCTTCTCTTACACACACAGAAATACACAATGCATCCATTACACACACACAATGCATCCCTTGCACATATAAACAGAAGCACACAATGCATCCCTTACACAAACACTGCTTCTCTTAATGCATCTCTTACACACACACTCAATGCACCCCTTACAGACACACACACTGTATTACATTACATACACAGAAACACACATTGCATTCCTTACACACACACATATTCACACAATGCATCCCTTACATACATTCCATAAGAACACACACATTACATCCTCTACCATAACACATCCCCTACACACATACACTCCACTCCCTGTTAGCAAACTTATAGGTAGGCCTTGTTGGCAAAAGGCTTATAGGCAGGCCTTGTAGGCTGATCTGTGTAAGGGGTCACAAAAAATGGACCTGCTTCTGTTTCGTTGATTTTTGTGGGCACTGCCTCCAGATAGTCTGTTTTAACACCAGACCAGTAAAGCCAGACAGCAGGCTGAGCCCATCATCTTCCTCTTGTCCTCATCTGGTGGTAAGTAGACAACCCAGTATATTATTAGTGGCATTAAGCTCTAATTTACCTCACATTAAAGGGACACTATAGTCACCAGAACCACTACAGCTCAATGTAGTGGTTCTGGTGTATATAGCCTGTCCCTGCAGGCTTTTAAATGTAAACACACTGTCTTTTCAGATAAAAGACACTGTGTGAAGCACTGGTGTTGGCTCGTATGGCAGATCTTATGGGTGGGGCATTGTTATGTCACATAGTGGGCAGAGCATATAGGGGGGTCAGCAAATTTTAGTTTGCCTAGGGTGGCAAAAATCCTTGCACCGGCCCTGCCTTGCATGGATGCTGAGAGTGCTCCTTTAAAACCAAACAAACAAAGTGGAACAACAAAGAGGTGTAAACAATTAAGAGATTCTTACTTTTCTCATTACGTGGACACCACCAGAACCCAGTATAGCGATCAAACTCCTCCTGAAGCACAAAGGAAGCAACACCAGCGGAGCGTGCATCCTCCTCCACCCTGGCTGAATCTAGGAACAGACAGACAGACATTTGAATGAATGATCAAAATCAAAGGCACATAAGAGATAGCTAATACCCTTTAAGAATCTTTGACTGCTTCGCGAAATGATACTATAAAACCTGAGACTGTATTTATGCAAGACTGTCCAAACAGTGCTTCTAAAAGATTAAAATCAACTTGTTGAAAGCAGGTACAGACACACCTGTATTTCTAATGCTATAGTGCAGTAGTCCAGAGTTAGGTGAATGGGCCACCCACTTACAATAAAATTATAAAAATTGGATTTTACACACCTTTTTTTTTTTATTGCTGAGACTCCCTCAGAGTAGTTGTCGCTTGCTTGCTTGCTGCTGGTTCAATCCAGTGATTCTTATAGTAAAGCATTGAATCCAATGGAAGGGTTAAATTCCCCTCTAGTGGCAGACCTCCTGACAGCCACTAGAGGTGCTTGTGCCCTCGGTGCAGAGCTAAACAAGGCTCTTCAATCTGTTGTTCTCATAGTGACCATATGATTTCTGTAGCATGGAGCACTAACCTCCGAATCGAGGAAGAGCAACTGCGCAAGACCAGCATGGCAAGTGAGTAAAGGTTAGTAAAACTCACCGTTTAAATCCTCACTTTGAGGGCAGCACCTTAATGCAGGGAAAACCTTCTTATTCTGGAAATACATATTTGTATTCCTAACACTTTAATGTTCAGTTAAAAATCAAAACTCTCCTAGTACCCATCTCAAACTTCACCTGCCCTTGCTCCGAAACACCCTCTCCTCTCAACCAGATATCATGGTGCCTCCTACATTTAAATCTAGCAAGCACACAACCTAGGCACACCAAGCTGACCTGATCCCTCCAAAAATGTTCCAGAGCTTCTGAATGCTTCTGGAGAAAATCTTGTTCTGCATCCGACTTGCTCCACTATAATATTATGCTACACTCCTACAGTTTGGCTCTTTCCTCTGCTAAAGAAAACTACTTCAATACCCTCATAACCACACTCTCCCGAAAACCTCTTCCGTACACCTCTTTCATACTTTTAATTCTCTTCTTCGCCCTGTTGCTGCTCCTCCTCCTCCTAATAACTTGACTGCGACAAACTTTGCAACTCACTTCACTGAGATTTCTGTGATCAGGGAACAGATCTCCAGTCCCTGTCATTCCCCTACCAATACTTCCCTTTACTCCACGTTTTCCGATGTTCTATGCTCACTTGCACCCATCCTCCCGCCCCCCACCTGTTCCCTCAATTCTATTCCCTCATATCTCTTCACACAGTTTCCTTTTCTTGCTCTGCCCCTCACTAAAATATTCAATCTCTCCTTCATCTCTGGCATATTTAATTCATCCTTCAAGCATGCCACCATAACCCGGATTCTAAAAAAGCCAAACCTTGACCGAAACTCCACATCCAACTACCGCCTTTTCTCACTACTACCGTTTGCCTCCAACATCCTTGAAAGTTGTGTATACGAGATTGACAGACTTCCTTGAATCCAACTCTCTGCTTAACCCACTACAGTCTGGATTCCGTGTTTATCACTCTGTCAAAATGGCTCTAACCAAAGTATACAATTATGTAATTGCTGCAAAATCTCGTGGTCACTACTATCTTAATTCTCTATGGCATTTCTGCTGACTTCAACACGGTTTAACATCAACAACTTTTTCTCATCCTCAGTAATCTGGGTCTATAAGATACTGTTGACTGTTGGTTCTCCTCCTACCTCTCCAAGTGTTCTTTCAATTTATCTTTCTCTGCATCTACCTCTTCTCCGCCAATCAAGACTTCTCTAGGTCTGCGCTGTTCCTACGGAACTCCCTTCCCTGCTCTGTTAGACTTTCACCCAGTCTAAATTCCTTCAACAAGTCACTAAAAACTCACTTCTTTAGGAAAGCATATCGAACAGTTAATAGATTACCCTCCCCATACCCTGGTAACCCACCCTTCTTCCTTTCTTGCAACGGTGTCATGCAAAAAAGAAAACAAAAAAAAACACACACACAAAAAAACTAACCCTTCATTTCAAACTACTCTAGTGTACTACTTTTTTTCCCATATATGAAATACATCCAACCCTTACTTCTTGTGCCACTTTACCCCACTCCCTCTGGAATGTAGGCTAGTTTGAGCAGCTCAGCAGCCTCTGTTTCTGTGCATCCAACTCGTCTTATTTGTCTGTTAGTCTACTTATTACAGTGCTGTGGAATTTGCTGGCGCTTTATAAAAAATTATAATAAAAACTACAGAACTATTGCACCCAGAACACTTTAGTGGTCCTTTAACATGGTTACACACTTGCATTTTGCTAATGTAATCTGTACATGTTAAATGCAGTTTATACCAACCATGTAGTGAAATAGTAACAAATATTCTGCATATTCAGTTAAAATCTGAGCATGCGCCAAATTCTTTCAATCCCGCTGGGGAGAAAATCCCCATGTAATTTTATTATTAATTTATCTGAAACTATTGACGTTATAAACAGACTTGCATCAAAGTTTGTAATGCTTGGGATTAGTTATGATACAGATAGCAATAGCTCAACATTTGTATGCTTAAACCGCAGTAGAACGTTTTGGTGACAGTCTACATAGTCTCACCTTTGTGCACAAATGTCAGCCTGCGTTCCTCTCCACTCTCAATATTAGCTATCCAGAGGTCATTGCTGTGAACAAAGGCAATCCAGCTGGGGTCTCCAGGACAGAGGGTGGGGTCCATGCGGATATTAGGACAGTTACTCTCCACTAACTGAGGCTGCAGTGGCTGCTTCTACATGCCAAAATGCAAACAAATTAAATTTAGAAGAAAATCGCAGAAAATAAACTACAATACTGTACACAGATAAAAAGACACCATGACATTCACATTCACTTCAGTTTCTTATGTTTAAATCAGACTAACTATATGCACTTATGACTTATTTCCAGCTTTTTCTGAAATACCTGTTTTTGGATTATTTCTGATAGTTTGCTTCTATGTTTCCACGATGATTTTATAATTGATTACATTCACAAAATACAACAAATTATTAAAATGGAAAGAATTTTTGAAGGCTTTTTTTTGTGCAAATAAGGGCACAAATAGGTGCAATAGTAAAAGTGCTACAGCACAGCCCAAAAGGAAGCACCACACTTTTTATCCATAAGACCTGCACACAAAAGACAAAAAAAAAGGGACAAAATCTGAAGCGATACATCTACCCTGTTCTTATATCTGTAAGAGAATGACATACAGCAAGAAGCAGTGTAGAAAAAGATAATGCCTGTTTCATTTAATATGAGACAGTAAAGATAGCCTCAATCCTTAAAAAAGGGGTTCAGTAAGAGACAGAGATTAACTATATAAACTGCCTGCCCATCAAATTAGAGGAGAATGAGTTATTTCCCATACAGCATAAAGCACAACATGTCCTTGTGCCCTTAAGGGTACCTAACCTAAGGCTGTGCTAAAGGTAACACAACTTATCTATGCTGAATAAGCTCATCCTAGATGGTGCAGTACCAATATCCAACGAAAACGAGGTAGAGAGTAGACCAATTAATCAGCAGGTACTGTACTATAAAAATCAATTCATGTACTGTTAACAAAAGACCAGCATACCATGTATCATATCAGTCAAAGGGATGTTCGATCCTCAACCTGTCCTGAAACATACATGCTTCCATTTTATTCTTGTATTGTACTTTTTGAAGTTGCTTGAAAGTTTTGTAGATATTCAGAAATATATTATTGCATACCCATGACATTTTCTTTGTAGATCTCTAAGGAAAACTTCAACAGACAGCAATTTACATTTAAAAAAATGTCATGTCCCGACATATGCTTCTCCTGTGGAGTGGCTCTTCAAGGAGGAAAGATGCCAGATTACACAAGCTTTTAATTAAACAATACCATGATGGGACAAGAAATTGGCCAATCAGAAACCAGAAAGAGAGAATTATGTCAATCGCTACTAGCAAACGTCATCGAAAAAGAAATGCAGATATGATGCGGGAGCTGAATGCACCCCTTAAAGTTACAGGGAAGAAAACATTCAAGAAGGAAACTGTGCAACTATAGTAATTAGTAAAAGAACGGTCTGTGGAGCCACTTAACAATTAAAAACACAAAACACAGAAAGAAAAAAAAAAGAAAATACAGAGTTTGCCCAATAAGAAAGAATTACCAGTTATTATGCAGAATCAACAGTAAGTAAGTAGCATAAATGCTACACTCAGATGCTTTTACTATGAATGGTATCAGAAGAAATCCTTACTAATCAGTGAATCATGCAGGAATAAGTATGTATTGAGCACTAGAAACAGCGTGACATGTCATAAGGAGCAACAGAGACAAGAAAATCGGCTGCCAACATTAAAGGGAAATTATAAAGTTGTTTTCCTAGCACTATAGCTCCCTAAAGTTCCCCTCTCCCTCTTGCCCACCCCCCCATACACCGTGGGGGAGAAGGGGTTAATAACCCTGTCACTTACCTTATTCCAGTGGAGATGTCCTTCGACGTTGGTTCAGGCTCAGCCTCCGCTTCCTCCTCTGCAGACGTCAGCTGGTGGGGGATACCTAAAGCGCATGCCTGGCGCTTGCATTTGAACTTCTCCCATAGGAAAGCAATGTGTAATAATTTCCTATTGGGTTTTGGGTGACACTGGATGTCCTCATGTAAAGACTGACCAAAAGTCATCTTACCACCTGGAAGTCCCTCTAGTGGCTGTCTGATAGACAGCCACTAGAGGTGGAGTAATCCCTGCAGAGTAATTATTGCAATAGGTATCACAAACTGCAATAATTACAATTGCAAGGTGAAGCGGCATGGGACACTGCACCTAGACCACTTCAATGAGCTGAAGTGGTCTGGGTGCCTATAGTGTCCTTTTAAAGACCACACTGATGCATAACTAGTGAGACCAAGTAGGAGAAATGAAGGAAGAGATCACTCACTGCACAAAAAAGGGAAGTAGTGTACTGATCATATCTCACCAAAAGCTAATTAATGTGACAGCCCAAATAATTGCAATGCCACAATGTAACAAGCACTGCCAACCTGCCAGATACATATTATAGGTACGTATAGAACCTATTGGTTCAAAGCTAACATTCTCTGAGCCCTTGATACAATTGAAAACAATGAAAAATATACTATGTGCAGTCACTCCCAAAGTAAAAAAACCAACAACAATGAATAATAAACTAAAAATAAATTAAATAAATAAAAACTAATGCATTACAGTAAATATTGCATTTATCAGAAAGGGTCCATAATACAGCACAAAATAACAACCAGCCCCTCCTGTGAAGATAATAAAAATAACCAATGTACCTGGAAGATTAAATCTAAGAAGCCTAGTTTAAAAAGGGTGGAGGAAAAGAGAAATAATAAGATAAATACTATAAGTCTTCTTAAAAGCCAAAATACCAAGCAAAAACATACAGAAATATATGTTTTCCAAACTTTCAATTTTATTGACTAAGGATGGGAACATTTCTACATTTTTACAGAGGAAATCCACAGCGACCAATAGTTTATTAAACTGATATAGCTATAACCCATACAAGCTAGGTATTTTGTACTTTATTAGGGCTCCTTTCTCATAAATGGCAATTTTACTAAAAGGTTTTATTTTTACTTTATTAAAATGTTATTCAAATTACTATATTTTGGGATGTTCCCTTCTTTCCAGTCATATCTGCACCTTCTTATATTTGCTCAACACACCCTTTATGTGCAGGACTGATAGCCATTGACGCACTTCTTTCTTTTTGGTTTCTGATGAGCTAATTTGTCGTCCTATCACTGTAGAGGGTGCTTCTATTAAAGGGCCTCCTGAACGGCGAAGCGTACGTCGGAACTTTTGCATGCCCATCTTTTGTTCCTTAACAGCACTTGAATTGACTTTATAGTCCATTTTTTTCTAGTATATCTTCAATGCTTCCAGTCACACCTATTAACATCGTATTTGTGTTGGCCAAATTACTCCTGAAACTAGTGATGTCTGTAATATAATTTACTTGAATATGTTCTCTTTCTAGTCAGTCAGTAACTGTATTTCAACTACATAACACACATACTGATTGTGGAAATGTACTCCGTTTTAAATCATTCCTATGATCAGCTGGCTTATCAGGCAATTACTTTTTCAAGAAGGGCAGCTTCAACATTTGCAGACAAGGAGGGACCTTACCGTGAACCCGCATGTACCGCCATCGCGCACTGTATAGATAGAGCTGCCAGCCTGGAATAGGAAGGTCCCACTCTCCACATGGTAATCAAAGGCAGATATGCCCACAGTGCCAATGCGTTTCCTCTCCCGAAGCAGCTCTTCCTCACGGGAATACATGCCATAATCTGGAGTAGCCTGCAGAAGGAACAGAATTCAAAAAGTGATTATGATGATCTATAGATCTATGAGAGAGAACCACTACATCACATGCCTCTTTCTACTTGGCGTTAATTAATTCCTCTTCATATTTCAGCTATACATTGTGCTACCCAAATTGCAAGCAAATGTATAGATTTCTCCATTTAAAAAAAAAAAAAGGTAAAATTATGCTCCGCCTCCCTCCTGGCAGACGGACTATTAGCATAGACTCTAAGATGATTTCTGTCTACATGAGAAACCATCAACTGGTATTTATCTGGCTCGGCTTAATTGTGTTTCAGTGCTCGTGCATTTGGTGCACATCATCAGAGTTTTGTCATGTTTGTTGAAAATCTGGCTGGATTTCAAGCAAATTTGTCAAGCCCTGCAATAACACTCACCAAATTAGTGCCTTTGCATTTACCCTGCCCCTAACCCACTCCCTTTTCTATGCCTGTCCCTAACTCATCCCATTTGGTTCCCTGCCTCAAACCAACCCCAATAAGTGGCCCTACCCGCAACCTCCCTCATTAGTGGCCCTGCCCCCAACCTTCTTCAGTAGTGGCCCTACCCCCAGCCTCCCTCATTAGTGTCCCTGTCCCCAACCTCCCTCATTAGTGGCTGTTATGCCAAAAGCATGAGTTGGTGTTTGATGTATTGATATATGTTAAAAGTTGTTTTTCTGTAAACTTTGGGATGACTTTTATTGTGGTCTTTGATCTGGCACCAGGCCTAGACCATAAAACATCTAGATAGCCTTCACCAGAGCTGGACACAAGGAATTTCATAGAGTGGGCAATAAACTGCCAGACCAACCCCCTCTGATTCCTCCCCCCCTCCGGTCTGCCCACTGAGCAACAACTAGTTTAGATATCTTAATGAGGGTGCTGGACTATCCAGAGAGTTTTTCATTTTGCTTTGGTCAGCAACTTCTAGGAGACCTATACCATCTAAGACTCCCACAAGACTCCTATATGGGGTAACTACATGTAAGGCATTTCTTGTGTTTTCTCCTATTTTATTTTATGTACTGTTTTGCAATTTGTTATCTGTATGTCATTTATTTCTGAATTTTGTACTCAACACTGTGAATCTTTTTTGTCAGATTAAATGTTTACTTAATCAGCTTGTGTCTCTTTTCTCTATGAGCTTCACTCTCCAGAGGAAAGCTCAGGTAAACACGTTACCAAAAAGGGTTAACTATATGTGTTTTATCAGTAAAAGTAGAACTGTGATTCTATAATTCTCCTGTGTGTGGGGTAACCTAAGACGCCCGGGTTTAAAGTCTTGGTGGTGGCAGTGAAGTGTGTACTAGGGGGTTAGTGTAGAAGGGATTGCAGGGGTTAATTGAGTGGTTGCTGGCACTAGCAACAGGTAACCAGGGGTCTGGTGTCATTAACCCTGTCACTTCCACACTCTCCCCACTGTCTCAGCTGGGCCTATAGCCCACGCTCGTGACAGTGGCCCTCCCCAAATGCACCCCAATTAGTGTGTCTGCTCCATATTGCTCAACCCAGTCTCCAGCCAGTCAGGCAGGATAAATGCGATATGTCCCGCCCCTCCACAAAGCAGAGCTGGAGGTTGGACAGAGGGAAGGATAGCAATTGATCCTGGCTACAAAGTAAGGGCAAGACTCCGAGGATTTCAGGTAATCAGTCCGCCCCTTGGAACACAAAGCCACATGTCCCCTGTAGCAGCCTTGCCGCTTTCCGGCAGCAGAGCTAAAGACAGATTAAAAGTGCCTGCTCGGAGCCCATAATCATATGTCCTTGGTGTCGATTGATACGAATGCCACATCCCTATATTCCAACCACCAGCAAGGAATTCATGATTTGAAGAGTTCATGGTGCTTGCAGTCTGTATGTACAGTGTTTCACTAGTTATTTAATTTTGGTATCTATACATTTGACCTGCATCATTTGTTTCATGTTTTTTTGCTCATTGGATAGGTTTGCTTCATGTTTTTGTTTTATTATTCTGTCACTATGTACTATTACATTACACAGTGTTTGGGTAAGGTGCATTACCCTATTATATTCTATGATTTTTTTTTTTAACGAATAGTCAATATTTTGACTAGCTACTGGTGTGCTGCAGTAGTTTATACTTTATATTTGAGGTGTAATACCACTTCTAGCAGTGTCATTACCAGCCCAGAACAAGAGCTAAAGTGATCTTTGCACATGAAAAACATCTGTCATAGCATGCTGGCAGCAGTCATCCAATGGCGGCAACGCCGCACCCTCATGCCACGCTAAATCCTTCCTCAGCCCTGCCTTCAGAATATCCGTCCCCCTGCAGTAGGAGGAGTTCTGTCAAGTGTGAAATCAAACTTTGGATAGGCATGGGATCACAGGTAAGTTTTCTTCAATTTCTCTCTCTCTCTTTTTTTTTTTTTTTAATCAGCCATGGTTATTCCAACCAAAACAATATTTTATATTGTTTCTGGGTGGAGTCACCCTTTAAATTTAAATGCCAAGTCCCGTAACCAGAGGATGGAGCAGAAGTGAAAGGGCATACAGAGTTAACAAAAACTTTGGGAACTCCAGACTTTATAAACAGTGCTGTAGTGGCATGATTTTAAATGAGCACTCATTAGAACCACATAGTATGTGTGTTACCACAACTTTAAAAAAAAAAAAAAAATTGCAAACTGTAGATCAGAGGTAGGCAACCTCTGGCACTCCAGATGTTTCAGCCTTATTGCTGGCAAAGCATCAGGAAGTTGTAGTCCACAACATCTGGACTGCCAAATGGTGCCTACCCTTGCTCTATGTACTAGTATTATGAAGTTACAGAAAATGCCTATGTTATCTCACCTGGAATGTGTCTAGAAGTGGTTTCCACGACAGCATTAAGACCGCTCCCCGATTTATGTTTTTCGGAATCTCAGAGTAGAACAAGGTATTTTCCCTATTCTCTCCAGACATTGCTAAAACAAAAGGCATCAGCAGATAAAATTGAGAGAGTTATGTGCACCAAAAACTATAACAATTAGATAGAATAATAGAAACAAATGAGACCTTCCATATATAAATGCAAGATGCTTGACCAGTATTCAGTGAATGGTTAAACGACAAAAGCAAATATGAAGCCTCCTGTATTGCCATAAAATTACACACAAGACAATTTCAAATACAAAATATAAAGTCTTGGAAGTAAAAGGCAACCTCCAGCAGCAGCATTGGAGAGTCACTAGCAAGCAAACGTTCTCCATGCAGCCCATGTCCTCATCCTACATCCAATGTGAGTGACATCAGCGGAGGAGGATAAGATAAGGGAAGAGCTTGGCCTTGCCGCTGGAATGCAGGTAATTTCTAGCTTTTTTTTTTATTTTGATGGGGGGAGGGAGGAGGATAGAAAGGTTTAAGCTTATCAAAACTTATTAAAACCAGTGTTTTAATAATTTCAGTTTAGTCAACATTCCAATATAAGTGAACTGTCAAAAATCACAACATTCAATACATATTGCCTCCTTTATGAGACCCATTACTTGTGATTGATTCTATAAGTGAAAAAGTAGCTACTGTAAGGCCTGAACCAGTAAACAATGAAATAACATTGTAATGAGACAGTAAGAGCTGGGGAGCAAAGGGAGGAATCCCATTCCTCATCTAAATTAATAAATACTATCGGGGAGATAAACAAAAATCTAAATGGACCTGTAAACAGTGTTTCATTCAATATATCTCTGAAAATGATTGTGCAATCTTTTTTAAACAGGCTGTCCTTCTACTCTTCCCAGCAAAGCAACCACAGCGCACATGCTGTTGTTTCTATGGAAACGCCATAGCTGAAGCTCCTATCACTAGCTAGGGAGTATAGAAACAGAGTGATGTCAGCATGCTGGCAATGAAGCCTGCATGTTTGTATCACACAGGAGGTTTTCCTTGCTTTGGGAAGCCTCCCCAAGCAGGGCAAATCATATAAAGTTGGATTACGGATCAGATGTGGGTGTTACATAAAGAGTAACATTCATGAAGGTCAGAAGATGACGGTACTGGATGTGAGTATATCTCAATATATTTTACATATCTCAATATTACTTCATGTATTTTTGAGATACATTATGTATTTGGTGCTCATTTAACGCAAGTAAAACATTTTGATTATAAGTTCACTGTAAAACAGATACTCATTTTTAAATGCTAATTGCTTGCATAAAATCCCCAGACTCTAAACCTACTTGTGTGACATCACTTCAACCATGAAATCTCTCAGCTTATGGTCTCCTTAATAGCATTATATACAGAAGAATACGTGAGCACAGAGTATACATAATAAGAATGCTTAGTAGTTTCCTCAAGTTTGAGTGAAAAATCAAAATAAGCAACAGGTACGTTGTTGATTTTCCATTTGCTTTATTTTCTATCAAGTGTATATAGAGGATTCTCATAACTGAGAGACACTGTAAATAGATTAAAAATAGTCGCATGTTACTTGCTAGCTGTCTCTTACAATTTCCTCTTGGAAGTGGAGACAAGTAAAGCACAGTTATTCAAGCAGTTTTTCCACTGTTTGCAAAAACAATCCATCTGAGATAATGTTAAAAAATAAAATAAAATGTAAAATGGAAAGATCAGATGCATTTCTGCACTGTTGGTATGTAAAGTATGTTTCCCAACTAAATAGGTAAAATATATCTGTATCAATATTGGTGTATATGTGAACCAATCCACTCGCTGCTGGCCCAGGATTTTAATAAAATTACAGACATTGCATTCCATTCTATTCTCAATAAGGCAATGATGAGAATGTAATGTCTATTAAGCGCTGCATTCCAGTTGATAGTCAAGTTCCAAAAATATCCTTGAGCAGTCTTTGTCAAATAAAATCAATATAGTTTTACTTGTATAACTAAATTGGATCAAACGTGGAAAATCCTTGCAACAGGCGTTAAGAATCTCGCACAGCATCAAGAAAGAAAAAAATAGGTGGGAAATGTAGGTATGAAACTCAGGAGAAAGGCACAATATTTAACTAGGAAGATTGTCAGGCCTCCCATTAAGCAAGTGTTTAAACTGGGTAGATTAATTAGACCGTGTGTAACAGATACCAGAAATACTAGATTGTTTTGAACCATAGTGGCAAACAAGGTAAATAGAAGGACTCCAAAGTACATTGGGAGTACATGGTATTGTAGGGCATGGTTGTGAGAATGTCTAACCAAGAAAATAATCTGCATCATCAGACACAATATACAAAGAAATAAAAATAAAAGATGGGCATCTTGCACATAGCTGATGCATAAAACCCATACCACATGATAATGCATGATAAAGTAGAGACTAAAGATTGGCATCCTAGGAATCACAGAATAAGCATAACCAGTTTCAGTCTCTATACAAAAATGGAGCTATGCTTATACATGTAATTAGCATGCTACTTGCATTACACATACCCAAATAATACATGCGATCAGAGTGAGGACTCTCAGGATCATTTCTTTTCACAAATGTAAAGCTGTGAGGTGCCTTTGCCATCATGAATCCATGGTACTTCCTGGTGTCAGCAAGCAATTTGCGCATCTGACTCCATGAGTGGCGTTCCACATAAAATGGTTCAGGAGTGGCATCTGCTCCACTAGACTCTGCACTCCCATGGCCAGTTGCAGATTCAAATACCTCTACCCCAACTTGTTCTGTTTCCATAGCTGCTGCCATGTTGCATCCTGGGCAATAAAAATGAAAAATAAATAAATTGGGTAAGATGATTTTACATCAAAAAGCAACTACGGCTTAACAATTTGATTAAAATAAACAATAACCTAATAACATAACATGATGTGTTTCCAGTTTCTCAATCCACATATAGAAATGATTTGAAAAGATTTTGAATTCAGCACCAACTCATGGAAAGCACAATATCCACAGGTCAGAAAACACAAACACATAGGGTCAGGGTCCTCTAATTTAGTAAAGTTTTCTTTTTCCAGAAGGTCTAATTTTGTAACCCCACTAACTACATGTGTGTAGATTTTGCCCCTTTGCATAGCATCAAGGCATATATTTTTTAAATAAATGGTGTAATAGGTTTTTACCAAGAAACCATTTTCTGTTTTATCTTTCACTATGAGGATTCCAGTGTTGTTTGTTCCCAATTCCTGATTTAATATAATTTTTTAAATATCGACATAGTTTCTATATTATCATTATTGTTATCATTATTGTTATTATTATTGTTGTTATTATGTGTTCGGCATCCTGTATTTCCATGCTCCTTGTGTTACACAGTCCCAGCCCGCTGTGATTTAGCTCTCTGTGCAGTGCCCATGTCTATCGCACAGGTTATATGCCCTGTATCTAGGGACAAGTCCTACAATCACCTAGCATGGGGTCTGCAGCAAGTCTCAGCGGCCGGGGCCAGCTCAGCTCTCTCCCGGTTATTATGACTTGGCTGCTCCCACTCCCTCCCAGACCCAGTGCGAGAAGACCTCAAACATCCGCTTCCTGGACGATGTGCTCCGACCAGGGTGCATGGCGAACAGCGACCCCTGCTGGCGGGAGGAGAGAGGCGCTGATATCCACAGAGATAAAGGATGATTACAATGTAGTCAGAATGAAAAGAATCATGATAGCTAGCTAGCTAGCTAGCTAGCTAGATAGATAGATAGATAGATAGATAGATAGATAGATAGATAGACAGACAGATAGACATACAGTGATAGACAGAGATAGATAGATAGATAGATAGACAGACAGAGATAGATAGATAGATAGACAGACAGATAGACATACAGTGATAGACAGAGATAGATAGATAGATAGATAGATAGATAGATAGATAGATAGATAGATAGATACAGAGATATAGACAGTGATAGACAGAGATAGATAGATAGACAGACAGACAGATAGATAGACAGTGATAGATAGACAGAGATAGATAGACAGACAGACAGACAGATAGATAGACAGTGATAGATAGACAGAGATAGATAGACAGTGATAGATAGACAGATAGATAGACAGTGAGATATAGATAGATAGACAGTGATAGATAGACAGAGATAGATAGATAGATAGATAGATAGATAGATAGATAGATAGACAGTGATAGATAGACAGAGATAGATAGACAGATAGATAGAGAGACAGTGAGATATAGATAGATAGACAGTGATAGATAGATAGATAGATAGATAGAGATAGACAGACAGATAGACAGACAGTGATAGATAGATAGATAGATAGATAGATAGATAGATAGATAGATAGATAGTGATAGATAGACAGAGATAGATAGATAGCTAGACAGTGATAGATAGACAGAGATAGATAGACAGACAGACAGATAGATAGACAGATAGATAGATAGAGAGACAGTGAGATATAGATAGATAGACAGTGATAGATAGATAAATAGAGATAGATAGATAGATAGATAGACTATAAATAAATAATTTAACACAAAGCTGTTCATTACTGCTTTCACCTCACAATGTGAATTATAATATTCCCCAATAGAAGGAGATGCCAGCTTTTACCCCCCAGTCTATGATGTAGATAAAATTTCTAGCAGTATAAGAGCAGAGTGCCCTCAGCTGTGGTACCTTCAGTCATGTTATTCTGCCCTCAGTTACAATGGCGCTCACTGATCTTCAGACTCCTCCCCCCAGCTGTGCTGCTCACCGCCCGGTGGGCCTGCAGTGTCCTGGCAGTATTGTAGGAGTGGAAGCGGCGGTGGCTGGAAGTGTGGCCCCCAGGATGAGTCTAACCCCGCAGGTGTATTGGGCACAGCGGCACCATGAGCTGTATCTCCGGGTGGAGCTCAGCGATGTCCAGGTAGCACTCACGGCTAACGTTAGCCACCTCTTTTCTGAAGATTAGACTTCCTTTATTTTTTTAGCTGAAACGTTGTCCACTAAACACCGAATTGTAGAATGTGCAAAACCGAGGTTACAATAGCCAAGTTGTGAGGGTGCAGATAATGTTTTTTTTTGCATAAAATGTGCCATTCGCATTGCAGTTCACTACAGTTCGAAGTTTAGTGAATAAGCCCTCTAGGAATTCATTTGGAACGTTTAATATAACGATTTACTGATAGAAGTTCTTTACTTATCTGGTATAAAATCCAGAGATTTTTAGGCCTAACTAGGTGAACCCTCTCATTTAGTTAATATTCCAGCATGGAAAATACGAATCTCTTGTTAGGTCTTCATACACCTTGGTTTTAGTTGGGAATAAAACTATATATTGTATCATTTGCAGTGTTTAAACTTGCAACCTTTCAAGGGACACATTCATTTTGGAATTCGGATCAAAGGTTTTTCCTTCTTGGATATATTCCCTACAATGCAATTGTGTGCAGGAATGGTGGCCTCCAGTTTCCTGATTGATCCCTGGTTCACATTGCATTTCTGGCACCTCCCAAATGTGCTGATTCATCCTCCCATATACCTGTCACTGAATGAGCCCTCCATGGCGAGGCTGTGCATAGGTGTACTGGTGTGTGATACACCAATATTATTGCAATCAAAATATCAAATTCACTAAAATGGGCAAGAGCAAGGATACAGCAATGAAACACTATGTCACAGGGGAAGATAAACAAATTATAATAAAACACCGATCCGCACAATGCTTCATAATGTGCTATCAGTTTTATAAACGCTACTGTTGGCAGCTCGAAGATTTACTACTGTACTTCCAGGGTTATTCACTAAAATGAGTATTTAAAGGCAATTATACATTTAAGGTCATAGTAGCCATAATGGACAGATAATCTTACCGTATAATATAGCTAGTTTGGCTTTGAATTTAAAATTTACTTTAGTAAATAACTCTGTACTAACATACACTAAAAGTTGCATTTGCCCTCCAAAATCAGAAAAACAAATGGTAAATACGATATCTTCAAGCGAAATGAAATTCACTTTATGTGCTATATGCTCTCAGCCCATGTGCAGGGTCTGTGGCTGTTAATGTGCCAACAAGAACTGAAGGTAGATGCCTTTTTTGCATTCTAACCCCATCTCCACCATTGTGCGACAGATTTAGGTGCTGCATGCACTGTTGCTCCATCACAAAATTCTTAAAGGACCACTCTAGGCACCCAGACCACTTCAGCTTAATGAAGTGGTCTGGGTGCCTGGTCCAGCTAGGGTTAACCCATTTTTTCATAATTATAGCAGTTTCAGAGAACTGCTATAATTATGAATGGTTTAAGCTTCCCTATTCTAGTGGCTCTCATTGACAGTTACTAGAGGCGCTTGCGCGTTTCTCACTGTATTTTACAGTGAGAGCATCTATGCCCATAGGAAAGCATTGTAAATGCTTTCCTATGCGACGGGCTGAATGCATGCGAATGCGTTTCCAGAGCCGGGCGGGAGGGGGTCCCTGAGGGTGGGGGCACCCTCAAGGCACTATAGTGCCAGGAAAACAAGTATGTTTTCCTGGCACTATAGTGGTCCTTTAATTAAAATTTTTTTAAATTAAGACCAATAAGGAATAATGAATAATTGCATAGTACATTTGAATGTGTTTTTGCTGGTGTTCTAATAGTCAAGGACTGAACTGGATCCGTTAATGCACAGTCCCTTCACTACAGCCAATCGTGATGATCTGATCTTTCCTCACTCAAGTGTTGCTACTTCCGTGTCTGTCTCCCTCCAAGTCAACGGCGCTACTATAACCTCTACCTTGAAGGCTTGCTGCTGAGGTGTTCTCTTTGACTCTGACCTCATGTCCAGTTGATTGCCAAATCCTGCCGCTTCCATCTCAAAAACCTAGCTCACATCCGCCCCTATTTAACGCCGGACGAGGCTAAGGTGCTGGTTGTTCTCTCGTCTTGACTACTGCAATCCCCTTCTCAGTGGTCTTACGTGTTCCCAGATTGCACCACTGCAATCTATAATGAATGCAGCGGCGAGGCTCATTTTCCTGTCTGCCCGCACCTCACTCCCTCTGTCAGTCCCTACATTGGCTTCCAGTTAGATATAGGGCTCAATTTAAGATTGTGGTGATTGCTTACAAGTCCCTACATAATGCTGCTCCAACCTCTAACGTTCGCCTCCAAGACTTTTCCAGGGCTGCACCTCTTCTGTGGAACTCCCTTCCCTCCTCCGTAAGAATTTCACCCAGTCTCCACTCATTCAAAAAATCATTGAAAACACACTTCTTCAAGAAAGCATATCAATTAAGCTGTTAGCAGGTTTTCATCCCCCATGACTCCTCTTCTGCAACTGTCAAAAATAACCAAAGTTCTCAGTGAATATTTTTTCTAGCAACTTATACCCTCTAGCATGTAAGCTCATTGAGCAAGGCCCTCAACCCCTCTGTTCCTGTGCGTCCATTTGTCTGGTTACAGTTACGTGTCTGTTAGTCCACCCATTGTACAGCGCTGCGGAATTTGCTGGCGCTATATAAATAATAATGCTCTAACCAAACCAGGAAGTAACAGGACCTGTTGCCTGATTAACAGCCAGGTGGTATAACAAGGTTAATTTAGAAAAGTATCAATTTCCATTGAAATCTGCACTTTTTGTAAAATAAAGATACTCTTCACACACAAAGTGCTTCATTAACTAAAGTGCTTTAAGTGTCTGCATAGTTCCTTTAAGAAGAAGCTGCACTAGAGGCTCATTTTTGACAAAATGTAAACCATGACATTTCGCAAAAAATGGTTTTTCATTTTCAGACTAAGGGAGCAACAGCTATACACCAAAAACAACTACAATTACAATATAGAGGTTTTGGTGTTTAAACTGTCCATGGTTTGTTTTATTAGTTGAAGCCTAAAATATATAAACATATTCCTCTAGTGGTTTATGAGCTATAACATAAACAAGAAAACTAGATGTTGTAGTGAGACATTCTCTTATCTCATACAAAGTTAAGTCCTGCGCTCAAGCTCCCACTACTCCTAGGCGGCAGCAATGACCATAGTATACATACAATAAAGAACCAAAGAAAAGAGTTACTTGTGCACTATTCCAAATCCCTATGCACATTTAATTGATTTGCAATGAAGTGGTCTGGGTGCCAGGTCCATCTAGTTAACCCTGCAGCAGCAAACATAGCAGTTTCTGAGAAACTGCTATGTTTACATTAGGGCTAATCCAGCCTCTAGTGGCTGTCTCATTGACAGCCGCTAGAGGCGCTTCTGCGCTTCTCACTGTGAAAATCACAGTGAGAAGACGCTGACGTCCATAGGAAAGCATTGAGAAATGCTTTCCTATGGACTGTTTGAATGCGCGCGCGGCTCTTGCCGCGCATTCGCCGGAAGAGGGAGGAGATTTCCCCAGTGCCGAGGGAGCCTGGCGCTAGGGAAAGGTAAGTGATTAACTCCTTCCTCCCCCTTAAGCCCAGCGGGAGTGGGACCCTAAGGGTGGGGAGGGGGAATATAAAAACCCTATAGTGCCAGGAAAACGAGTTAACATCTCTGAGACAAAGGTGGGTATTTTCTAAAGCTTATCACAAGGAGTGGGCAGCAGCATTGTAACATTGTTAGGACTCTCCTAAGTGGTTTTGCCTTGACTTTGTAGGTGAGGTTACACTTTAATGGCCAATGGAGTGATCCTAAAGACTATTCAGTTATAATGTGCATAGTGATTTGGGTTGGTGTTCAAGTAACGATTTCTTTGGCTGGTATTGTCTTATCTCTGTTTGAAAGGGGAAGTTGCTTTTCAGTAAACAATTTAGCTGCATTAAAAAGTCATTGAAATGGTGATCGTGTGGTGTTAGTGGGTGCAGTTTGAAGAGGAACTTTATTTTCATTCTGCCACTGAAACCTGAGCAAGGCTTTGTCCAAAACTTTTAACAGAGCAAATAGAAGTTGCCATGGAGACCACCTACAGTACCTACTATCACACTACTCTGCATAAATTCTAGTTTATTCCCATGGTAACTTCTACTCTGCATATAAAGGAAATCAACACAGTAAAGGAGGAGACTATATTTAAAAGAAGAAAAACTACCACAACAAGAGGACATAGTCTTAAATTAGAGGGACAAAGGTTTAAAAATAATATCAGGAAGTATTACTTTACTGAGAGGGTAGTGGATGCATGGAATAGCCTTCCAGCTGAAGTGGTAGAGGTTAACACAGTAAAGGAGTTTAAGCATGCGTGGGATAGGCATAAGGCTATCCTAACTATAAGATAAGGCCAGGGACTAATGAAAGTATTTAGAAAATTGGGCAGACTAGATGGGCCGAATGGTTCTTATCTGCCGTCACATTCCATGTTTCTATATCACAGGGCTTACACAAATGATTGTTTCCTCTTGCAATAACCATTGATACTTGTGGGAAGAGTGTTGAATGTACCATCATGCTAGAATTAATGAAACTTTAATGGAAATTAAAGCCACAAAAAGTCTTAGAAGCCATCATTGCATGTGCTGCGTGCAGCTGTATTTTGACAGTGTTAAAAATAAACATTCTGAGATGTCTTATAACTTAAATAACTGCTTATCTTGCATTTTTAATGTTTACATCAGATATATACACACCATTTATAAAATTGTATTTTATCTGTACATTGTGCTAGCAGAATTCTTAGCAAATATAATTTACTGCAAATTCTGCATAACAAAGATATGGTGTGTAACTGTATCCACTGTAGTGGTAATTGTACCCTGCCCCATATGCAAGTAGAAACGTGTTTTAGAATGGTTTAACTCCTCTGGACGCCCAGTGACTTGGCTCAGGAAAGCTGAGATAAGAGATGGATTCCAAGAAAGAAGTCAAACGGTTTTCAAATGGGTAGCAATAAAAATGAATTCAAATTTAATTCAGCTCTCAATGATTACTGTGTAAATCTGATGTGAGGTAAGTATGATTTTCCACTTTATCGTAGCGAATCAAACTGGAAGAACCACTGGCATCCCACATATCAAGGTAAGTATCAAGTCGTTCCTAAACCGTGTGATAGTGGTTATGGTGTCCCTTTTAGCTCTTGCATAATGACTGACCAGTATAAAATGCAATTTAGAAATAGAACAGATTTGTATGTTAATAAAAATATTTGATGGCTATACATGCACAGTGACAATGTTAATTATGTTTCCTTGTTATAGAGTCCTGAAATCCACATTTCAGATAACACCCTGCATTTCAAAGGTGGGTACAGAGCTGTGTTTGGTATTGCTAATATCAGCAGGAAGTTTAAAATTCCATGCATGTTTGATATGATCAGCTGATGAAAGAGCACAGTTTATTTGCGGATATCCTCACCAATAGCAGGTTATGGCATTGTACACTGACAAAGGGACAGGAGTACCTAAACGTGTGATTTGTGCTCTTTATAAATGTTCTGGGATTTTCACAAGTGGCCCCTATCTGCTAAACTGTTAATTGCGATTTTTCTATGTTTTTAGGTGTTAAATAGCAGGTTAGAGGAGGCAGCCCCTAAAAAGCTGCTGTGCATTATGCAAGAGCTGAAGTCAAAACAAAATGTGTAAGGGAATGTGTTTGCTTCTGTGTTTTAGTAACCTCATGAAGACGTTAGCTTTACAAGTAAACAATATTTTGCAAGTATTTTGAAATAGATACACATTCAAGGGAGTGGATAGGTTGCATAGAGTGTACGAAGTATCATTGTCCAAGAGAGAGGTCTCTGGGTGTTCGAAAGAGCCCCATTTTATGACAAACTGTTCCTAATAAACATTGACATTAAACTTGGAGATTCTAGAATAACCATAGAAGCAGTGAGCTGTAGGTGTTATGTTGCTTAGTGTGCCCCTTTAAGATTGATAAGAATTCTGACATTCTTATTATGTTCATCCTGTGATCTAATGATGTATTTATCTTCTTCCCATGTGTCATTTGTTTATCTGTATGCTTCTTTTATCTCATGGATTCTGTCATGTATATCTCTCATTTTCTACTCTTTCTGTCATGTCACATGGGACTGCATAACTCATTTTTGTTTTAATTAAATCTTATTAAAGGGGTTTTATTTAATTACAGTATGCTCACTAACTATTTTTCCACTCATTGTAAGAAATCAAATAATTTTTTTTTTTTTTTTTTTTTTTTTTTTTTACCAAGCTCTAGGACATGGTGCTAAAGGAGTTAATACGTATGAATTTTCCTTGGAATTCCTAGAACCTGTGAAGCCGGAGGTTGGTTTTTCATTATTAGGGAACAGAAATTTTAAAGGATTGCTATATTTTTACTATAGACTTGTATTTATTTTTTTACTTTTTACTAACCGTGTCCATCCACCTTTTCTTAATCTTAAAACGTGTTAAAAGAATAAAAACGTACATTGAATACAGCACCAGACCAAGCGAAGCTCTCAAGCATTTCCACACCTCTTCCCAACCCCATATCCGTCTTCATGATTCACAGCGCATGTACATGTTTCGAGCTAGGGGGTGGACAAAGGATGTAGGGAATAATAAAAAAAAGTATAATTTATAATTATCAGAAAAGAATATCTGTCAAGGAGGGAAGGGAGTGGACTAACAAGCTTACCCTTGCAGGCAGATTACTGGCACTGCCTGCAAGGGTTTAATCTCATTTAGTTTGTCACCAATGCGCACCGACAACAGACTTAATTTATGCATAGAGCTCCAGGCTGCCTAAGTCACGTGTGCCAGAGGTGTAACTAGTCTCCAGCACAAAAGTAAGCCTAAACTCTTCACATACAGATTCCTTCCTCCATAACCACTTCTAAAAGCAGAAGTGGTCATGGATGTTGGAGTAACCCTTTAAGTTCATTATTGGCTTGAAATGGTTAATAACACACCGGAGAACATTTTCACTCCTCTTTTCAGGTTCAGCAACGGTCCACACAGCGCCAAGTCGGTATCACTGTGAAGAAATGCGAGAGCAATTGGTGGCTGCGCCTGACCAAGCAGGAGCGCAAGCCATTGTTCTTATCCCCAGATTTTGATCGCTGGCTCGATGAATCCGATGCCGAGAAGGAGCTGCATGACAAGGTGTGTCTAATAGATCGTGTGGAATAAATAGTTTGCTTGTTTTTTGTTCTCCAATTCTTATTTGAACCAAAAGATCTTCATCATGCTTTGTCTTGTACTTGAATGTTAAACATTTCCACAATCATAGTCTTAAAATAAATGCTTTTTATTCTTCGTTTCAAGGCATTCTGACAAGACCATGTCATATAGTTGATTGTGAAGTTCTGTTTTCTATATATAGTAGTTTTTTTTTTTTTTACTTTTAGTTTGACCTATTTATTAAAAATGCTTTACTCTGTCTGTCTTCTAGGAACAAAGAATAACAAAGATCAGGACAGAATCCAGAACACGTGAAGATCGTAAGATTTGGGTGAAGGGATCTAAATAAAATCAGTGGAGGAAGTTTTATATATGTTTTTCATTCTAAAAAGTGATATGAAGTACTAAAAGTGGGGCAGTCACCATACAAACTAATAGAACCAGCAGGCACATTCCATTGGTGACATCTGCCTTTTTTAATTGTAATTTAGCACAGAACACTTTTGATAAATCTCCCTCTATCTTTCAAAGACACTTATCCTTGTAGGTACCGTTTTCAAGCAGTTTGATAAGCACAAATATTTTTCTTCACCTAAGGCTTCTTCTGTTTGAGGTGTGATCATAAGGACAATTAGCGTTGAAAACTTCCTGTGTTGTCAAATCCGAGTAAGAGTCAGTGTCGGTTTAGTGGTGCCAAAAGAGTAAATGGTGATTCAAGGTTGCTGTATCCTGCTTACCCCATACTGATATATTGGATGGACAGAGAGGAGATTAAACCTTCCTTAATACTATAACAACATCAATAAACTAGATTGGTTATGGTGAATACTCCCTTTAAATGCTATCTCCCCCACATTGAGATCACATCCTGAATTCTTTACTAATCAAAAATTCATATATAGATAAGACAAGAAAAAAAATAATGGACAAAAACCCTCTTAATTCCAGCTTTTGTTACAAATTTCCAGGATTTGAAGACAAACCAGGTAGTGGCTTTTACCAATTCTAATGCTTTCATAGCTTTCTATGGACAGTGTTGGGCAATTCCTATTGACTGTGGAGCAAGGTGTGTTCTGAGAGCTGTAGCTAAGCTCTCTGTTCCCTTCTGTAGAAGACTTATAGCTGTACTACAACTTCACGAAAAGTCTACTCTGCATCGTCCTAATTTCTATCTATTGGCAAAGAGTTCATGTGCAGTTTTGTTATTGGAGCAAAAAAGGAGAATCTGGGGATTGAGAGAATAACAAGAAGAAGGGACTAACAAACCTAGATAATTTCTTTTTTTCTTATTTCTCTTTTCATTTTGTGCCAGTATTATGGCTGTAAAAGCATTATAGGAGATGTAATCCAAAATACCTACATTGCTGCAGGCTGCCTGTGCTTTTGTGTTTGGTTTGGTTTTTGTAGTAGTAATCAATGCAATGTTTTATCTGTTCTACCAGCCTTCCTGTATGTGAAGCGTGGTTACTTGTTTATGTATAACCTGGTACAGTTCTTGGGTTTCTCGTGGATCTTTGTCAATATGACTGTCCGACTCTTCATACTGGGAAAAGGTGAGCAAGAGCTTTTTGTTACTGTCTAAATTAAAATATCGTTCTTTCTCATGTGACCAAACCCTTCATGTTGGATTCCTAATTTCCGTTTGTTTGCTATTGGTGTTTTTGAAATTCTGTTAGTAATTCACTGCTTTTTAGCTTGTTAGCCACGTATGTAGTTGTGGTCCAATGTATGTAACAGTTTGTTCTTGTTTCTGCCTTTTTATAGACTCTTTCTATGATACCTTCCACACCATGGCTGACATGATGTACTTTTGCCAGACACTGGCTGTCTTGGAGATTATAAATCCCTTAATAGGATTGGTGAAAACTGGAGTCTTCCCGTCAGTGATCCAGGTATTATGAGACAGACTGTGCACTGGTTTGAACTCACAAATGGGGAACTAGAATGCCGGGAAAACAACTTTTGTTTTCTTACACTATTGTGTCCTTTTAATAGCTGTTCATCAGCTGCAACAGCTTTATCAGCTAATGTGCTTCTTCACATTTTACGAAAATCAGCATCAATCAAAACCCAATATGAAAGCATTGATCAATAATTTCATATAGGATTTTGCTTGACACTGGACATCCTCTAAAAATGCTAGTCTTAAACTGCGTTGTTTACATTGCAGTGCTATCTAGAGCTGACCGGCTAAAGTGACACTGCACCTTGACCCCTTCAATGAGATGAAGTGGTCTGGGTGCCTGTAGTGTCCCTTATGAAGAGTGAACTCTACATATGGTTCGGCCATAGGTTTATTCACGTGCTTCATTGTTTGACCTAAGTACTTATACACTGTTACAGATTAAAGAACTGTACAACCATCAGATCATCACACTTTCTGTCTTGTGATTTCCTTCAGGTCGTGGGAAGAAATGTCATCCTATTTATTGTTCTTGGCCAACTTGAAGAGATGCAGAATAAGGGGGTGGTGTTTTTCGTGTTTTATTTGTGGAGCACCATTGAAATCATCAGGTGAGAAATTCATGATCTGTTTATAAATCCTGTTGAGTTGTTGGTTAGTCGTGTCTTATTAATATGCTTACGAAGGAGATATTTCAAATATTATGATACTGATCTGTCGGAAATGGCACTCCTCTTGCAAGCTTTTCATTTAAATAGCTGTATGTCCAGATATTGCGTTACAGTACTATAGTATATTACTGGGATGCATTAAATGGGATCTTGTAAGGAAACTCCATGCAGAAACCGTTACAAATGCTGAGTGATGAGGAATGGATTTTTGCGACTGTGTCAAATTTAAAGGCAAGTGTCTCCTCCTTTCAAGAGTTCGGTTCACTTTTTAGGACCCCTGCTACAAGTTAGTCAAATGAACATGCTTTCAAAATTATTTTACCAACCCTTTTGCATTTGGTTTGGTGACCCCTTACGCTCCCAGCACAGTGAAACAGGCAAATTGCTTCTGCTCATTATATTAGCCTATCGCTGAACCAAAGAACAGACCTCTTATTGGGGTGAGGGGGAAAGCATACCAAGAGTTGTGGCATGCTACTGCACTTAAATGTTCCCTGGTTCTGCAAGATGGTGTTTTGCTTGTTGTCTATGGTAAGTAAGATATGATTTTGCACCCTCCAGGTACCCATTCTACATGCTTGCCTGCATAGATGTGGAATGGAAACTGCTCACGTGGATCAGATACACCATATGGATTCCACTCTATCCACTGGGAGGCCTGGCAGAAGGTACAACTGATATATACAGGATATGTATTCCTACTTGCAGGGAATTATGCATTGCATTTATTCACAGGGAGAGCAAAAAACTGGATGCAGGTTTAAAGGGTAATCCAGACATGGACCCATTGCTGACGGTGCCTAGAGAGGTATCGCCTATATCTCACCAACGAGGCCTAACAAGGTCAAAACAATCATCTGGGGTTGCTGTATCTCTTGTGCTGTAGAGACGGCCTGCATTTCAGATCTGGACTCTCCTTTTAGGTGGGGTCAGTCTGATATGCAAATAGTCTAGGTTCTCTTGTAATGGCACACAATGAGCTAAAACCAGCTTGAGATCTGAGTGGGAACCCACCAAAGTTTAAGCTACTTAAGCTGTGATCCATTCTCTGTATTCTCTTGTACTTTGTATTTTGTTTTCTAATGTATATATTATACAGAAAATTATGGTAAATTGAAAACTAAATGGCTAAGTTCAGTCTAAGTAGCAGAGATGTGTCTATTCTGCCTAAATTTTGCATTTAGTTTTTAGTTCACTACAATTTTGTCTTTACCGAATAAACATACATTGGCTTGGAAACCAGTTATTTATTTCCATCACATTGTGAAACCTGAAATCTTGTGTGCTGTTTGGCCTTCTTTCATATTCATTTATTTATTTTCTGGTTTAATATGGATTAAAACTGTTACTTTTACTTTCCAGCTGCTTCCATTGTTCAAGCGATCCCTGTCTTCAATGAGACAGAAAAATTCAGCCTCCAGGTGCCACTTCTGAATGTTGCCATCAGTTTTTCCATTTTCTTGATTATCTACCTGGTTTTCCTGGGAGCAGGTGAGTCCATCTGCTTTTTTGGTTTATAGACCTGTACATATACGGATGAGAAGTTTTTGAATTTTTAAATCATGCATTATATATTCAAGGGCCTCTCCCCACACCAAAGACCAAGAGCAGTTTAAGAACCATCTGAATTACGAGGGAATAACGCAGCAGTCCGCACATGTGGGTAATCCCAAACAATCCACAAAGGGAAAAAATAATTATGAAAAAGTAGATTTATTAGAAAAAACATAAATAAGTACACACTGAGAGCACCAGATGTTGTGCGAAACGCGTCTAGGGCTTACCATTTTCTGGGTCGTCTTTTTGGGTGGTCTTTCCCCTTTACAGTATTGTGGGTGGCTCAGTTACTTTATAATTATGAATTTTTCTTGATTTTCCTTTTTTTATTTATTTATTTTTTTTGATACAATTGTTCAGATATCATACTGGAACTAACTTAGCATATGAGGACTGCTGTCACAGTGTGATGCCAGGTGTAATTATTTGTTTTCTAATAAATGTGCTACTTTTTCATCATTTGTTTGGTATTACCCATGTATGCAGAAGACTGTTATTTTCTTACATAATTTTTGACAATTGGGAAGAGTCCAGCACCGTGAAGTTAATCCTGTGATTGAATTTGAAATTATTTTTTTTTTTAATATTTTCTGTAATGTGGAAAGAAAAGTTCTGATTAGCCTCTTAGTCAAATTGGATATTTTTGGAGATGCGGTTAGTTCTTTGGAGGGAGGTAATGTACCTCACTCATCATGTATGCTTTAGAAGGGACTTTAGCCCACACTTCAGCCACAAAACGTGACTCTTGTTTAGTTTCAGTAACTGAATTTCTTGTTTTCTAATAGGGTTGGTTATCAATTGCCGTCACATGAACAAACAAAGACGCAGGCGCTTGGGCAGACGGAAGAGGAAAATGCACTGAAAGCAGTTTTTATTTTATTTTTTTTAAAACACATCTGTCCTGAAAAAAACTATTTTTACTTTTTGAAAGTATTTTAATTCTGAGCCTGGGTGATACAATTTGACGGTTATGGGGACCATAATTTAGTTTAGTTTTGGACAATTCTGTGATGTTTATTTATCAATTACCTTTTTAAAAGCGCACACTGAGTCTTGCATGGACACATCACCTCTGTCTGTTTCATACAGTTTTGGGACTAGCTGTTTAACAGTTAATCTGTTCTAGTCGGGGTTAGACTACTTGGCAAGTCACAAACAAGGCTTTAACGGGGCACTGTCACTTTCCCAAAAGATCACAGGGAGAGCCATCTTGGTAAAAAAATGTTTTTATAATTTTTCCACTAAATTAAAGTGACGCTCTGGGCACTGTAATAATTTAATCTCATTGAATTGTGCCTGGAGTCCTATGGCACTGTCCTTCCACTTAGTGTAGCCACTCATTAGCCGAGCAGCACAGTGGGACAGGCTGCTTGGGACCTGTATTGGCATTAAGCCATTAAAATGATTTAAAACTGAATAGAAGGACTGCACCAGTGGACTCCTGAAAGCATAACCACTTCCCTTTACTATTCTTGCCCTCTTTTGTGAAAGCAGCTATGTCCTGGCATCTTCAGAATAAATAAGGGGTAGTGGCTGAGTATAGGACAGCTGGTATACACATTATGATTTGTGAGCTGTACAAGTTTATGCAAAGGTAGAATAGTCCCTTCCTTATAACTTCTCCAAAACAAATGACACTATCCAAGAGTAGAAAAAAAAGGGAGGGTTGCACTCAGTCACAAGTTTTAACACTGAGCATGGGTCCGCAAACCCCAAACAATCTGTATAAATGAAAGAAATCTCAGGCACTCACTGTGATTACTTCCAGGCAGTTTATTGCAACGTTTCGACCTGCAACCAGGAGTAGAACAAAACATTTGGATTTATTTATGAACGTAAATGAGGAAAGTTTAAAAGGTGACAGATCTTCTTTAAAGACCTTTAACCACATGTTTTAATATTTTTTTTTTTTTTTTTTTGGGGGGGGGGGAGGAGGGGTGTTAATAACCATTCACTGGAATTGTTGACTTTTTAGTCAAGTAGAACTCTTCAGCCTGGTCCACAATATGCTGTATCTGTAGAAATTACAAAGTTACATTTTTAATCCTGACGCATCAGCAGGTTCTGATATAATGCATTGTTAAAAAAAATATATATAAAAAATGTAAACCCTTCTCTGTTTCTGTTATTGTGTTGTGATGTTTAGTCTCCAAAGGATAGAAGTTACTTTAATAGATTTTGGGCAAGGAAGAAGATTGAAGCATTTAAGTAAAACTTTAATTGAAAAATATTCAGGGTCAAGTAGCTAGGTGGTGACTGTAGCGAGTGATAAAGTTTTCTAAGTTTAGATGTTTAAGCCTTTGAAATTAGATTATTTCACTAATATGCACTGTAGTGGACAAACTCTGTGGCGCTTTTGAAATTGCCTAGATCATTAAAAACACAAAATAAATAAAAATCACTGTTCAGTAGATGTTTTCAAAATGAAAACTTGCATGCATTTGTTACATTGGGGATATATCTAAAAACAGCTTGAAAAAAAACTGCAGTTCTTTTGTCTGCTGCCTTTGCAGCAGAGTTTCATATTTCCAAATAAGCTATTGGCTTATTTTGCCCAAAGTTTCCAACTCTATATTCAGTTCACTAAAATACATTATTTAGTGATTAAACCTTTGTGCATAGCAGCAGGAATGTGGATTTGTTGTATTTCATGACATCATACATAAAGCAACACAAGATGAGGCATGTACCCAGGATATACCCAAAAACTAGAGATATCTAAATGTATCCTTCCTGGTAAAATATTTTATAAATAAATGTACAATAGTATGATTAGGACACAATTTTAAATGAAAAAGATCTGGACCCCTTGACATTTACAGGGCTATTTGCTAAAAACTGAATTTTCACATTAAATCTCAATGGAAAAATGGAGGCAAAAATAGCTGAGCATGGCAATTTTATTTGTCTCAGCTTCTGCCCTGCCATGGTCTTTGTCATAGTGTATTTGCAATGTGTGTGCTGGCTCTGTTTAATGTATTTGTGTGTATGATGGTGTTGCTCTGTGTAGCCCCTCTACTGTTTGGCTTTATGCAGGAATGTAGGCTATGATGCCTAGTGGCTGAGTGGGGGACCGGCTAATGCAGACCTCTGTATTTGCTCCCTTGCAGTCTCAGACTTATGGAATGCTGGGAACATACGGAGGCTGTGCTCTGGCTCACTACAGAGCGACAGACTGCGAGTCAACGGTTATGGAGATCTTCACCCACTGTAGGTGTGGGCTACCTGCCCCAGCACCAATCCCCATCATGGCAGCAAGGGTAAATGCATTTTAAAAACTGCCTGCTCGGTACTGCATATTTCCAGGTATCTGGTGATATAATTTCCACGTCCTTGAACAGTCCTAATAAAATTACAATTACCCTGTTCACTGTAATGAAGGAGTTAATGGAAGGGTTGAGAATGTAAAATGTAGCCAAACTGCAGCGCTGTCAGAGCCGGATTAATGTGGTTTAAGTCATTCTCTCCTTCACAGATTAATTTCACTAAACTGTACCACATGATCCCAGTAGATATTAGAATTGATCCCATGTGTGCGGGATAAGTTTACTGAAGGATTTTTATTTACTAAACCAGGAATTGTGGTGGTTTGAGGATATTACTGTTAAAAACCAAAACCTTTATCTTTGCTTTCTCAAATTCCTTATTGCCTGTCAATGCATTTTTATTTATATATATATATATATATATATATATATATATATATACATATATATATATATATATACACACACACTAAACAGCACCCACTCTGAACAGTGAATATGCATCACAATTAGCAATATAAAATCCATAGCATCACAGGACTGATCAGTGAAATGAGAATTCATCATTTAGAGTGACTGCCGTGACCAACATTTCAGACCGGGTTCTTTTTTGATAGGAAAATTCTACTTTTTTTTTTCCTCCACAGTGCATTCTTATTTCTTCTCCCCCCCCCCCCCCCCCAATCATGCTTGGTATAGGTAATCCAGCTCAGAATAGCATGGCTGTGAAAGTAAATAAATGTAGAACTATAAACAAGAATAAAAAAAATCATGAAGTAAATATGTTTCAAAATTGTAAATAAAGCTCAATGGGAGACATGTTAACAGAGCTGCCCACACTAAGTTGAATTCACGTGCAAGTTATTCACTAAAGTTTGAATGTCCTGGTCCAAATTTGGTCCTTGGTTAATAATGCTGACTGTGCAAGAGGAAATCAAAGGAGCATGAAACAAACACAGTAGAAGCATGTGAATCCACACATCTCCATGTATTCACAGCAAACATGGAGAAAGTGGCAACTGTAGCCACATGTATGATCAGGCTCAAGGCAGGTAGGATATAATGTATAAGAAAGTTTCCTCTCTGTTATGTTCAGGAGTGTAAGACAACATATGAACAGTTTCAATACAGAGAGGGAAGCAATTTATTTTATTCTCTTTATTAGATTTTAAAAATAAAGCATGGTGTCCTTGACCAATCACTGTTTGACCATAAACATTGAATACTTTAGGAAAATTCTACCAAGGATATATTAATAGAACAAAACACTTGGGGTGGGCATATAAAATTCCAAAATGATTTTCAGTCTCTTGAGAGGGGGACAAAAAGACTATACAATAGTTAACCCATTTCAGACCATCTTCAGTCTGGAGCTTGAAATTTTATTTCTATTGGTGATCCCAGTTTTCTGACAATGTGTTCAGTATCTAATACCGTATGATGCAGGGGGACATTTTGTAACTTATGTCTTTTCGCGATACTGCAAGTGCATGGTCACTGAGAAAGGAATGTTCTCATCCCATAGTTCTGGAAATCCACCTCTCTCATGATTCCATAGTTTTGAAGCCTGCTATTCCTTCAGGTTTGGTGAGCCTGAACCTACAAGACTGCCAGTATATTCACTGTAGGAGCATTGTATTGAGTGCATGAATAATTGTCAAACCTGAAAAAGAATTGAGCTCCTTAGTGGTGGTATAATCCCAAACATTTGGGGGTAGGATTCAAATGCTTCATCCAGAATGCACAAACGAAAGAAAAATTCAAAGCCGGTCAGAGCCTCTTCCAGAAAAATCAGTCTGTAATGGGATGATATTAAGGCCATAAACGGAGTGTTCAGAGCTGCCAGTGCTGGCAAGTTTAAGTTGTGCAGCAGCATGTGAGAGTTGGAAGGCAGCATCCGGGTGTGCATTGTCTGGTAGAAGAGTACACTCTCTCTCCAGCATTTCTGACACTCCCTTTAACAGGTCCAGAAACCCAAAGGACAAGGCAGCTTTTCGCAGGCGGTTCAACTCCTGAGGAAATAGACAAAACAAGCACTGAATGTAAAGGAAGGTACCAAAGGTAAGCAGTACTAGAGACCCCAAGCTATGTTATTTTCTAACCAAATGTTAGAAGAGGGATATCGACCAGTCAAGAAGTTGTCCAATTTGTATGGAAAATTTATTAAAAAACATTCTAGAAGAATTAAAATAGTTGGCAGCAACCATGCTTTCACTTAGTAGTATTGGCTACACAGAGGCAATGATTCCTACTTACTATTCGGTCTATCTGATCGCATGGTAAGTTAACTGTCTTGCTGCCTAATACTGAAGTGTACCCATTAAAACAATGACATCTTAATTTGCATCTGATTTTCTATACAACAAGGCCTCAGTTAACTCAGGGAGATAGTCACTTCCTCTTTTTAAAATTACACTAAATCAGTAATGGAAACAGTTACTGCATTTCCTGAGTAACAACTTTCCTAAATACTGATACAATAATTTACAGTTATTACACATACTTTGTAGAATGTCTGAGTTTTCTCTGGGAGTTTCCTGGCGTTCCTTAAAATCTTCTGTACATCGGTCTGCAAAAAAGACACTGTTAAAGAGATGGCTGTTCATGGCGTGCACTGAACTAGATCACATTTCAAATCGCAAGCATGTAGTAATGTTATCTTAAATGGTACTCTTACATCAGAGAGACATGAAATTCCTGGCAGAGCAACATACAAAATGCTATATATGAGCAAACCAAAACACATGGCACAGAATTAATTTAGGACAAATTTCTTCAAAACTGTCTTTGAAATATACCAGCTTGTGAGCTTTTGAATATTATTCTACAGGTGGGCAAGTTCTAGCAAATGGCAGAAGCAATATTATAAAGCCATTTGATTTACAGTCATATCTGTTGATTGTATCTATCCATTTACCTTGAGGGCTGCAAACACAGAAGTCATTGTGAGTACTCCAAGTCAAGGAAAAGTAGAGGTTTAGCCTGTTCAAAAACCAGTGCTCACAAGTATACAGTTAAAGGGATACTAAAGTCACCAGAACAACTACAGCTTATTGTATTTGTTCTGGTGAATGTAATCATTCCCTTTTTGCAGTAAACACTCTTTTCAGAGAGCCTAGGGATACAACTACTGGCCACTCTTCAGATGGCTACTAGAGGTGCTTCTTGGGGCAGTGCTGCACAGTTCAGTGTCTCGCTGAACTTTCCCCATGGAGGTGCATGGATTTAATGCATCTCTATCAGGAGAAGCTTATTGGCCAGAGCTGTATTTGGCTTGTGCTGGCTCTGCCACTGATATGCCTCTCTAACAGTCTTAGCCAATCCAGTGCTTTGCTATGGGAAAATATTGTGATTGGCTCAGTTCATAACTTCTTATGATGTCAGCCAAGCAGGCAGATCAGAGGCAGAGCCTGCAGCAGCAGACGGGAGTAAAGTTAAGATTTTTACTATATTTAGGAGGCAAGGGCTAAATGATGGTTTTAACTTTATAGGGTCAGCAATACATGTTTGTGTTCCTGACCCTATAGTATTCCTTTAAGGAAAGGAGTGTGATATACCAGTCTTTAGGTACAGAATACATACAATTAAGACTGCCCTTATTGGTGGGATTAGTCTATTATGACAAAGATTTAGATTTTCTAATTTTTATTTAATTACAGGCATTTATAAAGTGCCAACATATTCTGCAGCACTGTAAAATTGGGATTGGGATGACCAATACAAAAGGTAAAGAAGACCCTGCACCTTGAACAGAGATCTGGATCCTGAAGATCATTTATACACAATACTTTTCTAGATAGCCTGTAAGCTTACAATCTAAAGATTTAAATGGAGAGATGAGACAATGGCACAAGTGAGCTAAAACAAGCTTGAGACCTTGGCAGGGACACACTAAAGGAAAAGCTATGAGTTGTTCACTCAGTTCAGTAAAGCATACAATTTATGGAAGTATAATATAGGCATAGAGTCATTGCTTACTAGGTCTAGAGGGGTATCAGCCACACTTCACCGACAAGGCTTACTAAGGTTAAAACGATCAATCATCTGGGGTGCTGCATGTCTTGTACAAAGGAGACCTGCCAGGATTTTAGGATCTGAACTGCACTTTCAGTGGTGGGATTGTTATAAAATGCAAATATTTTAGGTTCTCTCTGTAATGGCACAAGTAACCTAAAACTACCTTGAGATCAGAATAGATACCACTGAAGGGCAAGCTATTTGAGTTGTGGGCTATTCTCCTGTGAGCGGTTTGTCTTGGTTTGAATAATAATTAAAAAAAAATCCTGCTGACATCCATCTGTATTAATTTTTGTAGCACACCAACTAAGCAATGGAGATTAGAAAACAGTACTGTTCAACGTATTTCTGAATTATCGAGTGGGAGATAACGTTAGCTAGGTATGCTTTGAACACATGATATCCAGTACAACCCAATAAGAAGGTTACCTGCAGCCCACTAGGCTTTATCCAAACAGTCACATTCTGAGCATAGCTTCTTTTCGTCTTGGGTTGCAAGGGAAATGGGCTCTTATTATCTTCCTCTCCGTATGGATTCTCTTTGGCATCTATAAAACCAAAACTATGGAAATTTATTTTCCAAGTAACACAAGGACTTATTGCTTGCACAGCCTAAGAACAGTTGTGTCAGCAAAACAAAGGAAGCTCTATGGCATACAAAACTGTATTAGAAAACATGAATATGGAGGCACAACTATACAGAGTGATACGTTTTAGTTTTTACACAGTATTCAGTATGGGATACAGTTTGTGAAATGACCTATTTCTGTGCACGCAAGAGTTCTACCCAAGCACAGATTAATCCTTCTCCCTGAAGGCCCAGATTACATGCAGGGGTTCTATGTGTTTTCTCGGTGTCCCTTCAATCCACTGAATGCAATATATTGTATATTATGGACTGATCAGATGGTTACAGGACTAAGGTCTATTTTTCACCTGATATAGGTCCCAGTTGAAGGGTTTTTCCTAACCAGGGCAAAGGCTCAACCCCAGGATCAAACAGAGACATCATTAAGTTAGATTTTTTCTTGCTGTCTGCTTGGGAGTAAAGCATTCCATGCCATTCTGGGCTAGAGAGAAAGAGAGGGACAATGATAATATGTCAACTGTTAAGACAAAAATAAAGATACGAATAAATAAACCTACACTTGCTGCCACTGATTACGAAATCTGAAAACAGCACTCCAAGTGGCTTCTTCTCTTTGTATTCATGGAATATGTGACAGAATCTACGATGCATATTTAAAGGACCACTAAAGACACCCAGACCACTTCAGCTTAATGAAGTGGTCTGGGTGCCTGGTCCAGCTAGGGTTAACCCTTTTTTCTATAAACATAGCAGTTTCACTGAAACTGCTATGTTTACATATGGGTTAATCCAGCCTCTAGTGGCTGTCTCTTGACAGCCACTAGAGGCGCTTGCGTGCTTCTCACTGTGATTTTCACAGTGAGAAGACGCCAGCGTCCATAGGAAAGCTATGCCGCGCATGCGCATTCAGCCGAAAAGGAGGAGAGGAAGCGGAGAGCTCCCCGCCCGGTGCTGGAGAAAGAGGTACATTTAACCCCTTCCTCTCCATCCAGCCCGGCGGACCCTGAGGGTGGGGGCACCCTCAGGGCACTATAGTGCCAGGAAAACAAGTATGTTTTCCTGGCACTATAGTGGTCCTTCAATCACTTCCAATAAAATTTGAGTGCTAGTTTTCTGTTAGAAAATACTAATACAGTGCATTTCTAGCAGTGATATGTTACTGTCCTCACATGCCCTTACCCCAACTGAACTAATGCCACCATCCCTTCCACTTTTAAGCTTCCATGGAGCAGGACGCAGAAATTTGGGATTTTGCCAGCAATCTGATTGGCCGAATTCTCGTCTTCAATGTCATCTGTCAAACCAGTTCCAACATCATCCCCTTCTGTACAGGAGGAAGAGGAATAGCAGAGATTACAAGGTGTGAGCTTCAGTCACATCTCACTCACAGGTGCAATCTGACATCTCTAAACATTAGATATACGTTCTCACCTTTGTTTAAAGCAATGGGTAGGACCAGGTGACGAGACAAGACAGGAGGACTAGAAATATCTGCAATATCAATAAATCCCACAACTTCCAAATCTACAGAGAGATAAGGAAGTGTAATAATCAATAACAAAAACATTATACATTGCATAACCATGATATATGAAACATGCAACACAGGCTATACGTGTAATATCCAGCTACTGTTATCACCTTAATATTGTTAATCATGTTTCTAGTATGCAACCATAAGATATTTTGCAAACTACTTTTGTCATAAACTCGATGATTGTGTATTTTTCTCCATGTAACAAGAGAAAAGAAGAGTATATTGCTCAGTTCTTATTCAATCGTGAGTTACAAACAGGGGCTTTTGAGGAGTGGGCACAAAGATTGCAAATGTTAATCAGGCCAGTGTTTGTGACCAAATGGCTACTAAAAAAGATACCCCATTTGCAATACCTTGGATTGTCTACTATTGCAAATGGTATGCCATTAGGGGTGTAAATTTCATTCCTGGGCTACTATACAGTTACAAAGGCAACGTAACCAATCTGGCGAATTTCAATTTCAAATGTAACCTGCTATATTTGACCCTGTAACTTCCCAAAACACCATAAAACCTGTACATAGGGGGTACTGTCTTACATGTGAGACTTTGCTGAATACAAATATGTGTATTTTATTGCAGTAAAAGCAAACAGTATTATGACATTGACAGTTAAAATGTCATGTAGAACTAAAAAAAGAAATCTTATTTTCTCCCATTTAAATATTTGATATTAAATGAAAGCCCTGTTTCCCCTGAATAAAATTATGTATAATAAGGGTGGGTGCATTTACTATGAAAGAGGTGAATTACGGTTGGACATACATGTAGGGCAAATGCCAGGTTTTGTTTACATTTTGTTTTGTTCACAACGTGTACATTTGGATCCGTCCTTAAGGGGTTAAAATGGTCTGTAGTGGTTTGCTGCCTGTGTAAATCCATTATGTTAGTGTTCGGCTGTTTACCTGTGTTAATGACTTTAGGAATAGGTTCTATTTCTTCATCTGTGACAACTGGCTCTGGCCTTGGGAAGACCTGAACATCTGAAGAAAGGTTTCCACACTTCAGCACAGCATGGAATGGGGTATATGCCACATCGATCAGTTTCCTTTAAATCCAAGCACTTTATTTAAAAGCAATGCATTAAAACCATCAACTTGCAAAGGCATAACTCATTAAAGGGATACTATAAGCACCAAAACAACTTTAGCTTATTGGTATAGACAATGTCCTTGCAGTCTCACTGCTTAATTCTCTGCCATTTAGGAGTTAAAACTTGTGTTTCTGTTCATGCAGCCCTACCCACACCTGCCCTGGCTGTGACTGACACCACCAACATGAAAAATGTGTTTCATTTTCCATCAGATCACTAGCATAGCAGTCTGTTACTTTAGAAGTTCTTCTCTCCTGCTGTTAATTGAACTTTAATCATGCACAGGAGGCACTTGCAGGCTCTAACAGTTTATTAACAGAGCAGGAGATAAAAACTACTAAATTAAACCAACTGTGTAATGTTGGTAGTTCAAGGAATCAGATCTCTTTACAGGAAATGTGTAGGGAGATTGTGTGGGCTAAATGTAGGGGAGGTGTGACTAGGGCTGCATAAACAAAGTGTTTTATCTCCTAAATGGCAGATAATTGGGCAGTTAGACTGCAGGGGCTTGATCTACACATTAAAACTGCTTTATTAAGCTAAAGTTGTATTGCTGCTTAGAGTGCTCCGTTAAAAGTTTCTATTGAACTCGTTATCACACATAATAAGCTCAAGGGGCAATGAACACAGGTTTTAACTGATAATCTAAAAATGGAATTATTGTGCATACATCCCCTTGGTCTAATGTTTATTATGCTCAAACTATTTATAATACACAAACACATATACATAGTCCATTTACTAATCTATTAGGTATATCAAATGCCTCCATTATATCTTTCCATAGGAACACTAGTTTGCTGAAAGTAAACATATTTAATGTAGTCACTTTACCAAATTTCAGACATGGATTTTCACAAACTAGCATTATCATTTTTGGTTTGGAGGTGTGTGCAACATCCAATCAGTTTATATGAATTTACTCTAGATTTTATGAATAGACAAAATTGGGATACAGCTGAATAACTAAAAAACACAAGAATACATAGCACATAGTGAAGTACAATCACAATAATAAAATATGACCCACAATGATTGCACTCACAAAATAGTGATGAATAGTGCGCCTTTAAGCCCACATAGGGCTGCAGTAGCGTTCACCCTCCACGGATAGGTTGCTCTGTCTTCCAAGAAATGGGAGTATGCCAGTAAAATGTAAAAAATCCTTTTATTATTAAAGGCACTAATAAGCCTATATCAAAAATCAATAAATGAAATATAGAAAAAATACTGCAATCTAACGCGTTTCGTCCATACAAATTGGACTTCCTCAGAGACAATTTTGCAGTATACACAGTATATAAAATACAAAGCATGCATAATTCCCACCCCCAACAGAGTCCCTTAAATACAACCAATCCATATGTTGATTGGAGGATTTCTTCATAGAGAACACCTCTTCAATAAGAGAATATTTCTTCCAGGTGATCTTCACCTTAAAATTCGCCTTATGGAACATATTAACAATATAAGGAAAGGTATAACTCATTCAGTGCCTGTTCACTGTAACACATGCCAGGCCTTTAATTGGAGGGATTTCAAGGGTTGTGGTATAGAACATGTGTCCCCTCATTGGAGAGGAGGCAACAGGGAATTGAAACTAGCACAACGGGAGACCTATTGGATTTACCATTTGGATACCTTGTCACCCAAAGGTTTAAATATAGATGTGGATCTGGCTAGTTTTATGGTATAACATTACTACTTATTTGATGGGGGATTTCCATCTTCTGCCTTTCATACACCTATTAAAATTATATTTTTATTATTATATTTAGTTTTAATTTTTTATTTGTTATTTTAATTCCATTTATTTTCAATTCTTATTTTCATTTATATTTATACTTATTTTTATTTTGATTTATTTTTATTTTATATTCATTTATTTTTATTTTTAATTTAATTTTTTTAATTTTATTTTATTGTATTTTCCATTTAATTTTATTTATTTTCATATTTACATTTGTTTTTTTTTTGTTTTTGTTTTTTTCTTTGTTTATTCATTTCATCTTTTAATATTATTTTTATTTAATATTTATGTATATATATTTTTATATATATATATATATATATATATGTATATTAATTAATAATATTTTCATATTTATTTCTCATTTTTATATTTTAATTTAATATTCATTTTTGTGGCAGAGGATGTAAATCCCATTTTCCATTTGATGATGATCTGTTTCTGTAGTGTATGTGTTCGAATTTGTAACATGAGAATGGTTATATTAATTGTTGTTATTATTTTAAGACTGTTTTTTTAGCCTTTTTAGCCACTCGAGCGGCTTGATTATTTGGAACGCATACATCTTGTTTTGGAACGCAACGTTAGCGTCCATGACGTCCGTTCATATCCACCACCGGAAATACGTATGTGGAACGCAACCGGAAGTTGACATTTGGAATGCATAATATTAACACATGGACGGACGGATAATCAGCTGATTTTAGCCGCGAATTTTAAGGTGAAGATCACCTGGAAGAAATATTCTCTTATTGAAGAGGTGTTCTCTATGAAGAAATCCTCCAATCAACATATGGATTGGTTGTATTTAAGGGACTCTGTTGGGGGTGGGAATTATGCATGCTTTGTATTTTATATACTGTGTATACTGCAAAATTGTCTCTGAGGAAGTCCAATTTGTATGGACGAAACGCGTTAGATTGCAGTATTTTTTCTATATTTCATTTATTGATTTTTGATATAGGCTTATTAGTGCCTTTAATAATAAAAGGATTTTTTACATTTTACTGGCATACTCCCATTTCTTGGAAGACAGAGCAACCTATCCGTGGAGGGTGAACGCTACTGCAGCCCTATGTGGGCTTAAAGGCGCACTATTCATCACTATTTTGTGAGTGCAATCATTGTGGGTCATATTTTATTATTGTGATTGTACTTCACTATGTGCTATGCATTCTTGTGTTTTTTAGTTATTCAGCTGTATCCCAATTTTGTCTATTCACATATCTGTATTTGAGGTTCGTTTGGGGGAAACCTCTTGGGAAGCTGTATCGACCTTATACTCAGTTAAGTACCTTTGCATATTCTTACCACTGAGTTGGTTAGGTGCATTTGTATTTCTTGTGTATATATTTGTTTTTTTCTTTCTATTATCTAGATTTTATGAACCTGAAAATCTTACCACTTACCTTGAGTGCCAAAAAAAAAAAAATCAAACCAAAGGATAAACCTTGATAATTTCAATGCATGACCTAACTTGTGCACTTGTTACTCATCACACACACACATATACATATAGAAAAATGAAAAGAATCTGGCACTCTGCCTTGAAAATGCAAATAATATAATAATTACCAGGGTGCTGCACAGCGTTATATGTATCAAACTAAGAAATGAGAGCACTCGTTGGATTTTCAAAGATGTGATATAATTTAGCAAATAGTGACAATCTATTTAGACAGTCCTGACAGTTAACAATGGCTGTACTGACCATAAACATTTGCCTTTATGGTTAATGGATACTGTTTGCAGTCCAAAGCTCCATAAGACAAACGCTCATCATCTCATTCTGGCAGCACAATGATGATAGCGAATATAGTTTGCTTTGTCTTGCACAGTCCTCTCCACATCTAAATCACAGGTCATCCAAAGTGTGATGTATATAATGAGCCGTTTGTACAATAAATGTATGTCTGAAAAATCAGCTGGAAACATGAGAGCCTATGTAGGAATCATGGACACTAGAGAAAGTTTTCAGCACTTTCTTTATTCCACACTAGCGTTTTCTGGGGCAAATGGTATCTTACCCACATCTATACAGGAGAACCTAATGAAGCAGCCCCTGAATTTAGTATACATAAGACACGTACACATCAAAACATGTCAATTTTTCAAGAAACGTCCAAATCAGAGACTGAAAAATGTACGTTTTTGATGTGAATAGAATAGCACAGTTTGCCTTCACTACACACAAGAAAACTATTAAATACAGGTTGCATATTTCAAGCTCACCCAAACATTGACTGGACATTCTTCAGACACAGAGGCCCATCAATAGTGAAGATCTGTCCTTCCCCATTATTCAGATCTATAAGTCGTTCCAAACAGTCTAATGAATCTGAGCTCTGCAGCTGTTAAAGAGAAAGGGATCCAAATATTTGAATTACAACAGAAGCATAAAAGCAAAGCATTAACTGTCCTTTACATTAACCACCAACTTATGTAGAATAAACTAAACAGTAAGTTCTACAGCATGGGCCTATCGGTGTCTTGTATAAAATGAAAATTAAATTTGGATTTTGGTGCACTCTACTGAGAAATGTTACCGATGAGTTCTCTTTTAGATTTGATTGTTGTGCGAACCCCAAATTAGCTTTGTCATAATGCAAGAAAGCTTGCAGATCATCTCACCTCTTCCAGATTAGCCATGCACATTACATAAAGCTTGGAGGGGAATGGAAAGGGCAGGGGGAACCTGTTACTTTCACTACGTTGATTAAGAGTTGCAAGGGAATGATGCAGGGATCCCCTCCCAATGCCCAGACATCCATCAGTAACCAGCACTATCTGAAAAAGATAAAAAAATTGCAATATGCAAGGAACAAATGTATACGGCTGTAAACTTCACATCTCCATAAATTACATGCTGATAAGTAAAGCAAATAATCAGGTACAATGGAGAGAATGTAACTCAACAGTCACCACTACACTTACTGCAGAACTAGATTTCTACCTTTTCTCCACAACATTCTATTTCAGAATTTTGTTCTAGCCAGAATCAGAAAAACTCATGTACTGGTGTCATGCTGACTGGTCATTAGTGGTTCAGGAAAGAAACAATAAACATATTCAGACAATTAAAACACACACACTTTGATTAACCTTGACCTTTTAAGCAAAGGCAACACAGTGCTATTTTATTCACATTAGAAACGTGTCCACTTTCTCGGTCTCATATTTGGACATTTGGAAAGGTCTAAATGTGAGGCTTAAACAAGGACACGTTTTGATGTGTGTTTATGTACAATAACGTTATCCCCCTTCCCATTAATCTAAAATATTTTCAGTTTTATTTTATAGATTTGTCTTGTGTATGGCTGTAATCTAGTATTTGTACAGTAAAAATACATGAAGTATCAGTAAGGTGGATTAAAATGTAATTTAAGTAGCATCACAGACAAAATACACTAAACACAGACAGAACCTATATCCCCCAAAAATTATCAAAACAAGAGACAGGCAGACAAATAACCACAATATTGCTGGCATGACAAATTGTACATTATTATTTAAATGAAGGAATAGCAGAGTGATAACAAATGTTATCTTACAATGATTCACTGAAAAAGGACAAATGCTCTTAAACATCTCTGTGCCAGTTTTTACTGAGCCACTGTTAGTCTACCTGGCAAGGAGTTGAAGCCCCCCATTCCTGTTGGACAACGCTGGACACCCCTTGCAGAGCAGATTCCAGACATGTCTTGTCATAGTCATCTATGTTGCTTAGGGCTTCCTGAAAGAAACAAAAAGAGACAGCAACAATACATTAAGAGCCTCACAGATTACTGCAATTAGCTGACCTAAAAGAAAACCTTGACTCTGGACAGGCATATGTAATTTTTAAATATGTGTATTACCAATTCTATTCATTGAGGACATAAAAGAACATATAATCACAATTTAGAAAAGCTTTTTGAAGATTAATTTTTAACACAAACCTGTTCATAAAGCTCATGTGTGGAGCTCACAAACCATTCCAACTTTTAAGACGTTTCATTTCCAAACAGTGACACTGAATGTTTTTAGACCGAATTTGCAAACTTTACTTGTGAACAAAACAAAATGTCAAAAACCTATGCAATTTAACTTAAATACTGCAACTCTTCTGTAAACTGACCATTGTGCTTATCATACAATAAATCATAAGGCTAATTTCTCAAATTATAATCATGGTATTAGAATTTATTCAATAAACTGTTTTGTGGAAACTTTGTATGGGAACTGCAAATGTTATAGCAAATTAAAAAAAATTCCAAAGCTTGTTTATAAACAGACAACATTAATTATAATCATCCTAATTCTGTACCTGAAGTGTGTTATAATCTCTGGTGAAAGGAACCATCAGTTCCCAGAGAGATGAAAATACAACTAAAGCAGTGAATTCCAGCTTGTAGTTAGTCGCCATATGTTCAAATAGCATTGTGAGGCCATGAGAAGCTAAGTGCTTGCGTTGGAAGTCTTCCGTCCCCTCCACTGGAACAGGTCGTGTCATTGAAAGAGAGACATCCATCACCACCACCGTAGGCATGGTGACTGGTGATATTTTGGAACAAGGCACCTAAAAAAAATTTTTTAAAAAAACTACATGAAAGAAATATACATTACAAATCTTTAATTGTGCGATAATGTATCACCACCGAGAGCAATATTGTGAAATGTGTAAGAATTTAAATGTTGTATAGCACAGAAGACATTACTGTTGCATACATGTTTAATGTTTCGTCATCTAACATTCACAAGTACATTATATATCAATTAAAAAATGTCCAGTTTCCGAATTACAGCATGTTTAACTCTGATAGATCAATACTGATTTAGTGGCTAGTGCAGAATAGAACATTGCTTTCTGTTTACAGTATAAAGGTGGGAGGGTGGGAGAGAGTCTTTAAAAGTGGACAGAAGGGTGTGATTTCTACAGGGCTGTACTTGGATAGTCGAAATCCTACAAATATTTTTGATCTGATGCACTCATTTATTTTACAGTAAATAGTCTAAAATATATTTAACACCCAGAAATCCTAAACCTGTATATAGGCACATTGAGCAACTCCCCAATCGGTTTAACACTTATACTTCCGGTACCTGCAGCCTAATAGCGATACAATTCACAACATAACATTGTATTATGATATTTACACCTATAAACAGTCACACGCCGCCTCACTCTTCTCTCCCTGCAGACAAAAAAAATCCCCCAAGAAAATACAGAAACCGGAGACTCCTGAAGCGCACACTAGTTGCGCACCAACAAATTGTTTCCCCCCTGAACAATTGACAGGAAACACAGGTTCCGTGTGTAGAATGCATGCTAAACAAATGAATAGGGGCTTTCCTAATTTACGTTATATAATAACAGAGGTGAGACGGGGGAGATACCTTTGGGTTCATAATGCCTGAAGAAAAAGACATAAATGGTCTTGAAAGCTTGCACTGTGTAATTAGTTAGCCAGACCCTGTTATTTTTCAGTAACTACTAAGTCACATTGTTTTTTTTACAGTGATATGACTCACAGAGTTATTCAGTAAACTACCAATTATAGAAAATCTAAATTTGATTTGCAAAATTGAGGATAACATAGCTGAGCTGTGATTATATCAGAGTTGGAAATGTTTTTAAGATCAATCCTGTTTGTGTGAAATAAAGCATTTTTGGATACAGCCAGTATACGTAAAACAGAGTTTCCTGCACAGAGGAAAATTGATTTGTAAAACAAAAACATTCCTGTAAAATGAGTTAATAACTACATAGTAGCTCTTAACCAGTGAGCCATACCTCAAAGTTTCAACACCTTTGTGATCCGTCAGTTATGAACCTTTTCAAACACTGAGCGATATGTCATCTAATTAGGCGTCTGTTACCCCTCGTCCACACCCACAACCTGACCCAAGACATCCCCATTTGGATGGAGGTCATCGGTCTAGAGGCATACCAGGCACCGACTGAGCGGTCCCCAGTAAAGGCAGCCAGGGCTGGGGGGAGTAGGTTGTGGTGAAAGAAAATCTGGTACTGTAGTATGAGGAAGAAAAGAAAAAAAAGAAGTGTGGAGGGGGACGGAGGGGATCTGAATTGTGATGGGTATACACCAGTTAGCCGTTTACGAGCCTAGTGAAGTCCGCCGAGGATAGGAACTCTAGCCAGTAGAGCCATCACTGGACAAATCTTTCTCTCTCTTTGACCATGGTGTCTTTCAGATCCTCAGATTTTCTAGTGTCCTCGATCTCTTCCACCCACTGTTTCAGCGTAGGTGCCTTCATTTGTGGCCAATAAATCAGGATTGTCACCTTAGCCGCATTCAGAAGTCTTGGAAGTGCTGAGCGCTTGTAGCTCTGTGCTGCAATGGGTGTGTAGTGCAGCAGGTATGTCGCTGGATCCATGGGTGGTGGTTCCTCTGACAACTTCCCAACCACCTAACCTACCGCTTCCCAGAATGGCTCGATTAATTGGCATGTCCAACACAGTGCCAGCAAAGGTCCGGTACATTCGGGTCATGTCGATGCAATGCAGTTGGAGTTAAGTACCATCTCGTTAGAACCTTGTATGAATTTTCCTGCACTTGCGCCAAAGCTGGTGTTTTCAGAGACACTGAATGGCAGTGTTTGCATGAAAATGCATGTAGGTAATGATTATACTCACCAGAACAACTACATTAAGCCGTAGTTGTTCTGGTGACTATAGTGTCCCTTTAAAAAGGTTGCCACCTGGCCAGTATCTTACTGGCACAGCCGATATTTGAGGCTGTGTCGCCAATGTCCATAATTCAAAAGTACAGGCAATGCAAAGGCCTATTTCTCTCTGTCTTGAATTTGGGATCTCTATCTCTATTCTGTGTGAGGGAGTCTGATCTCTGCATGACCCTGTTCCTCATACTGAGAGTGGGTAGTGAACTGGAGCCAGTATGGTTACATGGTATTATACATGGCAGATACGCACCTTGCTTTATATATACATCACCTTGCTATATATAGACAGTAACACACACACTTCCACTTAGATACAGTATACACATAATGACACACACTGCCACATACAAAAACTCAGACACAGTATGCACACACTACTATTAACACATTACACACAATATAAACACATTCATTCAGACAGTATACACTGTGACAAATTGCTATACAAAGTATGCACACAATGGCACAATACTACACAACTACTCGGACATAGGTTACACATACTAAAACAATGCCACAAACATGCACAGTATACACACTACATACGCAGTAAGACTGAGTAAACACACAGCTGACACACAGTCAGATATAGTACAAACATTTAAGAATTAGTTTCAGTATATCCCAACTTATGAGGGAAATTGTAAGACTGCTTCCATAAATCTGGCATGCTGGCCTCCTCTCTTTTACAGGCCTTGACTCGGTGCTACCTTTTAATGCATCTCGCATTTTCGCCTTGGTCAAAGATGCCAACAGTTTCTGTAAAAGCCTTTGTGTGGTCTATATAGCCTGCTTGCTTTATTTTTCACATGCTCTTTTAGTGCAGCTAATGCCTAGTTCTGTCTACAGTTTAAAGTGTGAATGAATTAAGTCGATAAGCTAATTACCTTCTAACAGTAGAGTTAGCTCATATCTGTGACAAGCTACTTATTTTTATTCTAAAAATATATGTAGTTACAACTTTTCTTAAACATGTTTTACTGATATTCATTGTACCTATCTTGCTATAGCTCTTTATGTTCAGCTATGTGTATCTGCATATCCAGAAAAAAAAAAAGTGTCAGATCTACTAGACCTAAATCCATCTCAATCTATCACTCGTCAGGTAAGATGTATGCACCAATAGGTTGTACTCTAGGTCATGCAGTTGCTCATCCTATGACCCCTATCCAAGTAGACACACCTTTTATCCAGCAGTCCATTTAAGGGATGGTTGCCGACTTCTTTATCATGGTTGACATATACTCCGTCCTAAAAGCTATGAACCGAAACTGTTGAAGCATATGTGCTACATGTGACATGGGTATGAGACTGGAGGGGATTAGTACAGAGAAAGATTAAAGTCCCTTAGGTCCCTAGGGAGGTAACAAGCTTAGTGCCTTCCACTCACTCTTATTAAGGGATGGTGAATGGGGAGAAGCAGTATCATTGCAACCAGGCCCTTGTCTAACTACTGGACCTGAAGCAAACCTTACTGGTAGTCCTCCAATGGATTTGTATCTGAATGAAAATGTTCATTCATTCTAAAAAGGTTGAGTGGAGGGTTGAGAAATCATGTTAAAGAGACACTGTAGTCACTTTAACCATTTCATTTAGTTATAGTGTCTGGAGTGCCCTGGCACTGTCCCTTCATTCAGCGTTGCACCATGTTTGTGCAGTGTGCCACAAAATAAGAGTCCCTGGCCACTCACAGTCCAGCGTCTTCTGTATGTGTAGCTAAGGCAGAGATTACACACTTCCTTGTTGTCATCCCCATTTGTGACGGTAGTGATTTGTATTACCGTCTAGTATTCCCTTTTTCCCAATAGCAGAATAGCAACAATAATCCACAGGGTAAAATAATGCTTGTATTGCCAAATAATCCACACATGAGCCAAAGCTTAATGCTGGAACAAGACTGATTTACTGGTAGCAACAGGCATTCAATTTATACAGTAACCGACTCCTCCTCTGGGCCAGGCTAGATAATTGAGTTTCAGCAACATACTAAAATCAATTATCTGCTGGCCAGAAACATTTACAATTTTCCACATTTTTAGAAATATACTTTATACATGACATAGGAATATCCCAGATCCCTGGGTAGCTGAGGATAGTGGGAGTAACATATCCAAATTGCACGAAAATCCGTTCAGTAGTATTTGTGTCGCATTGTGTGGAAGTTTGACTGGCTCGCCATGTGGTTGTATCTGAGTTAGAGTTCCATGAAATTGGTAGCAAGAGCCGGTCTCCGTTCGTGCAGAATTACACGAAAAAACAACCACAGTTATACGGTATCTGGTTACATGTGAATGCTCCCCTCATTCGGTTGGTTGAAACTCCCGAACTCCAGTCTGATACTGTGAGTGGAAATAGGTCAGACGGGACTTCCATGGACACCGGGTGTTTGTGTGATTGCCATGCCGAAAGTGGTTCCAGGCAATCCACGAGTAAGTCCCGCTGGCCGCGTTTGGGAGATTTAAGATGGCCGCCATCCTTTGTTCTCGCCACGTGTTCGTATGCCGAATGGCGGCCACCTAGAAGCACTCAATTACCTTGCGGTTTTCGTGGTTACTTGGTGTTCTAAGTTCTGATTGCTACCCAGGGTGGTCTCCGTTCGGTAGAATGAATAAATGTCCCGAACACAGAAATAAACAATGAATACTTTAGTCACTTAAAGGACCACTATAGTGCCAGGAAAACATACTCGTTTTCCTGGCACTATAGTGCCCTGAGGGTGCCCCCACCCTCAGGGACCCCCTCCCGCCCGGCTCTGGAAGGGGAAAAGGGGTAAAAACTTACCTTTTTCCAGCGCTGGGCGGAGAGCTCTCCTCCTCTGATCCTCCTCTTCTCCTCCCCGTCGGCTGAATGCGCACGCGCGGCAAGAGCTGCGCGCACATTCAGACGGTCACATAGGAAAGCATTCATAATGCTTTCCTATGGACGCTGGCATGCTCTCACTGTGAAAATCACAGTGAGAAGCACGCAAGCGCCTCTAGTGGCTGTCAATGAGACAGCCACTAGAGGATTAGGGGGAAGGCTTAACCCATTCATAAACATAGCAGTTTCTCTGAAACTGCTATATTTATAAAATAATGGGTTAACCCTAGAAGGACCTGGCACCCAGACCACTTCATTAAGCTGAAGTGGTCTGGGTGCCTAGAGTGGTCCTTTAACTAGCAGGGAGAGGAAATAACCGAATGGGTACAGGTAAACACAGGGAAATCCTTTACACCATTCATACCATCAGTTGGAGCTCTGACAGGCTAAAAGCAGTCAGCTGACATTCTCAGCCAATCACAGCTGCCCATTGCTGCTCAGGCTAATCCTTCCTTATTAGCTAAAGCAGCACAGAAGGGATGGACTGCCGGGGACTCTTGTTTAGCATTAAAACATAAAAAAATTAAAAACTGTTTAATGCTGAAATAAATGATGGTACCAGGGGACTCCAGGCACTATAACCAGTTTAATGAGATGAAGCAGATACATTGCCTACGGTGTCCCTTTAAGGTAGGGTTTTTAAAAGGCATAAATCACAAATGGGGAGATTTGCATTCAGGTTCCTGGCAGATGATTGTTGAAGTAACTAGTATGAAGCTATGTGAAATAGAGGGTGGGTGATAATCTGCAGAATACCAAAGTATAATCCGTATTTCTAGCATTATAATCCCAGGGGTCAATATTTTATCCAATTCAATAGTAATAGAGAGAACCATTACAACAAAGCCAGGTTGCAGTTAACATTAAAGTTGATCTGGTGTGGTTAACAGGAATTCTTATTTTATGCCCTACATAAAATACAGCGTCGGTAACCGAACTATAATATTCCTTTTTAGTTTTGAATGAGAGCGTGCAATAGTTATCAAACTGATTTCAATAAAAAATTTACAAACATCTTTTGCTACTAGGAACACTGCCAATTTCAGAACATCTTATCTTAAACCAGACATAAACTGTTATTTCATTATTTATCTTGCAATGCTGATATATTAATATTTATGACAAAAAAGTTAATAAGGCTTTTTTTTTAAACCAAGGTTGACAGCCAACTGTATTGATGGTGCCAGCAGGTTACTGATGTGTATGTCAATGGATGTGCAGTGCATCAAGCATGATTCATACAACTATGACCACTTCTAATAGCAGAAGTTGTCATAGTGGTTGTAGTAACCCTTTAACTTCCAGAAGACTTTAAATGATGGTATCAGTGTGCCACTATGCTCAGGTAACTTCTCCTGCCCATAAAAGATCTCTGATGGCATATTTAAACAGTATTTAAAGATGTGAAGCCCACCTAGCTATAGGTGAAACATTTTCTTTGATCTAAACTTGTGCCTGTTCAATACAATCTCTGTAACTTGTCTTCAAACAAATCACGCAATACATTTTAAAAAAAGACACACAAAAAAGCAATTCCTTTCCATTCCTTCAACATTTAGCAGCTTGTCCCTTGAGAGTGAGGAAAGCACAGTGTGCTATATAATCCCCTTAATACTGCAGGTATTAATGTGGATTGAACACTGCTCTTGCAGTGTGTCCTTCATACCTAACCCTCAGCAGACTTTAGCTGGGAGAGATTTGCTGGTGATGGAGACATTTTGTATTGCCTTCTCCCTTGTTCGTCTCTAATCACTGGGCTTCATGTGCCCTAAAAACTAAAAGAGCGAATGATTTCCCAAAATTGCCTGCAGGCTTACCCACTAAGGTATGTTTCAGATTTTTTTCTGTGTATCACATCTATCATAATGTGACTCCACATGGAGAGTGTATTACTTTGTAGTTTTACATAGCTGACTAGAACCCTTCCTTTAGTCTAATATATTTACTTGTAGAAATCCATACATTAGATAGTTTTTGTATTATTGCCATGTCAAAACACAATTCTTCTGAACCACCCACCCATCATTTATTATGATCCTTTTAAGTGTAATTGCAAATAAGCTCTTAAACACTTGGGTTTTATTATGTAAAGAGTAAGTGATTGTGGATAGAAAAGCGAATTTGCACAATTGTAAGCCAAAATAGCCAGATTGGAAATGTAGATAATTTGGAAGATTTTTGCAATGTCAGTGAATTTGGGCCTTAATATTGCTGTTTGTTTTGCTGTTCACAATTCACCATAGTTTGGCATCTGGTAAATAAACTTCAGGGACATGTAAGGTTCAGAAGATTGCGAGAGCAGATTTTAATATGTAATACTGAAGTTACATTACAGATATTGACATTTTGAAGAATTGACACAGTGCTGGAACATGGTATGGCTTCCTCCAACACCACTCATTTGAACAGGAGCAACTTTGGAGATACCAGTTTAGTTTGTATGCCAAGACTGATGCGATCTCACCATGACGGGCAGATTTTAGTTACTATTGCCAGGATGGTAGGAAGAACAGAGTTGCAAAAAGAATTGACTAGAGTAGGATACATTGCGAAAACATATATTTTTTTTCTGTAACAAGAAAGGGGGAGTTAACATTAGCACATGCAGTCAGTCCTTCTTCGGTCCCTTGATGTATTTATATCTTTGTGTTCAAGTCGTTATATATACCGTTTAATGCTCATATTGCTCTTTGCATGTTGTGGAATATTATTACTTAATAACATTAATATATAACATTTATATCGATATATATATATATTTCTTTGTATGTCCAGTAACACCGCTGGGTATTCGGTTATCACCAGTGTCCATGTAAATGAAAGTTATAAAGACTTGAAATGTACTTAAATCGGATGGCTTGACTATCTACCTGCAGTGTTAATTTATGATGCATATATACATAAACCTTTAGGGACCAATAACATTTCATGCAATCATCACAATCTACTCCATAAAGATCCTTTGCCAATTTGGCATGCCCTGCTTTATTTCACAGATATATTCGTGATATATGGGTGGGACATTCCATTTTTGTTTAAGAGTTTAAAAGACTGGATGGTCATCACATTTAACTTTACACAAAACAGGAAATGGACTCGATATGATAATATGCAAGGCACAATCCCTACGGGATACATTTAAGCTGGATATTTTGTAACATACAATGTTATTCACTAAAGTGAGACTTCAGAGTGAATATCAAATTTCAAGTCAAAATAGCAAACTTGGAAAATTCAGCTAAGCTTTCAGTTTCATTACTCTTGTCTTAAATTGGAAACTCACTTTGAATTCACACTTTAGTGAATAACCTTGTAAATGTGTGAGGGGTGAATTATATTAAACATATTGTTTATAAACCCAATGTACAGCGCTACGGAACGTGATGGCGCTATATAAATAATAAAATAATAATAATAAATCCGGTGTTTGGCCTTTTTTTTCCATTAGGATTTCCAATGATGTACTCTTAAAACTGCACATTCTGGGAAACCTCATACCAAACAATATGGAAGACAAGCACAGGAGAAAATGAAAAAATCTCTCTAAGAATTAAGACATTTTTTACTGAACAACTGTAGGACAACCACCCATTTTTTGCGGAGGCTGGTCTTGTATCCTTATCAATAAAATGTATTTACGCAGGAGAAAAAGACTACAGTGGAACAGAATAGTGTTCATAATATGTGTGATGTTTCTTTGTTCACTATACCAACTATCTCTTGATCAAAAACTGGATTCAGAACCTTGGAGAGAGACTGTTGTAGAAGATCCTAGTTCTCCAAGGGAAAAAGAGGAAGAACTCAAGGTGTCTATAAGAGAACTATTAAACCAAACTACTAGAAGAACATCTACTACCACTTCTACTACCACTTCTAAAACCACTTCTACTACTTCTACCACTACTACCTTTATCTCTACCACCAGCTCTACCTCAGCTTCTTCTACATCAAATGTCACAGAAAGGACCAAAACCAGACACTGTATTTTTGTTGAGCCAGACCCAGTAACATCCACTCTCAAACCAACAATAACCACCAGTCTTGCTACAACATCTAAACCCCCATTACCTCATGCCAAAGGAGAGTATCCAAGAGATCTGTTTAGCATAGAACAACGCAGGAATGGTTGGGTTTCACTTCATATCTTTGGCATGATGTACGTATTTGTGGCCTTGGCCATTGTGTGTGATGAATTTTTTGTCCCAGCTTTGGGTGTTATCACAGAGAAGCTGCAGATATCAGAAGATGTTGCTGGAGCCACCTTTATGGCTGCTGGTGGGTCTGCACCTGAACTTTTTACATCCCTCATTGGTGTATTCATTTCTCACAGCAATGTTGGTATTGGCACAATTGTGGGTTCAGCTGTTTTTAACATCTTATTTGTTATTGGTACATGTGCCCTATTCTCCCGGGAGATTCTTAATCTTACATGGTGGCCCTTGTTCAGAGATGTCTCCTTCTATATTATTGATTTGATCATGCTCATCATTTTTTTCCTGGATAATGTTATCCTCTGGTGGGAGAGCATGCTACTGCTTACTGCTTACGGGCTCTACGTAATTTTTATGAAAATAAATGTGCAGGTGGAGGGATGGGTGAAGTCGCAACTTTCCAAAAGAAAGCAACTAGTTAAAGTCATGGCCTTGGAGGACACATCTAAGGTTTGTATTGACCAATTTGATAAGGCTTCTGCAGATTAATTTTGTGAGGATGTAGAATTATAGTTGTCTATAATTTGTTGCTTCAGGATAAGATTTTTAATATAGAGATAGATTTACTGGGTGACAATGTTACTTTTGTGACAGCCTAGAATATCTATACAAAGCTTTAGTTTACATATACTTTATATTGTGTTCTGGTATAAGACCTGTTAGGCCTCTCTCCCTACTGTACTCTAACACTGATATGTTAGACAGTAAAACAATATCCCAAAATACCAGATCACTGAGATCTGAGCGATATTGTAAACTGTGGCAACTTTTCACATTATGCAAATGAGAAGAAAAGCTATGTCTCCCAGAATTTGCTTCATAATTATGTGAAATCTCCCCATTCTGGATTAGTACAGGTACTAACAAGTTGTCTGCATTTGGTGATATTGATGTATTGTGGTGGAATAATGTGCTTTCCAATCCCATAAAATTTCCTGACCGTTGAAAAAGAAGTAACATATAAAGCCATAGGTATAGAGCAGGGCTAAAATAGGTCTGGGTGTTTACACTACACAGCAACTTACTTTAAGCACTTGACCCCAATCTGTCCCGCTCCCTCTGTAACACTTGTATAACACTAGCTTGGCATTCTGTATAATTGTGGGAGTGATTTTGTGTAGTGTGCAATTTTTGGTGTGTGAATGAGGTTAGCATTTTTGTTGAATGGAAGCAGGGGTCAAGTCCTGGGGAATAAAGTGTGGGAACTCACCCAAAAATACACTCGTATGCATATATAAACGCGTGCACACACACACTGACAGGTGCACACATGCACACACACACTCAGGTGCACACGTACACACACACACACACACTCAGACATGCACATACACTCACAGACACACACACAGAAACACACATACTCACAGACACACATACACACATACATACACTCAGACACACACACTCTCACAGACACACACACATACACACACTCACACATACATACATTCACAGACACACACACACACACACGCACACTCACAGACATACTCACACACATACTCACAGACACACACACAAATTATTCATATTTTTTACATTTTTTAAAAATGCCCACCCAGCCTCCCTACCTGGAGACCTTTCACTGGGGTCCAGTGGGGCTTCAGTGCAGCGGGCGCCTGTCTCGCTATCAGACGCGGCGAGGGAGCTGTGTCCTCTCTGCCCCCTCTCGCCCTGCAAGCTGTCTACTGATGCAGAGAGCAGGAATATGACGTCATATTCCAGCGCCCGGCATCAGCAAACGGCACTCGAGGGAGCAGAGCAGAACACAGCTCCCTCGCCGCATCTGACAGTGAGACAGGCGCCCGCCAGGGGGGGTCCATCAGGTGGCCACTAGGCCACCTCTTCGGCCCCCCATGACATGGGAAACACAGGGGGGCATTTGGGTGCAGCGTTTTTTGCCGCCCCGAGTGCCTGCAGGACCACAAATGGGAACGATGTTCCTGCTTTAAAAAAAAAGTGTTCCCACGCGTTCCTGCAGGACTCGAGCCCTGCATGGAAGTATGTGTGTATACATTTTAAGTGTTTTGTGTAAGGCAGCATAGATATTTTATTTGTTTTAAGTGTTTGCTTCTGCACATGCTATTCTTACACTCCTAATCCTTTCACTGTGCAACTCTCCTCTATCACACAGAATCAAGTTTCCCATTCACCCTGGATCCCCCCTCCTTCCTTTCAATCTGCACACTCCCTACCCATTCACTCATTACCCCCTCAGCCATTCCTTCTGCACCCCTCTTCTATTTGCTCAGTAGTCATTCAATTTGTACCCACCTCCTTTTTACACTGCACCCCATTTGTCTTTCTGTCTGCATCACTCGCCATTTAGTCTGCACTCCCTACACCATACTGTCTCCCCATTCTCCCTTTGGTAGTCCATACCCTTTCCCTGAGTGTGGCCATGTTCTTCTTACCACAGCATTTCCTCTCTCTCTCCTGAGCCATCTTAGTGCAGCAGAGACAGGATATTTCTTTATATTCTTACCCTGTACTCACACAATGTGCTGATGTCTCACAATGGAAGGTATTGAAGAGGCTGAAGAGACAAAGGACAGAGAGAAGAACTCCTGATACATTAATAAAACATTGCACATCTATCTGTTGTGCTGGTCTCTTGGTTGACACCAGATGTAAAAGTGAAAGTAAAATATAATGGGCTGCTTAAGGAGAATTTTTATTTCCTCAGTTGATGATGACGGCCCAGAGGGGCAAAGTGCTAAATTTTCAAAGGACAGGAACAGACTACCAGTTTCTACGGTGACTGCTTCATATTTTAAACTTTGCCCCAGATAAGGCTGCTTACACATGTTTTCCATAGAGTTACTAATATCATCATGGTAAAATAAAATACACTAAGCATTATAATATATAGTTGCCCCTACTTTGCTCATGTTGTGGATAGAAGATCTTATCTGCATTTGGACTTTCCTCCATGACTTAACATTTACATTATACACCTTCAAACTACAGAAGGATTTGAGGTGGTTTTGTAAGACATTACAATTTATAACGGAAGAGATTCTGATGTTTTAGAATAGATCATAGTCATTGTGTCAGACCACCACAGTATCACTGCCAAGGATTCCCTTTCCTGTAGTGTTATAGCTCCTTCCAGTGCAGGTGGTGTGTATAGCTTGTATAGCTTTTCCCCTACACATTAGTCGAGACCTAATGTTGGGAGTAGATCTGATTTTATAAGGCGCAGCACAGTCATTTATAAATGGATCCCCAGTATGGGTTCCCTATTCAGAAACAGATAATCCCGCCCTGGTGCCTCTGTGTCCGGGAGATAATTGAGTTGCTGCGCGCTAAACTAATTTTATTGCAAGTCATGGAGGATCATATTGCATATTTCTTTACTGTCCACCAATAGCAGCAAAGAAAACAAAACAGAATGAGAAAATAATGCATACATAGTAACATAGGCCACTCCCAGCCAAGTCCCAGTATATTAGAAGGCCCCACCCTCAGACCTCTTTCTTTGCTGCTCCACATTTAGATATGTACCTACGTTTTCTCTGTTCTGTGGGTATTGTCAATTTATTGTGGTTTGTTACTATTTTGCTGTTATTTTAAATGTATTTTCAGTTTGTGTTTACTAAAATGTTTATGGTAGACTCAGGGTTCCAGGCCAGCTGAAGGCTTTTTCCCTGTTTGGGGGTCTTTTGTTGTACCCCTGTCCTTCTCGTTCTCTATGTCTTTTGCCCCTACTTGAGACTTCTGGTCTTGTTCCCTTCTGTCTGGTTCTGCTCCTGTCTTGTTTCTTGTCTTATTCCTCTTGTGTTCCCTTTGTTTCTCCTCTGTTTTGGGGCTCCCTGGGGTCCCGGGACATTTTGGCACCAATTAGCACCCTTTTTAGCACCTCTGTTCGGCTCCATTCGACCAGTGTGGGGCTGGCGTTTGGCAGTTTGCTCGCACGAACGCCAGAAACGTTTGTTGATGCTGAGGACCATTTGTTTCTGAGAACTGAATGGTAGACCCGGAGGAACTCCATGGTTGGGCCCAGAGAGCAATTTGTAAAATAGAGCCCAATTTGCCCAATATCTCCCTCACTGAAGCTGGTAAGGACGCCTACGACTTCTTTGGCGATTCCTTTATTAAGGATCTGGGATGCTGCCCTTGATAAGGCCCAATCCTCCATGTGAAAGGTCAGCCCTCCGTGAAAAGGAGGCAATCAAATTGGTCCCTCTGGTTCCGAAAGGGATCATAAGCAATATATTCGTAGTGGGAAAGAAAGGTGGCTAGAAGCGCCCTGTCATCAACCTACGCCCACTTAATGCTATGGTTCGCTACCGCCAATTAAATATGGAGGGCATCAATCTTCTGAGGGACCTGCTCCTACACGGGGATTGGTTGGTGAAACTAGATTTGAAGGACGCGTACCTGACGGTTACGGTAGCCGACCATTCTCAAAATCTACTTTGTTTCCGTTGGAAGGACAGAGTTTGGCATTTTACATGCCTTCCTTTTGGTCTCTCCTCAGCGTCTTGAAGTTTCACAAAGCTGCTGCGCCCGGTGATAGACTGGCTATGCAGTCGGGACGTATGTCTGATCGTCTACCTGGACAATATACTGATCATGGCTCAGGAGCGGTCCATCCTTATTCGCTCAACTGGGGTTCATCATTAACTGGGCCATCCAGGCACATGGAATTTTTAGGTTTCTTTGTGGATTCAGAGGAGGAATCGTTAAACCTTCTGTAAGCCAAGATTCGGATGATAGGCAAGGAACTTCACAGGGCACTTCTCCGTCCGCAGATCACCCTTATTTGGCATGGCTGATCAGACTGCTGGCCTCGTCTACCCAGGCAATGCTCCCGACTGCTCTTTATGACGGGGCCCTCCAGCGATGAGATAGCTCATCTGCGAGAGGGTGCGTCTTACACGGATCTGGTTACCCTGGATGGCGAAATGAGGGATGAACTGCAATGGTGGATCCTAAATCTGTCTGCATGGAACGACAGGACGATCTTTGGCTCGTAACTGGAGTTCACCATAGACTCGGACGCGAGTCTCCACGGTTGGGGTGCCCACTGCAAAGGTGTGTCGATGGGGCGTCGTTGGTCAGACTCCGAATCCCGGCTCCACATCAATGCGTTGGAACGTCTAGCTGGCTCTTTCACGATCCGGAGCTTCGCGAGGGACCAGGTGCATTCGCCTCTGCATGGACAACATCTCAGTGGTGAGATACGTCAATCACATGAGCAGCACCCAGTCTTCGGTCCTGGCCAGATTGGCGAAATAATTTGGGGAGTTTTGTCTGGCTCGGAACTTGGTGCTCCAAGCGGAATATCTACTGGGCCTACACAATGTCCAGGCAGATTGGAATTCACAGTATCTCTCGGAGAGCAGCGACTGGAAATTGGACGCGGAAGTGTTCTCAACTGTTTCATCTCTCTGGGGTCCTTTTGTTATCGACCTATTCACATTACGGCTCAACGCCCAAGTCCCATGGTTTTTCAGCTGGAAACCAGACCCGATGGCAGGACTGGCATGGGGACTGTGATGGACCGCCTGGCACCCCGACTGGGTGCCTCTGCCAATCGATGCTTCCTAGCTGATGCTGAGGACCATAAGCAGCGCACCGGACACTGTAAGCACTGTAGCCCCTTAGCCACCATAGCTTGGCTGGGGTCTCGATGTCCCTTCCCACCCTGGACCAACATCTTGGATCCAGCTCCCAGTGGGAAGGCCTCCAAGAGAGTATAGCTGTGAAGCTCTTATAAGAGCTAGTGGCTATAGCTTGTATAGCAATCCAAACCAGGTATAGCTGGTATAGTTGTTCCCTACAATCACGAGACAAGGCTTCGTGTTGAGGGTGAAGAGAACTGATTTTAATGGCGCCACACTTGGCCTTTTATGACAATCCCCATGCAATGGGCACTCTCACATGGACCTTGTGGGGAACTACGTTATAAAGTCACAGACCAGTGTTACAATGCATGACACTCCCACACATAGCATACAATCCCTCCCCTCTGCTTGGGAGATAATTGAGTCAAATACTGCATTAACTCAATTATCTCCAGGCAGAAAAAAAACATATTTTTATAAAACCCCAAAAGTACCCCAATAATACATAATATCCCCACAAATGTTACATGTTACTGATAGCCCTGATCTAGGTGACCAACATATCCAAAAACCACCCAGATCAGCTCAGGGGTTCAAGAATTCTATGGAAGTCATTTATTTGACAGACTGCAGGCATGGTCCCATGCCCAAGACAGTTCCAGAGAATTAGGGCTTGCGGTGGGTCTAGTTCGGTAGTTTGAAAACAAGCAAACTACTGAACTGAGTCAATAGTCTTACCCTGGAGCTTGTTCCCCTCATCCAGACAAATGATTTCACCGAACACGTTGTATAGAACCAATCACAGGCGATGATGGAAGTCCAGCGGTGTTCGGGAGTTTCTGTGTCCGATTTTAGTTCCATGAGATTTATGCCCAAACACCGCTGCCTGCGTTCACGCGAACAAGATGGCTGCCACCTTGTGGTTGTCCATAGGAATTGCGGCCCCCTAGACGAACAATTAGAACACTGCGGTTAGAAAAGTTCCAAGTTGTTAATAGGTGTTAACAAGCTCCAGGGTGGTCTCTGGTTCGTACAGTTGTTCGGGAGTTCGAAGAGCTGCTTCGAACCACTTTGGGAGTTCGAAGTGTTACTGTACAAGTCCAAAAAGGCACAAACAGTGTTTTTAACCAAAGTCTATTACTGGGGCCCTAGTCACAGGGCAGGAGGCTGGCAAACAGGCTCCTCCAAAAGCCAGTGGCATTTCCTCTGTTCACCATGATTCCTTGCACGCTCATTCAGGTTCGCCGCCATCAAGTCGAACTGGCACTTGTGGCTTCCTTTTGAGGGATGCAGTCGTGGTTCCCATCTTTCCCGGGCCTGCTTTGCGATCTGGCGGGAGGTTGTAACCCTCTATTGGTGGATGGCGTGGCGGATTTCAGGGGATGGCATGGTGGATTTCAGGGGACCCTGAGAGGTCCAGGGAGTTTCAGAGACTACTCAACGATTGTTGGCATATGCATGGGCTCCCGGAACTAGACGATCATATGGATCAGCTTGGTGAGCTTGGGTTGGCTGGTGCCTGACTTCTCTATTTGAAGCCTGCAGGGTTTACCGGACTATCAATCTGTACAGGTCGGCTATATCTTCGACCCACCATGGTTTTGATGGTTGTCCTGCAGGCCAACATCCTTTAGTGTGTCACCTTCTACGTGGTTCCCATCTCTCTTGTCCGCCTAGGCCGCGTTATTCATCTACTTGGGATTATTTTTTTATTCTGTTTTATATTTGCTGCTATTGGCGGACAGTAAAGAAAGGGATATGCAATACTCGCCTCCGTGTCTTTAATAAAATCATGAATTTCCGTCATGTAATAGCAAAATCATGTAATTATCTCCCAGATACAGAGAGCATGACACATAAAATACCCCAAAAACACAGAAAAACCCCACAGGAACCCGCATATTATACTTTCCCAGATAGCTGTAGTGGTTATGGGGCTTGTAATTCCTTTTGTGCATATCGTGACCCTTTTAAACAAGTAGCAAAGTAGACTTCTGTAATAACATTCTTCATAGCAAGTGATATGTTTGGACTGTCAAGATATCATTGGATTTGCCTCATCCCTAGTCATGAAAGTGTTAATGGGACTGGGATTAGAGCTAGCAATCTGTTCAAATGAAAGTTGTCCTGTGGGAAATGGTGTAGACAAGCTTGAGAAATATTTACAGCCCTAACGCTTTTCAACCTTCATTAAATATATCTCAGTATCACCAGATGAACTATAAAAGAAATACAATGTGAGACTGAATGGGAGAGATTTGAACATTATCTCCTTGAATATAATATTTGTATTGACATAAATCAGTCTGTGTATAAATGTTAAGGGGGATGTATTAACATGCACCACATTTCTGAAAATGGAACAATTGTTAAATAAGCCAATTGAGTTTTGCTTGTTTCATTGGTTTGCATGATGATTCCTCCTCATTTAAAACTTCATCCTATTTTCTCTTAGTGACAATTGTATAAACCGTTCCCTTATATCTATGGACAACACATAATGAAAAGGGCTTCCTGATTATTATTAAGTATTTTGATTTGGTCTTGAAGAGGTTGTATTTATATAAAAATGAGCCTTGTGTAGTTCTGACTGATGGTGTTACGTGGCTACTCTTCATGTCTATGTACAGAAAGGCAATGGGTCAGTTGCAGGAGATGAACCAAAGCCACCTGAAGACAACAACAGATTAAAGGTAAGTGATCCAAACAACTTAACATCTGCTGGACAAATGTACCGATTAATCAATCAAAGAAATAATTTAGGTGAAATACAATGTATAAAATATTACTGGTTAAATTGTTACCCTCCACTTCAATTTTCATTTAATTTTTTTTTTAAAACAAAATATGTTGAAACGTTTTATCAGAATTATCTTTCCTTAGTCGAGTCCAAAACTCTTTTCTGAAAAAAAATAATCATAAAACATTTTTGTTTTGCAAAAAGCCACATTTTCAGGAGAGATATTCCTGTTTGTGCAAAATCTCTGAGGGTGGAACCAGAGGACAAAATGATCACTTGACATACTGGAAATGTGATGCAAAAATACATAAATTCATATCAGCTTCAGTGTCACACAAGTTCCTTATACCAGCACAAAATAGACTCTAGTCATTGGCTGTTTATCTCACACTACTATCTAAGATAGAACATTCATCCTGGAAACCAGTGGAATATTCCTGCTGGCTGCTTCTCGTAGAGTAGATCTTAAAACCTGAGGTTTGTAGTCTAATGCTAAACCAATTACACACATACCTCCATTCTAAATAAACTTTTAAAATGGAGCTTCTAAAGCATTTGAAAGATCCAGAATTTTTTATTTATATTATTAAAACAATTAACATTGTCTATTACTGAGTATCATTCAAAACATTACCATGGTGCCACATTTATGGCACTTGTAGACTATATATTATTATGGCCCTGATGTCTTATGTCCATAATCCAAGCTAATTGTGTAATCCATCAGCTTGTTGAATGTGTGTAATGCATACATCAACCCATTAAAAGCGTTTTAATAAACCCTCATGAGTAAATATACAGTGTGACCTCGGTTTACAAACGCCTCAGTTAACATAATTTTCGATTTACAAATGAAAATCCATTGAAAATAATGTCTCGGTTTACAATTTTTTTCGCAATACAAACCAAGTTTCCCCAGAATGCATTGCACCTGGGAGATTTATAGCACTGCCCCCTGCATGCTGGAGTGGGTAGCGTTGAGTGTGGTGGTGTTGGAGTAGCTTTTGCATCGTGTTTTGGAGCCATTCTGGAAATTGTTTGCAGTTGTTTTGGGACTTTTTGGTGCATTTCTCAAGCTGTGGAAAGGTAGGGAGCTGAGCTTCGCCGTTTGCATGCCTTTTACGGTGTGTTCTGCATTGTGGGTTGGTTTCCATGCCAGCTCATTTTGGCTTTTTTTCTGACCTCCAGAGCAGATTAATTGGTTTTCAATGCATTCCTATGGGAAACCGCGTTTCGGTTTACAAATTCTTCGCAATAAGAAACGTCCCAGAGAATGCATTAAATTCGTAAACCGAGGTCCCACTGTATTATCCTATATTTGTTGTTACCTTTATAAACAAAAGTGGTCTTGTTTTAAGAAATAGTGATGTAGAACATGTGTCTACACAGTGCTATATTTAATGATGGCATTATTAAGATTTACCATTAAATTTCTTTATTTTACTTTAGTTACTTGCGGAAATCATTGATTCATGTTAGGAGAACATATAACTTTTTTACAAATACTGCATGAAGTCACATGTACAGAAATCCCTGAACCCATATATTCATAATATTTTGACCCTCTTAATGTCAAGTCTATTACTGTCTATTTTGGCAGTTTCACCAATAAATGTGCTTAATTTTTTTATAATTGATATAATACAGTTTAGATGGCCCTGTGGAGATTTATTTTTAAAAATTAATTTGATTCTATAATCGGATTAATATTTGATTTAGTGTTATTACTCCCAGTTTGCAGCAACTCAAGAAACATTAATTACATAAATGCTCAACTACTGGGAGTTAACTAGCAAGCAGTTGGTGCAGCCCAAGGCCAGATTAAGAGTCCACTGCGTATGGTGCTGACAGTTATGATGGACCTACTTATATAATCTTATTGACAGAAAACATAAGATCCATGTATAAGAATACCCTATGCTAATCTCCCATTTTCATCTCCCAACCAAATCCATACTCCACAACATTGGCGTCCCGTGAAGCAGGATGTTGGTTGGTGCGTTAAAAGGAGTTGGGCCTGTGATGAGTCATGTCATTTCCACTGCCCAAAGGGGAGGAAAACCCGCCTGGATATGGGTGCAGGTCTGCTCGAAGAATTGGAAGGTCAGCCTGGCATGATTGCATGCCAGGCTGTCTGCCAATCATGTAGGACAGGTAACTAAGGGCAGACTATGCAGGCAATTCTGTTTCAGCACCCTGAGCTCAGCATTAACATGTTTGATGATGTGCTCGCTCTACACTTTCTGGGAACAATTTTTGCCACCTAAGCACATAATTTTACTCCCAATTTGCACCACTCATAGTGTAACATCACTTGAACCACACCGCTATATACTCCACTTTGTTGTGGCATCAGAATGTCCCACCCATATCATCTAACAAACTGACACACACACAAACAAGCTCACTGACACACAAGTTCACTACACACAACTTCACAGACACACAAAAGACAAGACTAAGACAAACTCACTTACGCCCAAGCTCATTGAAACACATAAACACACACAAGCACACTATAGACAAGGTCAATGTCTGTACAGACAAAAGCTTACTGACATGTCTCATTACAGACAAACTCAGTGGCACACACACATTTACTGTCACTCACTGCATGCTGGCCATTATACATTTATTAGTACCTTGACGGTGGACTGTTGAAGGTTGTCTCATACTCCTGGTTGCCATTTCTCTTCTATCAGTTTTCAGAATGTTAGGGCTCGTGGGAGGCATTTGGGGCACTGCAATCAGCCTATATAGAACTCCCACTTCTGTATTTGTTGGTCCTGCTGTCTACCAGGTCCTGTGCTGCCCTGCTCCATTTCCTTTCAGCCTCAATGGTCCCTCTCTCACATCTGACTTCCCCACGCACAGGGCAGGGGGTTGGGGCACATGGATGTGGCGCCCTCCCTCTGGCTAAATGAAAAGGATCAGATGCAGTCAGTGTGGTTCGTGCTGGCAGCTGGAGATCGCACAGCACTGTGTCTGCATGAGTGTTATCTTTGCCACAGCCATTTTGGTATTCCTGTTGTTTTATGGGACTGCCGGATTGGCCCAGACACAGTTTAAGCTGCTATGGGCACCCTTTGTGAACTGGTGCCCTAGGATATTGCCTAAGTGGCATAATGGAAGCGCCGGCCCTGGGTAGAAGCTCCTGGTATGCAGTCTGGGACAGAGAAAATGGTGGGTATATTGACTATAGAAGAAAGGGGACATGCTACACTGCTAGAGAGACCAAAACAGCAAGAGCATTTACACAGTATGTGAAGTCAGCTTTATGTTAACTAATTTATAGTCAGCCAGTCCACACACGCTTTGTTCCCATACATCCTTCCTAAGTACCCATAGTTAATTTCCTTTGCACAGAGCAAGAGCATGTGAAGAGTAGTGAAAGAAAACAATACATTTTTATTTATTTATTATTATTATTTTTGAAATGGGTCTATCCTATGGGCATGGGCCTGGAGTTTTATCTCCATCAGCCTCTATATTAATCCGGCCCTGGTGCAGTCAACAATGGAGCTGAGACTGAATTCTGTACAGACAAGACTTGACATTTTCAGGACTACATTTTTTCCTATTTACCTACAAACATTTTCTGTGCTAAATGGCATGCTATATAGCATAGATTTATACATTTTGGTCTCTGTCAATGAAAAGAGATGATGTCATGGACTCAAAAACCTATTTTTCTAATGTCCCTTTTATGTGTTTTTGTGGTTCTAGTATTTTTTTTTTATTTTTTTTTAGACAGACTCTGTCTTTAAAATAACATTTATAAATGTATTTTGTGTATATAACATTTTTAGAGAAGTCTGATGTCTGATCTCTTTATTGACCAATCTTTGCTTACCCTGTTGCCATTTAAATAATTAAATACACTGCTGTGTCTGTTGTACTGATTTCCTACATTTTTGCACAAATAAATTAATGTTTGTTGTACCTCTGTCCAGCTGAAGCCATTCCTTACCAGAGGGGGAAGTTCGGCCTCTTTGCACAACAGCACCATCCGCAGCACCATCTTCCAACTCATGATCCATACTTTGGACCCTTTGGGAGAAGGTAGGAAGACTCCTCATAAAGAGTTATCGTTAAGTTTGTGACAGACTGACCAATGACAGACCTTGTCTCTCATGACCACAGGGCATTTTATGTTATATTCTTTGTGTTGAGATTCAGCCATAATCAGAGCCTGTAGTGTTCAGGACACTTTAATAATTATGGCCTTGATTTAATATTTTTGGATAAGAATTGCATATGACTTATTATTTTTGAATAAACATTTTAAGTTATTTTTTTAATTATTAAAATATCAATAAATATATAATCTAAAAAAAATCAATATATAAAAAATGTCAAATATTTTATAATCTTATTAAATCATTTTAAACGTTTGTGCAAAAGCTAATCTCAAAATATTAAATCAAAGCCCATTTTTTAGAGTATTCAATAAGCATGTTAAACTAAAAATCAGTGGAAATCAGAAGTATTAGCTCTAATAAGTGGTTGTGACAGTGGGGGCACTGGAAGGATGAGGAAATAAAAGAAGTAAATAAAACAGGAAGTCACGTGATGGTCAGGAAGGGGTTTGAACTATGGAGGATCACAGGCATTAATGAATAGGTGGTCTTTCAGTAGTTGACCAAAAGCCCACATTTAATATGACCAATTTGAGATTTTATTCCAGTTATGGGTGTTAAGTGGAGAATAAACAGAACAAGAAGCACATGCAGTAAGTATTGCAAAATTAAAGACATAGAGAAGATGGGTGATGGTATAGAGTTTTCCTCTGTGTGAGAAAGAATGGGAAAGTGCAAGATCGTTATGCTAGTGGAGGTAATTGGTAAAAAGGATTGGTAGATTAGAAATCAATCTTGTTGTTGCCAAAGGCAGAGGAAACTTGAGCAGACTGAGATGTTAGAAAAGATACAGGCAGCAGAATATAGAATTTTCTGAAGGGTAATACAGAGAAATCCAAAGAAGAATGAATCAAGGTAGCCAATCCTGGTAAAAAATGTTCCCAAATTAGATGGAGAAGCGTTGGCGACACTTTGATAAATCTCCCTATTATGTTTTCTCTCTTACAAAATATAGAACCCTTGGAAAGTCCTGCGACTGCTCCAAAAGATAAACATTACCATTAGCCGAGAAAGCTCGTACCTTAGCTGCTTCTTTGCTACTGCATTTTTCCAAATCAAGTTCTCTGCTTTATTTGTAGCAATATTGATCTACACCGAACATCTCAGTCATACACAAACACTGCCTCTACACAAAGGGCAAAGAGTTTGTTAAGATTATTGATGGTTTATATCGACAGCAACAAGCATATCTTCAACATTGCTCTATATGACATTTACATAAACATGTCTTTGCATTGTTATCAGACACGTGTGACTTCAATGACAATCTTCTTATCTTGCTGCTTATTAGGGCAAAGTGACTGTATGGACTATGACCACCCTAACACTCTAGAAGCATGGGTGTTGTAATCCATAGCAGCTGGCAGAATAAACTTTACCTATGCCCGAAAACTGTCAAAATTATATTTAGATACCCTGCATTATATTCTTTCATTAATTTAATTAACATTTAAACACATTTGAATGATATACATGAGACAAAACAGGACTTTGTCTAATGTATCCCACATCTTATCCCAGCTTTTGCTCAAGAGTGAGATTATCTATTCCCATCATCTCATGGAACTTTCCATGGACCCTGTTTTGTACAATAGCTCCCTGCAAATGGAGCTGCCAAAAGTTGGAGGATGGTGCCATAGAGATGGGAGTGTTTGAGGTATGTACACCCTGTGACGGACCGCCTGGCACCCCGACTTGGTACCTCCGTCAATTGCTGTTTCTTAGTATTCTTTGAGTACCACAAGCACTGCACCGGACACCATAACCAGCGTAAACCCCACAAACCACCGCAGCTTGGTTAGGGTCTCGCTGTCCTCCACCCACCCTGGACCCAAGACCAGGATCCAGTTTCCAGTGGGTAAACCTCTCCTAGTCCAGAGAGCAAAGCAGGATGCTCTTACAAGAACACCACTCTTTTCAAGTGAATACAGCCGAACATATGAAGAGATGGAAATCCCAGCGGTGTTCGTGCCACCGAGTGTCCGATTAGAGTTCCATGCACTCGACGAACAAACACAGCTCTATGTGTTCGCAGCTAAAGATGTCTGCCACCACGTGTTCACCCATATGAACACCAACCACCCAGCCGATCCCCCATTAAGTTGCCGTTTAGAGGTGTTAATAGGGGTAATGAGCTGCACACTCCACTTACGGATGGTCCAACTGTTCGGTAAATGAACAGAATAAGTACAATCCGTTCGGTAAGCCCCATATACCGAACCAGATCACACAAACAGAGAACTGGCAAATTTTGTGCTGGGAAGAAGTACAAAGGAATGCCATTTTTTGATGATAACTCACAGATCTTTGTGTGGACGGTCCTACTCATACAAAGCATGCAATATTTGATGGATGGAAGCTGCAACCTCCTTCCGCATGACCTCCACAACATGATGGGTCATTCAGAGAAATGTGAAAAGAGTCTCCATTGCCACCAATAACATGAGTCTTGAATTATAAAAGCCATGAGCACTATCTCATTTAACACTGCAGTAAGTTGTTCACTTGCACAACATCTCCAGGAAGATCATACATACTTTTAAGTCATTTAGCTTGGGCAGCCCAAATACTACCTCAAACTGGGAAATGGTCCAGGTCTGAAGAACATTGATTTTGGGGACAACCAGCCAATGCATAAACCCATAAAGTGCTGCTCTAAAAACAGGCCCTAAACAATTCCTACATGCTGTCTCACACATATCCCAACCCATTTCCTGCTATTTGATCTGCAGTAGACTGATGGGATCCTACATGTGTAATTGCCCCCTACCTCCCTTGCTAGATCTCTCATGCCATAAAGGCCAATACCACTTTGAGATTGCAGTGATACCTTTATGTGCTTTAGGCGTCCTACGTTTTAAATAGAGTACAGTTAAAACAGTTCCAGCTTTAAAGAGAACTAAATAATACGAAACTTACTCAGTTTTTCAAAACTAGCGCTTGATATTGTCTCCCACAATGCTATTATCTCCCACAATGCAATTAAGTATAATCTCCTAAATAATCTTCTGCCTTGCAGGTTTTCATAGGATTTCCAATGTAAGGTTTACATCCTAAATGGGCATATCTCTCTGTTTATTCCACCTCTGCTCTGCACTGGCCTAGTTGCTGTAAAAGGATTATCTCTTTGGCTTTAAAGTATAGTTTAAAAGAGATTGAAGCTAAGTAGATAAATTTCAATTATGTTTAGTGTGAGGGGCAGTGGGAAGAAGAAATACGGGCAGTATCAATATCACACAAATGTAGGATGTATAGAAACACTGTTGGCAGCAAATACTTTTTTGTTGTTGTTTTGTTTACAAAGAGCTGTTCAAACAGCAATGCTGTACTATTTACAGACAAAACATAGACATAGCTACAAAGGATGGGGTGAGATAGAAGATGAAAATAGATTGGAACTAAAAGAAAACTTGTGATGAAAGGTTGTTTGAGGATTACATACACATTTTCCCATTACAGCCCTTGTTAAGTCAATATAATGCTGAATAACCCACAAATAATAATATGAAAATCTTAACATATGTAACCTATATTTTTGTTAACTTTTAAATTATTTGGTTCATTGTAGCAGTTAAAATGTTGATAATGTACTAGACACCATTTTGTTTTAAATTTAAATTTTATAAAGCTTTACCACAGATAAATTAGTGGATAAAAATTACATAAAGGATATATGAACCACGGTTTTGTAAGTTACCATAATATGTTCCTGAGACACTGATTAACCCGCGTGATCAGTAAAGTTTAAAGGAACACTATACTGCTAAAGTCACTATCTAGCCCCCTGCCCATCCTTCTTGCCTTCCTAAATATAGAAAAATCTTACCTTTATTCCAGTCTGTTGGTGCCCTGATCTGCCTCCTTGGCTGACATCATCAGAAGATGATTGGAGTGACAAAGACAGAGGGACTGACAGCATGAGCTATACTCTCCTCTCCTGTCAGCCCCTCATCCTCATTTTATTGGAAATTATGCAGAGGGTCCACAGCAGTATGGGTGTCGGTACTACATTTCCTATATTGTCGATTCCCCCAGAAGGGAGGGGAGACACCAGAGAAACTGTTGTGAAGCACAAAATGTCTGCTCACAGATACTCAGTTGGTATTAAAACTATTATTGATCTGCTAGATAATATGAAAGGTAACTTGGCACTAAACTAGATATCTGGACCATGATAAAAAGTCAGCCAGTTCATAAAGCCCACATTGGTAGTCCAGAATCCTGATAAATGTTTATCACGTACCCGTGCCACGTGGTGGGGGGAATAAATAAGTAAAAGAGAAAGCACAAAACCAAAAATGAAAGTACCATTGTTTCAGTCCCACAGCCATCATATTGCCGAGGCAGTCATAATGTCAGTCCAGTGGTAAGTCTTCTTGCTTCTGTTGGCCAGTACATAGCTTTGCGTGCAATGAGACCTCAGCACAAATAGAGTGACATTCTAAACAACCTAAATCTTCCCAATGTCCGGTGCTTCCAAGATGCCTCACATCATCTGTGGCACACATTCTTCGATGGATATGAGGAAGTCAACTACAGGTGCCTCACCTGTAGTTGACTCCATTATTGTGGTCTAAGGTAATTTGCTTAAGATAAGTCATTGAAAAAGTTCTGCTTAAAATTCTTGAAAGTGTATTCCCCGAGATACCTTTTATTCTAATATTTCCAAACATGGACACAATGTATTCTGTGTGACCTACCCTTCTGCCCATGCATAATAGTCGTGTGTCTGTTCTAGTAAGAGCATAGGCGTGCGCAGGGGCGTACCTCGAGCATTTGGCACCCGGGGCGGATCCTGTGCTTGGCACCCCACCCCCCCCCCAAAAAAAAAATGTTAAAGGTTTTCTTTTAATCCACCCCCCTAATTGATACACACACCCTTAATTAATCCACCCCCTTAATTAATCCACTCCCCCTTAATTAATCCACTCCCCCATAATTAATCCACACTAATTAATCCACCCCCCATAATTAATCCATCCCCCCTTAATTAATACACCCCACTTAATTAATCCACCCACATAATTAATCCACTACCCATAATTAATCCACTCCGCCTTAATTAATCCACCCCCCATAATTAATCCACCCCCATAATTAATTCACCCCCTATAATTAATATACACCACCCCATAGGTACGTGCGCAGCCTATTGCATTGTTTCCTGTACGGCCGGACTAACAGGAAGTGCACTCAGTGTGCACTTCCTGTTAGTCCGGCCGGGTACAGGAGACAGCTGCTCCCTGTACCCGCGGAATCACACACTGTGAGCTCCCTCCTGTCAGCCCCTCTCCTCAGGCTGCGCCCGGGCGGTGCAGTCCGCCCTCATGTGTGTATGTATGGCTGGTCATATATATATATTGCATATATTATGTATATATATATATATATATATATATATATATAGATAAATATACACATACACACACACACACACATACACTGCTGTGTGTGCTGTTAGTGTGCTGTGTACTGTTAGTGTGATGTGTGTGTGAGGGTGCTGTAAGTGTGATGTGAGGGTGTTTGTGTGTGTGTGTGTTTGTGACTGTGCTGTTTGTGTGTGAGGGTGTTTGTGTGTGTATGTTTGTCCAGTGAGGGTGCTGTTTGTGTGAGTGTCGTGTATTTGTGAGGGTGCTGTTTGTGTGTGTGTGTGTGTTGTGTGAGGGTGCTGTTAGTGTGCTGTGTGTGAGGGTGTTGTGTTTTTTTTAAAGGTGCTGTTTGTGTTTGTGAGGGTGCGGTTAGTGTACTGTGTGTGTGTGAGCTGTATGTGTGTAGGTGCTGTATGTGTGTGTGCTGTATGTTTGGAGGGATTTGCCAGATTAGTAAATCCTTGCTGCCATGTGACATCCCTGGTGGTCCACAGTGGAGAGTGAACTCTAGCCTGCAGGGCTAGAGTTAACTCTCGCGAGATCTGAGCGTGTCCGCAGCAACGCTCAGATATCGCGGGAGGAACCTGGCGGAGCTTCTGTCTAGAGCTCCCTGGGTCCTCCCTCCATGCTGCTGTGGGCCGGTGAGGTAGATCTTGGTCTCCCCGCCCATGATATTGTGTGTGTGTATATATATATATATATATATATATATGCGTACACACACACACTCACAGACACATTCAGACACACACACACACATACATAGACTCACAGACACACACACAGACACACTCACACACATACACTCACAGACACACACTCACACACACATACACTCACAGACACACATTCACAAACACACACTCACACACAGACACACACACACACTCACACACAGACACACTCACACACAGACACACACTCACACACACACATACACTCACAGACACACACTCACACACACACTCACACACAGACACACACACTCACACAGACACACTCACACACAGACACACTCACACACAGACACACACACACACAAGAACAAATTATTATATTTTAATAAAAAAAAATGTCCACCCAGCCTCCTACTTGGAGTGCTGGCGTGGACTTGTCCCTGGGGTCCAGTCAGGACTGGCCATCGGGCGGGCCCCGGTCTGGCCGTCCGAGGCTCACAGCTCCCCTGCCAGGTGCAGAGCGCTACCCGAGCTCCCTGCTGTGCGCCTCCATGTCTGGCTTCCCGGCGGAGCTCTAACCAGCAGCTCCGCCGGGTCCTCTCGCGAGATTCTGAGCGTTGCCGCGGTTACCGTGGCAACGCTCAGATCTCGCGAGAGTGAACTCTAACCTGCAGGTTAGAGTTCACTCTCTCCACTGGGCCACCAGGGAAGCATGACAGAACGGATCTCCTCCCCCCTCCCAGGATAAAGGTATGGAAGAAGGGAGGGGGGGAAATATATATATATATTTTTTTATTAGTAAAAAAAAAAATATTTAAATTTAAATAAATTTCTCACCCCCCTCCCCCTACCTTTGCTGCGTGGCCGAGCTCTGTATAGAGGTGCAGGGAGCACCGGCCGGACTAACAGGAAGTGCTCAATCAGTGTGCACTTCCTGTTAGTCCGGCCGGGTACAGGAGACAGCTGCTCCCTGTACCCGCGGATCATACAGGGTTCGGCCACGCTACAGAGAGGGAGTGACAGGAGGGAGCGCTGAGCTCTTCCCTCCTGTCAGCCCCTCTCCTCAGGCTGCGCCCGGGCGGTGCAGTCCGCCCTCATGGACGCACCGCCCGGGCAAAGCTGCAGCCGCCCGAGGCTCTCTACAGAGCGCTCACACAGCGCACCCAGACTCACACAGCGCACCCAGACACACACAGCGCACCCAGACACACACACCACACCCAGACTCACACAGACCCAGCCACACACAGCGCACCCAGACACACACAGCACCCCCCAGACACACACAGCTCCCAGACACACACAGCACACTCCCACACATATACAGCACACACATATATATATATATATATATATATAACCCTCAGTGAGTTAACAGACAAAGAAAATTAGAAACCTAGAATGTGACAGCAGATAAAAACACCCTCACACACAGCACCCCTCTTACATACACACACTGCGCCCCTCACACATACAATAAGTCCAAATATATATATACATACACACACACACACACACACACACTACAGCACCCCTCACACTGCACCACTACACACATTACGCTCCAGATACACACTAGATCCCTTACTCTATATGCACTCTTTATCCTCTATACACACACACACACACACACTGGGTCCTTTACACAGTAGATCTCCTACACACACACACTACATTCCTTGTCAGCAAACACATACAACATTCTCTAAACACACCCTCTCTGCAACCCCTACACACACTACGTCACCTATACACACACACTTCAGCCCGTATGCACACACTCGCTGCATCCCCTATAAAACTATGCCCCCTATACACACACTCTCTACAGCCCCTAGCCACACATATTACACCACAAACACAAATAAAATTGACCTATTTACACAATACCACACCACACTCTACACACACGCAATCCCACAAGCAGGCTCCAAACATATGCACCATGCACTTTCCATTTGTCCTCTGGTATCCCACTTGTGGAGACACCAGAGACAATTTAAAAGCAAACACAGCACAAGCATGTTATTTCATTTGCTTGCGCTGCGCAGAACAAATTCAGGGCCTTTTTCTAATGCCAGAGCTCTTCAGCAGGGCTCTGGGCATTGAACCAACATGCTCACTTTGAGAGGGGGCGTGTTGTCATTAGTGATGACAAAACACACACTCTCTGGCCCCGCCCCCTTCTTAGGGGGCCGCTCTGATTGAAAAATGCCCGGGCCTAATTTTTTTCCCAGTCCGGCCCTGGGTCCAGTGGAGCGGGCGCCTCTCTTCAGCTCAGCCGCGGCGAGGGAGCTCTCTGCTGTCTGCTTCCTCTCGCCGCGGGCTGTCTACGCGGGCTGTTAGTGTGATGTGAGGGCCGGCTCCCGGCATCAGCGCGCGGCGAGAGGAAGCAGAGAGCACACAGCACACTCGTCGTGGCTGAGATGGAGAGGGGGGATCCAACACCTCTTGCCCCCGCTCCCCCATGACAGGGGCAAGAGGTGAGACAGGGGGCGCTGAGTGTCTGCAGGAACAGCGTTCCTGCTCAAAAAAAGTGCAGGAACGCTGTTCCTGCAGGACTCAAACCATAGGCGTGCCACGGGGATTAGGGTGTGCCTAGGCACACCCGGCACACCCCGTGCGCACGCCTATGAGTAAGAGACTGAGGCTCAGGTACATAGTGTGTCAAGGTGCAGCAGTAGGAGCAGGCTCAGAGTCTGAGGATGATTCTCCAGAGGTGTAATCCATGGTAGGGCAAAGGGGTTTACGAATTCTCACTCTCCATTGGCGTGTACAAGCTGTAGTATTTTCTTAGATAACCATTTAGCCATTTATAAACTCTGTGACTTTGTCCAGTTTACGTCAAGCAAATCATATGATTTATACATAATACACTTCCAAGGTACAGAATTTTTTTTTATTGTGACACAAACGATAATTAAATATAAATCCATTTATATAATCCACATTAAAATCCATTTTAATTGCATGCTGTAAAACTATATAATGTGGAAAAGTTGAAGGGGCTGAGTACTTCAAAGCACAGTGTGTGCATACAGAGCTGCATGGTGATAATTAGCAATGCCACGAGATATAAGAATCCTCAAGTGTTTGAGAAATTGGCAGATTGGCATAGTTGGCATAGTTTTAACTGCTGACTGAGCTTGCACATAAATAGCAGAAATAAAGACGCAACAGTGATTTAGAAAGATAATAATCAGGGTGGGGGGGGAGAGTGCCTAACGATTAAGATGGCCAGATGCGTTTTTGCATGGCTCCGGCTTACTTTACCCTAAAATGCATTTAATTCACCTTTAAGTGACTCAAGCATTCTCTTGCTCCAGCTGCAGACTAATAATACAGCTGCCAGCATCGCTATACACCTAAGTTACTCCGGTCAGAAAAGCCTTTACCTCATCATGATTTTGCGGCCTAGGGCGCCCGGTGACTAGGGGAGGTAGCCAATCTCCCAAACCAGGGAGCACTACTCATTGCGGACCCTTCACAGCCCTGTATCCCCCCCCTGGACCGGTGGGAGTTATCCCGTCCCCACCTGAAAAAGATAGCAAAAAGCTACTAAAAACAGAGGCGTAGAATCCCTTACTCACCTTCACAAGCAGAGCCCTCGTGTCAAATCCAATGCTCACTCAGCATCTGGTGAATGAAAGTGGAACCGGCTCTCAAGTGCAGCATAACCGTGGCATCGGTTGAAGCAGGAAATCTGGCTCATCTCCAGTCTGACTTTAATGTCCCACTGTCACTCACTGTATCACTGTGCCCCCCTGTTATTTTACCCGTTCATAAATCGTATCGCCTCTAGCTATACCATTTTTGCCTACTGATCTAATCTGCTATATATCTGGTGACTATTATCTTTAAGGTTCATCTTTCCTCCTGCAGCATGTTCTGTTATAAGCCTTCCTACTCTTAATCTTATGCTGATGAGCTCTAGGTGTTATATGCTCATATATATCCATTCACAGGCTGTTAATAATTTGACATGCTTACCTTGCCTCAGAGTAGAAATGACTGATATACTGTTTAGCATCATCTTCCATGCTCACTTTAGTAAGCAGTTACTGTCTTAATATGTCTCCTCTCTGTTCATTATGACACCACATCTGGCTCAGCATTGGAAATCTTATTCTACCGTGTAGCACCTGCAGGCGTAGAGCTCCTGTTTTTCTCTATCTTTAACTCTTTATAAAATGTGCGACTCTTATGACATGCCATGTAATATACATGCCACTTTTTGTTGTTTTAAATAATAAAGTGGATTTGTCACTATACTCTTACTACCGCACAAAAGAAATAACAAAATGTAAAGAAAAAAAAGAAAGAGAATCAAAATGACATACAGTTTGAAAATTAGAGTGAATACTGTGTATAGCATATAGCCTCATATGTGACAAAGGGTGATGATCAAGCAAAATAACTAAGGTGTTAACGTGAAAGGATTGATGAACGTTTACATAAACAAGGTAAATGATTTACTTTTATTATTAATCTAATTATTATTTTTATTAAGTATAAGTATGGTTACTTCAGATTCTTTTTGGAAGAATTAAAGGACCACTATAGTGCCAGGAAAACATACTCGTTTTCCTGGCACTATAGCGCACTGAGGGTGCCCCCACCCTCAGGGTCCCACTCCCGCCAGGCTCTGGGGAGAGGAAAGGGGTTAAACTTACCTTTTTTCCAGCGCCGGGCGGGGAGCTCTCCTCCTCTTCTGCTGAATGCGCATGTGCGGCAGGAGCTGCACGCGCATTCAGCCGGTCTCATAGGAAAGCATTTACAATGCTTTCCTATGGACGCTGGCGTCTTCTCACTGTGATTTTCACAGTGAGAAGCACGCAAACGCCTCTAGCGGCTGTCAATGAGACAGCCACTAGAGGCTTTGGAGGCTGGATTAACCCATTTATAAACATAGCAGTTTCTCCGAAACTGCTATGTTTATAAAAAAAAGGGTTAATCCTAGAGGGACCTGGCCCCCAGACCACTTCATTAAGCTGAAGTGGTCTGGGTGCCTAGAGTGGTCCTTTAATGGAACACTTTAGTGTTAGGAATGCAAAGCTGTGTTCCTCTGTCCTTCTTTCCACTCACTGTTTTCCAGTGCCGAGATCCCTCAGCAATGGTTCCCTCTCTGTCTCCTCCGACATCAGCGCAGTGAGGGAGTCTATTGCTAATGTGCAGCAACTACCGCGCACACATCAGGCCTTCTGCAGAGGAAAGCATTGCCTCAGTGCTTTTATATGGGGGATTTGAAGATGCTGGACATCCTCATGCAATGCGCAAAGCATCCACTAAAGGTATTAAAGGACCACTATAGTGCCAAGAAAACAATCTCTTTTTCCTGTCTCCCGCCGGGCTGAAGGGGGAGGAAGGGGTTAAACGCTTACTTTTCTCCAGCGCCAGGCTCACTCAGCGATGGGACACTGTACGCAGACCACCTCAATTAAATGAAGTGGGCTGGGTGCCTATAGAGTCCCTTTAAACAGTGGAATTATAGATATAGCAATAGCTTGCATCAGACAGTATGTTTCAGCATTTCTGCTCTGTATTTGGGATGGGCCAGATGTTGTCCAACTAACTTCACAGTTTAAAAGTAAAATCCCTGCTGGAACATTCCTTCTGGAAAATATTTTTTAGAATTTGTCCCTTTCCAATCACACATTTATGCATACCTCCCAGTTGTCTCTATTTAGGAGGTTAAGTCCCTAGACCCTATTTTGGGCCCACAATTCTCTCTCAATAGTTCTAGGAGCTCCACATTGTTGGTGTGTCTGTGTGTAAAGCAGAGCTCTACGGCAATTAAACTCAAAATAATGTGTCTGTTAACGTGTGTATGTTAAATGTGTTTAGATATAAGTCTTTGTAAATAAGATACACTGTTCTTGTTCTAAATTACATTTCAGTTGCATGCAATGTTATTAATAAGTTAACTAAAATTTCTCAGAACAGCCCCCCACTCACAACCCTAAAATTAAAGTGTCCTTCTTTGTCCGTTTGGGGGGGATCTCATATACCTTTATAACTGAAAAAATAACCCCTTTGACTGTCTTTTATTTATTTTTTTAAACTTTTTTGTCTCGGTTGGAGTTCCCCAAGGCTCTGTCCTTGGTCCCCTTCAATTTTCTCTTTATACTGCCTCTCTTGACAAACTTATTGCCTCATTTGGATTCCATTACCACCTGTACGCTGATGACACCCAGCTATATCTCTCCTCCCCAGACCTCTCCCATGCAGTCCTGCAACGTGTCACTGCTTGCCTTTCTTCCATCTCTGGTTGGATGTCCTCCCGCTTTCTTAAACTAAATCTCTCTAAAACTGAGCTCCTCGTCTTTCCTCCTCCTAATACTGATCCTCTTCTTTCGCTTTCCCTTCAATTCAGTGGTATTCACATCAGTCCATCCTTGCAAGCGTGCTGTATTGGTGTCATATTTGATTCTGGCATCACCTTGGAGCCTCACATCCAGCATGTTACCAAATCCTTTAGATTCCATCTTAAAACCATAGCCGGTATCCGCCCCTTTCTTACGCAAGATGGTACCAAAGAGCTTGTCCATGCTCTAGTAATTTCCCGCATGGATTATTGTAACCCTTTCCTAATTGGTCTTCCCAAAAACCGTATTGCCTCAGTACAGTCTGTAATGAATGCTGCCGCCAGACTGATTTTCCTCTCTAGTCGGTCCTCTCATACCTCACCCCTTTGTCAGTCCTTACATTGGCTTCCTGTATCCTATAGGAGTCAATTCAAAATGCTAACACATACCTATAAAGCATTGACCAATTCTTGCCCCTCTAATATCTCTTCACATATCCATAGGTATGCCCCTTCTCTGTCTCTCCCCTCTGCCCTTGACCTTTTCCTGTCCGCTGCTCGCACCTGTTCGGCCAACTCACGCTTGCAGGACTTCTCGCAAGCGGCTCCCTTCCTATGGAACAGCCTGCCTACCACCATCAGACTCTCCCCTAGTCTTCAATCGTTTAAGAAGTGCCTTAACACCCATCTCTTTAGGAAAGCTTATAGCCTCCCAGAGTAACCTCTACCTCACATACCTGTCACTTGCTCTCTCCTGAAGGGAAGCACTCTACCCTCTCATGCAGCTCTGCTTCACTCCCACCTATTTTGATTGCTATTCCCTGTCCTATTGTGTTTTACACCCCACCTCCTATAGACTGTAAGTTTGTTTGAGCAGGGTCTCCTTCAACTTATTGTTCCTGTAAGTTTTCTTGTAATTGTCCTATTTATAGTTAAATCACCCCCCTCTTATAATATTGTAAAGCGCTATGGAATTTGTTGCCGCTATATAAATGGCAATAATAATAATAATAATAAGCCTGTTTAGTATGAAACTATCTTACATATGTGACATACCAGTGTTGCAGGTGTGTTGTTTTGTTTAGATGCAGGTAGTGGTCAATTCAGTAATAAAGATATTGCAGTGTAATAAGTGAATTGTTATCTATGACAGCTATCTGTATTCCCGACCTTCACATCTTACCCAAAACATTTCACTGTGTGCCTGCTGTCAGGTATATTAGAGCACAGATTAATGTGAATCTTGTCAACTCTGCACAGCAGCCTGTAGCACTGAGCCTTATCTCTTTAATCCTGAGACACATAACCACGTGGCTTCAAGCTTCTGTCTTTTTCTATTACCATCATTTATATAGATTAACAATCAAAAAATCTGTCCATTCATTGTATAACACAGCATGGATGAGCTGATTGCCCATCTCATTAAAATCAAATGATATTCCTAAAAGTTTAAAATAAGTGTAATTTTAACAAGTGTCTTAATCTAATTTGTGTAATTTCTCCTGTTTACATAATCTGCCCCCCAAAAAAATAGTTTTACTTAAATTGAAAAATATTGTGGCTGCTGTGAGCCAGGATTAGAGGTATTATCTCAAGTTACACATAAACACTCGCTTTGTCATTACATTAGGGTCTACTTGTTAAACTGTAAAGACGGATGTTCTCTGAATTGTCTCCAACTTTCTATTCACTAAAAGCAATTATTAGTACAGAGCTAGATTGCTGGACTCTGTTTAAAGGACACCCGTCACTTCCCAAAAATGTTTTATATTATATTTAGTATCGTCTGTGTTTAAGAAATATGTGCTTGTTATGTCTGAAAAATAAATTGAAGAAATCCACAATGCTGTATTTGTTTAGCTTTATGCTTGAACTGAGTGTCTCCATCTTGGCTCCCTGAATCGTTCTTTTAAGTCTGCCCATTACCGTCGTTGAACATAAGTACAGTGGGTGCCCAATCTGTGCCAGGACAGAACTGGATTGTGATGTCAATTGCTAAATCTTTAATATGCACTGCAGGTTTATTATTCATTAACTCTCAGAGCACAGTAACAAAATTTGGAATTCCAAGAGTCCAGATCTCATTCTAGTATAATGATCTACAGAAAACTTGGGGGGGAGGGGAGGAAGGGAGGGGAACTAAAAAAATAAACATTTATTTAATACTGCACGCGGATCTATGTATATTGATTATATCTGTGGCCTACCTTTTCCACTTTGGCTCTTTATTTCATTCCAGGCTTTATACATAGCTTTATCTCACAGTCGTTTCAATGTTTGGTACTTGGTTATTTTGGTGTTGCTGCTTTTTCCCCCTGTTGAACCTGTGTCAATAGCCATCTGATCGTCACTTGACATTCAGAGACCTAACATTATTTTGCTGATTAATTTTTATCATCACTGTATGCCACTCTCATTTGCTAACCCAATCTTTTTTTTTCTTCTTTAACAAATTTGGGGTCAATTTGGGCGATAAGGCTAATTAAGAGAAGTGGTAAGCACTTTGTCTCTATCTCCACTAAAGTTGGATCTACGAACATAAAATATAAATTCAAATGGAAGAGATTATATTCTCTTTCTTGGGAGTAGAAATACCCCATACATTTCAGCTATATATATGACAAATGTCATACCCCTATTTACTTAATTACTCTGTTACTCTACTCGTACACAAGACAGATATCTATATAACTAAACAATATATTCATGCAAGTAGGAAAAAAAAAGACTTTCACACTTTTTCTTCATAATCCAAAACTATTTGGAGTGCTGGCACTTCCTCACATCTACTCGTGTTACACTTGTCACTACTCGTGCCTCTAAAGTCCTTTTAGGTTGGAATAGGACTTCCGTTCCACACCCTCATAACTTTCTGCTGCTGTACTCTAATACTATCCTGACATCTATCCAGCCCATTCTCTACTTTGTTGTTGGTGCTGCAGTATGTAAAGAACATATCTGCACATGTAGTGGGCTATTCAGCCAACGTGGAGACAAGTGTTTCAGACTATTGGTACAGCCATTAGAAGGAACCGGACACCTAACTCATAGTCTGCCCTTCTTAATCAACCTTTCACTTTTTTCGAGTTTACTTGTTTCCAATTTTCTGATACCTTTCTCTCTTATGTTATTCTTTTAGCTATGGTCAAAATCTTTCCTTGTTCTCCCAGCATATATCACAGGTGTAAAGTAGGCATGTGCATGGGGAAAATTTTCGGTTCAGTATTCCGAAATTTGGGACTTTCGCAATTCGGGACTTCGGAACTTCGACACTTCGGAAATTCGGCAACTTCGAAACTTCAGCATTTCGGGACTTCTCTTGCAGCCGCTTAGTAGATAACTCCCTAATTCCCACGGTATTAGGGAGTTATCTACCAAAAGGCTGAAAGACCTAAATTGGTCTTTCAGCCACATTTACTAATACCAAGTAAAAATTACTTAGTATTAGTAAATTTTGTACCTACCGCGAGTAGGGGCATGTCTAGTAAATAGTGAGCAGCCTATGGCTGCCTGCGGCTGCTTACTGTTAAAAAAAAAATATATATATTGTCCTCCCCCCTGGCCCCCACCCCTGAGTGGTGGGTGGGGGCCCTAAATACTAATAAGGGGGGGCCTAATGTCCTCCCCCGGCCCCCACCCCTGAGCTGCAGGTGGGATCCCTAAATACTAATAAGGGGGGGGACCTAATGTCCTGAGCGGCGGGTGGGGGCCCTAAAAAAAATGTTCCCCCCCAGGTGACTAGGGGTCCCCAAACCCCCCCAAAAAAATTATTTCCCTACCTTCCCCCCTCATCCTAAAAATAATGAGGGGGGGACCTTTAACTAAGTACCTGTTAGAAAAAATAAAACTTACCATTCAATGTTTTCTTTCTTCTAAAATCTTTTTTCAGCCCCAAAAAAGGCCAAATAAAAAAACCATAATAACCGACGCAATTAAAAAAAAAAAAAAAAAAAACGAGCGCAAAAAAAAAAAATTCTTATTCCCTCCCTCACCTGCCTTTTTTACATTTACACTAAACTATATTTTCTCATCTCACCTGGAGTTTATGTATTGTATAATAGACTTAGACACTGGAAACATTTTTGTTTCATCCAAAAATAATTTGTATAGTCAGAACCGAGTATCGGCCATTGACTCATTCATTTTCAAATGAAACTTGGACATTATTTTTGTTTCGAATAACCCATTTGTTCATTAGGCTCAATCTCCCATCCCATGTCCCTATGCTAAAGCAATGTATTGAAAAAAGCTAAACGCTTCATCTGAATTCACAAATGGCTTATTCGTTCAGTGCTCAAATAGTCGTTCGGCTCACTCCCATCATACCTGTATGAGAATGAGCAGAACTAACGAATGAGCACCGAACATTAAAGCCATTCTTGCATTCGGATGACTCATTCAATAGTTTGTAATACATACAGTAACAGACAGTACACTGTCTGTCTGTAATTCAGTGCACATTCATTACTTCGGCTCACTCCCATCAGATATGATAAGAGTGAGCAGAAAGAGCAAAGGAGCACCGAAAGAATGAGCATTTCATGCATTCCGATTAAGCGTTCAGCCTTGTCGACTAATGGACAAAAATGCAGATTTTCGTTAGAAAATTAATATGTACAAAAATGAATGCTCAAATCTATTGTATATTGCTTTTGACTCAAGAGAAAGCTCTTGAAAATTCTTAAATCTCTAAAGCTTGTTTTATAAAATGGATTATTAATCTAATTTTAAAAAGTATCACTTCACACTACAACATTCCTGTATTTTTGGCATCTGGATACTCTCTATACTGTACTGACATGTCCATAACACAGCGTGTATGTGTCACATGTGTCACACAGCATATATGTGTCTGAGACTCATGTTTCACCTTCAGAAAGAGATGTTTTTCTTTTTAATTAACTGAGATTTTGGAAAATCTCAAAGTCCTCTTTACAGGACACAAATTCAACAAAGGAAAAGTAGGTTAATATGCCACACATGCTCTGTGCAAAAAAAGCCTAAATGATACTATGCTAAAGAGGAAATCTGACTGTGAGTCTGCATTGGTGTGAAACTGTAGCTTCATGTTGGGTATCTACCAAAGAAAGCTATTACAGACTTAATTTAGATTTCAATCTACTGTCATATTAAGAAATAAACCACACTTATTAAGTGTTAAAAATAACTACTTTTAACCCATTACAACTGAATATTTAAAGGGACACTATAGTCACCAAAACAACTTTAGCTTAATGAAGCAATTTTTGTGTATAGATCATGCTTCTGAAGTCGCACTGTAAAATGCTCTGCAATTTAGGAGTTAAATCACATTTGCTTCTGTTTTTGCAGCCCTAGGCAGACCTTCCCTGGCTGTGATTTACAGAGTCTGCATGAAAAAAACTTTATTTTTTAACAAGATGTTAACTTACCATAGAAGTTTTTATCTCCTGCTAAGTACATTGAACTTTAATTCCGCACAGGAGTCTCCTACAAAGTCTAGCAAGCTATTAACAGGGGATAATAAATTCTAAATTAAACAGACTGTGCAATAAAGGAAGCATAAACATTAGATTTCACGTAAGTCACTGGCAGAGTGGTAGGACTAGGGCTGCATATCAAAATGATTTAACTTCTATATAATAGAGAATTGAGCAGTGAGCCAAAACCGCTCTATTAAGCTAATATTGTTTTGATGACTATAGTGTCCCTTTAATTAAAGTCCCTGCTCTGTTAACATGTGCATGATTTGCAGTTTGAGTATGGGAAAATGTCTTTGTTTTTTATAGGCTCCTTTCAGCACGAATTTCAGACTTTTTTTTTTTTAACTGATTGTATATAAGATTTTCTCTGATAAGTTAGATTTTAAATGACTTGAACACTGAAAGATATATTTTAAATTTAATGTTTTAACTTGTCCACATGCTGTATTGAATGATGTGCTAAAGAAATACTAGTGTATTCATATAAGAAGAAAAAAATGTAGACTAGAAACATCATTGTTCCTGGCCTACATGCATTGTAATCACAGATTCAGTTTCTGTTGTCTCATGCACAATTCTAAATGGAATCTTTAGACTTTTGAATTAAAAGCTTGAAGTAACAGGGAGTTCCAGGGAAGCAGCGCCTATGGTGCTATTTTTAAGTCCGAAGCAATATAGGGGGTCAAACCAGAAAGCGTAACATAGTGTAGTATGTATGGAATACTTTAAAAATATAAAAAGATAGGAAATGCACTTAAATTTTTCTGGAGCTTAAAATCAGCTCCAGATTTAAACACCTGGATGGTACAATCCCCGTCTTTGGTTGTGATGGTGATCCTTCGCACGTATTCGGCGGCATCTTTCACAGTGGTATTGTGGTCCAGCAATCAAGTATCCTCAGTATATAGGAGGGAGGAATAAAACCAAAATATAGTGCTCATTGTATGTTTTAAAAGGAATAAAAGGTGGATAAAAATAGGTATATTCACAAACAGAGAGCAAATATAGGTATTGCTCAATCCTAATAGGCTTGGGTGGTATAATACCCACCAGGGATGTTACTGCGTGAGTCCTAAAAATCTTCAAAGATAGGTCTGGAGGCTCCAAATAGCATTAAAAGTGACTATCTTTATTTGGAGACAAACCGTAAAACAGGGTATAATAAACAATAAAAGATAGTAACACTAACACTTTTCACCTTCTTAAGGCTTTCTCAAAGTGTTCAACATCCATCCTACCACCAGAAAGAAGAGACTCTGGTTTGGGAAGCTAAGGCTGCCATCATAAAACACACAAGCGCCAAAAATGCCATCTTCTGTTTTATTCAAAAGCTTGAAGTGACAACTTTCCAAGCTTGTATTGTACTTCCTAAATAGTACTCGGCATCATGTTCTCGATCAGGGTCAGGATTAAAATATGGACAGAGTAGCTTGTATGTTCTGTATCACCCTTCTGAAAGCTACAGGTTCTGCTTTCCACCATGATTTAGGAAGACAGACTGGACTGGTTAGTATAAAGTATATAGGACCCATTGGAAGATGTCAATTAGTGTTGGGCAACCTGTGGCTCTTAAGCAGTTGTTGAACCTGACCTCTTGTTAATCTCAGTCAGTTGTAATCCATCATTTAAACAAGGTCCACAGGTTGCCCACCATGTGTAGATTTTAAATCAGAATGCTTTTTCCTTAACGTCCCTAATTTAATCTGAACAGTTCTAGAAAGTAATAATCATACACCTACCTATTCCTAACACCTGCCTTCTTCCTCCAAAGCTGCCGGCTCCTCTTCTCAAGGTCTTCGACTTGTTTCTGCTGAATCTATGAGCTGTATGTACAGTATGCTTGGGAGTAGATCTATATATCTAATACCTTATCAATGTAATGAATGTGTGTATCTGTGTATGTACAGTATGTGTGTACAGTACATGTGTAAATATATGTGTGTACTGTACATGTGTGCAGTAAGTTCATTTTCTTGTTTGCAGCTAAATTTAAAGACAAAGCTGAAATCATGAACAACATGGCCAAGGCTAAGGTAGAAACAGAAGTCAAAAAAGGAGTAAAAACCAAAGGTGAGAAAAGGAGACTGTGATTCTATTAATCTCAGATGAGCTCTCAGGTTCTCTATAAAGTGGACGGGGCCAGGTGTAGTGTTCTAGATCAGAGTAGTACTGGGCGACATTGTATGGGCGACGTAGGAATACCTTGCGACTGCACACACCTGCCAGCCACAAAGATAATATACAAAATAATAAAATAAACACCTGCTGTTGCTAAAAATATAAAAATAATAGTTTATTTACTCAACAGTTATGTTGAACTGACAACCAGATTGCAAAATTTTGTAACCTGGATGAAAACACAGTCTGAACAAGTTTGTGTTGTGGCCTAAATTGTGCAGCCTGGTTGTGATTACACTACAACTCACTGTTTAAATAATAAATCCCAATTATCTCAAACACCGTGGGTTATTCACAGTTAATATTACACAAACTTGCAGTTATCTCTGTTACAGGGTTTGTTGAATATTGTGGATTTCTGAAATTTTGAGAAAATAGCCTTGGTTCTTCCTATGGATGGGCATGCTACAGTGTACATATTTTTAAATTAAATTAAATTCTACACGTTATTCTCATTCACAGTTTGTACATTCATATGCTGCAATGGTCAGTTCTATGATATCCCTGCATGCAGAATACATCCCTGCCCTGAACAGCTTGGGCTTTTAGCTCACATTAGTTCCCCGCTTTATATGATCCTGGTGGCAGCACGCATGTCTACCTTGTAGATACACTCTTGGAGCAGTCTGAGCTCTTGAGTAAGGAAAGGAAAAGTGTAGAGAGCTGCATAAGAGTCTACTCAGTCTCCTTCTGCTCATTTTATTACCAGGCAGCACTATGCATGATTGATGATGTGTATCTAAAATCTTGTACATAACCTGAAACCTTAATCACAAACCTTAATCTCAAATGTCTAGCCCTAATCCTTAACTAAAAATGCCTGATCCCAATCTGGCATCTGAAGACCACCAAACCTTTAAAAAAATCACTGATAATCTCATCAATACTGCTCTACTCAATCAGTAAGGGATTAAACACATCCCTTCCCACTGCTTAGAAAGGTCTGGCAGGCTGGATTTCTGTGATTAAGCAAAGAGCTAGAGATTTGGGACTAAGTGACAGATACAAGTACTGATGGTTATGAGAATGGAACAAATTAGTTTGAACGTCTAGAGTGACTTCCTAAACTGAAGACTTGTAGCATTTTTGAGATCCAGCAGAAATGCGGCAACATATAAAGTATTTATGAAATATAGAGAAAATATATGATAGAATGACAGTAAACAGATAGAACAGATGACTCTCACATTGAAACTGCCCTGCAATTAAACCCTCTTCTACATTACAGATGAGAAGGATGGTGGTGAAGTTCCAATAGTAAATGTACAGGTGACACCCCCAACTGGCTCAGAACCATCCAAAGATGCTGAGGATGAAGGACAAGACCAAGAAGAAGCTAAGGTAATGTCTCATTTATATATTGTGAAGGATCTCTTGTACTTTCCCGTGTGCCTTCAGTTATGTCCTCTCCCTGCTGTTTAAATGCTTGTTTAAATGCTTGTATTCAGTTCGTTTGGTTTTGTATGTGAAGGCTTGTGTTCGTCTACCTAACGAGAGACCACCTACCCTGGGTAGCAATCAGCAGTAGAACGGGGAGAAAACCACAACTTAATTGCTCCTGGGTGGCCGCCATTCAGCATACGAACACGTGGCGAGAACAAAGGATGGCGGCCATCTTAAAACTCACGAACGCGTACGCATGAATTGCCTGGAACTATTTTCGGCAAGGCAAACATGCGAACGCCCGGTCTTCATGGAAGTCCTGGATGTATACGTTCCCCTACACGAATCCAACTGGCATTCGGTAGATAGAATCTACCGAACGAGGGGAACATTTGTATGTAACCAGCTGAACCATACGAACGGTGGTTTTCGTGTAGTTAGATGCGAACGGAGACCAGCTCTTGCTACTGATTCTATGGAACTCTAACTCGGATACCTCCACATGGTGAGCCGGTCAAACTTCCACATGATGCGACACGGAAACTACCGAACGGAAATTCGTGAGATTTTGATATGTAACTACCAGTATCCTCAGCTACCCAGGGATGAAAAGTATATTTGTATGTCTTGTAAAAAGTATGTTTCTGAAATTGTTAAAAATTTTAATGTTTTTGGCCAGCAGATAATTGAGCTTTGTGTATTGTAGAAACTCAATTATCTAACCTGGCCCAGAGGAGGAGTTTCGTGTTGCATAAATTGTGAGTCCTGTGTGCCAGTAAATCAGTCTTGTTCCAGCATTAAGCTTTGGCTCATGTGTAGATTATTCGGCGATTCCAGGGATATTTCTACTTGTGGAATATTGGGTGATTTTCTTTTATGGGAAGAAGGGAATGCTTGACGGTGATACCATATACTACCGTCACATATATATTAATAACAGTACTCTATTATAGAAAGGGGTGTCCCATGCTTCCAGTAAAGGACCTATTTTGAGAACTGTATGATAAAGGGATTTAGACACTGACAGAACAATTGTTTTTACGTGCTGTGCACTGTATACAGGCTATAAAGAAGGTGTCCAAACCAAGCATAAAGATGTTAAATCGAAATATTTCAGTATATGAAAATAAAAATGTATAATATTGTGACATTGTACAAAACCTAAATCAGAGTTATTTAGTAAAGTGAGAATTCAAACTGAATTCAAATTAAGTTTCAAATTTAAGGCCACAATAGTCAAACTGGACGCATAGCTGGCATTAGTACATAACCCTGTATATTTAAAAGTTTACAGTATTGACTTGCAGACCTGGAAAAGGTAGAACTACATGGATATACTGCAAGAAAGTCTATGCTTGGTCTGAGCATGCAGTGAGTGTCTTTCAACACTGCGCATTCTATGTTCTGTTTGATATCATTTCATTGTTTACCCACTAAAATAGCAGACATAATATGTTACGCAATGGGCAAAATAGATGAGTTGTGAATAAACAAATTTGGATTTTTTTCCCCTCCTCTATTTTGGCCTTACTTTTACCACTTTGGTTTTCTATTCAGTCTCTGTCAGCAAACTGTACACCATGCTTGCAGAAGATACCGCACATGCAAACAGTACATTTTATTAAATTTATTTTCCTATTCCCTCCATCTCCTGCATAATCTTGGTAGGCAAATCTGATTGAATATTGTTATATACTAACAAATAACATGTTCGTTGAGCATTCTGTATTAATCTTGCATTTGCAGTTTTAGTAACTTTATATTTATATTTGTGAGATTGAATGTGTAGGACAAGTTTAGTATGTCATAATGAAATAGTCATAATGAAATTAGACATTTATCATACACCATTTCCCCTAAACCATTGGATGCCCCCCATTTAAACTATTTAGATGCAGCAGATTTAGCCATACATGATTGGCTGCGGTTATCATGTTTTACACCATAATTACAATTACTTATTCAAGGATCCGTTATGCTACCCTACTGCCCCATGCAGTCAAGATATTACCAATGTTGTACTGTGTGAGGAAGTTTAAGGAATTGAGCCACGACACCAATGAAACAATCTTTCAAATAGAAGTTCTTGATTCTACCAACTAGGGGTAATGATTGGATGGTGAATGTGACAACGTCGGTAATTGGATGATAAGTGGGACGAGGCTGTGAGTGGGTGGTGTGTGTGGAGGTTGCCTGTTGGATTCCATGTGAAGGGAGGTGGCTGGCTGCTTGTGGTGTTGCCCCTTAGTGGTGATGCTACTTGTATGGTTTGCGTGTGGTGGGGTAAGCTACTTCTAGTATTCCGTGTGGGGTTAAGTGTATGTGGTTGCGCATGCGGTTGATAATTTTTATAGAATTGCATGTGTGGGAGGAAGTATATTGTGGGTTGTGTGCATGTTTGTGTGGTTTGGGCTGTTTGTGATGTAGTATGTGTGGGCATATGATGAGCTATAGCGTGTGTTTAGTGGCATAAGGGCTGTAGGATGTGTTGGGGATGTGAGATATGAACTGTAGGGGATGTGGGAAGATACATGGGTATTTTATGTAGAGATCTGGCTGTTCAGTATGTTTGGGGGGTAAGGTGGTCTGTAGTATGTTTTTGTGGGGGAATTGAAGCTTTTTTGTATATGTGTGTGGGGTAGGGTTAGTAGTTTTATGTGTGCATGGACATAGGGGCTATAGTGTGTGTGTGCTGGTTGATAGGGACTGTTGTGTGTGTATGTGTACGTTAGGAGATCATTAGATTTTATCTGAGCAAAGAATCAACAAAATCCTTTACATTATATCTGGGCACATGATCCAGCCCCGCTGTTTAATTATCAATAAGAACAAATAATAGACTTTCCAGTTGCATTAGTAAACACCTGTCCCTATAACACTGTCACGGTCCACACCGTGACATCCAGTCTGCCAGACGTGGTCGCTCTGGAAGCGCCCGATAGGGGATTTGAACTGTGGTCCTTCTGGACCGTGTCCTGCTAGTTTCCCTCTGAGCCATTTCAGGACTTTGGATAACTCCTGTTTGTTCTTGTATTGCCTGCAGCACTAGGGGTCTGGACTTCACTTAAGGCTCTGATCTGTCAGTTACTCTCCAGCTGAATCTGATCCTAATTAACAGGATATAAAAGCCTGCCTCACCCTGGGAGGGGTGTCAGTTCATTGACTCTGGTTCCCTTGTTTGGTTCCTGTTACTCCGTACCTGCGTTTCAGTGATTCTTGTCTATTCCGGCTTCTGACCTTGGCTTTCCTCCTGGACTACTCTGACCTCTGGCTTCCCTGATTTTGGCTTCCCTTGACCACGCTTCTGCTTATCCCTGCTGTACTGAGTCTTGGAGCACCTTTCCTGGAAAGCCCCCGTGCACAGACTCACAGGCCAGGTGGCGTCTTACCTGGTCACCCTGGTCTGTGTCTACTTTGCAAGGGTGAGCGTATAACTCTGCGAGCTGGACTCCCTATCAGGTAAGACTCCGTTACAGATGAACTGACCAATGGAGTCCGCAGAGTTATACAAGTTACTCACCTCCCTGGCCGAGCAAGTCTCCAACCTGTCCCACAATGATACAGAATTGCAGAGACATTCATTGGCATTGAAAGGAGCAACGCTTGCAGTCCCGGAACATGTATACCCAGAACCGTATGTCTTTATGCCTGACAGGTTCGACGGTTCCCGTTCTACTTTTCCGATGTTCAAGACGGATTGTGAGCTACTATTTGCCCTGAAATCGAGAACCTACGCCACCGACTTTATCAAAGTACGCTCCGCTATTAACCTATGTACCGGGCGAATTAAGGCGTGGGCACACCAGAAGTTGCAGGAGAGAAGTACTGTCTTGGACTCCTGGGAGTTGTTTATGTCCGCAATGGATTCTCAGTGTTTTGCAGCAAGAAAAGCAACTTCCAAACCCATTTCAGGTCCTCGCAGAACCCGGTTGCCTAGAGAAGAGGAATTGTTTTATGGATACAAAAATCCCATCATGTTGCAGCATGAACCCACTTTCAGGGACCCGCCTTGTAACCCTGTTTACACTCGCGCTAGCAGTGAAACTCCAGTCGACATGGAGGAACCCATGGAGATTGGCTTTACCAGAACTAGATTGCCCCCGAAGGAAAAAGACCGCAGGAGAGCCCATGGTCTATGTCTATACTGTGGGAAAAGAGGGCATTTCATATCGCTCTGCCCGACTCGTCCACCTAGGCCAAGACCCCTTCTGTCTGGTGCCATATGGACTTACCCTGTCATCCCAGCAAGACAGCCTGGACACTGCCAGAACTGTTCCCGTCCTGTGACACAAAAGGGTACCCAAACCAATACCGTTAATGTTACCAGTACCTCTGTGGAAACTTCACCTCTTGCTCTAGAAAAATTTGGACCTCTTCCTGATAACACTTCTGTTCAAGCAAGCACCATCACCACTTCCTGCCTTGCCAAAACAGTTCTGCCTCCTGACTGCACCTATGCCTCAAATGGCACAGTTGTGTGTAAACAAGATCTAGAAATATTCGAAAAAGCTTTGAAAGCTGCAAATGCCTCCCCTATAGCACCCGAAACTGGTACCATAAAGTCCCAGTCTGTAGACTTTGATTACAAAGACTATCTTAGTGATACTGATACCGAAGATGAAGAGTACCATTTCCAGGAAGAGCCTGTTCACGCCCGGAGGGCGTTCTTGATATGGTTTGACTGTTTGTGATTTTATTGAGGTTTCACAACAATGTTATTGTGGTGACCCTATTGGCTGGTCCCAAGGGAAATAAAGGTTTTGACAGTTCTTCTTGATCCCTCTAAACATAGCCTTGTCTCGTTATTGGAGGGAGCTGTTATAATCACACTGGGGATTGCTATGCTCTGCATGCTCCCCTGAGCTTGAATCACTTAGCTCTTTTAAGAGCTTGTTCCTGACACACTCTCCTTGGAGGAGGGGTCTTCACCACACAGTCCTGGATGCTGGAGGTTCATCCAGGGTGGAAGGAAGAGTTCTTTCCCACACAGTCCTGGAGGACAGAAGCTGATCCAGGGTGGAAGGAAGACGGCGAGACTCCAGTCAAGATACGGCGGTTGCGGAGTCTGCGGTGGTTGTGGTGTCTGCTGCAGCGCTTGGAGTCCTCAGGAAGCGCTAGGAGCATCCGTCAACGGAGGGTACTCAGTCGGAGTACAAGGAGCTCCGTTACAGCCTGGAATGCGGTTTCCACCCTGGCTAAATGTGTGATTTACACATGCTCTCTGCGGCATGAGCTGGCTAGTGAGGAATATTTTTGATCTTCCCGCAACCTTTCTCTCATGCCTGCTGCTCTATTGGAAACTAAGCCCTGCTTGTTTGACCTATCCTCTTTTCCCCTTTCGCTTTGTGTATTTATTGGCACCCCCTATGCCAGGGGTAGGCAGCCTACTTTTTTTTGCTTCAGTATTTCTATTACCTCATCTGTCCCACTTGTTGTGCCTTTATTAATTTTCATTTTAATCTTATCTTTTCTTAGGAAATCTCTTCGATATAATTTCATTGTTTAGTGCATAACATTTCTAAAACTGAAAAGTAACTAAGACTGCCTTGAAAGTCTTAAAACGTGTGGCACGTAACATTCCCAACAACACTGTGGATATTCATTCATCCAGCTGTTTATGTATAGAAAAAGTGTGTGAATGTCAGTGTCTGTTAGAACATTGTGTATGTTGCAGGTGTTTTAGATCTCGGATTGCCTCTGGGAGTAGTAGAATGATACAAAAAATACCATCAGCAGATTCCATTATGAAATCACATCATACAGCTTTTATTACATCACTACCAGTCATAACTGCCTAATGTACAGTAAATGGGCAATGCTCACATAGAGATCAGGTTACAGATTTCCCATTCCAGAAACTTTGTGAAAAACCAACAAGCTGAATAACTAAGTATACAGACTTCAAACCACATGTGGATTAAAGTGGATCTATCTACAAAGAAACTAGCCCTGCGCTCAAACTCCCATTACTCCTGGGCGGCAGCAATGACTATAGTACAAATCAGCCAAAATACATATAGTAAAAACCAAAGAAAAAAGTTACCTGCGCTCTTTCCACATCCCTATGTATTTTTACACAAATGGAGGTTTTTAGTAACCTCCAATGGCCATGAGAGGGTATGCCCACCTGCCACGTCAAGGCAGACCTCTTAGGTGGGTCCTAACTCTAACCATTCACCTTGCTTCCTTGAGCTTCTGGCAAAAATATCTCTAGCAAGACAGAAAGGGGTATTTTATATACAATATATATATATATATATATATATATATATATATTAAAGTGGATCTATCGCCACAATATTATTTCTAAGTATTTCACAAAGATAAATTCTTTATTGAATACTCATATAGACTTTGCTGGAATTTCATTGAAATTCCAAAGAGGTCAAAAGACATAATAAGGCAAGGTAGGGACAACTACCGCAGAACTTACGCTGTTACTATTTGTCCAACTTTTTGCCTTGTTTTTTATTAGTCAAACTACTTATTTGTCTCTTAATTTGTGTAATTGATTAATGAAGAACTGTAAGTCTAGAGAGGTGCTTCTCGTGTTCATTCTGCTTATGCACAAACACTTGTATAAGTGTTAAATATTTGGGGTGCTTTGTTAGAAAAAAAAAAATGTAATCCTTTTTTTGAGATGTTGAATTTCTTTGAGATTTCTTTGAGATGTTGAAATTCTCAATTTCTCATTAACGTAAATTAAAATAAAATTCTTGATAGTCTTATTAAAGTATTGATAACGCCTCTTTAACAGGATTGTGGCCAGTAAAACATGATTTTTTTCAGAATAATGGTATCTCGATGTCAAAATGTATTGGCGCGATGGGTTTGTGATCACATACACATTGCTAACTGCTCAATAAATGTCAATAAATATTGGACACAAGATTGTACTTAATTGTGAATGTAATGAACATTTTCAACATGAAGTAATAGAACATCAGTCAGATTATATAGAGAGCTGATAGATGCTTTTCAAGCATATAGAAAAGGATTAATAAATTAAAAAATGAAATCTATACATATTTCCCAGCAAGTGTCACTCAGATTAACCTGTTAGGGCCGTTTAAAGGGGGCACAATAAATAAAATATCTGATGCCCAGGAGACTGGCCAAGTATGTTAAGCCCGCAACTACGTCACAGTACCCCAATACATTCCTATTAGCTTGTTTTGGTCTTATTACAGTGTACAGCCACTCAGTACCTAGGACTGTGTTTTAATTTAGTTAGGTCCTCATGGATGACATAGCTGTCCATGTCAGTGCCAGCAGGGGGAGTAGCTGTAATGACAGGTACTCCCCCTGCTGCCTGGAAAAATAAAATAAAACAGTTTAAAACCATTTAAAATTAAATTATATATACTTAGACCATATATATTTACATATAAATACACATACACTGTCTAAGTGTATTTTAATATTAATATATATATATATATATATATATATATATATTAATATCATACACGTAGCATGATATTGATTAAATATATATATATAATTATCATTATACATATTTATATATAATATAAAATAAATAAATATGTTAAAAAAATAAATAAAATAAAATATATGTAATTTCTTTCTAACTGTATTTTAAAATTAATATATATAGATATCAAAATACACGTAGAACGAAATAATATATATATCTATATACAAAAGTATATATCACTATATATATATATATATATATATATCTATAAATAAAAATAATTTAAAAAATTATATACATTTGTATATATACACATATATTTATATATATACGTGTGTGTGTGTGTGTGTGTGTGTGTATATATATATATATATATATATAATAATTCTATGTATATATTTATGTAATAATTTTACATTATTAGGTTGTTTTATTAATTACAATTTGCGGGACCTGCCTGACAACCCAGGCCAAAAGTCCAGGAAATTTAATTTGCTAGCACCATATTTAACCCTGTAACTTTCCAAGACAACATAAAACCTGTACATAGGGGGCACTGTTTTACTCGGAAGACTTAGCTGAAAACAAATATTAGTATTTCAAAACAGTAAAATGTATTACAACGATGATATTGTCAGTGAAAGTGAAATTGTTGTATTTTTCACACACAAATGGCACTTCTATAATTGTTGTGATACGGTTTCCTGTTTTGAAACACTAATATTTGTGTTCAGTGAAGTCTCCTGAGTATAACAGTACCCTTCATGTACAGGTTTTATGGTGTTTTCAAAAGTTACAGAGTCAAATATAAGGCTTGCGTTTCAGTTTTTTCACATTGAAATTCGCCAGATTGGTTACGTTGCCTTTGAGACCACATGGTAGCCCAGGACTGAAAATTACCCCCATGATGGCATACTATTTGCAAAAGTAGACAACCCAAGGTATTGTAAATGGGGTATGTCCAGTCTTTTTTAGTTGCCACTTAGTCACAAACACTGGCCAAAATTGGCGTTGAAATTAGTTTTTTGCATTTTTCACACACAAATATCAACACTAACTTTGGCCAGTGTTTGTGACCAAGTGGCTATGAAAAAAGACTGGACATACCCCATTTGCAATACCTTGGGTTGTCTTCTTTTGCAAATAGTATGCCATCATGGGGGTAATTCTCATTCCTGGGCTACCATACGTTCTCAAAGGCAACGTAACCAATCTGGAGAATTTCAATGTGAAAAAACTGAAAAATTTAACATGCTATATTTGACCCTGTAACTTCCCAAAACACCATAAAACCTGTACATAGGGGGTAATGTTTTACATGTGAGACATCTCTGAATAGAAATATGTGTATTTTTTTTGCAGTAAAAGCAAACAGTATTATGACATTCACAGTTAGAATGTCACGTAGAACTAAACATTTGTTTTAAAATTCTTATTTTCTCCCATTTTTTATATTTTATTCATATTAAATTATGTTTTATACCTAAATATTTGATGTTAAATGTAAGCCCTGTTTCCCCTGAATAAAATTATATATAATACGTGTGGGTGCACATAATATAAAAGAGGTGAATTACGCCTGAACAGACATATAGCGCAAATTCAAGTTTTTGTTTACGTTTTATTTTGATCACAATGTGTACATTTGGCTCAGTCCTTAAGGGGTTAACCCCTTCAGGACGGAGTCAATAGTGCACGTTCTGATCAAAACAAAAATTGGTTCCCATGACAAACAGCAAATATAGAGTAACCAAAAATGAAATGATTCCTTTCGGAGAGATAGGAAGGTGAAGGTTTTGGTCCTAAAACAGATGAGTAACCGTTCAACCCTGGTAAATCAACCCACACCCTTGGTTGAATAGAAAAGATAAGGAACATCTCATTATTTTCTCTACAAGAACATCATTATAATTTATAATTATATTGATGTTCTTGCAGAGAAAATAATGAGATGTTCCTTTTATTACTATAGAAAAATACTGATAATATAAATATGAGGACATTGATTTTTGCTTTATTATATTGATTTGGTCTTATATGAAGTTAGTTGTCATAGATCTATGATTTATGTTTTATGTCTTATGATTTAGACACCATTCTGTATCAAGTTGAACAATGGTTGTTTTTTTAGGTAAAGGTTTTATAAGTAAAGTTTTTAAACAAAGGTTTTTTTAAGCAAAAGTCCTTTTAAAATGTTTAAAGTGGTTTTAGTATACTGTTCATTTTAAATGATGAGATATCTTTGAGGAAATGTTATTCTTTAAATTTTTATTATAATTATATTTCATCACAATGAAGTTGAATGATAATGTTTCTATTAAGTTCAAATTGTATCTTTAGACATATAATATGGGTATGCCTTATACGTGGCAATTGAATTTTATTGAGCAAGTAAAGTGTTAACACTAATTGAATGCCGAAAGGGTATATATATCCAGTGCTGGATGATAGATGCATTCCTCTGATGAAGTGACACACCGTCACGAAACGCGTAAGGCTGCATCTCACGGACACACATTGGAAAGCAAAGTGATTCTAAGTGGAACGCATTCGCGGCGGATCTCCCCTTCAGCCATCCGACATACAGAACTCTGCAGCTGTCTTCAAGCCGGCTCCTACAAGTCAGCATTTGCAGAGTATCTAGGCTGCTGGGAGTCAGACTCCAAAAGGTTCCCTTACTTTTGTGCCATGTTGTGAATGAAGGTTTTTACCAACTAATTTTTTTTTACATATATTTTTAAACGAATAAAATCTTTTAAAGACGAACAGAACGCTCCTGCACTTTGTATTATAAGTACCAACAACTGTTGTTAGACGGGAAACAATTTCTACAGTTTAGATTCTTATTTAGAAGTGTTATCACACACTTCTACATTTATATTAAGGAAAGTATGAAGGTAGTATACCCGTATTGGGGTGCTAGAAACACATACGGAGTGCTATGAGTAATAATACCGATGGGAGGCTGAACATACAAATCAAAAAACAAAAAAGAATTTATTGAAAAAGATATATTAAAAATTGCCAGAGAATTGGCAATCTCCCAAAGTGTAACACACAAACTAAATAAGGTGGAAAAACCTGAAATGGATGATTAAAATAAAAAACATAGTTTGGTAACTAAAGATTAAAAAGTTCTGAAGTTGCACTTTATTTGTTCTCTGTTGGAGCACACGTCTGTGCTTCACAAGAATTATGATAAACATAGAATATTGAAGGGGGAAGGATAGGGTACCCTAAGGTGTAGAGGATATGAATCCTGTGTATGTATAACAAAGGAACTGCCTCAGTAAAAAGAGCCTTGATACAAAGTGTGAAAGCAACAGGCTCAGTAAATAGGCATAGATGGTAAAATGTAACAATTCATCAGTAATTGTTACCAATTTAGTTGCACTGTCAGTTTACTGTATATTAAACTGCCAGTGAACCTCTGTGTGACACAGAAGTTTAGAACTGTGACATTGGCCTGTAAGGTTAAATGGAAACAGATTTTATCAGTGATACTAAATAGTACACCTAAATGTTATAGTCTCTTGTTAAAATAACTAAAGGTTCAAATGAATAGCCAGAGTACTAGATATAGGCTTAGATGGATGCTGGCAGGACTCTAGGTTACCAGAACGCACTGTTGTGCTATGCTCGCAGGATAACAAGGGGAGAAAGAGGAGATTGATAGCAATCCGTGAAGAGAACAATATCACTAAATAAACTAGCCGTAGATAGCCTCCTTGTGCCTTCAAGGGCACCTAAATCCAACCCCCCTAGTAAAGTGTATAGAAGGAGTAGAGTGCAGACATAGAGGGTAGGTATCAACTTAATATAATAAACTGCATAATAATTCTACGTTTATCATAATTCTTGTGAAGCACAGACGTGTGCTCCAACAGAGAACAAATAAAGTGCAACTTTAGAACTTTTTAATCTTTAGTTACCAAACTATGTTTTTTATTTTAATCATTCATTTCAGGTTTTTCCACCTTATTTAGTTTGTGTGTTACACTTTGGGTGATTGCCAATTATCTGGCAATTTTTAATATATCTGTTTCAATAAATTCTTTTTAGTTTTTTGATTTGTATGTTCAGCCTCCCATCGGTATTATTACTCATAGCACTTCATATGTGTTTCTAGCACCCCAATACGGGTATACTAACCTCATACTTTCCTTTTGATTCCACTAGGGGTTACCCCCTTCTCCCTAAGTATACCAGAGTGAGCTGTACCCAATCTGTTTCTTACATTTATATTACCACTATTCTTGTTTCTTTGGATAGTGGATCATCATATATCATTTATGTACCATACTACTTATTGATTATGATAGTGTGTTACTAGAGTATTATTAGCTCTTATTGGCTAGTTCCCCTGCTGTTACAGAAGGGATATCAGCCTTGCTTAGATAAGAGCATACAGATAATAGACTACTTTGGACTGTCCTGTATATCTCTGGTCCTTATACAATTATAAAGACTGATATCACCGTTATTCTTTTGCATTTACTGATACAGTACATATGTATATTTGAATTCTCTTTGGAATATCCGTGTTTTGCTTCTGGAAGTTACATCTGATTGCACCAAATTGTCCACTTGATGACTGGAATTTACAATATTAAATTCACTGTTTAGTAGACTTACCACTTCTGCAAGTATTTGTTTCAACTATTGGGGTTTATATTAATAATACACTTTATTTTTTTTCAATTTGAAAATTTTTATTGTTTTACATTGTTATAAAACTTGGGGTACAGAAAAGAAAAGGATATGGGGGAAGGAATGGATCAAAAAACAAAACATTCCATGTCCTCAGGTTACATCACATGAGTCATACACCATACTTCTTACATGATACATTATACATCGTGCTTCATACACTATATATCGTACATCATACATTATATATCGTACATCATATACTATACGCTTGGTTCTACTCTAGTCTCTGGGCGCTTGGGTGTATGAAACCTGGGGTACAGAAAAGAAAAGGGTATGGGGGAAGGAAGGGAATGGATCCAGTAAATACACAAAACACAAAACATTCCATGTCTTCCGGTTACATCACTAGTCACACAATGTCCTTGTTACATCATGCATTACATATTGTGTTTCTTACACTGCGTGTCGTACATCATAGATTATATAGCGTGCTTCATACATTATGCATGATACGTGTTGTCCTGCTCTAGTTTCTGGGCTCTTGGGTGTGAGGGTGCCTGCTTCAGCGTCAGCTATGTGAGTGGATGTTACCCTTTCCCATAAGGGTTCTCGTGGTTTTTTGTTTTATCACCTGCTCTAATATTGTTGCATGTTACTTGGTATGATTTCCAGGAATTCCCATCTCCTAGTTCCTTGTTGGGTAGCCTTTTCCTGCGCTCTCCTTGCGCCCACTCACGTCCCCACTGTTTGTTCACTTTGTCCCTTACCCCTATATTCTTCCCACCTCGCATTGGCTAAGTCTATGTGTTTTCTTGGTCCAATGTGTTTGAGTGCCATTTTTTCGTATCGCCAATTTAAATTTATTTGTTGTGTTAGGGTTTCTTTGGATGGAATTTGTGGCGATTTCCATGCTCTAGCTATGAGGGTTACTGCTGATATCAGGACGTGGAACAAAAGGGATTCCTCTGTTTTGGTCATTGTGAGTGGTAACATAAATAGAATACATTGTTGTAGGGTGGGTCGCCATTGCCTGCCCAGCAGGTCGCCCGCTAATTCCTCTACTACCTTCCAAAATTTTTTAATCTCCGTGCACGACCACCATATGTGGCTCATGGAGCCTCCTGTTGTCCCGCATCTCCAGCACGTGTTTGGAGAGTTTGGGAAAATCTTGGTCAAATGCTCAGGTACCATGTACCATCTGTAATGTAGTTTCCTTATTGTTTCGAGATGTGTTGTGCAGCGTGTGTTACCTACGTGTATTGTAAATGCCCTGTGCCATTGCTCTTTGTCTATGGTTTGTCCCAGTTCCTTGTGCCAAGCTGTTTGGAATGTCATGTCTGGGTGCGCCTCGTCGTCTGTGAGTATGTTGTATATCGTGGAGATCGTTTTTTTAGGGGGATTGTTGGTTAGGCAAAATTGTTCTATGGAGCGTTTGTTGGGTGTCACCTGGCTATTTATTTGTACCCCTGTGAGCAGCGATTTCAGCTGTAGGTATGAGAACAGCGCCTTGTTGGGGATGTTGTGCCGTGCCTGGAGATCTGGGAATGCCAACAGGTTGCCTTCATGGTATAAGTGTCTAAGCTTAGTGCAGCCTGCCTCGTTCCATTTTTTTGTGTCGAATGTTGGGATCCCTGCTGCTATGCACGATATTGGGGCGTCCTCTAGGAGTGTTCCTTCCTTTCCTTCCCTCTTGCGGATTTCGTCCCAGAAGTATAGTGTTAACTGTGTGGTCAATAGGGGTTGTATCAGTTGGGGCCGGAGTTTTTCCGGGAGCCACAAGAGTTCCCTCAGAGATGGACTATTTGTCCAATGGGCCTCTATTTGGGTCCATTGTGGCACTTCTCCTTCCACTGTTGCTGCCTTGATTGCTGTTAGTTGTGTTGCCCTATAGTATTCTCGAATGTTTGGCAGTCCCAGACCCCCCTGCACGGTTGGTTTTTGCAGTATTTTTGTGGCCACCCTTGGTCTTTTGTTGGCCCATATAAATCTGATTAGTGTTTTTTGAAAGGAGATCAGGTACGCGTTTGGTAGTTTTATGGGGAGAGTTCTCAGGAGATACTGGAGTTTCGGGAGTGTCATCATTTTTATCGCCGCAATTCTCCCCACCCATGACAGGTATTTCCCCTCCCATGACCGTAGGGTGGTTTGCGTGTCCTTCAGTAGTTTGTTATAATTGAGGTCTAGTAATTTTTCGGTGCGGGGGGGGATGCGGATGCCCAGGTAAGTTAGGTGGTCCACTCGCCAGTCAAAAGGGAAAGCGGTTTTGAGTCTATCAAGTGATTCCCCTGGTATCCCCATTCCCATGGCTTGTGTCTTTGTGACGTTTAATTTGTAGTAGGAGTGTTTCCCATATTCCGTAATGGTGGCCATTAGATTGGGGAGGGATATGTGGGGTTGTGTCAGGGTTAGGAGGACGTCGTCTGCAAATAAACTCGCCTTGTATTCCCGATCCCCTATTTTTACTCCATGTATGGAGGAGTGCTGCCTAATTGCCGCCGCCAAAGGCTCCAGGGCCATGACGTACAGGAGTGGCGATAATGGGCATCCCTGTCTGGATCCGTTTGAGATTTTAAGAGGGTCCGATACAAACCCTGCATTGACGACCCTCGCTGTTGGTGCATTATATAAAGCCCTGACCGCTGAGATAAAACCCTCCGGCACTGCAAACTTTAGGAGGACCTGCTCGAGGAACCTCCATCCCAGTCGGTCAAAGGCCTTTTCGGCGTCTAACGATACTAACACCCCTCCCACTTTCATTCTGCGGACACTGTGTACAATGTCCAGAACCTTCCTTGTGTTATCACTTCCCTGCCTGTTTTTTATAAATCCCACTTGATCTGAGTGTATAACCTGTGTGAGCATTTTGCCCAGACGTAGTGCATAGATCTTTGCATAAAGCTTAACGTCGGTGTTAAGCAGGGATATTGGGCGGAAATTCTGAGGGCATGTGGGTGGTTTGCCCGGTTTTGGGAGTGTGATGATGTGGGCCAGTAGGGATTCAGTGGGCAGTTGTTGTCGTGCGGTGGCTTCATTAAAGGCATTTGTTAGGTGTGGCGTGAGGATCGGGGCAAAGTGTTTGTAATAACAGTTTGCGAAGCCATCCGGGCCTGGAGCTTTACCTATTGGCAATAATTTAATGGCTTCCGCGACTTCCGCAACTGTTATGCTAGCCATGAGTTCCTGTTGTTGCTGGGGTGTGAATTTGGGTAGTGGTATGGAGCTTAGGTACGTCTGTATCGCCTGGGGGTCCGGTTGGGGTGTGTGAACATCCTCGGCTAGATTGTATAGTGAGGCGTAGTATTGTGCGAACCTATTGCTGATGTCTTTAGGTGCTGTTATTTTGTGTCCTTCAGGTGTTGTTAAGTACGCTATTTTTTGGTGTGCCTGTTTGTTTTTGAGAAGTTGGGCTGTCAGTTTGCCTGCTTTGTTTCCCTGCGAGTATTGGTTTGCTTTCAGTTTTTGCAGGTAGTAGCCTGTTTTTTCTAGGGCTTGTTTGTGCATGGCCTGTGTGATTGTCATGATGCGCAATTTCAGTTCCTGGGATGGGGTTCGTTGGTTTTGGGAGTTAAGGTCCTGCAGGTCCCTTTGCCAGTGTCGCAACTGTGTTTGTGCCTGCCGCTTCAGGAATGCTGCCCGCTTTATCATCAACCCCCTGATTACCGATTTGTGTGCTTGCCATACTATATTGTGGGATGTGTCTTCAGTATTGTTTTCTGTGAAGTAGTTGGTGAGCTCAGTTTCTAGTGTTTTTTTGAAAGCATTGTCTGTGAGAAGTGTTGCGTTGAGTCTCCATGGGCTTCTATGTGTGGAGTCGTATAAGTCTGCCAGGGTCATCACCACTGGTGCGTGGTCCGACCATGTTATTTGTTCTATGGAGCAATCTTTGACCTGTTCTAGATACTGACCCGCAATCAATATACCATCAATTCGTGAGTAGGTATTGTGTACTGTGGATAGGAATGTGTATCCCCGTTCCCCTATGTGTAGTGCCCGCCATACGTCATAGTGGTGATTGTCTTGTAGCAATTTTTGTAGTGCCCTGCCCTGCCTCTTGAGTGGCTTCAGTCTAGTGGTTGTGTGTGGGCCTGTGGTGTCCATCATCGGATCCAACACATGGTTAAAGTCGCCACAAATCACCCCTATTCCTTTACTTATAGTCGACAATTTTTTAAACACCTTGTGGAGGAAATTTCTTTGATCCTTATTTGGGGCATATACGCTTGCAATTGTGTATAGAACGTCATTAAATGTCCCCACTACCATAGCATATCTACCCTCTGTATCCACCTCGGAGTGCATAAGGGTGAACGCCACATCTCTGCTAACGAGGATTGAGGCCCCTTTAGATTTGGTGGAGTGTGTGGCGTGAAATTGGTGTGGGTAATCTTGCTGGAACAAAGGCGAGTGTGCTTTGAGTTTAAAATGTGTTTCTTGAAGGCACACTACCTCTGGTTTGAGTTGTTGTAAATCTTTGCGAAGCAAGCTTCGCTTCGCTGGGTGGTTGAGCCCTTTAGTGTTGTGAGAGTATATTCTCATGGGGGGTAGTATGTTTGGATTTCGAGTTGTAATGGACCTGTAGTGTCTGTTTGCGAGGGGGACACCCTTCCCAGTATTAACGAACTGGGTGACCCCTCCCTATTTCGTGTCATGTGTTGGTAGTAGCCTCCACTGTGTGGGGGAACCTTGTGTGTCTTGTCAATGGAAAGTAGGGCATACATTAGTTGTGCAAGATGGAAAACATGGAGGGTAAACAAATAACTTAAAACAGAAATAACTAAACATTTTGCCATAGAATTGGCCTTGTGCCTCAGGTAGGCACTGTGGGGTAGGAAGCTGCATGCCTCCATGCCTGATCGCATTGGTCTTCGGGCCTAATAAGGGTGTGTCAGAGGTGTTTGCACCCTCTTTGCGTGTCGGCTGGTAAGAAAAAGTATACGATGCCGAGTTCTTGTTATGGGGGGGACCGGTCGGGTGCGTCTGGGTGCCCGGTTTTACCACGGTTACCCTTGGTAGTGATTTAGAAAATAAAAATGTTAGGGTGATGTCTATCCCACTGCGTACCCTCTATCGGGTGCCCTTTCCCCCCTCATAGTCAGTGTCCCATTGTCTTAGTGCAATACTTGCCACTGTTCGTGGATGCAGGCCGCGGCCTCATTTGTTTCTCGTGATTTTCTTCCATGTTGGCGGTAGCTTGGCCCTTGCTGCGGCTTGGGACGGCATCCTTGGTGGTGGCAAGCCCCAATCTTTCAGTGCTTGGATACCGGCTTCTGGGGATGCGATGGCTGTCAGCTTGCCTTCGTGCGTGACTAGTAATTTGACTGGGAATCCCCATCGGTATGGCTTCTTGTGTTGTCTCAGTTGCTCTGTAATTCCTGAGAAAGTTTTCCTCTTTTTCAGCGTTGCTGCAGATATGTCCGCGTAGATAGTGATCCCCTGGTATGGTGCTGGGAGGTTTGGGCGCTGCCTGTTTGCCCTCAAGATGTCTTCCTTTACATGGAAGTAGTGTAGTCTCACTAGTGTGTCTCGCGGTTCGTCCGCCGACAGAAACCTCGGCTTGGGGACTCTGTGGTACCTGTCCAGCAGGAGCATGTCCTGGTGGATGTCTGGAATAAGGATTTTGAACAGGCCCTGTAGGTAAGCATGGAGATCTGCCGTGCTGACGGTCTCTGCTACTCCTCTCAGGCGCAGGTTATTCCGTCTGGAGCGGTCTTCCATGTCCGCCAGCTTGTTTCCATAGGACTCTATTGTGTCTTGCATTTCATCCATTTCGGCTCGCATGGCATTGTATGCTTCAGCTTGGTCAGCCATTTTGTCTTCCAGGGATGATGTGCGCATACCCAGATCTCGGATTTCAGATTTTATTTCGTTCAGTGAGGTTTTTAGTGTGAGCTGCAGCTTTTGGTGCATGTCATCCAGCATTCTCTGTATTATATGTGGAGTTGCTGGGATTTCTTCAGAAGTTGTACCCTGGGTGTCGTTCAGTCCGCCATGGGCGCCATCTTGGGGCTCCTCTGATCTCGCCATCACTTTCCCCTGGGCATTCCGGACCGTAAAAAAATCGGCTTTCTCCCCCTTTTCGGTCTGTCTTCTCCCCTTATGTTGGGACATCGTTGCTGGGTGGTTTCCCGGTCTTAGGGTGCTCGTACCGCTTTTATTTAGGCCGTGGTAGCACGGAGCTACACAGACATGCGGCTGCTGTGCTCGAGCTCCAGGCCACGCCCAATACACTTTATTTTTAACACTAGTATTCTTTAATTTGTCCCCCACATTTTAGTGTAGGACCCACCAACATTGGGGTACTTTGAAAGCAGTGGTGGGCTTAACATCATATGGCCATATGGTGGAACTAAATCCCAATATTTATTCTTAGATAGGCAATTTAGAAGCCTTCTTTGTGTTGTATTTTTTGTAGTCTGAGTGCGCCGCAACTATTTTTTTCATGTATGAAGTTTGGTCACTGCGGCAGCACCTTTCAAATTTCCTTCCTCTCCCCCCCCCCTCAAAATTTCCTTCCTCTCCCCCACCTCAAAAACAAAATTTCTCCACTCCCTCTCAAATTTCCTTCCTCCCCCCTCTCCCCCCCCTCCCCCTCAAATTTCTTTCCTCCCCCCCTCCCTCAAATCCCCCCCCTCCCTTAAATTTCTTTCCTCCCCTCCCTCCCTTCCTTAAATTTATTCCCCCCTCCCTAAATCTCCTCCCCCCTTAAATTTCTTTCCTCCCCCTCCCTCCCTTCCTTAAATTTCTTTCCCCCCCTCAAATTTCCTCCCCCCTTAAATTTCTTTCCTCCCCCTCCCTCCCTCCTCAAATTTCCCCCTCCCCTCCCTCTGACAGCTGGCCGGCGCGCGAGGGAGCACTCTCCTCTGAGTGCTTCCTCTTAAGCTCCCTCGCGCGCCACGTACTAATGCCGGCGCCGGAAGATGACGTCATCTTCCGGCTCCGGCATCAGTACGGTGCGCGAGGGAGCTGAAGAGGAAGCACTCAGAGGAGAGTGCTCCCTCGCGCGCCGGCCGGCTGTCAGGGCCAGCCTCTGGGGGGCCCTGAGGTGACCGGCTGCTGGGCCCCCCAGGAGAAGAGGCTGGCCCAGTGGGTACATACCGGGGTCGCAGGGCCCCCTGCGACCCGGTATGTACCCACTGAATGTGCGGCCCGGACGACCTTAGCAGTCCGGGCCCCCCAGGACTGCCGGGCCCATGACAACCATTGCAGTTGTCATGCCCTGATGGCGGCCCTGTGTACTAGTGTATGCAGAGTGTGTGTTGTATTAGTGTATGCAGTGTGTGTGTTGTATTGGTGTATGCAGTGTGTGTGTGTGTGTGTGTTGTATTGGTGTATGCAGTGTGTGTGTGTTGTATTGGTGTATGCAGTGTGTGTGTTGTATTGGTGTATGCAGTGTGTGTGTGTTGTGTTGGTGTGTGTGTGTTGTGTTAGTGTATGCAGTGGTGTATTTTGGATTTGTGCTGCCCTAGGCACGACTAAATTCGGGCACCCCCAAAATCTAAATTTGACTCCCCAATTTGTGTCAAGGCCACTTTTTTGACTGACAGACATAGTCCCTCATTGATACATGCACTGATATACACTCACTGACAGATACACAGTCATTGGCACACACATACAGTCATAAGCACACACTGTTTAACCAACACACACTTTTACTGACAGGCACACACTCTCAGATACACATAAAATGACATACACACACTGACACACCCATTCTCACTGAAAGACACACACACTTTCACTCACTCACAGACACACTGACCGCTACACTCACTCACTCACTCACAGTAAGGTGGACAGCCCCAGAACACAGGGCAAACTGGCATTTGTCTGGGAGCTTGGGGTGGCATATTTTGGCGCCCCCCCTGAAAGTGCCTCCCTAGGCAAATGCCTTGTTTGCCTTGTGGTAAATACATCCCTGAGTGTATGCAATGTGTGTATTGTATTGGTGTATGCAGTGTGTGTGTTGTGTTAGTTTATGCAGTGTGTGTGTGAAAATGTGCAATCGGGGGGTGGGAGGAAGGGGCATTTTCACATAATTTTTTTAAATTTTATATTAAATTAATTAAATGTTTCTCCCCCCTCCCTGCTTCTTACCTGTGTCCAGGGAGGGGGGAGATTCCATCCCTTGTGGTCCGGTGGCATGGGGGGCCCCTGGCTCCCTGTTACCGCAGAGGGGGCCCAGCACACTGCCTCTACTCTTCTAATAAGTCTTGCGAGACCCGCGGCCTGCGTGCCATGCAGAGCGTTGCCATGGCCGCGGGTATCGTGAGAGTTATTAGAAGAGAAGAGTAGAGGCAGTGTGCTGGGCCCCCTCTTCGGTAACAGGGAGCCGGGGGCCTGCGGCTGCACACATAGCGATATTCGCTATCTATGTGTGCAGAGAGGGAAAGTGGGGCCCGGAACTGCCAGAGCAGTCTGGGCCCCCCAGGAACGCCAGGCCCATGACAATCATCATGGTTGTTACCCCCTGATGGCGGCCCTGTCTGATACAAGAAGCTATTTGGAGTGTACGGTAATGGACCCCTATGCGAGGGTTATGTTTTATCAACCGTATAAGTACCCTGGCTGATGTCTGGGATTCTGAGAGATAACTGGATGTTTTTTAGTACCACTCCAATAACCATTAATGCATAAGTTCAACTGCCCTGGATTTGATGTCCTGACCAACAAGCCTTCATGTAGCAGTGGGAAGCATGACATCAGGCCCTCCAAGTCCTGTGACAGATGTACCATGCTGAATAAAATAGGCTGCTCTCAGTGACCATAGCCCTTACCTGAGTATGTGACAGACGAGTGTATGTTTGTGTATGTATATAAAAGAAGTTTGTGTGTTGTATGAGTATGTGTGTATATATTAAACAGATACTGTGTTAGGCAGTTTGTGTTTGTGTATGTTTTAGGAAGTTTGTGAGTGTATGCAGAAGCATAGCAAAGAGGGGACAAAAAGTGGCAAATGTGTTTCAGCATCACCTTGTGGCAAGGTGCAGAGCGGGCACCAAGGGATCTCTCTGCACTGCCTGCACAGCTGTTTCACTCACCATGTACTGATGCAGGGATGAGATGTCACCCCTTCATCAGCATGGAGATGCAGAGAGCTGTGCATTTATTGCAGTTTTGACTGTGGTATATTATGTGCCCCCCTATTAATTGTCAATAGAGTCACTCCTTGGGCTGCCAAGAGGAAACAGTAGAACATTTCAGAAGGAAAGGGAAATTTAAGGTCATAAAAGTCACCAGATCACATTTGGACCACTATAGGCACCCAGACCACTTCAGCTTAATGAAGTGGTCTGGGTGCCATGTCCAGCTAGGGTTAACCCTTTTTTTTTTTTATAAACATAGCAGTTTCAGAGAAACTGCTATGTTTATGTTAGGGTTAATTCAGCCTCCAGTGGCGCTTGCGTGTTTATGTTAGGGTTAATTCAGCCTCCAGAGGCGCTTGCGTGCTTCTCACTGTGAAAATCACAATGAGAAGACCCCAGCGTCCATAGGAAAGCTTTCCTATGGACTGGCTGAATGCACGCGCAGCTCCTGCCGTGCATGCACATTCAGCCGAACAGGAGGAGAGCTCCCTGCCCGGCGCTGGAGAAAGAGGTAAGTTTAACCCCTTCCTCTCCCCAGAGCCCGGCGGGAGAGGGACCCTGAGGGTGGGGGCACCCTCAGGGCACTATAGTGGTCCTTTAAACATTATTAGAATATAGTTGGGACTATATTATTGCTTCATAAGTCATGGTCTATGGAGTATAGAGAGGATTTTATATATTTACTACATGGCAACAGTTTCCTTTTTACATGTTTGTGGGTGTGTAAGGACGGGACCCTTTTTATTTTTCACTAGATACTGGTTAAGGAAACAAATCTCACATCTCCAGTGGGTAGTTCCATCAAGGCAAACATTGTTGATGCAAAATGTTTGCAACATCTTCAGGGAATCTTATCTTTACCACCAGTTATAGTCAGAAAGGATGTACTTAGTAATATTGTATTCCCCTTGTGAATTCTTCCAATACAACTCTTTGGATGGCCGCCAGATAACCCTGAAGCAGGTAATTAATTAGTAATAGTGTGAGCTATAAAATGCTCAGTTCTTGATGCCGGTCACTAGAACAGTTCTGCATGAGATGAAGAATACGATAATAGATTTATTGGTTAATTTAGCAAATTTATACATTATCAAGGTATCTTCTCTTGACATGATATAAATATACATAAAAAAGACAGTCTAAAATACCACCGGTAAATACATTTAAGTTTATTTTTAGAGAGCAGAAAAAGCATTCTAATATGGTATGTTTAACATCCCTGTACTGTGCCCAATTTAACAGAAATGTTTTCTGACGTTTGTTAATAATAGATCTGTGAGATTGCAATGAATGGTCTGTTTCACTCATTCAGAATGCTTAATGTGCCATTTCATGCAGTTAATGAGAAACATGGAATGATTATTTGAATAGAATATTCTACAAAGAAACAGCAGGTGGCAGTTTAACACCACTTTCTGTATTGTGACGTTACATTGGTTTTATTAAATTTGATTTCTTATTTAATTGCACATGATGACATTAACATATGACAACATTGTAGGATAGTATTATTAACACTGCAGTAGATGACCCTTAACCAGTGTACAGCACTGTGACTAATATGATAATAATGATAAAAAAGCAATTTCCAATTATCTGTGTTCTAGTTATTTATGGACAAACTTTCAGATGGACCAAAGATAATTAAAATGTATTCAACTAGTAAAAAATCCTAGGTAAACAGCCTTGACCTTATATTACAAGTTCCAGCCAAGAAAGCCTGCAGACAGGAAGGTAGATTGTAAGCTCATTTAAGCAGGGTTCTCTAAAGTGCTACTGAATCTGTTTGCGCTATATAAATGGCGATAGTAATAATAATAATAAAGATAGGTGGAGGAAAGTTGCTGGACCCAAGGTAAGTTATGCAACAGGGAGGAGAAGGAGTGCAATTTATGGCTGACTGGGGGCATGGACCTGCACCGTCAGACAGCTTTCAGATGGCCTCAGGGCTCACAGACCAAACTAGAAGAGGAGAACAAGAGACAGCCTACTTTCCTCCATGATGAAAATGATGTCCTGCTGAAGACTGTATTTTGAAAAGCCAAGATGACAAGATTAGAATTGTAAATACTAAACAGACAGCCTTGGCAGAAGGTGAGGAGGTTGTCAGCATCCTCCATGAGTGTGGAGGTCGTCCAAAAGACTGTGGAGCCATTTTTGATAGATTTTCTTTACCCTTAAAGGGACACTCTGGGCACCAATAAATGTTTTGCAGAATGTGGCACCATAAGTCTACCTCCTTAGCCATGTCCCCTCATACTAAAAAAATAATAATTACTTATCCAAGGTATGCACACAATCTAAGCTCCAACAGCACTGAGTGAGCTGCTTTTAATTCACAACCTGGCTGCAGACAGTCAGAGAAATCACAAGTAGTGATATCCTTACTATATGATTCCCTGGGTGACTGCTCCATGGCATCGCTCTGGTATTGATGCACATAGTTAAGTCTAACCACTCTAATGACCAGTGATAAACTTGGTTAAAGCGAAACTATAGTGCCATGAAAAAAACAACAGCTTCCCCCTCTTTCAAGTCTCCCTCCCCCCCCCCACGCTCCTCGGCCGGGGAGACCCAATGCGCGTGTGTGTCAATTCACCATAGGAAAGCATTATTTCCTATGAGGATTCCAGTGACGCTAGACCAAAAGTCGCCTATCCACCCAGAAGTCCCTCTAGTGGCTGCCTGGTAGACCTAAGCAATAATTACATGCTTAGGGTTAAGGGTGATGGGAGTTTGCACCCAGACCACTTCAATGAGCTGAAGTGGTCTGGGTGCCTACAGTGTCCCTGTCCCTGCACTGATGCGTGGCTGTTTGACCTCTTCTTTGACCCTTTCTTTGACCGTTGCTGTCCTTGAGCTTCAATATGGGTGTAAGACAATATGGCAGTTGGGGGCATAAGGGAGGTTAACAAATCTCCCTTATAGTAATATGGGGGCATATTGAACAATAGCCTTTAAAAAAAGCCTTTTTTTTTTACATTTTAATGTGGCAGCGGGCTAGCAAGCACTGGCCAGCTACCACATGGTTACCCTTGCTATGCTGAGGGTTATTTAACTATTTGCCGGGTGGCTGTTAGTGCTGTGAGCAGGCAAATAACACTTGAAGTTATCATTCACTTGCAAAAAGTGCCAAAAGCGTTTGAATCATATTTTTCTTTAAATCTATGCTTTATGAATATTTTAATTCCTATAGTTTGTTTTGTATAGGGTTTGGATGCGAAAAGCACTGATTTTAATCAAGACACCGAATGCTTGTGTTGGCTGAACTCCAACTGGATTTGGCTTCAGTAAATATGAGAATTATCATTTGGTCGGCATTCAGAGATTTTTACTGGATTTTGTCCATCCAGACAAAATCCAATATTTAGTGAATTGCCCTGCGTTTCTTCTAAACAGCTCTGCAAAGATTTTGTGTTCAGGCTTTGCAGAGAGAAATTTAGTCAGCATCAGTGGTGGAACTAACATAGATAGGGCCTTGGTGCAAACATTTTTATTGCCCCCCCTATCGCAAGGATGGAGAAAAGGTAGATCCCAATCTGTCATACTACTCCCACAATGCTTTGCCAGTTGGGGATCTATTATTTGCTCATCCTTGGGTTGTATTTAGCAATGAGCAGTGTTTGTGTGTTTGAATGTAAGCCTGTTTTTGTATGGAGTATGTGTGTGAATGTAGGGATGTGTTTGTGTGTAGTGTTGTGTTGTTTATTTTTGTATACTGTTGTCATTTGAAAGCAGTGGTTTACTTGTGTGTAGTGTTTGCCTTTGAATGTAGGGGTGTGTCTGTTGTAGTGTTGTGGTTTTGAATGCAGGGATGTGTTTGTGTGTAGTTTTGGTGTCTGAATGCTGAGATGTATGCATATACATCTACACTGCCACAAACACACACTGATACGTGCACGCACACACACACACACACACACACATACACATATGCAGATACAGACAAACTGACATATATGCAGATACACAGACACACACTGACACACATACATATACAAACACTGACACATACAGATGCACACACTGACACACATACAGGGACAAACACTGGCACACACATAGATACACAGACACACAGGTAGGTCATATATATGTTTAGCCACCCTCCTGTTTCCTACATTTTGGGTGCAGGAAGTTGGCTTCTGCTGGGTGTGCATTTGGAGTTAGAGGTTGGCTCTCCCAGTCTGCACCACCTCCTCTCTGCTGTTATGAAAGGGGCCTGGTCATTGTAGCGGACCATGGGTAACCTGACCGGTTACCTCAGACATCCATTTTCCCCCAGTAACCGGGTGACACACAGTTCTGGGAGTACAACTCAAATTGATTTTTAATGGACATGGTACAGCCAGTGTGGATCATGCTGTGGCTGTCGGAGGCCGTCTCTGAGTACCATGCCCACATGTGCCCACTCGCTTGCCTAATTATTGTTTTCAGGTCATCATGCCGGGGATCTCCCTATCTGTGTGGTCCCCTTGTTCCACACATCATTTTTAGGCTTGATTAGAAGATTGTGCTTGTCCCATCCTAAATATGATAAAAAATTAGACTTGATTATTAATCTGTGGGTAGGTATTAATGTCTCTTTTGGATATGATATTGGAACACAGGGTTTATTCATGTCAAATGACTCCGTATCAAGACATATGGCAAATGAGAGATGAGAGTTAGTTTATCCTGAAGCCAGACTTGCAGGCCACTTATGTGTGACTTCTCACACCTTCAGAATAGCTCTGTTGGAGTGCCAGCTTTAAAGAGGAACTTAGGTTGTAAGCTCTTGCCTCCCCTACAATCAAACCAACCCCTTTTGAAATTGACAATATCATCTCTATCAGGCAGCCAGTACACATATGCACTACACAAATTACAGTAAATGGCAATATTCTCTAGTGCAACAATGAATTATGTACCCTTGCTGTGACACCTCCCCCAGATCCCAGCTATTCAGTGATGTAACTTTCGTGGGGTTCTGAAATATTAAAATGTGTTTGTGGGGTGTTTAAAATTGTATGTTTTTTTTCTTTTTTTTTGTACCTGGGAGATAATTAGTTTGTACAGTTCCTGACTCAATTATCGGTTCCGGTACATTGATAGTTCTGACACGGGTCCCTCTGCCCTGGGTCAGGCTCCACATGGGAGGTGATCGCATAAGTACAATCCAATAGGAAACCATTAACTCAATGGGGTTTTCCTATGGGTTTTAGCTAACGCTGATGTCCTCATGCATAGCGTGAGGGCGTCCAGCATCAGTTAGGTGACCAAAAGTTGCCTAACGACACAGAAGCACCTCTAGTTGCTGTCTGATAGACAGTCACTAGAGGTAACGTTAACCCTGTAAGATAATTATTGCAGTTTCTCAATTACTGCAATAATTATCATTGCAGTGTTAAACTGACAGGGACAGTGCACCCAGGCCACTTCCATGAAGTGGTCTGGGTGCCTATTGCATCCCTTTAAATGCTCTGCCACACTACACAGCGACATTTATAAATCGTATGAAATATCCTTAATATTAATGAATAAATATTTTATATTTATATTTTGAAGGTGAAACATGAATGAGGGGATTTGAAGAGAGATGCTAAAATAGCACTGTTATCCTACACAAATACACCCCCTTATACATACACATTGCCACAGTTCACAAATGTACCCCTTTATACGCATTACCATGATAAACAAGATACTCCTGACAAGATACACAACAATCCAAATATATATTCACTTACCAGCATGTATATGTGTTTTTGGGGCACAGAACCTAATTTTGTCGTGGGATCCTGGCTACTCTCAGTCCATTTCTGTATAACAGTAGCGGTCATCTAAACAGACCATATAATAAAACCAGTTCACCTGTTCAATGTGACCCAATAAGGAGTCATAGTTACATAGTTTTGCCTTATAGAAAACAGAAACAGTTCAATTCAGTCTTCAGGAGATTGCAATGTTATTAATTTAGAAATAAACCCTCCTAATCCCATTTATAATATTCAATCGTATTCCTCCATGACTACAAATGACAATCAAAAACCCTTGGAACAAAGAGATCATTTAATTTGAACAAGTAGCATGCCAAGGAATGCCGTCCTTTGGCAAATATAGCGGACAATTATTTCTACAATTCTGACTTTGAATTTATTTGCATAGAGTAATGTGATTGTTTCAGGCGTCTCTTTTCCGTAGTAAATGAAGCCAGTTCAGCAAATCATTCTTCATAACCAAATTATTGAATTACCTTTATTATTTTTTCAGGACTGGTTTGTACACTTTCCAATAAAATAAAATGATGAATTCTTGCCAGAAACGGTGCTGCAAAGGCAATATTTTTCTGCAAGTTATACATGATATTATTTAAAGAGACACCATACTTACCCAAACCACTTCATTTCAATTATGTGGATTAGGTGCAGTGGTCCTGTCCTTTTAACCTTGCAATGTAAAACATTGACGTTTTTAGAAATTGCAATGTTTACATTTTAGAATTAATTCCTCCTCTAGCAGCTGTCATACTGACAACCACTAGTGGCACTTCTACTGCACTGACCTCGTAAGTAATCTGTCTTAAAATCTGTGAAACTCATAGGAGAGGATTTAATTCAATGCGTGCCTATTGAAAAGCTTGAATGTATGTGTGGAGGTCCCCATGCATGTGCATTAGGTCTCCTCTATGAGGAGCATTGGATTGGACATGGAGGCCATGTCTCCTCAAAGACATTGTGGGAGGCGGAGTGGAAAGTTAAAAGGCCATATGGAAAGATTAACAGGCAATCCAACCAGATATGGAGAAGAAGAAGTTCCCATCTGAGTGAGCATCAATAGAGTTCAATTGGGTTTTTACATTAGTGTCTGGTTATTAGCATGCTTTTTTAATATAAAGAGGACCAGATTTATGAAGATTTATATCCTGAGGAAGTCCTTTGTACTATAGGTTTAAAACAGGTTGAGCAACTAGAGGGTTTTGTTTTTCTTGCCACTCGATTTGCCATTCTTTGTTTTCACTTCATGTATGCAATCAGAAAACTTTTGTTGATTTGAAAAGTCTGGACAGACCTTTGAGTTTGCAACCATCGGATGTGCAGGCTCCATTCCTAGCTGTATCAGGTGGACTGAATGGTGGATTGTTTTTGGCCTATTTAGACTCAAATGCTGTCTTTGCACATAGCCAATATTTATGTGCATTTATGTTAATGAATGTTAATTTACCCCATTTTTTATTGCGTTATAATCTTTTTCTTAGTTTTTTTCCCCCCCTTCATATGTCCTTTCTGATGGTTATGTTATAGGTACTAATAATGGGATTTGTCGTCCTCTGTTATTTTCTTATCAAGAATCTTTTATTTTTTATGTTTTTTTAATTCTTATTTAGGAGTGCAAGCAGATAAGCATTATACACCGCCTCAAGTATTAGTTCGATATTTCCAGTCAAAAGAATGATATAATACATCAGATAATAGTTTGTGTGACATCATTAGAGAACAGTGATACATGAACAATCAGAAACCATACATAATACATCCACCGCTGTACGCACAGATCATGAATAGATGGTAATCTTTATCTCCTGACTCAAAGTTTTTTTTTATAGATTTTATCACAAACTGAATAAACTTTCCCACTGTAGACAAAGAAAAAGAAGAGAAAAAAAAAAAAAACAAAGATGGGAAAAAAGGGGTGAGGGCATGTCTCCTCCACGTGCACCACTTCCGGACCTCCACAGGCAATACCCTTTCAACCCTCTATCTCTCGTCATAGTCCTGCCATGACTGTCACACCTTGATAAAAGCAGTCATTTTATTTCCCTCACTGTCTGGTTTAGGTACGTCTATAATGAGCTAGGTCTGCGCCAACACACATATTGTTATTGAGGATCTTTTGGCAGATATCCTGAGATTGACTGCATTTTCCAGTTTATCTGCACTTTTATTCTTTTTACACCAATATAGCTGTAACCTTCTGTGGTGTTTGTTTTTTTTGCATCTGAACAGAGTTCTCAGGTAATAATCCTCACGGTGCTGTGTCTTTAAAGTGCAATAAATGTGTCTAGAAACCAGTCTGTGTAAATAAGATATATTGTTCTTGTTCTAAATCTCCAGATTTTACTATTAACATGAAGTAAAGTAATGGTTTTATTAAAGAAATATAGGCAAATATTTGCTTATCTCTTTCTTTAATCCCTCAGCAGCAAAGCAAGACAATAATGTACAATAGAAAGAAAAAACACACACCATAAAGGGTAAACCATAAAAATGCATTAGCCAATCATAACACTGCAGATTCCATATCTCAACATGTGACCTTAAGCATCTTCTCTTTCTTGATGACGCACATGAAAAAAATAACAAACAGAATACTCAACAATAAATCAAGTAATATTTGCAAACGACGAAGTCCAGTTCGTAATGGTGAACAGAAGAAAAAACTGAGACCCAAAACTGAAAAAGGCCCTCAGGTTCTGGAGTGATATATCAAACAGAAAACAGAAGAGAATTGCGAAAATCGGTAAGTCAAAATCATACATATTCAGTCAACATCCATAAGATGCAATACTTCTAATAGTGAATTAATCTAGAAATAATATAATAGTCTGTAACAAAGTCACATCAAACTTCAAACAACAATACATGAGTATACATCAATAAATAAATTAATCAAAGGTAACCCAGGGATGGCTAATAATTGCCTCTGTGTTTTTAAAAAGCTCATGACTTTATGTCATGTTAATAGTAAAGGCTCATATTTGCTAATTTAGATAGTGAGATAACAGTAAAGTAAGTAAAGTAAAAAGTAAGTAAGTAAATTGAGAAATAAATAAATGTGGATTCTCGAGACCAGTCTGCAGCCTTCAAAAATTCTTCTAAGCAACAACCCAAAGAAAAAGCTTTGGAAGCCATTCCACCTCTCAAGGAATGTGGTCTAAACACCGATGTATCAATACCAGCAGATGACACAATCCATCTTATCCAACATGCTAAAGTGACAGTAGACACCAGAAAGTGAGGTTTATGTAAGGCTAAGAACTACACAGGATGAGAGGCATCTCAAAAAGATGAAGTCAGAGCCTCATACTCTTGGAGGCAGGATACAGGGCATAGTTCTAATTTGTGTGGAAAGCTGGTTAGAAGACTGGCTTAATTAATATTTTAGTCCACCTAGAAATGTTGAAGAAAACACCATCTGGAGTATAAGAACACATTTTGATATCCAATGCCATGACATCAGAAATGTGTTTGCATGATATTACACAAAAAAGTAATTTGGTCGATATTTGCTAACAATTCAGAGTTTATCGGCCAATATTAACATGAATGAATTAATATCAGGTTGTGGGGGAAGAGCACATCGAATGCCTTGTAAGAGACAGCAGATCAAAAGATGTTTACCTACTGGAAAGCTATCAAAATCATGATGACCGGCAGAGAACGATAGAGATTCACCATGCAATAAACTAGGCTAGTATCAAAAAGTGTAGTGAGGAACCATGGAATATTGGTTACTGGAAATGAAACGGCATCCACGTGTTGTTCTAAGCAACCAGACAAAGAATTCCAGGCATGCAAATGGGATTTTTTCATTCCTGGAGCCCAAGCCCCTGCCAGGACTCCAACTGTACAAGTGTAGGAGATGAGAATGCAAACAGATCTATAGCCAGAGGTCCCCAAACTGAGAGCAATTGAAGAAATTTGGTGCGATCCAGATGCCACTTCAGACACCTGAAATTCCAATTTGCTACAATGCTGATCAATCCTGGGATGTATTCAGTGTGTTCTGATGTGTTATGATTCATGCATATCTGGCAGAAAGTATTCACTAGATCCACCAACATATAAAATCAGGCACCTCGCAGTTGCAGTGTTCGTCTTAGTGATTGTTTGCTTAAGTGACGTGGCTGTACAGTTATTTATTATGTATGGGAACCATGCTCACGACTGTGATTTATGCATACATTGTCATAATACCACTTTATATGATATGTTTTGTATTGTATTGTGTTATGTGTTAAAATAATATATTAAATCATAAATAAATAAATTTGGAAATCAGGCACCTCCAAGATGGTTTATATACCAAACTGTAGAGATATTGTCGATTCTCAACAATATGGAACAATTGGTGGAGGCCCCTTTGTTGATGTGAAGAATTAAAGATCTGGCTAGGAGTTCGAGACCCTTGATGTGCAGGGATTTCTCATGTGTGGACCTCAACTTGTACCCCAGCCAAGTATACTTATATTGGATTTGAAGATGAAGTCCGGACTGAAGACGAAAATGGCGCAATGGTTTCAAGCTTCCATGTATTGTAGCTACCAAGAGACTTCCTCTTTGGCATCGCAATCAAGGAGAACAACATCCGACTATGACATGCCCAGATGTGAAATCGCGATTGAGATGCTGAACTGCACTACAGTGAAGAGGTCCCGGGAAGATAGCCTGGAGGGATAATATTTGCATATAGCATTTCTAAAGTAGGCTGGACACCCTAGCCAACTATCAAACAGTGAGATAGCGAGATAAACGTCGTTTGACTTCCTTCTTTTAACAATTTAATTTTTTTTATTTTTTTTTTTAATTATCACAATAGACAATAAAAGACTTACATTTAAAGATATAATCAAAAGACAATACAACAATAAATACATTCCGACAGTTCTAGCTCTCTAAGATACCAAATTTTAATTTATTTCCCTTAATTATCACCTTATTTATAAATTAATCGTCATACCAAATTTAATATCTTCACTTTGTCTTGAGAGGACCTTAAATAGTTATTCACTGTCTATGACAAACAAGATAAACATAAAAACATACAAACATAAAATCATAGTGTGCCAAGATCTATAAATCCTAACAGATAGTGCCCTGCTATAGAGCTTGATATTTTCCCCTTTTCTTTTCCATTTTCTCTTACTTTCTCTCTTTTCTTCTCCCTTTTTCCTCCCCCCCTTCTCCCTTTTCCCATCTTGTTCTGGGCTTGATGCATTACCATAATCTAAGCACAATATCAGAGAATATACACTATAAATAGCCAATAGACCGCTTTATATAGAGATGCAAAATATAGAAACATTACAACCATATGAAGATATCGACAGTGTTCGTTCTCTAAGATATAAAGTTATTAAAACATTTTTCTAATCTGTCTTTATATTCATTAGTTATTTGTCATACTAAGTTTATCATCTTTAGTTCTTCTCAGGAATATTTTACGTTATTATACGCTACCTGTATTTAACAGTAATGTCCAATATTCCTACTGTGCCAAGATCAAATAATAGATACGATTGTTTTCTTTATGCAGAGCTTAATTTTTTTACCCATTCCTCCCATTGTTCTATTCTAGAATTAGTATAATTATCTTGTCTCAGGATTCCAATCTCCATTTTGCAATGGTTCAGGACCTGATATTTTATCATATCCCAAGATGGGGAATCAGATAATTTCCAGTATCTCGCTAATGTTGCTTTAGTCTCCGTTAAGATGTGAATCACTATATCTTTTTTACTTCTTGAGATTCTAGGCCAACCCAGATGAAGCACAAAAGACCTACAAGTAAAATCTAGATCTACTTTTATCACCTCTTGACAGAATTTTGCTACTTTATTCCATAGTTGACTTAAGTTTGGGCAAGACCACCAGATATGGACATAGTCTGCTCTAAGTGAGCCACATCTCCAACACTTATATTGAGAGGATGGGTACATTTTTTCCAATTTAGTGGGGACATAGTGCCATCTATTAATGATCTTATAATGACTTTCAGTTGTATTTAAACAATGAATAGTTGCCTTAGCTATGGCATTATTTGCATTTATCCACTAATTTCTTGTGATAGTAATCTGTAAGTCTTTTTACCATGAAACAAGGGCTGGGAATATTGGACTTGATTTATATAATTTATGTAATTTAGCACAATATGATACTACATTTTTATTGCTTTTAGAATTAATTAGATTCATGGATAGATGTAATCCTTCCGATGATTCTATAACCCTATGTTTATATAGAAAATGCTTTATCCTTAAATATATCTTATATCTTTATCCTTAAAAATATCTTAAATATGTCAAATTCTCTCTGTAGGGAAGAGAAAATAACTGCTTAATGTCCTCAAAAGACATAATTTGATTCTGTTGCATTATTTGATCTATTTTATTGATACAATTAGACGTCCAGGTTTTTACATTTAAATCTTCTATATTGACTGTCAAAATGTTGAAAGGTAGGGGGGCGTGGCCACGGACCGCATGGAAGCAGTCGCATAGAAGGAGAGCTCCGCCGAGATAGTGGGCCCCACAGGGTGTATCGCAGCGAAATTGCCACTAAATTCAGCCCATCTTACCACCAACCTCTCCCCGAGCACAATGGCGACCAAATCGTCGAAAAAATTAAAACAAAAAACGATCGACTCACACCTGAGCTCGCAACAGACGGAGCACTCAGGAGACCAAGATGGCGTCGGACCGCATGGCTCACCAACACACGAGGCAGACGGAGAAGACTCACAGCACTACCAAAGCAGTGAAGCATCCATCCCTACCACAAATGCCTCAGTGAGTACCATGCTGGATAAATTAAAATCAGCCCTGCTTTCAGACCTCCAGCGCATAGCTGCAGACATTAAAGCTGACATACAGGCAATAGGGGACAGAACAGCCCATCTAGACGAAAAAACGGAGGGCATACTAACTGCTCATAATGAGCTAGCAGATGCACACACAGCCCTGGAAAACAAAGTTAAATATCTGGAAGGAAAAATAGCAGATAATGAAGATAGGGACAGGCGAAATAACATAAGGATCCGTGGTATACCTGAGAACATCAACCCACAGGACCTTACACACTATGTACAAAAATTGTTCAAAGCTCTGGTCCCATCCATGACAGAGGCAGACCTCCGCCTGGACAGGACCCATAGGCTGCCCAAACCACGGCACCTACCCATCACTGTACCAAGGGACGTCATAACCAGACTCCACTATTTTACGGTCAAAGACCAAATAATGCAAACGTCAAGACTCAATCCATCTCTACCAGTAGAATACACAGATATCAAACTATTTATCGATCTGTCAGCAGCCACGATGACCAAACGTCGCTCCTTTACACCGATTACCACAGCCCTCAGAAACGCCAAATGGGGCTTCCCTACTAAACTACTCGTCAAACGAAATGGAGCAGACCGCACAATCCTCACGCCTGAAGACGGAATACAGATTCTGGAAGACTGGAACATCCCCATCCCTGCTCCACAGAATGGAACACAAAAGGCCGACGCACCACCGCCACGAAAAATGGCAAGAGACTGGCAACAACTTCCATGGATCACCAATACCCCTCAAGGCCGCAGAAACTACTGACCGTGACCATCGCTCCTCCACGCTCCGGGACACGTAACTTCTTGCACTTAAAAATGTTATATTACTGACAACTCGTGCTAATGATGTTGTCTGATTACATGACTGATTTAAAATATGCAATTTAAACAAAAAAAAAACAAAACATATTTTGATACCGCACAAGTGGCCACCCCGCATAGGCCCACGGCTGGCGGAAAGTCCATACTGCTCATTCTTCGATTGTTATAATTGATATTGTTTAGAATTTAAGGTTAAGACTGCAAATCTAATTACATATTCCACTTTGGAAATACTAACTTAGTTCCTACCAAACTTCCACTGACCCCCAACGACGGCCCACTAGTGAGCCATTAAATTCCCGTCCGCACACTGTTGCATCAGGCCCTCGAGGCTAACGGGCAAGTGTACATAGTTTAACCCCAACCCCTATCCCTGTACCTAAGGACCTGTACCATAGTCTCGGTAACAAACCCTAACGCCAAAAAAAGAGGGAACAAAAAAAATAAATAAATAAATAAATAAAAAATCCCTTTACTGGAGTAAGTACACAAGTGTCTACCTGTATACCATCATACAACCAAGCAATATGCCACTTAAATTCTTCTCTCTTAATGTCAAGGGTCTCAATACACCCAACAAACGCAGACTAGCCCTCCAAGAAGCCAAGTGACAGGGGGCACAAGTGGCCTTCTTTCAGGAAACCCATTTTAAATGGGGATCTACGCCCAGATTTAACTCCCCATGGTTCCCTATAGATTACCACACTTGTTACCATAAAAAAAAAAGAGGAGTCTCGATCCTAATTCATAGATCAGTTGTCTTTGAACTTATTCACAAAATCAGTGATAAAAAGGGCAGATATCTGATATTACAATGCCGCCTCAACAACCAACCGTATACTTTGATGAATGTATATAGCCCAAATGAAAGTCAACCTGTATTCATAGATGATATGTTTTGTCTCTTGTCAAGGTACAGCTTTGGGGAGGCAATTCTTGGAGGCGACACTAACTTTCTCCTGGATGCAAATATGGACTCATCCTCCTCCAAAAGGGTAACCTCCAAAACACTAACACAACACCGCAAACAAACATCCCAAATATGTCACACACTAACGACACACAACTTTATAGACCCATGGAGAATATCACACCCGGCAGACATAGATTATACCTGCTATACAGCTGCACACAACAGCTATTCTAGAATCGATAGATTCCTCATTAAGGCCACATCTCTATCGAGACTAATAAACACAGATATTGGGATTATCTCCTGGTCGGACCACGCCCCCATCACCATAACTCTAACTGAGCAATTCTCGTCCACCGGCAGATCAACCTGGAGACTCAATGAATCTCTGCTTAACGACCCAGCAATAATCTCACAGATTACCACAGATCTACAAAACTATTTTACTGAAAACACAAGATCAGGTACTACGCCAGAATACTTATGGCTAGCCCATAAGGCTGTGATCAGGGGCAGCTTCATTAAGCACGTGAGTCAAGCAAAAAAAACACGCCAAGCCCAATATATACAATTAATAGAAAGGATAACAGCACTTACACATAAAAATAAGCAATCTCAAACACCCGCTACACAAGCAGCCTTACTGAAAGCCCAATCACAACTAAGAGACTATGAATTGGCCAAAACCACTTACTTATTACAAAAATCCAAACACAAATACTTTACTTATGGTAACAAAGCCGGAGCAAAACTGGCTGCTCAACTCAAACAAAAATCGGTCGCCTCCAGGATTGCCTCCCTTATTAAAAACAATGGTTCAAAAATTCTAGATCCGAAACAAATTGTAAACGAATTTGCCAACTATTATCACAAACTGTATAATCTAAAAGAGGACGAAACAGTGCAAATACCCTCCGTGACTACCATTGACGCCTTTCTGGCAAGCATTACTTTACCTTCACTTACACAAGACGACATCCACAAACTCAAACAACCGATATCCGCCGAAGAATTAGCTAAAGCCATAACAGACCTACCGGTCAACAAAGCACCAGGACCAGATGGTCTTCCGAACAGATATTATAAAATATTCTCCCAACACATTACACCACACCTCTTAAACGTATACCAACACTGTAATGACACGGGAACGCTACCCTCGGAAATGCTGCTAGCCCACATTTCCACACTACCCAAGCCAGGGAAACCCCCGAATATCTGCAAAAACTTTAGGCCAATATCTCTACTAAACAGTGACGCTAAGCTATATGCAAAGATATTAAGCAACAGACTAGCCCAGATAATTGCACAACTGATACACAATGATCAATCGGGGTTTGTGGGGGGGAGACAGGGATCAGACAACACCCGGAAAACCCTCAACATATTAACCTCAATGGATAGGGGGTTGGTCGGGGGCCTCCTCCTAGCACTAGATGCGGAGAAGGCCTTCGACCGACTCAACTGGACATATATGCAACAAGTGCTCTCTAAATATGGATTCCCAGCTGAATTCATCAAAGGAATCATGGCACTCTACGCATCACCAGCAGCTAAAGTAGCACACGGTGGCTTCCTATCTAACCAATTCACGATCACCAATGGAACACGCCAGGGCTGCCCCCTGTCCCCCCTCCTATACATCCTATCGCTCGAACCATTGGCCCAAAAAATTCGCACAGATCCTTGCATAAAAGGAATCACAATTCAAGAACAGGAATATAAATTGGCGCTATTCGCCGACGATATCCTGATAACGCTAGGGGACCCCCAGCGATCTTTGCCTCCCCTCATGGAAACCCTGAAAACATTCGGCGACATATCCCATTACCGCCTGAATCAAGATAAAACCCAGGCCCTTCCCGTCGGACTCACACTAACCACCAAAACAATACTGAAAGATAACTACCCCTTTGACTGGAGAAAGACATCGCTAACATACCTAGGCGTAAAAATAGCACCAACGATAGCAGAAATCCTGAAACTAAATTACCTCACGCTTCCCCAACAGTGCAAAAGAGACCTACAAAAATGGTCTCAGACGCATATCTCCTGGCTAGGAAAAATTAACGCATACAAGATGATGTTACTGCCCAAACTTCTCTACATATTTAGAATGCTTCCCATCCAAGCCCCACAAACACTCTTCAACTCCCTACAAAACATCTGCAGCTCATTCATATGGGGGAACAAGAAACCGCGCATATCCCGCGCTTTACTCTACAAACATCCTACAAAAGGAGGAGTGGGGCTACCCAACCTAAACCAGTACTACAAAGCCACGATGCTGGCATCTGGCATACTGTTGCACTCAAATCAAGGTATCATCCAATGGGTAGACATGGAAAAAGCCCAGTTGGACAAGAACGCAATGCTCGACTATCTATGGACACCGAAAAAACATAGACCAGCCAAACCAAACCTATACCCCACCACAACACTGACCGTCCACATTTGGTCTAAATTCCTAGACACAGTAGGGGCCAAAGAAAAATTCCACCCCAACGCCCCTCTAACCGCCTTAAGAGCCATATCACCAGACATGCATCTACAGACTTGGGTACATGCAGGCATTAAACATACTCACCAGATAATGCGATCGCAAGAAATATTACCCTTCACAGACATACAAACGAAATGGGAATTGCCATCAAACGCTATTTTCACATACTTACAACTGAAAGGGATCATCAACACACATGTAAACAAACAACAACAATCCCCTGAACAGGGCCCCCTTCCATCAAAGGCAGTAATAGAAAGATGCTGGAAAAGCCCTATGAAGAAGAACAGTATTTCCCTCTGTTATAAGACATGGGACAATACCTTGCCCAACGCAGCACCACATTGCAAAGCAATGTGGGAAACAGAATGCACTATCCAACTCACAGATGACGAATGGATTCATGCATTGAACGCCATATCTAAATGGACTAAGTGCTACACCCATATAGAAGCACATAGGAAATTACTGTACAGATGGCATTTAACTCCCTACACACTCCATAAAATTTACCCCAATACGTCTCCTCTCTGCTGGAGATGCTCGGCGGAGATAGGTACACATACGCACATATGGTGGTCATGCCCCAACATACAACCCCTCTGGGTAGAAGTACAAAACACTCTAAATGCCATTAATGTCCCTCACAGAGGACATCACCCCGAACTATTCCTACTTATGCGTTACCCCCCATCATTTAAATATGCACACAAACAACTGAGTGCAATTACCATCTTGGCAGCTCGTAAATTGATAGCTTGCAACTGGAAATCCACACTTTGTCCTACCAAAGCCACATTATGGGATAAAATACAGCAATACTACACGTATGAACGCATGACCGCTCCTGACGCAAAAACAACACAAAGATTTCACACGACCTGGGCCCCCTGGGTAGCGTTATATGACAACAAACCATAAGAGCTGTGTGACGAACGGATAGACACCTCCAACCCGTGACAATCCTCTGATTAGAAACCCACGATAAGCATATAACTGTTGTATAGGACGCTCGATAAACGCGCGCATAAAGCACCACCGCAACTGTGTAGACTCCCCCATGAAACTAGGAGCCGTATGGGAACCCTTGTACATGTTCCTTGATTACTTGTTACCGTGCTATATGTTATACCTATTGTTACCTTGTATCCACAACTTTTTGTATTCTTGTGATACTACGTATTACCCACTGTTCAATCTTTGTAAACAATGAAACAAAAACCCAATAAAAAATATATTGGGAAAAAAAAATGTTGAAAGGTATATCTGTAATAATTTTATCCAGTATCTTAAGTCTCTTTTTTCCAATTTTTCCACTGCAATAATAAATTGTCCATAATTAGGTCTACATTTCTGTTATTTCTCTTTTGTAGGCTCCAAAATATAGCTAATAAGTCTGGAGATCCCAGTCTTGTAGCTTCTATTTTTGCCCAAACTTCCTCTGCAGAGCTCTCTTTTAACAATATAATTGAAGATTATGCTAGCGCAGTGTACTAATAATCTTAATTTTAATAATGACAGGAGGCGAGTATTTGCATTAACTTTCTTTACTAGCTCCACAGCAGCAAAGAAAAAACCATTAAAGAAAGAACCAATCAGAGTAAAACAGAGGATATATAAGTCCCAGCGTAGCCAACCATTTCCTCTTGACTACTGCGACATCACAAGGTCCTAATGCGGTAATAAGTCCGTTGTAATCCAACATGGAAACAATAATGGCCTCTTCAGCCTTCCATCATCCTTGAGGCTTGTCAAACTGAAAAGAAAGAGAGACTAGTATCAGTGGTACGGAGATGACCATAAAAACCAAACATCTGGTTATGCGTTAACTTCTGAGAAACCATATTGCAATTCTTAATACCCTTATAGTTCAATAAACCCTATAATAATTACATCAGTATGTTATCCTAACCCATGGTAACTTAAAGCAATAAAAGGGACCATCTTACTCATACTCCTTAAACTTACCTCCATTTGGGCCCGCACCTCTAGGAGAATGAAAGGGTGGGAAAATACTCGCCTCCTGTCATTATTAAAATTAAGATTATTTGTACACTGTGCTAGCATAATCTTCAATTTTATAACATGACAGGAGGCTTCATATTTGCAGTTTTAACGCTTAGGTAGAAGGGCGAAAGCGGCATTGGACGACGGGCGAAAATAGAAGGTCCGAAAGGTAGATTCTCGGGACCAATCCGCCGTGTGTAGGATGTCCGACAATGAGGCGCCTGCTAAAAATGCCGATGATGCCGCTGCCCCTCGAACGGAGTGTGCACCAAAGGAAGCATCTATCCTGGCTAGAGAGAGAAGCCATCTGATCCATCTGGCCAATGTGGTGACCGAGACAGGGCCGTGTGGATTCACATATGACACCAAAAGTTGTCGTGCAGACGGTGGGCATAAGTTCTCCGTTGCCGTCACGTATGCTCGGAGAGCCCGAACCACACACAGTTGGGAGTCCGAATTGAAGAACGGATAGAACACTGATGTTGAATTGGATTTATTACGCCGTGATATGTGAAACGTGACTCCTTCGGGGCCAATGGAAAAGGCGTCCTTATCAAATGTCCGAACGTCAGCCACTCTCCGGAAGGAAACCATGCACAACAGGAGGGTGAACTTCGCCGTCAGCTGTTTCAATGAGAGCTGTTCGTTGGAAGGCCAGTTCCTGAGAAAACGAAGGACTATCTCCACATCCCAGAGATGTTGATACTTAGGTGCTGGGGGTCTCCTTAGTTTGATACCCCGTAGTAGCCGGCATATTAGCGGGTCCTGTCCGACTGCCAGTTCTTGAGCCAGAACGTGTGCTGCCGAGATAGCTGATCTCATGACATTTATGGTGCGGTAAGACTTCCCTTCTTCGAATAGGGTCGAGAGAAAATTCATGATGTCTGAAACAGGGGCTGTAAAGGGATCCAGATCCCGTCCCATGCACCAACTGGTCCAAGCTCGCCATGCGGATAGATAACTCCTTCTTGTTCCCGGGGCCCAGGAGTCCCATAGGAGGTCCTTAGCTGTCCACGATAATTCGTCGGTACACCAGGTTCCCCTGAAAGAGTCCAGGCCACCAAGGCTAGACGGCCGTCTGACACCATCGGATGTGTGTTCCCCGCCGGGTCCCTGAGTAGAATGTCGTCGCTCGGTAGGAGAATCGGGTCCTGATAAGACAGCTCGAAAAGGTCCGGGAACCAGGGTTGACTCGGCCAGAGGGGTGTCAGCAGGGTTAGTCGGACCCTCCGTCTGCGTAGATGACTGAGAACTCTTGCAATCATGGCAAATGGGAGGAAGGCATACGCTCCCTGTTGTGGCCAGTGCTGAGTGAAGGCGTCTACTGCTATACAATCCAGGTCCGGTAGCCAGCTGTAGAACTGTGGAACCTGCCGGTTGTTGTGTGAGGCAAAGAGATCCAGTATAAAGGGTCCCTTCTGGTCTTGCAGATGCGCGAATATTCGCAGGTCCAACTGCCAGTCGCTGGCATCCCTCCAATGACGGGAATACCAATCCGCCGTGAGGTTCGTTTCCCCTGGTAGGTGTTCTGCACGTAGCGTGATATTGCGCGGGAGGCAGTAATCGAAGATTTCCTTCGTCAGATGCACTAGCGTTCGTGACCGGGTACCTCCCAAACGGTTGATGTACCGTACCGCCGACACATTGTCCATTCGTAATAGTATACAGCAATTGGACTGCCCTTTTGTAAGGCTGCGTATAGCAAAGGAGCCCACTAGTAGTTCGAAGCAATTGATATGCATCGATAATTCCTGTGGTGTCCACGTTCCCCCTGTGGACGTTTCTCCATCCGTGGCGCCCCATCCCATGTGGCTCACGTCCGACTTGAGGACAAAGTCCGGTTGGCTGCCGAAGATGGCCCGACCATTCCAGGCCTGCATACAGTGGAGCCACCACTGGAGTTCTTGATATACTTCCTCCGACAGTGGAACCGGTTGGTTGTATGCGGGGTTCTGGTGAAGGAGGCTGGCCTTCAGCCGTTGCATTGCCCGGTAGTGAAGTGGTCCCGAAAATATGGCTTGTATTGAGGACGATAAGAGTCCCACAATCCGCGCCAGTTGACGGAGCGGAATGGAGTCCAATTTTAGAATCCTGCGGATCTCCTTCCTGATGGCCATCACCTTGGCGGACGGGAGGTGCAGGGTGCAGGACCTGGAGTCGATCTCGAAGCCCAGGAATTGGATTCGTTGAGCAGGTGTCATCGCGGACTTGGCCCTGTTGACAACGAAGCCCAAGGATTCTAATAGTCGTACTGTATACGTAGTGTGCCGGACTGCCAGTTCCCTTGTTCTGCAGAACAAGAGAATGTCGTCCAGGTAAATTATGCATCTGATCCCGTGTGTTCGGAGGTGTGAGACCACTGGTTTCAGCATTTTTGTGAAGCACCACGGTGCCGAGCTCAGTCCGAATGGAAGGCACGTGAATTGCCATGGTGAGCCGTTCCAGAGAAAACGGAGAAAGGGCCGGCTGTCTGTGTGGATTGGAATTGCCAAATAAGCGTCCTTGAGGTCTAGACGCGTAAACCAATCTCTTTCTTGGAGGAGGTCCCTCAGTAAATGTATGCCCTCCATTTTGAAGTGGCGGTAGGTCACGTACGTGTTCAGTCCTCTTAAATTGATCACTGGCTGGAAATCCCCGGTCTTCTTGCGGACGAGGAACATGTTGCTGAAGAAACCTCCCCTTGTGCGCGCAGGTTCTATAGCGCCCTTCACGTGTAGCTCGCGGAGCTCCCTTTCTATGAGGTGAGTGTCCGCAGCCGAGAGGCGCAAAGGACAAGGGGGAGACCTTTGCACAGGCTGTGATCGGAGTTCTATTCGGTATCCTTTGACGGTCTGTAGTACCCAAACGTCCGTGGACAGTTGGGCCCAGTTCTGGGAAATAAGTGAAACACGGCCTGCAATCATAGTTATATGAGGTATCGAGTAATGGTGGTCTCTTACCTGTAGGGAAGCGTGCACGGCCTCGTCCCCGACCGCCTCGTCCTTTGTCAGAGCCCCTTTGGTAATAGGGGAAGGGTTGTTTAGCTCCGGTGCCCTGGTAACTTTGTTGAGGGAAGAATTGATGGTGGTAGTCCATGCGGGGACCTGAAGGCCAGAAACGGCTGGCGGCACGGCCCCGCTGCCGACCAGCCCTGGAAAAAACACCCTTTGCAGAGGTACCTCGGAAGACCTTGCGCATGGACGTGCGGGCCCTATTCAAGGATGTAAACACATTTACGTGTTTATTTAGCTCTTTCATAAAGGCTTCACCAAAGAGCTTGCCCTGTGCCTGTGGGCCCAATTCTTTGACCCCTAAATCAACCAATTTGGGGTCGCTACGAAAAAGCGCTGCTCGGCGCCGCTCCGTAGAGAGGGCCGCATTCGTGTTACTGAGGAAACAAAAGCCCCGCTGGGCCCACTCTCGGATATCGTGTGCCCATTCTCGCACCATGTCTGCTGTGAAGGAGTCCGCTCTGACGTAGGCTTTGTCCGCCAGGTACATAACTCGGGCCAATGGGCCCATTGTGTCCAGGAGTTTATCCTGCGCTCCTTTAAAGCTTTTCTCAATTCCCCTCCGTGGGTCGCGGCTCCCCTGTTCCATAAAGGTCAGCATAAGCTGATCAAATTCCGGTGTATAGGCCACCTTATCTGGCAGGGTCGGTCTCGGGCACTCCGCCCGCATCCTCTTACGGATATGCTTTTCCAGGGGTTTCCTTATCCAAAAATGAATGAAGCGGAGGAGGTGATCAGGTGGGGCCCACTCACCCAAGCGGGGGTGGCGGATCTTCCTGGGATCAAACATTCTCTGGCCCGTGGAGTCTAGGAATATCTCCTGCTCCTGAGTAGCCGTGGCGGGGGGTTCCGCATCTCCTTTAGGCTGGGGCTCACCCAGAAATGTCTCAGTGACGTAGGCGTTGGAGCCCCAACCGCCCCCGTCAGAATCGGAGGTTTCTGCCTGCCACTCATCCAGGATGGAGAGGGAGTGGGGCACGTCTTGCTCCTCATCCGAGGAGGCCTCCCCAGTGTACGCGGGAGGTATCGGTATAGTGCGTCTATCACGCTTCATTGGGGCCTTCCCTTTGAAGGCGGCTCTTTTGGAACCTTCGCCCTTCCAGTGGCGCTTTGCCGGGCGTTTCTTGTCTCTAGTGGAGTCATCCGACTCATCAGAGTCCTCGTGAGCTTGGTGTTGCTTGCTAGCCAGCGCGTTAGGTTCAGAGGGGGCAGGAGCCGCCTTTGCTAATGCCTTCTCTAAAGACGCAGCTACCGCCGCGTTGATCATTGCCTGAAGGTCACCGGTATTAATTGTGTTCTCCATAGTGTGGGCACTAACAGGCACAGGTATAGCAATGAGAGGTGAGGGACCGTACGGGAGGGACTCAGGTAGGCCGATGGCCGTAAGCAATGCTCAGTGGCGTGGTACTGGACTCCTAGTCACTGGGGCTCACCCAGGGTCTCAGGAAACTGCTTTAACAGTTTCCGCTATGCAGCACTCAATGGGGGCTCACCCCTACCCAGGTTATTGGGTAAAACCCTACTGGCAGTCCCACTCCCCAGGGGCAATGACACCAACCTGTGTAGGTCCCAGACTGATTCCACCTCAGCAGTGTTAATAATTAGTTTGACAGCAAGAGCCTTCTCCTGATAGGTGTTGCACTCCACGAAAATCTATTACCCACAAAATGGCCACGCGGATTATCAGGAGCAGAGCCCGCGAAAATGTATCCTTTATGCGTTCGGCACTTCAGCCGCGAACGGCCGTTCGCCTGGTTGAAACCGCCGAATGCTGTTGGGCTGAACAAACCCGCGAACGGACTGGATTCCCTTATTTTGTTCGGGAAACCGTCCGTTCGCGCAAAACTCATGGATTCGTGGCAAACCCCGCGAACGGCTGTTCGCCTGCAGGGCGCGAGCCGTTCCAGCCCGCCTGTTCGCGCCTTTTTTGAAACCGACTGCGCGAACAGGTCAGGCCGCGAATGCCCGGTGCCCTGAGTGAACAAGCGTCCCGTCTGTTCGCGCCACTAGAGCGCGAGCAGAACGAGATGGTAGAAAGGAAAGGTGGCGAGCGTAGCCACCTGGGGGGGAGGAAGGGGGAGGGAAGGGGGGGCCGGTCTGGCTGGACAAAGCCCTGCAAGAGCAGGGAGAGGAGAGCACTGGGAGAGGCTGTCACGGACAGGGAGCCTCAGCCCTGTACCCTGCGCACAGATAGTGACCACAGCTCCCCTGACAGGAGAGGGGTAGTCCCTCTAAGGTCCCCCTGGCACCCCAACACAATAAAGAATAACAGAAAAAAACTGCAATAAAAGACAATTAAATACAATTAAAGCAAAACAGTCAGCCAATAAAAACCTTAAAGAAACCTGACAGGAATCTTAAAGAAATTAGTACTCTGACCTGACTTGTGATGGAGCAGCAAAGAAAGAGCAAATGGTTGGCTATGCTGGGACTTATATATCCTCTGTTTTACTCTGATTGGTTCTTTCTTTAATGGTTTTTTCTTTGCTGCTGTGGAGCTAGTAAAGAAAGTTAATGCAAATACGAAGCCTCCTGTCATGTTATAAAATTAAATGAGTCAGTGCACATGTCTCATATGTCTCTAAAATGTCTGGGACACCTAACCCACCCTTTTTTAAATTCATATTTAATATTTTTTTATTCACCCTCGTTTTTTTTCCCAGCCATATAAACTTCTCAAAAGCTGTCTGTATCATTATAGGCCATGGTTTTAGAATTTTAAGAGGTATCATGCGGAATATATAGCTCTATTTGGGCATTAAGTATGATTTTACAACATTTATTCTCCCAATCCATGATATCTCTGCAGTTCTTAAGTCTTTAAGTTGTTTATTTATTTGTTTCATCATAGGGAGAATATTACTCTCTATAATTTTATTTGGGTTACTTGTTATTTTAATACCTAGATATTGCAAATGTTTCTTAGCCCAAGCAAAGTCATATTTATTCCCAATCTTCCCTCTATCTTCCTTACTTAGATTTCTTGCTTATATAGTTGTTTTATCTACATTCAATTTGAGATTAGAGTAATTTCCAAATTCGGTTATGACTTTCATCAATTCATCCAATGATGATACAGGATCTGTAATGATGATTAGGACATCGTCTGCATATAGTGATAATTTGTAGTCTTCTTGACCTATTCTAACTCTTTTAATCTTTAGGTTTTCCCTAATTTCACAGACTAGAGGTTTGATATATAACAAATAAAGCAGCGGCGAGAGAGGACATCCCTCGCTCGTCCTGTTGCTTATTTTGAACCTGTCAGATATTATACCTCTCCCTATAGTTCTAGCCCTTGGGAAGGAATATAAGGCCATAACAGCATCCATTAGCCATCCACCAAAACCAAATACCTTCATAGATGCTATAAGGAAGTCCCACCCGACCCTATCAAAGGCCTTCTCTGCATCCGTCGTTTGTGCTGTCTAGAATATCAATTATTTTTCTCACACTATTGCTGGAGAGTCTACCTTTTATGAAACCGACCTGATCTTTATGAATTAGGTAAAGTAAGACGGTTTGCATCCTGTTAGCTAGGATGCTAGCATATATCTTTATATCTGAATTTAGCAGAGAAATAGGTGTATAACTCCTTACTTGATCTGGTGATCTGATGGTTTATCTGGCTTATGTATAGGGATAATATTTGCATATAGCATTTCTTCCGGGATGACCTTTTCCTCCACAATTTTGCTCAATACATTTTTTTAAATGGACCACCAAATCTTCCTTAAATTGCTTATAGAATATATTAGGATAACCATCCAGGCCTGGAGTTTTATTCTTTTTTAACATATCTATTGCCTCCTTAATCTCTAATTCAGTGAAAGGGTTGTTGATACTATTTACCTGTTCTGCTGATAGCTGCTTCATCTTTTTATTTTTAAAATATGTTTTTGGGTTATCAAGTTGGTTAGGCAAATTATACAACTCTTGATATAAGGAATTAAATGCTTTACCAACTGTTTATGGGGTTAGTTGTGGCCCTTCCTCAGTAGTACTTTTCTGTATCGTCGTGGCCATTCTATAGCCTTTAACTTTATTTGTAAGCATTTTATTTGCCCGGTTACCTCTATAATACCATTTTATACTGAAGCGTTCTAATTTTTTGGAGGTTTGCTGCCATAGAATTTCATTAATATTATCTTTAATCTTATCTATTTTCTCACTCATTTGTTTGGAGGGGTTATCTTTATTAAGGCTTGTTAAAGCATTTAAAGAAATATATAGGTCTGTCAAGGAGGAACTTCTACTCTTATTTCTTATTGAACCCATTTTGATAAAGTGCCCTCTCACAACTGCCTTATAGGTGCACCATACTATTACATCTGATGTACCTTTATTTTGATTATCTTCAAAGAAACATTTTGTTAATTCTTTTACGTTTTTCTTGGGAATTCTTGGGAATTTTTTTAATAAGAGATCATTTAGCCTCCAACTGTTCCTTATTTTATTATCTGGGCTTATATTGAGGTCCAATATGACCGGGTTATGGTCTGACCAAGTGACCTCCTGAATTAGAACCTTCTTTATCTTACGTGATGTCTCTACTGTACCCAAGAATAGATCTAACCTAGAATATGTGTAATGAACTTTTGAAAAGCAAGTAAAGTCCTCTTCTTGGGGGTGGTAAATTCTCCATATGTCTAACAAACCATATTTACATACTAAAAGTTTAAGCTGGTTTGATTTTTTTTTTGATTTTTTTATCGTTTGACTTCCTTCTTGATGTTATTTTTTTGCAATAATCATGAAGATGTAAAGAACCCTGAGCAGGAACAAGAATGGATTAACCCCAGTTGACCAGGAAATCCAAATTCTGGAGTAGTCCTTCTGTCCACAAAAATAATGCAAAAATATCTTGCAACATAATGAGCAACAATAAGTCTAACTAAATAGTCAAACGAACACTTGGTTGTGTAGGAATGCAACCACCAGCTGCTGGAGATTTGTAAAACATCAAGGCGCTGAGGAGAGGTCGAATGGACGGCATGTGAATAACCATTTCAACACTTTCCAATGGAACTGGAGGTAATCCTGAAACACTCTGGTGATGGGAACTGTGAGGCAAGCATCCTTTGTGTCGAGTTTGACCACCCAGTTACCACTATGGAGCAGATCTCGAAGGCAATGGATATCAGTCTCACCACACTATCTTTCTTGGGGAACAAGAATAGATTGCTCGTAAAGTCTGGAGTACAAAGTGGGATCTCCTCAATAGCCTCTTTCTCTTGAAGAGATTGAACCACTTCGCTCCTCATCTATGTCTGAAATCCAATGTGAAGGAGCTACTTGATTCGGGTTTGATACAAAATCGATCGGATAACCACAAACATTTCTCAGAATCCAGGCATCGTCTGTCAGGGATATTCAAGCACTGAAAAAGAGAGCAAGTCTGCTTCCCACTTTTGTTACGGAAGAAATGGGAGACATAGATAAGCTTACCTTAAGGGCCATTAACCATTAACTGCTCTTCTGGCCCACCCGACTCTGCCACCGGAAATTGGACCAGACAGGAAAGAAGAAGAACAGTTTAGCATCCTGTGGTGTTGTGCGAGTGGTTGTGGAACCTTAGTTCCTTTGAAAGGAACCTCTATAGAAATGGTCAGGCAGATTGCCCCAATTTCTGTTGGACCCACCAAAAACCTTGGGGATACATTTTTTTTCATATTAGCCTGTGCTTTGTCCAAGGCTGTGAATATGCTCACAAAGGAACCAAGAACCTTAATGCAATTATATCCAAACAGGATACCTTTCACTTGCGAATCAGATTCTGAAGTGGTCAGGTTTACCAGCTTTGGTTCTATCTAGCGATAGATTTGTGTATGTTAGCTACCAAAGCTGTGTTGGCATTGCCTAGTAGGCAGATGGATCATTGCATCCAACCCCTAAGGACGTGTAGGTCAACGGGGGTACCATCAGGCAATGCAGACTCCACAATCTCAAACAACTTTGTGTTAGGGCCAAGAATATCCAGGATCTTATCCTGACAATTTCACAGGGTCAAATTCAAACCCTTCTTGGCTTTCCAACCTGATTAGCTCAGGAAATGATCTATCTTAGGGTCAACCTCAAGGGTGACACACACAGAGTCTGGGACCGTTGGGCATAGGCATTCCAACCAAAGCATATTTTGTGTGGCATAATCGAGCGGTTTATGCACATGTAAGGCTAGTTATTTGGCCACATGCTCAGTTGGGGTCAACTCAGCAGACCCTCAGTTAGTCGCAGCAATAGCCTGGACTGATCCATCTGACCTTGTCGAGCCATCACTCTCAGACTCATATGAAACCTCCTTGGAAGTTAACTCATATTTGAACATCTTGTGTCGAGGTGGAGTACAGGTCCCCTTTTTAGGTTGGCCCTTTTTCACTTCCGCACCGATTTTGCACAGGTGGGGGGGAGGGCTCTATTACGTGTTGTAACCACAGCATAATTATTGACAGGATATACCGTGTCCATCTCAAGGGTTTTGGAGGCATGGGTCCTCGTATGAGCTGATTTACAGGTTAATTTATAGCCTTAAGTAGACACTTATGGTTTATCCTCAGCTACAGCTGGAAGGGGTGTAATAGAGCTTTGTGCCCCATAAGGGTAAAACTAATAGAATCAGACAGGTTCTTGAACAAAAAAAAATTGCCTGTGTTACTTGGTGGCATGTCAGATGTGAGCGGTCGTGAAGTGAAAGGCAGAGTAAAAAAATGCTGTAGTGGTGTCAGCACAGCAATAGGAGGAAAAGAGAAAGGAGGGAGAAAACCACAAGATAATAAACTCCCAAACAGAGGGTTAAAACCAACCCAACAGAAAAGGAGAGTTACAGGGAACTACAGGATAATGATCACTCTGCAAACAAACAGAAAGCACAAGGATATGATGAACATCAGAGAAAATCAGAAATTAACAATAATTAAAAATATATCTGGAAAATATTTTTAATTTTGTAAAAAATGTTTTTAATTTCTCATCCCTCCTGGGTGGTATGTTTTATTCCTCATTCTCAGGTCCTCTACCAGAGGCCTGGGAGTTTGAAAGTTCTGCACAGTATCTTAGCTGTTCCTAGAACTGCACTCTTCTGGACAACGATCTCAGATGTCCCACCTGGAATCTGTTGAAACCACTCCCCCAACTTGGGAGTCACAGCCCAGAGTACTTCTATCACAACTGGGACTACAACTGCCTTCACTTTCCACATCCTTTGTAGTTCTTCTTTCTCCACCTTCTCATGTTTTTTTTTCCTAATGTTATAGTCACTGGGTATTGCCACATCCACCATGACTGCAGTCTTCCGTTCCTTGTCTACCACCACTATGTCGGGTTTGTTAGCACTTGCTTGTCTGTCTGGATCTTGAAGTCCCACAGGATCTTAGCCCTGTCATTCTCAACTACCCTTTGTGGTATCTCCTATCTGAACTTAGGGAGGTGCTGGACTGCCTCAGAGGCCTCTTTGCACAGTCTGCACCTTGGGTATTGCCTGGTGTGGTAGACTCCAGTTTCTATTGATCTGGTGCTGAGTGCCTGTTCCTGTGCTGCTAAGATTAGTGCCTCAGTGCTGTCTTTCAGTCCTGCCTTTTCCAACCACTGGTAGAATTTTGTCATGTGAACCACATCCACTATTTGTCGGTGGTACACTCCATGGAGAGGTTTGTCTTGCCAACCTCCTCCTTTTATCTGCATCCTCTATCTGTTGTAGACATGTGCAATTCGTTTCGGTCTGAATATGAATTTTGACGAATTTCGGGCAATTCGGACATTCGGAAGTACTTCCGAATGTCCGAATTGCCGAGGTTCCGAAGTGCTGAATTGCCAAGGTCCCGAAGTTCCGAAATTACCGAATTTCTGAAGTGTCAAAGTGCCAAAGTGCCGAAGCACAGTATTGCCTAAGTACTAATATACTTACCCAGTGAAAGAAGAAGAATGTTACATTGTATACAATTTTAGATAAAAAGTATACAAACATAGCCAGGATTCAGCTGTAAGCATTTGCAACACTTAAAAAAATCAAGTAACATACATTCATATAAAATGTAAGTTACTTAGCCAGTCAATGTAATGACAGGAATGAATAAGTAAATAACTCCCTAATTCCCACGGTATTAGGGAGCCATCTACTAAAAGGCTGAAAGACCTAAATTGGTCTTTCAGCCAGATTTACTAATACTAAGTAAAGATTACTTAGTATTAGTAAATTATGCCCCTACTCGCCATACCGCGAGTAGGGGCATGTCTATTAAACAGTGAGCATTCATTGCTCACTGTTAAAATATATATAAAAAAAAAGGTCCCCCCTCCCGAGCCCCCCACCCTCCTATTGCCCACACCCCTGAGCAGCGGGTTGGGGCCCTAATGTAAAATAATGGGGCATTTACTAACTTCCTTCCATGTTGTCTTGATCTTGGCTTCCAGTCGTAGTCTCTATGGTGGGCATTGCTTCTCTTTGAGCCTGATCTTGTAGTCAAGTAGCTTGAAGACCACTAAAGCTGTGGTATATATGAGCCTGTTGGTCTCTGTAATGGTGCAGGTTGGGATTGCGGACAATGCTTCATTAACTGCAGCTAGCATGCTGTCTGGTGGTAGCTTTTCAGTGATCTTCTGTAGTCTTGTCCGCTGGTCAATGACTGTTAGTCTTTCTAGGATCATTTCCCTTATATCTGTTGTTATGCCATCTTGGGGTATGGATTCAGGTTGGCAATTCTCTGCAGGTAAGAATGTGGGTATGGGAATTTCTTCCTCCTCATGGTGCATGGTTGATTTCTTCTGTAGTCTGTATAATTCCAGTTGTGACACTAGATTTCTCTTGAAGATGTTCAAATGTTGTGTAACCAGCTGCTTTGGTTTTAGGGTAGATGATGGTCCACATCACGTGACAGAAGCACTTGTAGTGGCTGTATGACATGTTTGACATTACAGTTTTAAAACTAAAGGACCACTTTAGGCGATCCTATAAAGGAACAAAGTTCCTCCCTTACTATCAACATTTCTCCTGTAAACAAATCTTGATAACTTGTAGTAGAATTTTTAAATTCTTTTTAGTGAAATTTTCCTCATTTTCTGAGGAGTTCAGGACATGAGTTGTGGTGAAAATTGACCAGATCTGCCTCACAACCCTCAGTAAATTAGAGCAGTATAGCTGTTCCCCCCCCCACACACACACACATGAGCCGAGGCTTAATGCTTGGAGTAGTCTGTTTAATGGCAGCACAGTTACAGAATTTATACAAGTCACAAACTCCCCCCCTGTGCCTGAGAGATAATTGAGTCAGAAACTGTAAAAACTCAATTATCTCCAGGTAGAGAAAAACATACAATTTACAAACACTCCAAAAGTACCCCTAAAACACATAAAACCCCTACAAAAGTCACATCCCCAGATAACCCCTATCTAGGTGACCAACATATCCAAAAATCACCCAGATCGGTTCAGGGGTTCGGGTTTTTCATAGAAGTCATTATTCGGTAAAGGAACAAACTACCGAACATAGTCAGTAGTCATACCGTGGAGCTTGTTCCCCTCATCCAGACAAACGATTCTACCGAACAGTGCCCTTCCAGGTGTTGTAGAAATTAACGCAGGAGATGATGGAAGTCCTGCGGCCACCCGGACGAACAATTAGAACACTGCGGTTAGAATCGTTAAAGGACCACTCTAGGCACCCAGACCACTTCAGCTTAATGAAGTGGTCTGGGTGCCAGGTCCAGCTAGGGTTAACCCATTTTTTAATAAACATAGCAGTTTCAGAGAAACTGCTATGTTTATCAATGGGTTAAGCCTTCCCCTAATTCCTCTAGTGGCTGTCTCATTGACAGCCACTAGAGGCGCTTGCGTGCTTCTCACTGTGATTTTCACAGTGAGAGCACGCCAGCGTCCATAGGAAAGCATTGATAATGCTTTCCTATGTGACCGCTGAATGCGCGCGCAGCTCTTTGCCGCGGCATCAGCCGACGGGGAGGAGAAGAGGAGGATCGGAGGAGGAGAGCTCTCCGCCCAGCGCTGGAAAAAGGTAAGTTTAACCCCTTTTCCCCTTTCCAGGGCCGGGCGGGAGGGAGACCCTGAGGGTATGTTTTCCTGGCACTATAGTGGTCCTTTAAGAGGTGATGATAGGGCTTAACAAGCTTCCGGTTGGTCCATAGTTCACGCGTCACACAGCATGAGAAAATTGCATGAACTAAGTCTTTTCCTATGGCTTTTACAGGGCCCATAGTCCTGGAGCAAGAGGCTGGCAAGCAGGCTCCTCCAGGATCCCATGGTGAGGTTACTTTCGCCACACATACACACTGACTCATGAAGTCACACACTGACCCATGCAGACAAAAGCTAAACCCTTGCAGACACATGCTGACCGATACATACACACTCAAACGGACTCATAAAGACACACACACAGACCAATTCATACACACACACACAGACCCATACATACACACACAGACCCATACATCCAAACATACACACACACACACAGACCCATACATACACACACACACAGACCCATACCTAAACACAAACAGACCCATGTGCAGACTGACATACACAGACATACTGACTGACCCACACTCTATGAAACGCACACTGCGAGTTCTGTCTTATATGCATTGCACTTTGCTCTTCGTTCCTGTCTTCTTTACTGCGCCCGGCGGCCGACACTTTTTTCAACCCCTTTTCCTGTTATTCTCCCGCCCACTTGGGAGTAAGTGAATGACGTGCCCTTGAGCTGCCGCGGTGCTTGGCTGGGAGAGGGGTCCTGACTTTGCAGGCTGAGGTGAATGCCGGACCAACATTCTACCGGGCGCTAGTCTACGAGTAAGTTCTCCCTAGCTCCCGGTAACGCGGCCGGCGGCAGACACGGCCTACTCTATATAATCAATTCAACTTGATGGGGGGGCAGCCAGACAAGCAGTAAAGCCACTGCTGGTGCCCACCCCTTAAGAAGCGCCCTAGGCGACCGCCTACTTAGCCTATAGGACGCGCTGGCCCTGCTCCCTTTAGCATCAAAGTTCAAGAGTGTTCCATGTGCAGCCTTGGTGCAGAAGAATCCAAATTGTCTACCAGTATTTCCTGATAACATGCTGCATTCATCTTGACATCAATTTTCACAAGATTCCCGTGCCTCTAGAACTCACATTTCCCCTAAAACATCAGTGAGCCACCACTATGCTTCACAGTGGGGAAAGTATTTTTTTATACTATAGGCCTTGTTGACTCCTCTCTAAACATAGCGCTTATGGTTGTGACCATAAAGTTCTACTTTGGTCTCGTCACTCCAAATTACAGTGTGCCAGAAGCTGTGAGGCATGCCAAGGTGTTGTCAGACATAATGTTACTGGTCTTTTTTGTGGCAGTGGGGCAGGAAAGGCTTCTTTCTGGCAACTCAACGATGCAGCTCATTTTTGTTCAAGTCGTATTTGTGCTTCTTGAAACAACCACAGTCTTTTTCCACAGCAGCCTGTATTTCTCCTGAAGTTACCTTTGGGGTTTTCTTTGTATCTCGAACAATTCTTCTGGCAGTTGTGGCTGAAATCTTTCTTGGTCTACCTGACCTTGGCTTGGTATCAAGAGATCCCAAATTTTCCATTTTTTAATAAGTGATTGAACAGTACTGACTGGCATTTTCAAGGCTTTGGATATCTTTTTATATCCTTTTCCATCTTTATAAAATTCCATTACCTTGTTACACAGGTCTTTTGACAGTTTTTTTCTGCTCCCAATGGTTCAGTATCGAGCCTGCTCAGTGCATCCACGTGAGAGCTAACAAACTCATTGACTATTTATACATAGACACTAATTGCAATTTAAAAAGCCACAGGTGTGGGAAATTAACCTTTAATTGCCATTTTAACCTGTGTGTGTCACATTGTGTGGCTGTAACAAGGCCAAACATTCAAGGGTATATACATTTTTGATCAGGGCCATTTGTGTGATTTGTTATCATTATAATTTAAAAAGGAGCCAACCAACTATGTGATAAAAAAATGGCTTCATATGATCACTATCCTTCAATAAAATAATTTTTTTTTTTTTTGCATGATTAGTCATATTTTCAAAATCAATGCCAGAATTTCCCAATAGCTTCCAGGGTATGCAAACCTTTTAGCACAACTATACACCTTATCATACTTGATGACAAATATTCACACAAATGCTCAGTTTTAAAGCAATTAAAGCAAATAAAGTTATGTACACTACTATAACTCAGTGGAATATATAACAGAACATCTCAGCATATTGATCTTGACAGCGTGTGAGTAACAACAACAACTACATTTAATATCAGGTTAGAAGATGATTATGATTTTTACCTTTTGGCATCCTTATGGGCAGAAAATACAGTTTTTGGATTGTGAACATGTTTAAAACAACCAGTTAATACTGACTGAGTTTAAAAACCACACATAGCCTGGCACAGAATCCCCCAAGTGTCAGGGAGACCCACAGGGTTTGAAAAGATGCTGGTAAGGTCTCCCTGCTAGCTGGTTCTGCCAGCTGCCCAGCACAATCTCTGTGTGAGTAGCTGAAGGATTGAGTGAGCACAGTGACCTCTCCTTCTCATGCTGCAATCACAGAGCCCTTACTGGGTGAGCAAGGAAATCCCTCTGCTGGCAGTAGCAGAAGGGATCCCTTGAATGGTAGGATTAGGGAATGAGATTGGGACTGGGATTAGAGGGTGGGTTAGGACTGGGATTATAGTTAGGATTATGAGTAGAATTATGGGTTAGATTATAGGTAGGATTAGGGTTGGGTGATGGGTAGGATTATAGATTGGAATTTGAGTTGGATTAAGGGTTTGATTAGTAGTTGGATAAAGGGTTTGATTAAGGGTTTGATTAGGGACAAATCATAATAAAATAAAAATACAGCCATACAGACGTGTGGTAGCAATAATCACCATGTGTGTCCCTGGCTGCCTTCTTCCGTTAATCTGTAGCCTCTGTCTTTTGGTAGCTCTGCTCACGTGTCTCATTCCTCCCCCAGCCTCTGTATATGTCTGCCCCCTCCCTCCGTAGCTTCTTGTAGCATTATTATTATTGTCATTTATATAGCGCCAACAGATTCCGTAGCGCTTTACAATATTAGAGAGTCCTGGGCCCTCGGGAAAAATTAGGACCTGGGCCCCCTCCAGACATACACACATACATATATTGGAAGGCATGGCCTGAAGTTGTGGGAGGGGCTATAGACCTATAAAAGGGACTCCCCCCTTTCCCTACTTACCTTTGGTGGTCAGACGAATAGACTGTTCAAGGTCAGCATTTGCATGAGATCCACTTCCAGGTCATACAAGACGCCATTTTGGTTTCACCTTTGCTCCATGAGGTCTCCTACTCCAAGCTGTGTACAGGAATCCTGCAGCAGGGATTTCCGTTAATCCAGTGGCTTTCTCTCCAGTCAGCATCGCATTTGGTGTCTCAGGGACTATCAAACCGTAAATTGACCCACCTGTCGCGCCGGGATTAGTTCCCACAGCGTTCAGCACAGCACGGGTCCTTACTTTACGGTTTCCTTTCGTTTTGCACGGTTATTTTGTTACCTTATACTCACCTAGCTGTTCATGTAAAATCTGTTGGTTAAAATCTGTTTTGGTTAAAATCTGTTTTGGTTAAAATCTGTTTTGGTTAAAATCTGTTTTGGTTAAAATCTGTTGGGTTAAAATCTGTTGGGTTAAAACTACAAACGAAATACAATTTTTTGCCTACACACTGACCCCGATCGGTCATTTGGTGTACTACAGGCTTCTCAGATATTATTGCATTTCATGTACAAACCAACGAATCACTGCATTTTCACCTAGACACTGACCCCTACCGGTCATTCGGTGTACTACAGGCATCTCAGACATTATTGCATTTCATGTACAAACCAACGAACCACTGCATTTGCGCCTACACACTGACCCCTATCGGTCATTCGGTGTACTACAGGCTTCTTAGATGTTTTTGCATTTCATGTACAAACCAATAAACCACTGCTTTTTCGCCTACACACTGACCCCTACCGGTCATTCAGTGTACTACAGGCTTCTCAGATATTATTGCATTTCATGTACAAACCAACGAACCACTGCATTTTCACCTAGACACTGACCCCTACCGGTCATTAGGTGTACTACAGGCATCTCAGACACTATTGCATTTCATGTACAAATCATACTACCAGGTACATACACCTGCTCATGTGGTATATACATAAATTTTCTGTTTCCCCCTGGGTATATCCTTAGCGTATTGGCAATTAGGGACTATAGGTTTCCAATAGGTATTTTCCTTTCTTGGCATCTACGCCTGTCGTATAGTGGTCCCGCTCGGAGGCAAACACCCATCGGGCCACTCGTAAGCTAGCCGCCTCGCATGGTATATAGAGAGGGCCTCACCTGTCACTCCCTTCCCCTTTTTTATGGTTACAGTCACCGAGAGGCCAACATCCTGCCACTACGTTTGGTGGCCACAAAAATCCCCTTGCGCCATTGCATAGATAGAGCCTCTCAAGCCACTTGGCAACTAGCAGGGCCTCACCTGTCACCAAACAAAGGATTAATTGTTTCGCCATGCGGCTTTAGCTAGCAAGCCAGTACTACCACATTGTGGGTTCATATAATAATGGCTATCTTCATGTTTTTTAGTATGTATCAAGCAGGTGGTAAGGATTTCTCTCTACCTAACACTCCAGCTAGAGTCAACACACTTTCACTTGGAGATGTTGCTAGTCCCACAGGACAATTTTGTCCCAACACAGCGGACAATCACGTTTTAAGCTCCAGGCTCTAGCACCTCTGGTAGTACGTAGAGAACTACCAGAGACAAATTTGGTCGTCTCATTCTCTTTGGCAAATCCCAGATTTGCAACAATTTCCATGTTGGCACATGTAGTTTCAGTGCATGCAGACTGTTGCAGATATGTTCTCAATATGTCAGGGCACATGCAAAAACCATGTGTCCAAGAAAATGTACCCTGAATCTTACTTAATGTCTGTAAACATTATGCATTCCAGTACTTTCTAACTCCTCACCCTTCCAGACATTTAGTTTATTTCCTAATCTCCGACTTTAAAGGCCTTCTGTTCAGATATTGCCATATACTTTTGGGGGATTCTAGAATGCCCTTACTTGCAGTCACACAGCAGCATCCAACAGCTGGCATTACACTCATGGCCCAAGAAATGGCAGAAAGATTTCTACCTGGGCCTTACCGATCTACACCATTTACTGTGTGGCGCAATCCCATTGGGATTGTTACAGGGAATCTTCCCTCACACTGTAACTGATCATAGACTTACCTGCACCTCACGCCTCGGCTACCCCATAGTCTTAACTCCCTCATACCCTCCGAGGAGTTTTCATTACAGTATGCCACCATTGTTCATACCATTACAACTATCACTCAAGCGGGGGGAAGCCTGGTTAAGTAAAACTGATATCACAAACGCATTTCAGACTGCCACCATCCACCCTGCACTGGCACTTACAGGGCATTTATGGGCAGCAGTTATATATTTCTTCTCCCGCTTAACTTTCGGGTCAAGAGCAGCCCACAATCTTCAATATATTCGTTGAAATCTTTACTGGTTGTGGTTAAACATATCCAGATGCCCCACAGTCATACACTCCCGAGATGATTTCTTGTTGGTCAAAGGGAATGCCTTTCCCTCTAGAAGCTTCAAGGAAGCCATTAGTATGTCTGAACACTTGGGTGTCCCAGTATTCCCTAAGGTCACAGAAGATCCAGACACTATCGTTACATTTCTGGGCATACAACTTGACTCGGCATCCATGCCAACAAGTTATCACGTGAGAAATAGGAACAGTCGCAACAACACCAATTACCACCTCCTGCTTGGTACTTGCAACCACATGGAACTACAATCCCTACCAGGTTCCTTAAATTTTGCCATGCGCATCATACCGCAGGCCGCGCTTTCATCTCAGACCACTTTGCTTTTTCCTCCCTCCCGAATGATGATCAGGGGCTGTCCCTAGACAACCAAGCCATGGCAGACCTACACATATGGTGGACTTTCTTAACCACACGTAATGGTAAACTATTGTGACAGCCGCCATGGCAGGGGGGTCATTTATGGTCAAGGTCATGGATTACATGAACCTCGCCAACAAAGCCGGGCTCCGACTAAACTGGCCTTGTCCACCAGCACTCAACACGCTTGCTACAGGGTTTTCCACTCCCGCTAAAACTAAATACTGGCCATAGACATACAATGTTCAAACCATGTCAGAACCACTCGACCATGCACTTCCGAGCCACACACCAATGCAGTTATCAAAACTGCTACCTATCTAGCCTTTTACAGCTTTCTCAGGCCAAAATAATAACTCACTATCAGCGGCCAACATCATAAACAACAGTGCCTGTTGACCTCTTATCTTCTAAAACACACAGACCACTATGTCCGGTCCCTTCCAAAAACTAAGACGAGTCAGATGGGCGAACCAGTGCATATAACCTACTACCTTACAAGCAATGCTGGGTGCCCGGTTAAGGTACTGATTACGTTCTTGGGCACGCCACCATACGCACCACTGAACCATTACTGTTGCTGTACGATACTGTCCTTACCACAGGTAAGTTCATGCACTATGTCCACCTACTCATTCACCGGGCTTGAACTAAACCCTAGCGACTACTCAGGGCACTCCTTTAGGATAGGAGCAGCTTTCACAGCCTATAGCCAAGACATCCCCGCACACGTTAAGACACGGGGCTGCTGGGAATCATAGGCTTATGCGACTTACATACCACAGCCGATTCAGGAATTAGGAAGCTTTCATTAAAATGTCTAACTGATGGTTAACAAATGCACTATGATCCTGTATAATGTTTTGCATTAATATGTCTCTTTTTGCCCACTTTTTACCGGCCTACAGCATACGTCGGTTTCGGCACGCCTCAACCGATTATTCCTAAAGCTACATCTCTACAGCCCATCTTATTCTATATCATATGAGAATGCCCCGAACACAAATTGGAAGGCATGGCGTGAAGTTGTGGGAGGGGCTATAGACCTATAAAAAGGACTCCCCCCTTTCCCTACTTACCTTTGTTGGTCAGACGAATAGCCCCACCCTCCACTCCCATTGTTCATATTTCCTCTATGTAAGCCCACTTTTTACCGGCCTACATCATACGTCGGTTTCGGCTCACCCCAACCGATTATTCCTAAAGCTACATCTCTACAACCCATCTTATTCTATATCATATGAGAATGCCCCGAACACTAATATATATATATATATATATATATATATATATACACACTGTTGTAGATGCAGCTTGTATTTGCATGTAAAGTGAATGTATGTTTCTGTGTATATTTACTGTATGTGAATATATGTATGCCTTAGTATGTCGTGTTAGGATATGAGGATTCAGAATATCTATGAAGGGACACTATAGGCACCCAGACCACTTCCAATCATTGAAGTGGTTTAGGTACAGTGTCCCAGGTCCCTTAACCCTGTAAAGGAGGCGGACACTTTAGGAAGCTATAGTGCTATGGGGAAAAAAAAACAACTTTTTTTTCCTGGCACTATAGTTTCCCTTTAAGTAGATAAAAACTGTGGGGTGGGGGTGCTGTAGTGGGTGCAGGGGACATGGGGCTGCCGTGGGGGCAGGAGAATAAATGCTGAAGTGGGTGCTGGGGCATAGAAGCTATAGTGGGGACTAGGGGTAATAGAAGCTATAGTACGTGCAGGGGGGTGATAGGGACTGGTAGTTTCAGGTGAGGCATAGGGACTGTGGTTGTTTCAGGGGGATAGGGGCTGTAGTAAGTGCAGACAGCAATAAAGGCAGTACTGGGTGCAGGGAAAAGGGCAGTAGTGGGCATAGGAGCTTTCATGGATATAGGGTTGTAGTGGATGCAGGTGTTTAGGGGCTGTAGGAGGCTGTTGTGGTTGCAGCGGGTATAGGGGCTGTAGTTGGTATATCAGCTGTAGTGGGTGTAGAGGCTGCAGGGGTTCTAGTGGTTTTATGGGGTATAGGGGCTGTAGTGGGTGCATGGTATATAGAGACTGTAGTGGGTATAGGGGCTATAGGAGGTGTAGTGGGGTATAAGGGCTGTAAGAAATATATGGGCATGCGGTAAAGGGGCTGTAGTGGATATTGTGTCTGCATGGGCTGTAGAGTTTGCAGGGGTAATAAAAACTGTAGTGGTTATAGCGGCTGCTGGGGTTGTAGGGACTCTAGTGGGTTTACGGTCTGCATGGGGTATTTATGCTGAGGTGGGTATAGGGGCTGTAGGGGTTAGAGGGGCTGTAGTGGATATAAGGACTGTGGTGGGTGTAGGGGCTGTAGTGGGTAGAAGTCAAAGGGGCTGGTGGGGGTAGAGGAGAAGCAGGGGGTAGAGGGGCAGAAGGGAGTGGGGGCAGAAGGGAAGCAGGGCAGTAGAGGGGCAGCATGGTGTAGGGGGGCAGCAGAGGTTTGCTGGGGCTAGAGGGGCAGCAGGGGGGTAGGGGGACAGCAGGGGGTCTGCTGGGTCTAGAGGGTCGGCAGGGGGTCTGCTGGTGCAGCAGAGGGTAGAAGGGCTGTGGTGGGTATAGGGGTTGTAGAAGGGGTGATGGGGTAGAGGTGTAGCAGGGGGTTGAGGGGCAGCAGGGGGTTGAGGAGCAGCAGGAGGTAGGGGTGCAGCAGGGAGTAAGTGGGTAGAGGGGCAGCAGGGAGTAGGGAGGCCAACAGGAGGTAGGGGGAGCACCAGCAGGGAGTAGAGTGCAACGGGGCAAAGGGGCCAGCAGGAGGTAGTTGGGCCAGCAGGGAGTAGAGGGCAAAGGGGCAGCAGGGAGTATGGGGCAAAGGGGCAGCAGGGGTTAGAGGGGTAGCAGGGAGTAGGGGGTTTGCTGGGGCTAGAGGGGCAGCAGGGGTAGAGGGACAGCATGGGGTCTGCTGGGGCTAGAGAGTCAGCAGGTCTGCTGAGGCAGCAGAGGTAGGGGGGCTGTAAGGGGTAGGGGCTGTGGTTGGTATAGGGGTTGTAGTAGGTAGAGGGGCAGCAGGGAGTAGAGGGGCAGTTGGGAGTAGAGGGGCAGCAGGGAGTAAGTGGGTAGAGGGGCAGCAGGAGGTAGGGGCAAAGAGGCAGAGGGGCCAGCAGGAGATAGGAGGGCCAGCAGGGAGTACGGGGCAAAGGGGCAGCAGGGGGCAAGGGGACCAGCAGGGAGTAGGGGGCAAAGGGGCAGCAAGGGGTAGCAGGGAGTAGGGGTTTTGATGGGGCTAGAGGGGCAGCAGGGGGTAGGGGACAGCAGAGGGTCTGCTGGGGCTAGAAGGTCAGCAGGGGTCTGCTGGGGCAGCAGGCAGGGGAGGGCTGTAAGGGGTAGGGGCTGTGGTGGGTATAGGGATTGTAGTAGGTAGAAGGGCTGCAGGGGTAAGGGCTGCTGGGGGTAAAGGTAGCAGGGGGTGAGGGGCAGCAGGGAATAGGGGGCAGCAATGAGTAAGTGGGAAGAGGGGCAGCAGGAGCTAGAGGGGCAGCAGGGAGCAAATGGGCAGTAGAGGGTATAGGGGCTGTAGGGGTAGGGGCTGTGGTGGGTATAGGGGTTGTAGTGGGTAGAAGGTAGAGGGGCTGTAGGGGTAAGGGCTGTAGTGGGTAGAAGGTAGAGGGGCTGCAGGGGGTAGAGGGGCAGCAGGGAGTAGAGGGGCAGAGGGGAAGCATGGAGTGGGGGGCAGCAGGGAGTAGAGTGACAGCAGAGGGTCTACTGGGGGCAGAGGGGCAGCAGGGAGTAGGGAGCAAAGGGGCAGCAGAGGGTAGAGTGGCTGTAGGGGTAGGGGCTGTGGTGGATGTAGGGGCATTAGGGGGTAGAAGGAAGAGGAGCTGCTGGGGGAAGAGGAGCCTTACCTTTGGCCAGAGGGGTAAATCCTTCTCCCAGCAGCACTGAAGCATACTGTCTCTCCCTGAAGTGCTGCCTCTAACACAGATCAGGCAGCTCCGCACGGCTCCCTGACCTTTTGACACATGATGTAATTTCCTCTATCAGGAGCCTCAGCACTACAGACAGCTCTCCTGCTCTGCTCACCAGTCAGGCACAGTGAGAGACAGCATAGTGGGTATTTGGGAGGGCTCTTTAGCTGTCTCGGACTGTGCCTGCCCGAACAAGGGGGAAATGTATTTGGTAACAGGGGTCTGGAGTGCAGTGTGGGCCCCTGACTGACTGACTGCATGCTGGCTGGCAGGGGAGATTGTTTAACTCCCCAGCCCAGCTATTACTATCATGCATGGCAGGCGGGCGGGCCCTCCCCAGAGCCTCGGGGCCCTTGGTCCATGACCGATTTGCCCGAGTGCTCAGTCCGCCCCTGGGTTGGAGTGAAGCAGAGCTGGAGGAGAGAGTAAAGTGCTGCCCTTTAGGAGAGAGCAAGAGACAGGTATGTGAGCTAGAGGTTACTCTGGGAGGCTATAAGCTTTCCTAAAGAGATGGGTTTTAAGGCACTTCTGAAATGATTGAAGACTGGGGAAGAGTCTGATGACGGTAGGCAGGCTATTCCATAGGAAGGGAGCCGCCCGCGAGAAGTCCTGCAAGCGTGAGTTGGCCGTACAGGTGCAAGCAGCGGACAGGAGAAGGTTGCGGGCAGAGCGCGAGAGACCGAGAAGAGGCATACCTGTGGATCTGTGAAAAGATATGAGGGGCTAGAATTGGTCAATGCTTTATAGGTATGGGTTAGCACTTTGAATTGACTCCTATAGGATACAGGAAGCCAATGTAAGAACTGACAGAGGGGAGAGGTGTAAGAGGACCGACTAGAGAAGAAAATTAGTCTGGTGACAGCATTCATTACAGACTGTACTGAGGCAATACGGTTTTTGGGAAGACCAATTAGGAGAGGGTTACAATAATCCATGCGGGAAATTACTAGAGCATGGTCAAGCTCCTTGGTAGCATCTTGCGTAAGAAAGGGGCGGATGCGGGCTATGTTTTTAAGATGGAATCTACAGGATTTGGTAACATGCTGGATGTGAGGCTTAAAGGTCAGGCCAGAATCAAGTATGATGCCAAGACAGCGCGCTTGCAAGGATGGACTGATGTGAATACCACTAACTTGAAGGCAGAGTAAAAGAGGAGGATCAGTATTAGGAGGAGGAAAGACAAGAAGCTCAGTTTTAGAGAGATTTAGTTTCAGAAAGCAGGAGGACGTCCAGTCAGAGACCACAGTAGTAGAGTTTCTATTCCTTCTATTCAGTAGGGATAAAAATAGTTAAAAACCGAATTTACGCCAATATACTAAATGTATGTAGAAAAAAGATTCCTCCAGGTCTTCAACAATAGAATATACACACACCAAAAAACTGGTATCTACAATACAGAAATATAATAGAAAGAACATAGGGTAATATTGCAAATAAATGCAGTGAAAAGTTATATTTTATAGAAATTCACTCACAAACCCAGATTGATTGTAAGCATATCAATATATAGCCGAGCATCTTCGTATCAAAGATCGGACATATAGGAGAGAAGTAAAAAAAAAATAAAGTAGTGCAGAGTTTCTAAAACAAAGTAAACCTTTTAATACACATTGTACTTACAGGATAAAAATTATAAGTAGGCACATCACAAAACAGTCACTTGGTGCAGGAAGACAGGAGCCTCCAATGGTGTAATGGAGAAGGACTGCAATTCTTCTTTAAGCACAGGAACAAAGTGACGATTTAAAGTAAAAAAAAAAAAAAAGAAAGAAAAAGAGAAACTCTAATAACACTATAAAAAAGCCCTACATTTTTCGTTCATTTGGCATCAACTTCCTCGGGGGTAATAAGGCACAAGTTCATCTCCTCATGGTGATATGATCCTTAAAGGTCAGTTGTGCATTTTTTAAATCCATCAGGATGCTCTCGCGGGTTGCCATCAACCTATCCGCATGGAGATATAACAGCTGAAACTTGTTGAGTAAAGGCTTGCGGTTCAAGCCTAGTTTTCATCCTGAATTCCGTCCGTGGTTTGATGACGTCGTATTCATTTGCCGATGTGCGTTCCACGTTCACAATTTTGTTCCACCCACATTACGGATACAGAAGTCCATCAATGTCCATGATACATAGCAAAAAATAGGAAAAATGATATACAGAAAAAAACAGAAGGATTAGCAAAAGGATATAAGCTAAAGTTATATCTAAAAATGCAGACATACAAAAAACATTTAAATGAAAATAGTAAGTAACTAAAAAGAAGGTGGTATGTTATATAAGAATAGCTAAAAAAAATTTAAGTTAAAATACTAGACAAACCATGCCTGGACTAAAAATAAATATATGAAAGAAAAAAAATACAAAAATAAGTAAAAAGAAAGTAAAAAATAATAATTAAAAAGACTTCATTGTATAAAAATTATAAAAATATTATAAAAATATATTATAAAAAACACACCAAATCAAAATCCACATTAAGACCTTTAAGCTGCATGGTTTGTAGCCTGTGGATCCAGAAACCTTCCCTTCTTCTCAGTTGGATTATTAGATCCCCACCTCTGTGATCTAAAGTGACTTGTTCAATGATAACGAATTGAAGATTATTCATATTAAAAGAGGGACTTTAATCAAAACATTCTATCACTTTCATTGTTTCTTTCTCTGGCTTTACTTCTTCTCCCCAACTCCACTCTGTTGGTGTCCCCCAAGGTTCAGTCCTTGGTTCCCTACTGTTCTCTATCTATGCTGCCTCCCTTGGTAAACTCATTAGCTCCTTTGGCTTCCAATATCATTTATATGCAGATGACACGCAAATCTACCTGTCCTCTCCTGATCTCTACCTGTCCCTCTTGACTAGTGTCTCTGACTGCCTCTCTGCTATTTCTAACTGGATGGCTGCCCACTTCCTTAAACTCAACTTGACCAAAACTGAAATGCTGGTCTTTCCTCCCTCAAGTGTTGCTACTCCTGTGTCTGTCTCCCTCCAAGTCAACGGTGCTACCATCGGCTCCACCACGCAGGCTCGTTGCATAGGTGTTCTCTTTGATTCCGACCTCTCCTTCACATCTCCTGTTTAGTCTATCGCCCAATGCGGTCGCTTCCATCTCAAAAACATTGTGCGCATCCGACCCTACTTAACTCCAGATTCGACTACAGTGCTGGTCCATTTCACTGTCCCTTCTCGCCTTTACTACTGTAAGCCGCTTCTCAGTGGTCTTACGTGCTCCCAACTTGCGCCGTTACAGTCTATAATGAATGCAGCGGCGAGGCTCATCTTCCTGTCCGCCCGCACCTCCCACACCTCACCCTTCTGTCTGTCCCTGCATTGGCTTCCTGTAAGATATAGTGCTCAATTTAAAATTCTGGTTCTTGCTTGCAAATCTCTACATAATGCTGCTCCCACCTATCTATCCTCCCTAATACACAAGTATGTCCCATCTAGGCCTTTACACTCTGCTGAAGACTTATGTCTGTCTTCTGTCCATACTCCCACCTCTGATGCTCGCCTTCAAGACTTCTTGAGGGCTGCACCGTTCCTGTGGAACTCACCTACTCCGTTAGATGCTCACCCAGTCTCCACTCCTTCAAAAAATAATAAAAAATGCACTTCTTCATAAAAGCGTATCAATTAAACTGTTAATAGCTCCCGACTGATTCCTCTCTTGCAACTGTTATTAGTCTAATACTATCCTTACCTTTTTGTGTCACTTTACCCCACTGCCTCTAGCATGTAAGCTCATTGAGCAGGGCCCTCAACTCCTCTGTTCCTGTGTGTCCAACTTGTCGGTTACAACTACATGTTTGTTCGTCCACCCACTATAAAGCGCTGTGGAATTTGTTGGCGCTATAAAAATAATAACATAATAATAATATGCCCGATCTTTGATACGAAGATACTCGGCTATATATTGATATGCCTACAATCAATCTGGGTTTGTAAGTGAATTTCTGCAGAATATAACTTTTCACTGCATTTATTTGCAATATTGCATTTAATATTTCTGTATTGTAGATACCAGTTTGTTGGTGTGTGTGTGTGTATATTCAGGTAGGGGAACAGAAGTTTCTCTACCCGCAGTCCGCTCGACCACACTATATGCTGTAACCAGCAGGAGGGGAGGGATGTGTGCTTCCCCTCCTGTCGGTCAATTGCGCCCCTGGGCTGGTGCACCCTAGGTGGCTGAAGGTAAGCAGACCCACTGTGAAATTTCCTGGTATCTAGGTGGGCCAGATAGGTCCTGCTCAGTGCAGACCCCCTTGTGGTTCAGGCTAAGTGGGAGGAGGACCTGGGTAGATCTTTCCCTGAGAAGCAGAAGACAATGTTCGTCCTGGCCCATCAGTCATCCTTAGACTCTAAAATCCTGGTAACAAACTTGAAGTTAATCTCCAGATGGTACCGAATCCCGGAGATGATTCATAGATTCGCCCAAAATGTCTCGGAAGCGTGCGGGTGGTGCTGTCAATGGCTCCATCACTGATATACATATGACAGAGCTGTCGGTTTATAGAGAGTACCTGTAACCCTGAGCCTCCTTGCCTTCCCCATTTATTTTTCTTCTCTCTTGATGTTTAATGCTATTAGAATGTCTGAAGTGACTACCCTCAATCTCATGATTGGTTGAGACAGGTTTACATATGTTGTCTATACTGTGTTGCTAGGCAAAGAATGTATGTATAGGCTATGTTCATTTGACAATGTTTTCCCTATAGCTTGAAAAATTAAATGAACATTCTGGTCACCATAACAACTTCATCTAAATGAAAATGCTATGATGCCAGGAGGCCCCTTGGTGCTCTCTTTCCTTTAAGAGGTTAAACCACTCTCAAATGGTTTAACCCCAAAAGGCTTCCTCCAGCTCAAGATCTCTGGGTCGCTCAGTGGTATTCGGCTTCTGATTGTTATGAAGTGCAGATTGCCGCTGATTGGCTAGAGTGGTCAGATGACGCTCTAAGCCAATCGCTAGTTCCTGATTCATAAATTTTTTAAAGTTTTTATGAATGGGGAGCTACTGATTGGCTTAGAGTGCCAGCTGACCGTTGTAGCCAATCAGCGGCACCCCTACCTAGCCTTCTGGGTTTCCTGACACTCAGTAAATCAAAGTGAACACATTAACACTGATCTGTTTTTTTTACCTGGGGAGATGAGAAGGTCCAAAGTTTCCTGCCAGGCCCAGGTACCAAAGCTTTATGATGTGGTGTCCAGAATGAAGTGGAGGGATCACTTCACTTGTCCTTCCTGCTCCAATCTCATTTTCTTCTCCATTTGACAGTCTTCTTTTTCTTCTGACACTGTCTTCTCTCCTCCTTGGTTCCTTCTGCTCCTTTACCTTTCTGCTACTTTCTGCTTATTTTGCGCCCTTCTGCTCCTTTCTCTCTCTGATCCCTTTCTGCTCCTTGCAGACCCTTCCTGCTCTTTGCTGACCCTTTTTGCTCCTTGCTGCCTCTTCCTGCTCCTTGATGACCCTTTCTGCTCCTTGCTGCCTCTTCCTGCTCCTTGCTGCCCCTTCCTGCTCCTTCAGACCCTTCCTGCTCCTTGCAGACCCCTCCTGCTCCTTGCTGACCCCTCCTGCTCTTTGCAGATACGTCCTACTCCTTGCAGACCCTTTCTGCTCCTTGCTGCCCCTTCCTATTCCTTGCTGACCCCTCCTGCCCCTTGCAGACCCTTCCTACTCCTTGCAGACCCTTCCTACTCCTTGCAGACCCTTTCTGCTCCTTGCTGCCCCTTCCTATTCCTTGCTGACCCCTCCTGCCCCTTGCAGACCCTTCCTACTCCTCGCCCGCAGACCCTTCCCTGCTCGCTTGCTGACCCCTCCTGCTCGCGCCCGCTGGCCCTTCCTACTCCTTGCTGACCCCTCCTGCTCCTTGCTGGCCCTTCCTACTTCTTGCTGACCCTTCCTACTTCTTGCTGACCCTTTCTACTTCTTGCTGACCCTTCCTGCTCCTTGCATACCCTTCCTACTCATTGCTGCCTCTTCCTACTCTTTGCTGACCCCTCCTGCCCCTTGCAGACCCTTCCTACTCCTTGCTGATCCTTTCTGCTCCTTGCAGACCCTTTCTGCTCCTTGCTGCCTCTTCCTACTCCTTGCTGACCCCTCATGCCCTTTGCAGACCCTTCCTACTCCTTGCTGACCCTTCTTGCTCCTTGCTGACCCTTCCTGCTCTTTGCTGACCCATCCTGCTCCTTGCTGACCCGTCCTGCCCCTTGCTGACCCGTCCTGCCCCTTGCTGACCCCTCCTGCTCCTTGCTGACCCTTCATGCTTCTTGCTGACCCTTCTACTTATTGATGTCAACTCCTGCTCCTTGCAGACCCTTTCTACTCCTTGCTGCCCCTTCCTGCTCGTTTCAGACCCGTTTTGCTCCTTGCTGCCCCTTCCTGCTCCTTGCTGTCCATTCCTGCTTTTTGCTGATCATTTCTGCTACTTGCTGACCCTTCCTGCTCCTTCCTGACTCCTCCTGCTCCTTGCTAACCTTTCCTGCTTCTTGCTGCCCCTTCCACTCTTCCTATTCCTTGGTGATCCCTCCTGCCCCTTGCAGAACCTTCCAGCTCCTTCTACTTTACCTTCCTGTAGGCTGTCTCCCCCATCCCTCACTTACTTGATCTGTAGGCTCCCCCCCATGCCTCACTTACCTTATCTGTAAATTGTCCCCCCCACCCCTCATGCTTGCTGGCTGCGCTCTGTTTCTCCCCTGCGGATGCAGTCAGGAGAAAGAAGCAGGGATACGCTGTAGCTTCCTATCCCTGCCTTTCTCCATTCACAGTGCCACCTACTGGCCGGCGCCGGTATTGTAGTTTATTATCACACAAATGAAAAATAGCAGCACAAGCTGAAAAACCCTTGCCCCCACCTGCGGACGCCCATGAACACATACCAATTTGCAAATGAACTGTTTCTTCTTTTAGAGGATTATTTCACGCATAAAACACTGGTTTTGATTAGAAAAACCCTTTCAAAAGTGGTCCACCGCCCCCACTTAAAAAAAAATAAAAAATGCTAAAACGCTGCGTCACTTGGCAGGAGAAGGGAGGGCAGGGAGGATGATGTGAGAGAAGGACATGGGCGGCACAGAGACTGAGGTCCATGCTGCCATTGGCTGTCTGGCTGCAGTAGCATGCTGTGTGTGATGGCGTCAGTTGACAATTTTGCACAGAATTGACATTAGCCAGCCTGGAACTTTGTTACAACTCTGGCAGCTAAAGCGATTATCTGTATGTGCAACTTTTTATATATATATATATTCTTTATTTTTGTAATCAGGGGTCAAGTCCTGGGGAAAAAAGTTTGTGAACTCATCCAAGATCCACCCCCTCACCCACTCCCAAAAAATGATACACTTGTATGCACCTTAGCACCTGCTCCTTTGCTATGCCAGATATGCATAGAAATAAAATGCCCCGGGGGCATTTGTGGATCCGTCCGGCGAAACGACGCAGCCATTACCAGCACACACCACGAGCCTCCAAAGCGGCCATCCGGCAGCACAGATCCCAGCAGTCCACAAGGCGGGAATAGGCGCCATACTGCTCAGGCGCGGGCTTTCACTCGCAGCTGCACAATAACGGAAAAGCCACACAAGCGACACAGGACAGAACTCCATCAGACCAGACCCTTAACATGCGGCACACCGCAACCCAGCACTATACAGCCAACGCTCCGCAACCAGTGACCGGACGACTGCACACCCCTCAGGGCACTACAGGAGCAGGCACCCATTACAGAGACACCGCACCCGAGAGCTCCAAAAGAGACACTCTCAGAAACAAGCACCAGACCTTCCCAATACTGGGCATAGGCTGAAGCACCTACCATGCAACCTCATGAGAACCATGCTTTACACAGCTGGGTGACGTTTCATATGTTTCCATAGCCTTAGTGCCATATAATAGTTATGTACGGCTAATATGATACCATGTTAACTTAAAGTAAAGCAGCTCTTGTTACACATAGACCCCAGTGGTTCACAACACATAGTTAACTTTCGCACAGTACCCTACTCTCATATTTAGATAACCTAGCGTTGTAATACTTGATTATGCAATAGACTGGGCTATTAGAATCTCTACTGCTCACTAAACAAATTACTTTTAAACATAACATTTGTGCTAGACTTCACATGTTTACCTGTCTATAATGCGTCAGAGGAATGCCTTTGGGGTTTGTTATATGCTTAAGCACAAAAAAAAAAAAGAATAAATAAAATGCCCCAGAACACACACCTTCCCTATGCCTAATATCCTCCTCCAGGACTCACTCATTCCTTATACCAAATACCTCCCCAAGTTCCTACCTCTTTGCCCAATATTTAATGAAATATTGCCCAATATTTTGCCCAATATTTAATGAAAAGTAATTTCAATTATTTAAATTCAAACAGAATATAGCTATTTTTCATTATAAAAACAAGGACATACTAATAATATTAAGATTTCAATATTTATTATCCGTATGTAAAAGGATTTCAGTTTGTGTGTGTCTGTGGGATGCAGTGTGTGTATGTGTGTGTGTGTGTGTGTGTGTGAGGGACGCAGTTTGTGTATGTTAAGGGTGCAGTGTGTATGTGAGGGGTACATTATGAGTGTGTGGGGGTACAGTGTGTGTGTGGGGTACAGTGTGTTTGTGTGTGGGGGGTACAAGTGTGTGTGTGTGTGGGGGGGGTACAGTGTGTGTGTGTGGGTTGAAATATGTCAGGGGCAGTGTGTGAATGTGAAAGTTATTGTCTGTGAGGCAGGGGGGCAGATTAAAAAAAATGATATATATATATATATGTGTGTGTGTGTGTGTGTGTTTTTAAAAAAAATTTAAATAAATAATATTTAGATCCCCTCTCCTTTCTTACCTTTGCCGGGGAGGGGGGATCTTTCTCAATTCCTGGTGGTCTGGTGGAGAATCCCTGGTGGTTCCAGTGGTGAGAGTGAACTCAGAAACAAGCACCAGGCCTTCCCAATACTGGGCATAGGCTGAAGCACCTACCATGCAACCTCATGAGAGCCATGCTTTACACAGCTGGGTGACGTTTCATATGTTTCCTTCTGGGCTAGAGTTCACTCTTGCGAGATCCGGAGCGTTGCCACAGTAACTCCAGCAACGCTCTGTGCTCGCGAGAGTAGGACCCGGAAGAGCTGCAGGCTGAGCTCCCGGGTCCTCTCTCCCTCCATACCGGCTGCCAGTAAAGTGCCTGCGGACCGTGAAGGCACATAGCAGGGCCGGCGCTTGGATAGCACAGGCCCTGCAGGGGAGAGCATCGGCTCTCAGGGGGGTGGGGGTCAATTGCCACATTGCCCACCCACCTCCCCCTGGATCCGTCACTGGCCCTGCAGGACTAATAACGGTAATGGTGTTCCTGCTGTGGAAAAAGTGCAGGAACGCCGTTCCCACACGTTCCTGCAGGACTCGAGCCCTGTTTTGCATTGTATAACAGCATTACATAGACATTTGTCTTTAGGCAGAAATAGCAATAGTAGATAACATGAAATGGCTAGGGTACTGCACTTTTTATAGGTAACAGAAAATACAACAGGAGCATAGTTCTATGTGGGGAAGACCCAGCAAGATAGGGAAACATGGTGAGACACAGAACCACAAGAACCATGCTTTAAGACCAATATAAACCACTGGGATCTCAGATTTAGGCTGTAGCAGCTATTTTGTTACCAGCCAAGAACATCAAAAACAAAGCAGTTAAGTTGCAGAGTGTGGTCAAGATAGATCCAGCCAAGCTGCGGTAGAAGTTTGGACAGTCAGCCAATTCCCACTAAGGGAGAGTCCCATTCTCGTCCGCCGCTAACCGTCTCGATGTATTCCCTCCACCGTGCACACCAACACAGATCGATCAGTTGAGTTTTCTGCAGGCTGATATCTACACCCTCAGCCAGAGTCCGCATACCGCTGAGTCCAGGCGTCCGGCATAGGCGATAGGCCTCAGAGATTCAGAGGTTTTGTTGCGTGAGTGTGTGTTCGTTAGCCCGGTGTTGGCCTGGTTGTAACAGACGTGTGAACTTGAGCAGTGTGGTGTCAGCCCAGCAGGGACCGGGATAACCCCCATCGCCCAAAGGGGGGGGAATGGGGCGACGAGGGTTCTGCACCAGGGCTGTATTGCTCGGGACAGGAGAGTGGTCGTCTCTTCTACCCAATGCCTTCACTAGGCCTCGCCTGGGGATTTAGGTATTATGAGTGGTCAGGGCTTCATGTAGCTGTCCAGGACACCCTACTGATTACAGAAAGCAGGTTGGTCTCTTAGAGTGCATAATGAGAGTCTCTGTGAGCAGCAATCATGCAGAGTAAGGTCTGCAGCTGAGGAGGACTCTTGAGATGCGTTTAGCCTTCACGAAGCCCAGGCCCCTTCCCCCGTATGTGCAACATTTGAAAGCGAAATGTTGCACACAAAAACTCCAGACACCAGGATCACTTCAAATTACTGAATTGGTAATGATGCTTTAAATATAAACAGTTTTTCGAGGGTTATTTCAAGCATAAAACACTGTTTTTGATTAGAAAAACCCTTTCAAAGGTAATACCTTTGCTACTATATAATAAGTTATATTTAATGCTTAGTTACTCATTAATATTATTAATTTATTACTTTACAATCTTTATTTATTGTTTTTTAAGAACAAGGGAATTTCATTGTTGACAAACATAATGTGCACACCAGTGTAAAAAGATGTAAGCAAGCGAATACAATCTGCACTAGGCAGGATGCATAGATCTGAGCTCAAGACATAAGCTGCAGTACGTTCGGTCTTCGTGTGTCCAATTGAGCATGCATGAGTAGCCAGGTCCTGGTGTTTGAAATACCTCATTGCAGTTGTTTCTAGGGAATTCACTACGGATTTCATCCAAATTAGAGTTGAGTATTTTAGAGTGGGGTTGGGGGGCCTATGGAGGGTGGAAAAGGTGGGTTTGGAAGGGAATGGGAGGTAGGGTTTCTGGGGGAATTTTGAGGGGTGGGACGGAAGGAGGAGGTGAGTGAGAAGAAGAAGAGAAAAAAAATGTGAGGGATCAGGTTAGAGTAAGGTGATGGCGTTAAGCAAGATCTGAGCATTGTCACGCTGTCCAATTTGGAAATATTGTCGATCCAGGGAAGCAAAGTTGCATTGACTTTTTTGGTTCTGTTACATAAAGAGGCCGTCAAGGCTTCCATCTGCCTAAACTCCTCCACCCTGGCTATTCATTGATAAAGTACTGGGGCACCCTTTTGCCGCTAGAGGAAAGGGATCAGGGATTTGGCCTCATTGAGTAGGTGTTTAGTGAGAGATTGGTTTATATCAAATGATTGGTATTGTTGTATGATGTAGAAGCATCTCGGCAGGCTGCAGCAGGACTGCCTTTCCTACTATGTGCTTTATCGTGTAGAAGGCTCATGCACCTGAACCAGGAGATGTTGTGTGGCCACCAAAAGAGAAGGTCCGATTGTATAGCTCGGGGAATTAATATTATTTATATCTGTATGTAGATGCAACTATAAGACATTTATCAAAAGGCTGAAAATAAGTGGAACCCAAATGTAATTAAATGTCATTCCCTGCTAACCCCTTAGTGAATTGTGACTCTTTCACAACTGTTCTAGCTGGTAGGGACAATGCATCACCACTACTGGTTTATCAGATGTTAAGTAGTAATGTGTGCTTCCCCCTCACAGCTTTCATTAGCAGTGTTAACAATGAGTTATTTGAATAACTGCATGAAGGAGCAAATGTTAATTAAACTTTCTTCTAGGAAATTATTATTTAAAAAAAATGTATTATGATTACACAGAAAGGCACAGGAGACCAAGGAGATGGAGGAGACAGCTCTGGCGGCAGTGATGATGGCAGTGATGATGACAGCGATGATGATGATGATGACAGCGACAGTGATGATGATGATGATGACAGTGATGAAGAAGAAGACATAGATGAACCTTTATCTCTAGAATGGCCAGACACCAAAAGGAAACAGATCACGTATCTGCTCCTTCTTCCTATTATTTTCCCTCTATGGCTAACAGTGCCTGATGTCAGGAGTCCAGTAAGCAATCCCTACATTATATATTATACACAACATTATACACCAATGTTTATTTTAGAAGCAACACAGAGGCAAATAAATATAATTAAATTGTTTAATATGATTTGGTAGTGGGTGCTATAAAACACAATCCAGAGTGGATGCGGTACTAAATATATACAAATATATTAAAATTATTTTAAAAAGTAATACTATTTTTTTTTTTAATTCTTTATTTTTGGCCCAGCCCACTGGTGTGAGAGGGTGAATTCAGGTAGAACAGAAGGTGACACATAAAATGAAAAGCATTCAAGTTGACAACATATGCAATCATACAATGTCTAACAAACATTATTACCAATGAGTTGGGGGGTTTTGTATGTAAGTGAAGAAGCTATATCGATGTAGGCAAGCTATTGGGGGACCCTGGGGTGGACGGGCTGTAAATGTGCATGAGGATGCTTATGTAGAACAGATTGAGGGTCAACTGTGTGGTTCCCGCCACCCAAGGTCTGTGTGTACAACCGTAGAGTTAACTACCAGACTGTTATTACAATAATTGTGAGACATGCGAGGGAGTTGCTTACCCGCTAGCCGACTGTTCTACAGTCCAGGAGGATAGCAGTGGCTTGGGGTAGCAGGTAGTGGCCTGAGCATATGGATGCCTCTGTGCTCCACTATTGTGGGCTAGTGAGCTAACTAGAGAGAGTCCGACCATGTTCCGGTGGAAAACTTGTGCGGGGTTTGTCATTTTGAGACCTTGTGAACTAAAATTAAAGTGTAAATTGCAAAAGAAGAGAATGAACTTTGAACCATATGTAGAGCGAACATTTCCCTAACTAGGGATGATGTGGGACACAAGAAAAAAGTCTGGGGTTTCAGGTGTTTATTGCTGCATGACTGTCCAGCTGGGTGCCCTGCGGTATAAACGGGGTAATATTGGCTGAATCCCATCTGCTAGTCGAGGCAGTGTTATCCCTTATTCCAGCTCGTGGCAATGCGTCTAATGGGATGCCCATGGTCTGCAGTAGTGCTGCTGCTTCTTGCATATTCTGCACAGAGTGGACAGTGTCCCCTTGTTGGATTTGCAGTTTTCGTGGCGAGTGCCACCTGTAGCGGATGTCATGATCCCGCAGCAGAGTGGTAAAGGGCCTCATCGCTCCTGAGAGGTCAGTGTAAAAAAGTGAGGGCCATATTTTTGAAGGAGTAGGAAGATAGTGCTGCTAGTACTGCCGTTTTGTCTGCACGATTGCGGAATTTCACCACCAGATCTCGAGTCAATGTGTCAGGTGCCCTTCGGGGTTTAAGTATGCGAAAGACCCCATTTGGTATCGTGCTTTTGGCCTGTTTAGGTACTAGTAAGGCCCCTATCAGCCTCCGCAGCAAGTGAGGGAGTTCCTCCTTGTACCTTAAGGTTGCTGCGGCGTCTCACGTCGTCTAGCATTGCGAAGCGTTGCTCCATTAGGTCTTGTTGTTTCTTAAGCGCGGCCATTTCGATCCGGAGCTCTGCTATGGATTGAGTTGCGGTCTCCGTAGAGGCCTCCACCTTGCCCAGTCGGCTCACCATTCCTTTGAGGTCTGTACGGAACAGTGCCACTTAGATGTTTTTTTGGAGGTCCCCCAGCATTGTCTCAAGGGTTGCAACCGTTACAGGTGCTGAAGTCTTTGGGGCCGACTGTGGCTGCAGTGATTGTGGGAGCCCTACGTAGCTGTCATTCAAGGACAGATCCTCTGAGGAGTCAGTGAGATCTCCAAAGTCGGCGGCCATCTTTGGCCCACATACTCCCTGCACTTGTCAGAAAAGTTCCCCTATATTCATACCCAACAGGGGCTTATCTGGCTTCTGCTTATTTGTCTTTCTGCCCATGGTAAGTCTAGGGTCTGGATCAATGTTTTCCACTTTCTGTGGTAGCCGGAATTTGGTGTTATATTAGGATCACTCCCGGAGCTCAGTTTGCATGAGTCCATCTCGTTCAGCTGCTAGGCTCCGACCCCAAAGCAATACTATTTTAACATCCCAGTGATCAAGATGCAGTGGCATGATGAGTTAGTATATAACTCTCCCCCATCCAACCAGCCCCTCCATATGTCTTATTCCACCCGCCAGCCCCTCCATGTGACTCATTCTCCCCTCCAGTCTCTCACTCTACCTCCTGCTCCTCTAAGTCTCATTCCCAAAAGCCTCTTAATGTGTCTCCCCCCCTCACAATTTCCTCCTGTACCTGTTCATCTCCAGGGTTGAGCGGACCACGGTACCCGGTCTGACAGTGCTCTCTCACTGAGCACTTCCTGTCAGACCACAGTGTGCTCAACCACACTACAAGCAGTGACTGGCAGGAGGGGAGAACTGTGCTGTGTGCTCGCCTCCTGCCGGTCACCTGGCCTCTGCGGCTGTGCACTGGCACTTTAGTTATGCATGAAGTCCAGATGACAAAATTTAAGCTAAAAAGTATAATCATTGAACAAATAAATAGATTTTTCTCTCTTATTTTGATGTCCATTTTGATACTTCATATGAGTCCAAGATATCAGGAGGTGGAATATACATAGTAAGTGGAGTAAATTCCTATAGATCGAGTGTGGTGTCCCACCCTTTTAAAAACACCACCAGGCATCATTGGCATAGGGGACTGGAATTGGGACCTCCTAGGCCTTATTTCTTACACTTGGATAACTAATTTTTAACTTATGCATTTAGATTCTTTTAGTTGTTGTTTAGTTATTCAAATATAGCAATTATAGCTACCCTTTGGGTAGCATTAAGACTTCTCCCACTTCTCAGATAAGGACTCTCAGCCTGCATCTACATCCAGTTACCACTAATACGAGTGAATTTCACTTAATTATGTTATTTTTATTTATCATGCATAAAATATACACATAAACAAAAAACATATCAAAATATGGAAACTTCTGAGAGGGAGGAAACCTTTATATACAGATGACCTTTTATATGGCTTAATATCAGACTGAACGAGTGAATAAAATCAATAAATGTTGATCTTAACTTGGGCACATATGACACTATACACGTTGAGTAGAGCAATACATCTTTGCCCCTTCTCAAAGTCACTACTAATAATGCTGCTTTTATATGGGATTGGGCTACCAAATAAACTAAATATTAATTGCATATGTTTAAAAAGGAGAAACAAATAAGACTTACATGTGAAAATAGATTTTGTTAATTCTATATTTGTACAGAAATCCCGGAAGTATTTTGTGCTGACATTTCTGGGTTCCATCATGTGGATTGCGATCTTCTCATACCTTATGGTATGGTGGGCACATCAGGTAAGAACATTTTGGGAGACTGGCACTGCCCTTTGTGTACTAAGAATAATCACGGACACACAATTATTTAATGAGGGTAATGAAACTTAGAACAGTCTTCGGTGAATATGTTTATCTCCACACTGCTGCCTGAACTTTTAAAAAATGTTCTGTCAAGTCTCAAACTGTTATAAGTATACATAGTTGTTATTTCTGTCAGGTTGGCGAGACTATTGGCATTTCAGAGGAGATAATGGGACTGACTATCCTGGCTGCTGGCACATCCATCCCTGACTTGATCACCAGTGTCATTGTGGCAAGGAAAGGCTTGGGCGACATGGCCGTATCCAGTTCTGTTGGCAGCAATATTTTTGACATAACAGTGGGGTGAGTATAGCCTTAAAGAGGATGAAATATTTGTCAGAACTATGGGTCAGTGGGTTACTGGGTGGTAAAGGTTTATCAATGATGAACTAGTCGAATCCAGCATATAAGCCACACTCTTGTAAATTGTTCAGTACTACTTAATTGCAAAAAGGAAGAAATAGAAATGAAGAAGACATGTGCCAGCAATGATCCTGATCCACAGAAGGAAGCATTTTCTTAAATAATAAACAAAATATCATGATCAATTAGGAAGGAACACAAATGAGCTTCTCATGAAGTCTTACTGTTGTTCAAATGTTATCGTTATTCTGAAATATTCCTAATAAGCATCCATTTTAGCAGTATATGTATTTATTGAAATAAAGTGTGTGTATGGAGAGAGCGATGACAAGAAAATTACAATAAGTAAATCAGCCTCTCTTACACTTTTTGTTTGATGATACAGATTATTCTTCCCAGTACTTTATCAACATCCATTAAGATTAAAATTGGGCTTCTGTGATTTGAGCTACCAATAAAAGATCACTGCTGGACCATTACTGACCCTCCCAAAACTCTAATTGCACTCTTGTGTCATCATATATATGTCTTATCCAGCCAGCATGCCTGTGCAGTAAATTTATATTTGGGGTGCTCTTGTAATGGTATCGCTTAAAGACCTCTTCTTTTCTACATCATCCACAGACACATTTAAAAAAAAAAAAAAAATTATTTATGGTATATTTCTCATTTGGGAAACTTCCTGCTTAGTACTGCTGTGCGGTCGTTTATCAATTTCTGTGTCAAAGAATACGTGACATTGATAATGTTTTCTTTCTTGTTGTCAGGTTACCCGCTCCCTGGTTCATGTTCTCCATGTTTAATGGCTTCAGCCCTGTAGCAGTGAGCAGCAATGGATTATTCTGCGCCATTGTCCTCCTCTTCCTTATGCTTCTCTTTGTCATATTCTCCATAGCATTCTGCAAATGGAGGATGAACAAGTTCCTGGGATTCACCATGTTCATACTGTACTTTGTATTTGTGATTGTCAGTGTGATGTTGGAAGACAGAATTATTGTGTGCCCTGTATCCATATAAGGGTACAGAGTTCTGTTCACTAAATACCCTGTATAAGCATCACACAAACTGTGCAACCCGTTTCAGAAATGCTTTGGATTCAACAAAACTTAGAATAAGTAGTGCAGAAATTATTCAAGTTATAGAACACATTCAATGAATATATTTTCTTATTCCATTTTTTTTTTTTTTACACACACACACATATAGTAACCAGCCAGCACTGTATAAAAGGTAAGACGATAATCCTACCAATATTTGTGTGAAAACTATATGTGGTTTCTTTTGATTTTACATGACTACATATATGGAACATGTCTACACCTACATTCTCCATGTTATTTTAGAGTACTTCCATTACTCCATCATTATAGATGCCATCCGCATCATCAATATGCATCTTTGTGTACCCATAAAGAGACTGCAGTATATGTTTGGATGGATATGATATGAAGTAAAAAAAAATGTAATTCTTACTATTAGAAGTTCTGCACTGAATCAGAGACAAGTTTATCTTCTTTGATGGACTTTCGGATTAATCTTTTTAGAGAAAAGGACTGCAACCGGAGTACCTTACCTAATTTAACAGTCTGTTGTAGTGAGTTGAACACTAGGTTATGTAATTAAAGCCAAAGTGGGAAAAAAAACAAACAAAAACAAAAAAACCTCTTGCATGAGTTAAATGGTCAAACTAAGCACCATAACCACTTATTCTTGATGGAGTGCTTATAATTCCAAGATCTTTTTTTTAATGTTTATTCTGGAGATAAAAATATTTTATTATGTGTGGATGATCCCCCTGTCTTGGCTTTCAATCAGCAAGATAGTATAACATCTTGAGATTTTTTAAAGAGACACTATAGGCACCAAGGCCACTCCATTTAATAAAGTGTTTGGGGTGCATTATCCCATCCCCTTACTGTGCAATGTAAAACATTGCAGTTTCAGAAAAACTGCCATGTTTATATTGCTGAGATTGCCTCTTGTAGCTTCCTGCAGTTTCACAGAGTTTGACTCCGTGAAGCGACGTTGGACGTCCTCACACTTTGCATGAGGACATTCAAGATCTTCAAATCCTTCATATGAAAGCATTAATTTAATGGTTTCCTATGGGGATAGCCTTATGCAAGTGTAATTCTCTCTTGGCACTGATACTGGAAGAGATTGAGTGTAAAAAGGGGTTTTAACCCTTTATTTGCTGCTGGGGGGGTGAGGGGGAACAGAGCATCAAAGTGTTCCTTTAATATCAGTTTTGTCAAACTTTTGTGTCTGACATCAGCAATTTCTTCCTGTGGCTGCAGAGCCAACAGTATCCCAATAATCACAGTGGTCACACAGCTTTATGCAAGAAGTTGCCTGGCCCTGCAGTGCAATAACTACCATCGTGCTCAGCAAGATTCTAGCTGAGGTCATTGCATGGTGGGGCAAGCATCTTCTGAACGGCTTATGTGGAATATAATTCCAATCAGCCTCTACCAGTGGTTGGGTGAGCCTGACAAGAATTGTAGTCCACAATAGCTTTATGTAGCAAATCACCATTTTAACCATATTATTTTACTATGGACTCATAAAAATGGCATTTTAACTAATACTGCCATAAATTATGAATATTCAATACGAATCCCTAAATTTCAATAAACCCACCCATCTTTCTGATATGATTTGTCCTCAATGCTTCTCTGTGAGAAGCATTTGATTGGACAATATCCAGCACTAACAAAGCAATATATGTTGGAAAAGAAGAATGGACCTTCCTTAGCTGCTGAGGCAAGTCAGACAGCCACGTTTTCTGGGCTTAAAAAATATTTATGTAAAAGAATACATATAATCACACCGTTTCCCTTTTTAGCTCTACATTTTGTGGTCAGTTCATCACAAATGCTGTTTAGTGAATAAACCACAAATGTTTGAGTGGTGTTATGAAAACTGGTATATGACTACACAATAAATGAACAGGAGATTAATTTAACCAAAAAAAAACCACAAAAATGGTTCTGACAGCATTTAGTTTCTCGTGGAAAGGTTACTTACAGAATAGTTGGAGTGAATTAAATAATCTATCATTTTAAATGCAAGGAGAAAACTTGGGTTTGAACAATGGCATTTAAATAAACAATAGTTCTGTCCTGTTCTGGTTTCTTGATGAATGATGCTACTTGTCAAGGTAACAGACACTTTATTGAATGTTTCAGATTCTAGAACTTTTATTTTTTGTGAACTCCCATAACATGCTTCTCTGCTCCTCTGTTTCCTGGGAGAATGAAGCAGTAAACCCGAGACTCAATAAAGTGATTTTTGTAGACTGATTTATAAACACATTAATAGATGAACACTATAAATAACATACAAGTTTAACCTAGATGAAAGATCATTTTGTGACATTCACGAATATGCAAATAAACATTTTTTAATATCCTGAGAGAACCAAAAATAGCGTGTGTCGTCTTTTGTCAAGTATTTTATTACCACTTGAATAGTTACACATTTTGATAGTAATTTTCCATCATGACTAAGGAATATATTTTCTGGTTGCAAATAAAATAGTTCCTGAATTCAATAAAAAAAATGGGATGAAACAAGCCCTAATTGACTCACATGAGAGGGAAATTCTACAATTGTTATGTATAAAGGGACTAAAGTGACTCATGAATATGTCTTGTTGAATTAGCCCTTTAGTGACCAATACAGGATTTTCACTAGTCACTGGTCCATAAAGGACTAAAACAGTTTATTAAATTCTGAAAAGATCCTTTAATGATCAACACAACAGTATGGTATTTCCTTTTCCTAAGTTGTGTTTCAAAGCTGTTGTATACAGCAAACAATACATTTTTAAAATAGAATAATGAGGCAAAAAGGTGATTCTTTGCTGAACTCATTTGCACATGCCCACCCAGAATCTCTTGCAGTAGGGATTTCTGTGAGAAAAATCAAGTCGTATGGCTTGACCGATGTGTGCAGATCTGTGTTTAACAATGCATTGAGAGACACACTCAAGCACGCATGCACACTTTCGTGTCTTTACCATCTTTAAATTTTACTATAAAAAGGCACAAGCCATTAAATCCACCCCTCGCCACCCCCTTCTAAGAAAACAAAACACAAGACAAAAGAACATTTTTACTATTCCATAACATTTATTTAAACAAAAGTAATGGAACAAAGAGGGTTAAATTCTCATCACAGTTAGAAGATCTTGCTTGTCACCTGAAAGCTATCCACATATGTATTAATTCTGTAGGATACGCAGTTGGATCTGGCATAGCAATATATCTACAGACCTAGAAGACGTGATTCTAAATTACACAACCATCTCTTTGTCCAAAGGCCCCACAACAATGTGCTGCAGGCTCACTTGGCAGCAAAAAAGGTTAATCTAGTAGTGGTGAGAGAAGACTGTGATGAACTGCCCTTGGGGTCCATCCATACAATGCTTTACATAATGTAGCAGACCGTCCACTGAAAGTAGAGAAAACCAACTTTTGCTCACCGATCTTTTAAAATAAACACACAAAAAAATCCTGGATATTAATTATTGTCAAAGTAAAAAGGAATCGGGAATTCTATCATAAATCCATTTTTTTCTGAGTAAATTACTTTTGAAATGTTACAAATCTACACAATGTACAGCACAGGACAGTACCGCCATACTGCAGAGTTCCATAAAAACGTTTGGTCTTAGGAGAAAATGTTTACACGCCTTTCTTTGGAATTATTTTAGTAGCTAAGCAAATACATTCTCCTTCCAGTTCATCCAGTGGGGAGAACAGATGCTGTACAACCATATGTGTATCTATCCCTGACCCAGCACATTGAGATGCACTGTACAGGTCGAACAGCGTTATCTGTATATACAGCTACTAGACTTCACATGAAGTACCTAGCCGGCTCGCTCATAGGAATGTAACAGCATTATTTAGAAGTGCAATAGTAAAAATGAACATGTGTTAAAATAAAGTTGTAATGCAGTATAAATACCATGATTACAGTATGAAGCTATGATATACATGGATGAAATATATATATTAATAGTTACCACTGACAGGGACAGCTGTATCTGCTTATACCATGCCTGGAGCATACTATAAATATATTAAGGGCAGACAGAGACTTTGATGTACTCTGTATCAAATATAGAGCAGGTTAAGTTTTAATGGATGATAAAGTTATGCAAGTTACTCAGCAACCAGCAGATCATAAACTGCAGGCTTTTTTACTGTTAGAAAGAAGAGCAACATGCATAGGCGAGTTGAGAGTTTGTTTGCAATAGTTGCTCATGCATAGAATAATGTTGAGATTAAATTAATTTTCACTTGAAATCTATGGACAATATTAAGCTATAAAACAAAAATCCACTAAAAATATTCATTGTTTGTTCTTGTCCCTCTCTAAATCCTACACCTTGTTCTTGACAGCTACAACTCAAAATGTACCGTTCATTTTGCATTGAGATAGAGGATTTAACGTACCGTTCGTTTTGCAGTAAAATACCAAGAGAGGGCTAAGTACCATAAGAACTTGCAACATACTATATTGCACATATTAACAGGTACTAAACAACAAGAAGGTTGGGTAAGGTAGATAGAGTATGGGAAGAACGACTGAAATTGCAAGCAAAGAGTGCCAGAGTAATGTAAACCAAGGTATTTGAAATATTATAGCTCCAGAGAAAGGCCTCTATCATAGCTAGGCTCTTGCCCATTTACTAACTCAATGTTAGACCGTACTACTAATGATTTACAATGCAAACCTGCAGTGGTCTACACAATATTAGGATAGTGTATTTATTGCTGATCCTATATGGACAGAATCAGTTTATTTTTAATGGAAATAAATGAAAAAAATGAACAAGGATTTCAATATATTGTGAGACTAAAAAAAAGAACCAAATCCCAAAAAATTTAAATAAAAACCTGTATAATAACAGTAAAAACAGCATAGTTCAGAAAACTCCTGCATCGGTCCCAATAGAAGAGGGATGTTAAGACATAATAAATTAAGAGATGATTACAGTCATAAAAACAAAACAGTGCCAGACACCAGGCACAGAGACATATTGCCCATAAAACAGTTCATTGTTCACTAAATCTGTTGTAAATAAAAATAAAATAAACAACAAGGACTAGGCTTATTTATGCCTCTATTTTACACCAATATTTTTAAACATTAAATATAAATATTCTGTGTAAACTACAACACTCGGAATGACGTAGAACATTTCTTCACCATTGCTCTTTGTATCTAAGGATCTCCGAGAAGGGAGAGGATAAGAGAGAGGAGGGCCCTTTAATCATTGAAATATTCAATTTTTCAGTTTACATTTCTGACGCTTAGAGGCTCAAAATCTTTCATATTGCTTATTCCACTTTCTGTATTTCTACTCAACATACAGAAAGGTGCATTGAACTGGAAGTTATATCCACGTGAGATCACCCTCCTTCAAACTGAAATGGTAACAGACCAATGAAGCTATTTAAATCTATACCATTATTTAAGTCAAGCTCAAAGAAATGGATGCCCAAATGTTTTCCTGCATTCAGTGACTCCAGTACTTGGGGGACGGTCACAGATCTGTGTACACATCACCTGATCAGGAGTGAGGCGATCGTAAGCACTTTTGTATTCCCGGTCAAACACATCTGCAATAAAAGGAGTGTAGACATTTAGTGGGAATTAAATATATTTCTATGATTATATGAGCTCTACATGATGATGTGAATGGAAATGGAATAATAAAATGGAGAAAGGCAGTTATAATGCATGGATTGCTAGTTGGTTAAACCAGAAAGATGTAACAGTCTTAGGATTTTGTGGGACATTATATATATATATATATATAAAATATAAAGACAAACTTGACAGGACTTGGCTGTAAAACAAATACTTTTCTAAAAGACACTCAAGACAATGGTAAGGTAGCAGACATTATAAAAGTTACAAAAGACAATAATCCTCACCAATATCAATATTCTCTCTTCCCAAGGCAACCAAAGAAAGGAAAAGTATCTCTCTGTACAAACTCCTGAAAAACAAAAAGGGAAGGGAAATTAACACATTGATTATTTATACCTACAAAATATATTATATAGCATTATTGTCGAGTACATCCTAGTGAAAATTCCATACCTATATGCAAATAAGTGAATAATAAATAAATTAAGTTCTCAGTTACTGCAGCTACATTTTATTCAGACAAAAGGATTTGTTTTGAAATTATTGTAATATTATATTGTTTTCTCAAAAGGGGGACATTTTGAGTTCCTTAAGCCCTAAACATATAGTGTTGTGGTTATGGCATCCACCAGTATTAGGGCTTTACCTGGTCCTTCTCTCTAGCAATAAAAAAAATCAACAAATAAAGTGCCTGCCATTTAAACTCTTAATATTTTATGGTGAGCATCCTTTGGGTATTTCTATTCTACTGTAGTCCTGCAACTACAAAAGGTGGAACAGAAAGCTTTATAAGGAACAGATCCTTGAAGAGCGTATTATTGCATTTCAACTGTTGTAAAGAGCAAGATCCCTGTTGCTTATATTATATAGATATACTTGCCTTTGTCGTTTATTGCTTGGGGTCTCCTGCATAAACTCCAGAATCTGACTCATGGGACCATACACATTGTTGTTCTTAATGCTCCTAACGAGACCTTTGAGAAATTCTTGGTCAAATACCTCTTTTTCCTCTTTTAGTTCTGTGACTGCCAGAGGATGTTCCTGTGCTAAAAGCGGAGCAGTGCAATTAGTTTAGTACACATAAAAATGAACACATTTTGCTCTGTTTACTGCCTACAGGGAGATAGAACACGAACACACACACGCACACCACCTGACCGGGGCTCGGCTCCATTCCTAACTTTGGCTATTGATCGGTCAAATAAACGATTTAAGAAGACCATTTCTGAACGTTACAAGATTTTTATGATTAGGCACAGTTTAGTCTGTAGTTGGGCAGCTTCTCCCAGCATATAATCTGGCTCCACTTTTAATACTTTTAGATGTATTGCAACTTATTTCTCGATATTTAGGCCAGTTGGGGTTTGGTAGCCCCTTTTCCTAATTTCTTTTTCATTATTTTGCAGGCAACTAGTTTTAGCTCGAAGGCACCTAAATTGTACAATAAAATGTTTGCAGGGACAGGCAGTAGACACAAGAACAACTACATTAAGCTGTAGTTGTAATGATGACTATAGTGTCCCTTGAAAATGGCCAGAAACAAAAAACATTCATCCATAACTAGCAGCTTCATTAACTGGCAGCTTCAATAAACCGTACCAGTCTCAACATCAGAGTTGCAGAGAAAAGGCCATATCTCAGACTAGCTAATAAAAAGAAAAGATTAAAATGGGCAACAGAACACAAACATTGTACAGAGGAAAATTGGAAAAAAAGTGTTATGGACTTAAGAATCTAAATTTGAGGTGTTCCGATCACAAAGAAGAACAAATGAAAAGATCCAGGAGGAGAGCAAGACGCCATCTGTAAAGTAAGATAGAAGTGCTTTAATGGGGGTAAAGTGGGAGATTTATACAGGGTAATAGGGACCTTGAAGAAGAAAGGCTATAATTCCATTTTGGAACACCTTGTCATACATTGTGCACTGCACCTGATTGGAGCCATCTGCCTCCTACAACAGGACAAAAACTCAAAGCACAGCTCCAAACTATGCAAGAACAATTTAAAGAAAAGGCAATCAACTGGCATTCTGTCTTTAATGGAGTGGCAATCACAGTCACCAGATCTCAACCTACTAAGCAGCTTCACCCTATGGTACATAAGAAGTGCCCATAAATCAAATTCAACATGTGGGGTGTGCTTCAGGAAGCATGGGGTGAAATCTCTTAATTTTGCCTCAAATCGACAACTAGAATGGCTGATGATATGCAAGACTATATAGTCTCTGGACTGCAGCAAAATAAAATATAAGATGCAACACCAATTAAATATGGAGCTAGGAGGAGAGGAAAGGGTTTGATATTAAAAGAGCGAGTGGGATAGTAGGGCATGTCTGGAATGCAATGGACATCACTGACAGTTGTGCCATAATGGCTAGTTAAATGCACTGATATTCATCAAAAGTGCAGTGCACGTGAGATTAATTATGGACTTGGACTTTCCAAATAACCTGATTACATGTGACGGGGCTGGTCACCCTCATACACCTGATGGGGCTAGTCACACATAATTGTAAAAACAACAAGATCAGTATTATATAATTTCAGATAAAGACAATCCTATACCACAAGCTTATGACCCTTATTGAGAACTTAAATACTATGATGGCAAGTTTAACCTGTGGTCACAATCAATTGCAGTGATGTCAACGTCATACTTTAAGACACACTAGTTGCCTTTAATTTGTCATCACAAATGATTAAAGACAGAGGAAAATGGGAAATGACAAACTCTCCCATCAGCTTAATGCAATATCAAGGATTGAAATACCACAGGATGTTGCTACTAACAGGAGCACAAACTAAAGATTTATTGATGCAATAACTTATACAAAACATGAGGAGTAGATCACTTATCACATATTCTCAAAACATCAGTATCGTAGCTGGAAGGTATCAACAGAGGCTACACAATCAAAGTGCAGAGCATTTGGGGAACTGGGGTTTTATTAACATTGGGGTGTGCACATAGTGAATAAGCTGTTTATTTATCCCTCATATCCACTTTAGGACAATAAGTATGATTTAAAGTACAACTTAATACTAACATTAGTTAAATGGTCACTGTAGTCATCAGAACCACTACACCTTAATGTAGTTGTTCTCGTGTTTAGTACGTCCATGTAGTCATTTTAATGCAAACGCTGCCTATTCAGAGAAAAGGCAATGTTCACATTACTGCCTAGGGACACCTCTAATGGCCGTCACTCAGACAGCCACTAGAGGTGCTTCGTGGGTCAGTGCTGCACAGTGTTGGCCTGTAGTGAAGTATATACTCACTGGCTGAGAGCATCACCTTATCAATCTCAGCCAACAAGCTAAGCCTTGGTTCTGACTGAGAGAATGCAGGAAGCAGCAGATGGAAGAAGCCAGTGTGAATGGTTTGGCCTTTGTGCCATAGTAGTTATGGTACTTGTAATATTCCGTTATAGGTAATTTTTAATGTTTATTCAATGGTGTACAGCAAACAAGTCACAGCTTCCCTTTAAAAGGTGACAAAAAAGGCAATATATCTATACAGCAATGCCAAAATGCTCTGCACCTCTCCACATAACAGCCAAAATTACATAATGAATAGTTTGATAAATATAATAGCCATGCAACACATGACACACATGACAAGCACCCATTTAATGCTGGGAACTCACTCTCCAATACAACAGTGCGGTTTCGACCTAGAAAGGAAAAATTAGGAATCAAACACTCATTTTAATAGCTGTATAGTAATGTTCCCATCCCTCTGGTTGCCAATCATATTACAATATCAAATATAGGTAATCAGATTACAAAATAAAATGTCTTACTTGTCATGTTCCACAAGATGTACAGGGGCTGCCCTAGGTCCTGGTGCAGCTTTAGGTTGTCCCACAGGACCTGTACGAGGACATGTTTACTGTCCTCTGACATACAGCTCCGTGGAATCTGAAAGCATGGATATGAAAATACTATGATTTAGAATATAATGGTATACTTGTAATAACCACAAACCATGTATTTGCATGTCACTCTGAACTTACAATACTCTTTAAGAGGTCTTTGCAGCATTAGAAAATTGTGTTCTATAAATTAACACATCAAACACAAAACAAAATTATAACTGCAGCTCATGTCTAGTGGCAATATTTCCTCTCAGTAGTTCAGTTTTACAAAAAACAAGAGACACGCAGTACAAGCAAAATACCCTTCACTGACAGGAGTCAAGATCCTATGCATGCTTTCTCCAGTTAGCAAAGAGTAAGCTTAAAGGACCTCTCTAGGCACCCAGACCACTTCAGCTTAATGAAGTGGTCTGGGTGCCTGGTCCAGCTAGGGTTAACCAATTTTTTTTATAAACATAGCAGTTTCAGCGAAACTGCTATGTTTATAATAGGGTTAATCCAGCCTCTAGTGGCTGTTTTATTGACAGCCGCTAGAGGCGCTTGCGTGATTCTCACTGTGAAAATCACAGTGAGAACACGCAAGCGTCCATAGGAAAGCATTGTAAATGCTTTCCTATGAGACAGGCTGAATGCGCGCGCAGCTCTTGCCGCGTGTGCACATTCAGCCGAAAGGGAGGAGAGGAGGAGGATCGGAGGCGGAGAGCTCCCCGCCCGGCGCTGGAGAAAGGTACGTTTTAACCCCTTTCCTCTCCCCAGAGCCCGGCGGGAGGGGGACCCTGAGGGTGGGGGCACCCTCAGGGCACTATAGTGCCAAGAAAACGAGTATGTTTTCCTGGCACTATAATGGTCCTTTAAATGTCATTCCGGAACTTGTATATGTGGTACATTTCAAAACGGCATAATTTTATCCTTCAACAAAAATAGCGGATGAAGATGCATGAAATAACCTAGTAGCAGAGTGGAAGAGTAATTACAATGCCCTGAGCAGGAACCAAAATCAAAATCCAAACCATCCGATTTTATATAAAAAATTGACAGAATGGATTGTCAGTCCCTTTGATATATACAGTCAAAATGAATGCTTCTAATGAATTAGCAAATTAAAGACACACACACAAAGAAAGACATTAAAATTCCACCCTTTGCTTTATTTTCCCTCCCCTTTCTCTTCTCGTTTTTCTTCACCTGGTTCTTTGTTTTCTTTTATGTATATTATTTTTTTTTCTTCAACAAGATTTACAACAGCTTATCAACTCTCTATATGGCTATTATAATATTAATGATCAAGATATTTTGGATACAGCTGCTTTTATTTATTTATCATTGACGGTGTTGAAAATCTCCAAGGAATGCTCACTTGAAATATGTGCTGTAAAATACTATTAGTGCATAAATAGAAAGGCGTACAGACGACAGACTTTAAATTGAGTTTGCATGCTGAGCCAAAGGATGTTAGGGGTCCTTACTCAAACCCCATGCAAACACTGTCTGACCCAAGGTGCATGTATATGGCTTTAAGATCCTAGGTAGGGAAGAGTTTTTCTCATATTAGATTTCATTTTTATTTTTTTTAAATGTATTTTTCCTTTGATGAAAGGATAATTTTGTTAAAAACAGTTGTCCTTCAAGAAGTACTATCCTGGTATTGGACCTCACTTCCAAAACTTTGTGTTTCTACAGCTCAAATGCTTCAAATGATTTACCCCTATACGTCAAAAGCCATCAAGCAGGCAAAACGTGGACTTGGGCTGATTCCCTGCACTACAAGATAGGCCCAAGCTATTAGCTGGACTCTATTTCTTCTTCCTGGTGTATATGCCACTCTATTCACATGTTTATTAACACTGAAGTTTTAGAGAGTGCTTCCTGTCTTTTCATGGAGTTTAGCTCTGTGAAACAAAGCTGGACATCTTCATGCTTAGCATGAGGAAGCCCAGAGTGTTGTAAATCTCCATAGGAAAGCATGAATTAGAAGCTTTCCTAGGGGGAAAGCCTAATGCGTGTAGCTACGCCGTTCATGTGCAATTGGTCTCCCCATCGTGCAGACAGAGACAGAAGAGACAGAAACACAATGATTGGTTAAGTGTTTGTTGGACACTATAATGTTAGGAATACAGTTTTGTATTCCTAAGGCTATAGTATTTGTTTAGGCACTTCAGTATTTTTATACTTTACACATACTAAAATTTCTGCCTAATAAAATAGCACTTCTGAATTGAATGCAGATAATCTACACTTCAAAATAATTTTTTAACACTTCAGCAGGAGGAGCCAAAGGTTTAAGTATTGATTTCTGCCTCCAGCATTTTGATAGAATGAATAAACAATAGTTCTTAAACACAATGGGCTCAAACCACTCTTACCTTTGAATTTTTGTTGCAATGTTCTGAGGAGAGAATTAATCCAGGGAGGTTGCTAGGAAGATCGAGTCTCCTAAAATACCACACCAGATTCCAGAACACTATGGGATGGTGATCTACAAAGCCAGGGACTGTGATGGATGGGTCTCCTTCATTCTCTAGTAAGCTCTCAAGTTCTTTCCAGACCACCAGAGGACTGAGGTAAGGTACCGTGATTGGATCAGGGTGTGCCACTCTCCATTCCAGATCCAACGAGTCCTAATTTGAAAAAAATTAAAAAAGAAAACACAATTGGCTAAAATATACACTTTTAAAACCTAATTACAAACAAACACTAGATTCATATATATATTTTAACTTACTTGTGAGGCTCTACTTTAAAAAAATTACATTAAAAAAAAAAAAGACCAACTTGATTCTAGTCTATAGCTCAGATTATGCAAAGGCGTGTGCATTCCCCTCTTTGGATTTAACATTACATTACTTAAAAGACTAACTAATATTAGAAATACAAAAATATATTTCTGAAGTTAGAGTTTCTTCCAGCAGAATAAGATTTCTGGCCCATAAAATCTAATATAACATCTCTCTGCCTCTCACTGAGTTCACTGGTACTGATGATCTCAGCCAATCCAATGCATCACCACAGAGAAGCATTGGGGGCCTACTGCACATGTTGCTCAATCACTGTGCAAATCAGAACAAACGACAGTCCTGCCGGACTCTAAGGAGGAAGAGCCTTCAGTCGCTATCTAAATGAAAGCCACTTACTGACTTCTGACACGTCCTACACACTCAATGATTTATATGGACTGTTTCTTCAGGCTAAAACAATCACTGGTGACCCAGTGGTTCGATCAGGTCATCTGCACCTCCAGTTGGTGCATCATATCATCATATCATGAGAAGTGTGAACCTATTTCTGGGAGCCTTGTGTGCCATGTTACCAAACACTGGTTTACAGAGTGTTAAAACACACACACTTAATGACACAAATAACATTTTGTAAAAACACAGTTCTGCAAATTTCTGCAAACATTCACATATTATCAAACAAAAATCATATTAAAAGAAATATTTTTCAGCCACAAATGCAGATAAACACATTCGCTTAAGTAACACATTTCATTTCCACACGGTCTTTTTTTAATATACTAAAACATCTCAAATAGGCCTCGAATTAATACGCTTTCCAAAATATTCAATATAGTCAGAAAAACTTTTTAAATGATTTATCTACAGAAGTCACCATTAAAATCTAGTGGATTTTTTGTATATAAATACTTGGAAACGTTTTATAGCAATATTGAATCATTTAAAAAGCTTATTAAAATGAAAACTTTCTCACTTACCGGGGCTGCCTGAAATTTGGTAGGGAGGCTTCCAGTAGATACAACATGATCTTGTTTGCGAGATTGCGTCTCATCCAGCGGGCTTAATATACTTATGCTCCTGGTTATTGGGAGACTGGGACAAGCTGCCTCGCCATGATCTTTTGTTCTTTTCCCACCTGGGATCTCAATCACATGAGCATGTGATTCCCCTGGCTTGGTCTTACTATAATTATTGAAACAGAGCATAGCAGTAAGCAAAATAATGAAGATCCACCATAATCAATATTCGTTAAAGGGGCAACTTTACCTTAATCAAGTGGTTTTGGTGTATATATTATGTGTGTGATTAAAGGTCAATTAACAGAGCAGGAGATAATATATTTTAAGTTAAACACACTGTACCACAAAAGTGAAACCTTTTTTGCAATACATTTTACTTTTGGGATCTTAAAATCTATTCTAATTTTGTTTTCTGAATTCCTGGGTTGGTACACATAATAGTCATGCTGTTCAGTGCTGTTTCACATCAGATCATTTAAACATTTTTTCACACTGACCTGCAGGCACTAAAATCATTTGCTTTGTATGGAATATGGGTATAATCAGGGGTGAGAATTGCAGATTGCGGTCTTTTGGATGAAGATCTTGAAGAATGCTGCATGCTTTCCGAGGAAGGACTGGCCTTCAGGAAATACCTGTCATAGAGGATATCTTGGTTAAGGATACCATCATTCAAAGAGACCCTGTAATCGTTTTCTATAAGTTGCGTTTTTTTCCAAAAACATAACCTAACTTGTAAAACAGTTTTAGGACGGACATATTTATCTCAGTATATCCTTTATAAAAGGTATGAAATAACACATCCCACAACTCAACTTTAATGTTCATTTAGCTGCTGCACTTGGAAAGTACTGCAGTCTATATATATCAGGGTAAAGGGTAAAGTTTATACTCAAACTGCAGTTCCATTAATCTTTAAGATGGAACTGCATTATAAACCGATAGCAACCATACTGTGGCTGTGTGCAGCAATGACTCAAGCCTCCAACCAGAATACAATTTTATTTAAGAAATATAATTTTAATTAAAGTGAAATTGCTACATACGATTATTTCAAATGTGAATGCCTCGATATTTATTTGTCTTTACAAACGTTTCATGTGCATCTTTACCATGCTTTCTCCTCCATATTCTACATTTTTAGGAGGCCTCGAAATAGATTTAGCTGAGCCCAATCTAGTAATTTTTATTACAGTAGCACATATCAAGCTTAAACAAACTACAAAATTGAATTGTGTAAATACAAAATGCAAAAATAAAATAATGCTATCATTTTTGAAAGAAATCGGTTTTAAAATGGCTGCATAATAAAGCTTTCACAATAAATCTGCCAAATTTCAAAATCGCTCCACAATTTTCACTCCTTGTATTTCACGACCTGTAACTACCAAAAATAAACCAAAATACTAGACATATTACGTACTCTGTAATTCCGGACAAATAAATTAATTTATTTTGAAATACTTTTGTTAAGCTACACTAATATGCACACATTATTATTTTTGAAAATTTTGTGTTGCAAATGAAAAATGTTTATATGTATATGTCACAGCACATTGAAATCCCTTTGTCCTTAAAGAAATAGTATATTTTATGTGTTGTTACACTAAACGAGAACGATGGAAATTGCAGTTGAACACACACAAAGCAAACCTGCAAAAATTGCTTTGGTCCTTAAGTGAAAAACATAATTAAGCTTGGTCCTATAGAAACCAAAACATAGCAAGAAAAACTCTGAAAAGTATGTGATAAAGGTTTATAAACTTACTATCGGATTGCGGTTAGACATGCCTCTTATTTAGGAGTTTCTTCAGCTCACCCACCCCGCTTACACACCAATATTAGTTTCAGACCAGTCCACAAATGACAGAAACAGGGCATCATTGTGCAGCAGTAGAGAAAAACAGACACTGGAATCACACTGATCAGACTCCTGCTTTACTCATCCTGTCAGGATGATGCAAGGTGAAGAGATCTTCAACTGTCAATTGTCAGGCATTCCCACAACGCATTTTCCAGCATTCCTAGGGATAGGACACTGATTGGATAGATCAGTGTTCCCCTTGGAGTGAATGTGACAAGCATAGGAAATAAGAAGCATGTAAATATGAAAAAAAATTCAGTCACATGTTTTTTTCCCATCCAGCAGAGTGAGGCTAAAGCTTTTGAATGAGACCATTGTATGAGACCATTATCTCAAAGTGGTGCAAGTCCCTTTAAGTTACAGGGAACCTGTCAGCTAAAGAGTTTTTAGGACCATGCATACATAATAGTAATGGGTAATCTTTTACATAGCAGGTGATGCAGCTTATGGAGCTAAGCCATTCAGAAAACTGGGCATATCTTGAGAAAAAACACCCACTCAGTTATGGAGTGCAAATAAGTTAATATTTTCTACTGGATTTTAGGCAATGTGGGGATCATGAGAAAATCATAACAAAAGCAGTTTTACAGTTATTAGCATTGTCTCGCAATAAACAAATCTGTCTAATGTTCCACATATCTGTGTAATACACTGGCACTGCTTAGGTGACAGAGTCCCTTCAAAGCTTTATTTACTAATACATAAAAAATAAATAAAGAAAAAACACTGAATTGGTTAAGTTAAGAAGTGAGATGTAGTGAGTTAACAGCAGATTGTAATTTTAGTATGCTTTCCGCAATTCCTCATTTAGTGAACAAACTCATTTGCGTTATTGGTATTAATAGACTAAAAGCTATGATGCATGCATTCTAAAGAGAAATTGTGTTGTGTCTGTCATTGCTTTGTTCTCACCTTCCAGGGCGACGCAAATCTCGGATTTCAACATTCAAGAACGGTAAAAAAGAATTGCCGCAAAAAGGACATATAGTGTTGAGGTTTGAGTCATCTGCAGTCCAACCGGCCATGATCTCTTCATCATGAACAAGACAGTCACATGTCAGACAACGTGAGCAACTTGATATTAGTACCTGGAAAGGAGAATGCTCCTGTTATTATACAGTCTTAAATCTAGATCATTTGTTTTATTTCATGACAAAAAACACCCGTAAATGCTGTCAACAGGGCTCTGCAAATAATACAAACATTCTAGCATACAAGGTTTGTCTGGAAACACTCAAGCCATTGTTAATATAACGAGAACTGTTTGCAAGATATCAATGTAACCTGGCAGCTAAGGAGAGTGGACTGGAATGCGCATGCGTGAACAAAGACGACTTTACTGTAGTACAGTAAAGTCGTCTTTATTCACGCATGCGCATTCCAGTGGGGGAGCTAGACGCCATTGAGCAAGCATGTGTACTGTGTGGCCATAAGCATTGAAAATGACTGAGCGAGTAGAGCAAAGAATCTGCATAAAATTTAGCATTTAGCTTGAATTCCTCTGCGGAATCTATTCAGATGTTTCAGAAGGCTTTCAGGGACGATGCAATGAGTGTAGCACAAGTAAAAGTGTGGCACAAATGGTTCAAAGATGGACGGGAATCTATTGAAAGGTTTAGCACCCTGCGACTTTTAGCATTCCCCAAAAATGAGATTCGGGTAAATACGACGAGGTAGTGGATGGGGATTCCAACAAACGATTTTGCAGAGTGTTTTGAATGCTGCAAGAGATGCTGGGAGAACTGTGTGAGGTCCCCAGATGCCTACTATGAAGGGGACTGAGGCATCATTGTCCTATGTACAATGTTTCTTACATATTATATGGCTGGATACTTTCCAGACAGGCCTTGTACTTCTAAAATATACATTCCATCACCATTATATAATGACAGATCAGGGAGTTCAACCAACCCCTCACCTCCATAGCGTAGTTCTGGAAGACACTTGTACTGCTGGAATTGCAGGATGAAAGAAGCTCAGACTTGTAGTTTACGGACACTCTGGAAGGGGAACCTACGGACCAGATGATGGCAAGTAGCAGTCAGTTAAGGAATACATCCTTTACAAGCCCACACAGGAATATTTTTTTTTTTTTTACTAAAAAATCTGAAGGGCAGTACTGAGGCAAAAATAGCCAAGTTGTACCATGGTTGGAGAATTTTTCCACATCCTTTAATTAGGAGTTTAGTGAATAACCCTGATAGAGTTCTGTTTCAAGAGCCTGCTTTTTTTAAGCCTTACCACTGTGGTAGAGAAGCTTGGAAGAGCCATCTTGAGAAGTGTTACTTTCAAGGCTGCTATGGCTAACTCCAACTGTATTAGCGACAGTGATGAGATCATTCTGATGTGGAGAGGTTACTCCTTCAAAGTCCTCTTCATTTAAAGAGCTGGATTCAGTATCTACAGCACCACCAGAAGACAGGCTTGCTCTGTCAGAATTCTGATCCTGTAAGAAATAAAAACTATTAACACTCCATAATAACACAATAGTGGCACATTGTTGTATGTTTTGGAGGATGCGGTTTGTGGAGTTGAGTCAGTTGGAGGAGATGTTGCAACCCTACAAGCAGCCTTTTCCCTGCAACCACACAAGCATGAGTGGGGTTTTGTGTGAATGAGGCTGTTTACAGTGTATGTGGACAGGAGATGTAGTGGATACATGTTTAACAGGAATTGGGCTTTAGAGGGATAGGGGTTGGAGAGAGTGTTTTGTTGATGTTCGGTGTTTTGGGGGGAAAGGGCAGCAGTAGTGTTTGGGTGCCGGGGGGGGATAAGGGCTTTAGTGGGGTCTTAGGGACTGTAGTGTGGGTAGTTTGGGGGAGTAATGACTGTAGTGGGGGGACAGGACAGGACCAAGATAAACAAAAATAAAAAAATTAACTAAAACAAAAAAATATACATAAAAAAAACAACTAAAGTTCCTTCTTGGGTCTTACCTTAGGGCAGGGAGGGGGAATTCTTTTTTTTTTTTTTTTAAATTGGCAATTTTTGAGATGTACATTTCACAAACATGAAGACTGTGCAGAGATAGTAAAACATCATCGATGGAATTTGGGCACAATGCTGGTTCCAGTCCAGTAGAGATAACATACAAGTATATGTGCATTACGCTATGACATTACCCCCAATCAGAGTGGGCACAAGTCAACGTATCAGTACAAGTAAATCTGTTTTGCATTTTAGAACCAAAACAAGGAAACAAACCTGGGCAAACGGGGCAAGGAGGGGGGAGGGAAGGCATAGTCTCCAGGTGCCATAGTGAATTATAGTATAATATGTTGTGGGGGTGTGTGTGGGCATTTGGGTTAAGCCACAGAGTGCACTCATAAGACCCGTATTTGGCTTGGTCAGGTAGGGAGAGAGGGAATTCTGATCCCTGATAGTCTGTTTGGAGATGCTGCTTGTCTTGCATTGGAGAATGTATCAGAACTTTGCATGATCAAGAATATGCAGTGACAGGAGGTGCAGACCAAATTTCCTGGATCCTTCCTGTCATAAGCGCAGTCTGGTAAATGAGGGAGATTTTTGCCCACACTCTGGGCTATCACTTGCGTAGCACTGGCTGTCAAGGGGATGGATGGGGAGATCCCTTAATCGGCCCATGGCCATCGAAGACCACAAGGCATATACCCGATGGCCAGTTTGGGCCTGTCCCAACAGCATGAGAATAGACTGGCTGGTGAGGAAAATCTTTGATATCCCCACTGGCCAAGCCAGCACTTTTCTGTCTGTTGTTCGAGGTTGTGACTTTGGTGGCCTTAGGGGAAATTCTGCCATAGCTGTAAGCAAGGCAATGCAGCCCCTGTGCAAAATAGTATAGTGTAAGTGGTGCTTGGGTGCTTGAGAACATATGTGATACCCTTCTAAATCTCGGTGGCTTTTTGAAAATCACTAGAAACCTTAGAGCAGCTAGCAATTGTACTTCACAAAAGCTGGAGGGTCCAATGGTCAGTTACAAATGGTGAAGAACACTCTAGCAAAGCTTGCATTAAAGTGCTACTATTAAACAAAAAAAACAAATAAAACACTAAAAAACAATGCTTACATATACAAACTGCAATAAAAATAAAGAAAGAATGGGAAAATACATATGTTTTAACAGATAGCTGCGGGGGGGGGAAAAAAAACACACAGTTGAAATCAGAAAACACATTACAAACTCTCAGGATTACCTTGTTTTGACCCTGAATTGGCTACACTGAAAGTTCAGTAACTTGTAATCTACTTCCCACAGTCTTTAATCTGGCGTTTTTTTACTTTGAGTGTGAGTATAAATATTCTCAGAATTATATAGACTGTCATGTTATCCCTTTGGCTTTAATTACATTCTATGTCTATGAGCAAAACCCAGTTGAAAATTATCGACTGCTTTTGGCAGATATGTTTACTGTGTTTCAAGTGAATTTAATGCTTCGGAAGCACATTTATTGGCCTTTTATAATTACTAACCCTGTTAGTCATAAAAAAAGCAATCAACTAAAAGCAGTGGGGGCCAAAATGGCCCCCACATTAGTATCTCCCCAATTCCCCATTATGCAAATGGTTGCATGTCTGCTCGCAGTAACAAAATACTAGGGACTGCAGCTATTGTTCAAAAACTTTACACAGAAAGCATTAGATTGGGGCTTGTTTATTTGACTGGTGCACTATTATATATTTTAGGATTAAAGTTTGTGATTGTCTCAAACAAACCAAAACCAAAAACCAAACTGGTATTATTGACTGTGCCATTTTTTTTTATTTTTATAAATCGCATGGTTATATGTATTATATCATAGTTATTTTAGGATACTAGCTTTTGCAATTTATTTCAATATTTAAAGTGCACATTTTTAACACAAATTTATATATTTTTTGAAGTGTTTTACATTTTTGTAAACCAGTATTAACCCTTACCTTACCACTAACCCTACCCCTTATACTAACGTTGCCATAACCCTAACACTACCCCTAAGGAAACACTTTGCTAATATCAGTACTGATAACAGCAGACGGGTAGTCATTTACTGGCTGTTTTAAGAACTGCTAGGATATCCCTTTAATGCTCACAATCAAGCATGTCGATTACACTGTGATTGGTACTGGGCAACTGGCAAAGCCCAGCATAGATCACAATAGGCATGAGGCCATGCAGGGAGACCCTGATGGTCTCCCATGAGCACCTGCCAGCACACAATCACTGTGGTTGAAATTTATTTGCTCAGCCACGGTCTTCTGAATGGATTTGAAGGGCTATATGCAGCGCTCACGTTGAACACAGCTAGAGGAAATTCTAATAGAATGAGTTAGGGTATTCCATAGGAAGAGCTTTCTAGGTTTGTAGATTGTATAGTACTTTCTCAACTATAGGCCTTGTTAACATATATTCCATTAAAATATGATCATCATTGTGAAGATACCTTAACAGGGCCTCCATAGCTGGCAAGCCTAGAATACCATTTGCTGGCCTTTTCAGCTACTCCTTTGCCAGCAGAGAACATACTGCTCTTAAAAACATCTAATTTGGGTGTCAGAAGTGTGTCCAAGTTAAAGGATGTTGGGGACATAAGGGTAAGTGAAGAGTCTGAAGGCTGCTCTTTCTGAGGGCTGGCAGCAGAAAAGGTGGGAGAAGACCAGAGTCTGACACGATGTCTATCCTCACGTGTCGTGTGGTAAGTCTTTGATTTTGTCAGTCGCGGAGCATGTGGGGAGGTTGGTGGGAGGCTTGAGCGCCTACACAGTGGAATAGCTTTGGAACTTTTGTATTGATCAGATGTGGTCCTCTGTAAATCCATGCTGGGTGCTCGACTGCTCAGTGGGCTGCTCATGTTATTCATATACATCTCTATCTCCTCTGCAAGGTCCCGTTTAGCAGAAGGTGTTAGAAGACTTTTATTGTCCTCCACCTCCTCTTCCTCATCTTCTACTTGACAAGTCTCTGCTGCCATCAGTGACAAAGGGTCTAAGCCCACTTTCACATCTGTCTTTTCCACAAGCTTGTTCACAAATGTAGATGAAGAAGAGCATGTACTGATCCTCCGCTCCCTAGGTTTCACATTTTGAACATTTGATTTTACTGGCTTTGTTTCCTCTTCATTGTCCAAATCTTCAAGATCAAAAATGACAGGAGAATCTGCTTTATCTGTAAAACCCTCTCCTCCCAGTGGAGACTCATCATCACTCCACTCCTTCTCCAAAACAGTACTTTCCATCCTAGTAGTGGGTGTTTTAATGTCTAGAGTATTGGGTCGTTCTATGCCTTTTTTAAAGACTCCACTGAGGATTTTAGCATCTGCCCCAAGTTTATTCACTAGATCTCCAGTGTTTGCTTCCGGGGCAGGCCCGTTGATCAAAAAGCCAGAGAGTTTTCCTCCACTGAAGTGCCTATCTTTGTTCTCCAAGCTAAAAGGAGTTTTATAACCTGGTTCCATAGCACTCTTGTGCCTCTTTCGTAAGCTCCAGCTTTGAAGCATCTCACTTTCACTGGCATCAGCCAAAGATTGTCCAAACAGGAGACCTGCGGAGCTGACTAGAATATGAAACGGGAAAAAAAAAAGAAATTACAACAAAATTCATAATCGAGCATATCTGTCTTAGAGCTATCTGTCTTTCTAATCTCTATTTATAAATGCTAGTTCTTTAACCCCTTAAGGACCAAACTTCTGGAATAAAAGGGAATCATGATATGTCACACGTGATGTGTCCTTAAGGGGTTAATCAAAAATAGTATCCTGAAACAAAAAATTGGACATTTAACGGAACACTGTAGCTGTAGAAATATAAAAAAGAATTAAACAGCCCTTCCCCCTAGGGATAGACCGATAATCAGGTCGGCCAATATTGTCGGCCGATATTCTGGGTTTTTGCCACTATTGATACCGATATTGGCAATAATGTGAGAGGTGGCGTTGGCCCAGTGCGTCCATTAGGCGGCACAAGCAGCCGTCTGCAGGCGCAAGAATCGAGTGACCGGCAGGAAGGAAGCGCACAGTGCTCCCCCCTACCAGTCACTCAGTGTAGCGGGGCAGAGCGGACCATGGTACAGGAGCTTCAGTTTCTTGTGCCCGGCCGGACTAACAGGAAGTGCTCACTGAGAAAGCAAACAAACAAACTCCTGTACCACGGTCCGCTGCACACGGCAATGCTACAAGAGAGATAATGAGGCACACCAGGGAGGGGAGAGGACCACTAGGGAGAGAGGGGACGGGAGAGGACCACTAAGGGACATGGAAAGGAAAAATAGGGTTCTTTTTTTCAAAACTGTAAATGTACAGAATATCGGTATCGGCAAATTATCAGCCTAAAAATTCACAGATTATAGTATCGGGATCGGTTCTAAAAAAAATTTAAAAAAAAAATCAATATCGGTCGATCCCTACCCCTATGTTTTAAAAAGGTAAGGTTTACTTACCTTAGATTACGCAGTGTGCTGGTCTCACCGCGGCTGCCACTTAACAGTGATCATTAAATTTAAGCATCTCAGCCAATCCAATGCTTCCCAATAGGGACGCACTAGGAACTAGTGCACATACACAACAAATCGCCATGCTGCCCTAATCAAATACTCACTATGAGTAGCATTTGGTAGAATAACTAAGTCTGACTCAGTTCTTGCAGTGGAAGTGCCTCTAGAGGCTGTCAGGAAAACAGCCACTAGAGGTGTGTTTAACCCTGCAATGAAAATATTGCTGTTTCTACAAAATGGCAATGTTTTACCATTGAACCATCTACATGTTTTTCAGTCTGGGAGAATTGTTATCAAGCAGCATTCCCAAAAATGCCATTTTGATTTATATGCTTTCTTTTTTTTCTCAACTACTAAATCTTACAGAATTATTTGTTATAAACAATGACCGCCTCTATGCAAGTATTTCAGACCCAGAACTGGATTCTCTTACCAGAGTAATGTTTTTTTTTTCTGCTCACTGAAATGCAATTCCTCCATTGAAGTCTATAGAAAAATTGCAATTTAAACCCCCAGCTCCAGGTCTGAAATATTACAAAATAAGGGATGCAATATTCTCTCTTTTACTCCCTTGCTTGAATATTTCAGTAGCAAATAAACAAAAAATTAAAACTGTGCACATTTACATCATTTTACGTATCTTTTAACAACAAACAACATAAAAGCTACATTTAAAGGATCACTATAGGGTCAGGAACATAAACATGTATTCCTGACCCTATTGTGTTACCACCATCTATCCCCCCCTGGGACCCTCATGCCTCCATAAATATAGTAAAAATCTTACTGTATTCAAGCCAGAAACTGTAAATCTGCATGCTGTTAGACTCAGAAAAACAAGCAGTCTGCTGACATGTGGTAGCCTGATCCAATCACAGTGCTTCCCCGTAGGATTGGCTGAGACTGACAAGGAGGCAGATCAGGGGCAGAGCCAGCATGATTCAAACACAGACCTGGTCAATCAGCATCTCCTCATAGAGATGAATTGAATCAATGAATCTCTATGAGGAAAGTTCAGTGTCTGCATGCAGAAGGAGGAGACATTGAATCACAGGATGCTGTGCACAGTGCTGCCCTGTGCTCTGCTGACAGCAGATTTGAGTGGATGGGGGCATATTATGGGGTCCCTCTAGAAAATACAGTGTTTACATGAGAAAGGCCGCAGGGAGCTATGGTTCTCACCTGAACAACCTCATTAAGCTGAAGTTGTTCAGGTGACTATAGTGTCCCTTTAAGTGTCAACTATGCACCCCTTTATCTTATAAAAAAAAAATGAAGCAAACAACCTCCATTGAAGGAGTTAATAAAGTAACTGAACTACAATTCTAACTAAGGAATAATAATGTCCATGTTTTGCTTTACCCAGGTTAGAGAGAAGGAGGTGTATTAGAGGAACTCTGGCCACCTCTCTCTGATTGTTAATGGTTCTGTAAGTTACAACAAGTAATTGGCAACACATAATACAGTTTGCATACCATTGCTGACTGCATTTGACAAAGTGCTGGTTGTGCCTTCTTTACGCACTATACTGCATGTGGATTTTGGAGTTTGTGGCATTTCAATGGGTAGCTGGGGGAGGCAATCTCGACTTTCCTTGGAACTCTCTGATCCAGATACTGCAAAATATAAATATATATATATATATATATATAGACAAAGAGATATGATGAGACTAGAAAGAAGTACGATCAAATCATGGGAAATGTATGCCAGGATTTGGAGGTCACATCCTTATGAATGCAAAGCTAAAATTAATAGTGTTCAGAATACTACACCAAAGTTAAGATAGCAAGAACGTGATGTGAGCTTCACATCATTTTGTTTGGTAAAACTATAATTTAGCTTTTTTTGTTTTTATTGCTGTAGGGTCTGAGGGTGTTTTTTTTTTAAATGTGTACCTTAATATCAAAGGATAAATCGGAATAGTAGCAGCCACCAATCAGAAGGAGAACATAAGGGGCAACAGAAGAGGCAAATGAGCTGTAAGGGCGAGGGTCATTGTAAAGTTAGCGAGGATAATTTAAAATGGCACAAACTTGAAGTTGTTTTTGAGACTTAAATCATCAACATATGATGAGTTTTCTAAGGAATATATTTTAAGAAGTGTACATATACAAATATTTATGAGCCTATGTTTACACGCACATTATCGGTTATGGTGGAAGATAAGAAAGTGACAAACATCTCTTGAATACACAACAAACGGGCTCAAAAATGTGAAATTTCGACTTGAGACCAGAATGACCAGATATTTAGTTTTACCTCATCATGACAGCCCTTGCAAGACAACTGCAGTAAAGGGCTAAACTTATGCTGAAGGATAAAATGATATAAGGAATGTTAGAGTAAATCCCTTGCAATAGATTCATCACTATGAACCATTCAATCAGTGCCATGTTCATAAGATTTGATATGTGGAAAAATCTGTCTGTGTATGGAATAGTATTAATACAAATAACAATACCAAAATTAAAAAGCAAAAGAAACAGAACACGTGCTGGAATCTCAAGTGTCACCCTGTGTGCCACTTTTAGTAGTGTTGCACAGTATTTTGTAAATCTGGAAGAGCAGACTACAGGGTCTGTTAGAAATAAATTATGCTACTGGCCTTTAATGCACATATTGTAAAAATATGTTATAAAACACTCAAAACCCTATAGAAGGTATTGTGTTTTATGCACTTACATGAGCTGGAGTCACTCTCCCGAGAAGAGTCTTCCTTTTCTTCTTGAATGTCATTCACAGCTCCTCTCCGTACCTCTTCTTTAGATAAGGAGCTGTACCCAAGATCAGACTGCCCACCTAAGGCACAAAACAAATCCCATTTCAGCAGACTTTCCAAAATGCAAGACCTTTATTTAATTGATTTGCATCCAGAAAACATACCTGTACTAGATCTATCATCTGCAGGGTCCGAACTGCTTACATCTGAGTTAAACGGAGGCTGCTCTGTGGGGTTCATATCAATAGAACTATCCATACTGCCATGGCTTACTGCGTCCAAATCACTGCTGTCTATACACATATGTGTGAAAAAGCATATCAACAACTTAAAATCTGATAACATAGCGCTATATTTATTTAAAAACAAACAAACAATATATTTATACTGTAATATTAGGGCAGGGTAGTAAATCTCTGGTAATACAGATGCAGCCGGTTGACCGATTTTAGAATTGCAGTCAAAGCTGAACTATTGAGTTATGGGAATCTCAAAGGTATTATAAAATCAGCTAAAAGAAAAAGATATGATAAACAGGTTAGAATATGTAGCTGTAGTATATGTATATTTAGTCTCTTGATGCAAAAACACTGAACTGGTGATACTTGCAAGGCAAGTTATCCGATTAACTCTTTGCACTCTTTACAAAGAAAGCAATTTTTTTTTAAATGTGTCCATTTCATTAAATTTACGAGACCATTCTGTTCTATAAAGCACCTGCCAATCAAGCTATCTTGCCTTATACTGTGAATAATGAATGTTATTTATTTTGAATTAAGCAGTCTGGGCCTGCTCCCAACCTACCAAAAAAACCCACCCTAACTGGTCACTTCTTAGAGAATATTCTAGCATAGCTGGGGGGAAGAAATTAAAGGGAACTTGTATAAAGACAGAACAGTTCTGTGAGGAACTCTAAGGAGTAACTACCACACAGAGATCCATGGGAGACCGTTGTTTAACCAGCATGGAGGAAAGAGGGAAACAAGCCATATATACATAAATATAAATAATGAAAATCTTGAAGTATTGCATTATATTGTGTTTAAGGCCTATGTATTAGTACAGTGTTTTTATGTTTATACATATGACAAAACTGTAACAGTCACCTAATTTAACAACCAATATCAATATATATGTTATTTTTACATACACTTCTCTGTGAGTTTTATTTGTCCATATTCCCTAAAGAAAAACCTTGTAAGAGGGTCATTTCTTACGTTTGCTGACCTCCTGCGAGTAACTGGACTAACAAAATCTAAAAACATTACCCCTTAAGAATGTGGAACTTAAAGGACAAATTAAGGGCTTTTGACAGATCTTGGCCTCATATTCGGTCTGCATTTTTTCACCCCTATTCAAATTTATTTCGTCTTACTATTTTCTGCAGTATAACTCCTCCCTTTAAACATGCTTCTCTTTTTTTATGATATATCTTCCTGATTGAAAAGTAAACAGTTTAGCACAGGCAATGAGAGAGATTAGTGTGAGCTGAGCCAGAGCCTGCACCTTCGGTGGATTTGAAATAGTTGCAAAGATAAACATTTGTCCTGTAACTATTTTGTGTAAATGATGTTTAATAGGAGAGCACATGCATGCAATGCCAACTTCCTTCTTGCTAATAAACAAAGGGAAATATTGCAACAACAATATACAGACTGGCCTGAGTAATCATCTAGCCATTTCAAAACATTTATTTTCAAGACAACGTAAATTAGTGACAATTACGCAACATTACACTACTGCTTAACGCACATTTCCACTTGGTAATAACTGTATTTACAGTGGAGGAAGGATTGAAGGACTGTTTGTCCAGTTACACTCCCAAAGCCAAGAAACTGGATGTATGGTTTCCTACTGTAGTCTTGTATTGTTTATTTTTCACAAATAACTTTTGTGTAACTCATCTGAATCAATAGTGAAGCGTTAACATAGTTCCATGCCAGTTACAGATCTGTTTATCATTACCTGACGGAGCAGCCTGTGGAATTGAGGCCTGTTGCTTCTTCAAAGCTCTTTTAAACTGGGCTACGCCAAGTATCACATTCCTGACCTTTATCCACAGGAAGTACCCCCCTCTATTCCCAGAGGGCCATACACTTTCCAGAACAGCCTGTAGATGAAGAAGATGAAAGCACACTATTTAGCAGCTGCTGCTTTTGAAATCAGTAGGATATACACCGACGTTTTGTTTTTTTCCTTTGTATTTTATTCTTAGCAGTTCAGTATCCAGCTAACCCAACTATAAGGACAATACCTAAACAATGTTTCCTAATTATGTATTCTTAAGCACAGTCTAAACAATAATTGTCCATCAGACTTTATGAAATTAGTTAATCGATTGTTGCTTGCTTAGATTACAGTGTATTTTGCTTTGCACCTGGAAAATCAACACCACTCCATCCTCGCACACTCCGAGCACCAACACCACTACAGTGTTCTATAGCGGTTATTTGTCTTAAAGAAAGACTCCAACTTTAACTAGAGCACACTCAAAAATCTTTTGACACTTTACTCCTGACACTATAGGAGGATATGGAGCGCTCCACAAAGTCACCAATCATATGCTAACAATCTACAAACTCCATATGAAATCGCTTTACTATGGTGCATCTTAAATTTTTTTTTTTTTAGCTATATTTTCTAGCTTCTATCTCAATGCACATTATCTCATTACACTGTACTAGGCATGTGCATGGGGAGAATTTTCGGTTCGGTTCAGCATTCCGAAATTCGGGACTTCCGTTCGGTTCGACACTTCGGAACTTTGAAATTTGGGAACTTCGGCATTTCGGGACTTCTCTTAGTATTAGTAAATGTTGCCCCTACTCGCTATACCGTGAGTAGGGGCATGTCTACTTTGGTGAGAGACTTTGGTGAGGTCTAATAGAAAGCAGTTGTTGTTGGGGGATTCCATTATAAGAGGTGTGGAGATGGACAATGGTGGTCTTGTGAGGTGTCTTCCCGGAGCTACTGCTCACAGAGACAGGAGACGTATCTGTAATATTGTTAAGCAAGCAAAGCAGGAAGGGGAATTGGATGTACTTGTCCATCTAGGGACAAATGACTTGGCTTGCAATGAGGTTTCAGAGGTTAAGGAAGTTTTTAGTGTTTTTGCCAATGATATACGGCAGGTTGCTTCCACACTGTCATTCTCTGAAGTTCTGCCTGTGCATAACACTCAGAACGACAGGCGGATGCGTATTAGGGACTTTAATTTGTGGCTTGGTGAATGGTGTCGGGAGCAAGGATTTGGCTTTATTTCTCTTGGTAGCTCTGTTTGGAATGGAGATAAGCTGTACAAAAAAAGATGGTTTGCATCGTTCTCAAAAGGGAACAAATGTTCTCAGTGAGCAGTTCAGAGGTTTTGCTAGGATGTATTTAAACTAGGAGGGGGTGGGGGCAAAAGGGTGATAAAACATCAATCCAATTGTCCCCCAAAACAAGGACAGAAAGTGCCTGTAGCAAGTGTGTTAAAAAATTATAAGCTTAGAGTCATGTCTACAAATGTTTGCAGTTTAGGGAATAAGATCCATGAACTTGTGGCAATAATGGCAACTGATAGTGTAGATTTAGTCGCTGTTACTGAGACATGGTACAATGAGAAAAATTACTGGGACATAGCAATACCAGGGTACTCTTTATATAGGAAAGATAGGGAAGGCAAGAAAGGGGGAGGGGTGGCCTTGTATGTGAAGGATAGGATAAAATCTAGCCTAATAAAAGTTAGTGAGGCAAACATAGAGTCCGTTTGGGCTACGTTAGAATTTGGTAATCACACAGTAACTCGTGTAGGTGTGATTTATAGGCTCCCAGGACAAATTGAAGAGTTAGATAATCTACTAGTTGAGGAAATAGCTAAAATGACAATGAAAGGGGAAGTTATCATCATGGGTGACTTTAATCTTCCTGATGTAAATTGGAAAACAAAATTAGCTACTTGTGCCAGGAGCACACATATTCTAAACTCCCTACTGGGATTGTCTCTAAAACAAGTTGTTGAGGAGCCAACTCGTAAAGAGGCCATACTAGATTTAGTGTTAACAAATGGAAATTTGGTATCAGATATTACTGTAGGTGAAAGTTTAGAATCCAGTGATCATCAGTCAGTGTGGTTTAATATAAGAACAGTGACTGAGTCACACCACACAAAAACAAAAGTTTTAGACTTTAGAAAAGCAGACTTTTCTAAAATTAGAATATGGGTAGAGGAGTCATTATCAGACTGGAGCAATTTAAATGAGTCCAAGAGAAATGGGATTATTTAAAAGTTGCACTATTGAAGGCAACAGAAAATTGCATTAGGCTTGTCAGTAAAAGCAAAAAATTCAAGAAACCACTGTGGTACTCCGCAGATGTGGCCAAAATAGTTAAAAACAAAAAGTTTGCATTTAGGAATTATAAAAAAACCCAGAGTGAGGAAAACAAAATGATCTATAACATTAGGCAGAAAGAGGCTAAGCAAGTTATAAGAGCTTCCAAATCACACACAGAAGAGAAAATAGCACAGTCAGTAAAAAAGGGGGATAAAACATTTTTTAGATACATAAATGAAAAAAGAAAAAGTAAAACAAGGATTAGTTAGATTAAAAACAAAAGAAGGAAGGTATGTAGAAGAGGATAAAGGTCAGGCTGACTGCCTCAATGAATATTTTTGTTCTGCTTGTTTACAGATGAAAATGAAGGAAAAGGGATCTCAGTTGAGAAAAGGATAAATAGGTCATTTGTACTGCGTGAGTTTACAAGAGGAAGAGTTCTATTTCCAACTGTCAAAGTAAAGACAAATAAGTCAATGGGACCTGATGGAATACACACCCCAAAGCTATTAAAAGAGCTTAGTGGTGTACTAGCAAAACCATTAATAGATTTTTATTTAACCAATCATTGTTAACAGGAGTAGTCCCAGAAGATTGGAAGTTAGCAAATGTTGTGCCCATTTACAAGAAAGGTAATAGGGAGGAGTCGGGCAACTATAGGCCAGTAAGCCTTACTTCAGTAGTGGGGAAAGTGATGGAAACCATGTTAAAGGATAGGATTGTTGAACATCTAAAAACACATGGATTTCAAGATCAGAGACAACATGGGTTTACTTCAGGGAGATCATGCCAAACTAATCTTATTGATTTTTTTGATTGGGTAACTAAAATTATAGATCAGGGTGGTGCAGTAGACATTGCTTACCTAGATTTCAGTAAGGCTTTTGACACTGTTGCACATAGAAGGCTTATCAATAAACTGCAATCTTTAAGTTTGGATTCCAATATTGTTGAATGGGTAAGGCAGTGGCTGAGTGACAGGCAACAGAGGGTTGTAGTTAATGGAATATATTCGAAGCTTGGACTTGTCACCAGTGGGGTACCTCAGGGATCTGTACTTGGACCCATTCTCTTTAATATTTTTATTAGTGATATTGCAGAAGGTCTTGATGGTAAGGTATGTCTTTTTGCTGATGATACTAAGATATGTAACAGAGTTGATGTTCCAGGAGGGATAAGCCAAATGGCAAATGATTTAGGTAAACTAGAAAAATGGTCAGAATTGTGGCAACTGACATTTAATGTGGATAAGTGCAAGATAATGCATCTTGGATGTAAAAACCCAAGGCAGAGTACAGAATATTTGATAGAGTCCTAACCTCAACATATGAGGAAAGAGATTTAGGGGTGATTATTTCTGATGACTTAAAGGTAGGCAGACAATGTAATAGAGCAGCAGGAAATGCTAGCAGAATGCTTGGTTGTATAGGGAGAGGTATTAGCAGTAGAAAGAGGGAAGTGCTCATGCCATTGTACAGAACACCGGTGAGACCTCACTTGGAGTACTGTACACAGTACTGGAGACCGTATCTTCAGAAGGATATTGATACCTTAGAGAGGGTTCAAAGAAGGGCTACTAAACTGGTTCATGGATTGTGGGATAAAACTTACCAGGAAAGGTTAAAGGATCTTAACATGTATAGCTTGGAGGAAAGACGAGCCAGGGGGGATATGATAGAAACATTTAAATATATAAAGGGAATCAACACAGTAAAGGAGGAGACTATATTTAAAAAGAAGAAAAACTACCACAACAAGAGGACATAGTCTTAAATTAGAGGGACAAAGGTTTAAAAATAATATCAGGAAGTATTACTTTACTGAGAGGGTAGTGGATGCATTGAATAGCCTTCCAGCTGAAGTGGTAGAGGTTAACACAGTAAAGGAGTTTAAGCATGCGTGGGATAGGCATAAGGCTATCCTAACTATAAGATAAGACTAGGGACTAATGAAAGTATTTAGAAAATTGGGCAGACTAGATGGGCCGAATGGTTCTTATCTGCCGTCACATTCTATGTTTCTATGTCTATTAAACAGTGTGCAGCCTATGGCTGCTCACTGTTTTAAAAAAAAAAAAAAAAAAAAAAAGAGGGACCCCCGCGACGCGTAAGTGGGGGCATTTAAACTAAAGGAGGGACCTATTGCCCCCCCTCCCGGCCCCCAGCCCTGAGCGGCGGGTGGGGGCCCTAAAGTAAAAGAGTGGGGGGAGGGGGGACCTATTGTCCTCCTCCCCGGCCCCCACCCCTGAGCGGTGGGTGAGGGCCCTAAATTATAATAAGGGGGGGAACTAACGTCCTCCCCCCTGGCCCCCACCCCTGAGTAGTGGGTGGGGGCCCTAAATACCAATGGGGGGGGGACCTAATGTCCTCTCCCCTGTATCCCCACCCCTGAGCATCGGGTGGGGGCCCTAAAGTAAAATAATGGGGGGGGGACCGATGTTCCTCCCCCCGGCACCCACCCCTGAGCGGTGGGTGGGGACCCTAATTACTAATAAGGGGGGGGGCTAATGTCCTCCCCCCTGGCCCCCAACCCTGAGTTGTGGGTGGAGGCCCTAAATTAGAATAAGGGGGTCCTAATGTCCTCCCCCCTTGCACCCACCCCTGAGCGGTGGATGGGGGCCCTAAATACTAATAAGGGGGGGGACCTATTGTCCTAAGCGGCGAGTGGGGGCCCTAAATAAAAATGTACCCCCCCAGGTGACAAGGGGTCCCCAAACCCCTAGTCACCCCCCTCACAAAAAAAAAAAACTAACCTGTACCTACCCCCCTCACCCTAAAAATAATGAGGGGTGGACCATTAACTAAGTACCTGAAAATAAAACTCACCATTTGATGTTTTCTTGCTTCTAAAATCTTATTTTTTCAGCCGTAAAAAGGCCAAATAAAAAAAAATCCATAATAACCGACGCACTTAAAAAGAACAACAACAAAAAACGAGTGCAAAAAAATAAATAATCCTTCACCCATGGAGGGCTCCGAGCAGACTGAGCTCTGCAGGGTGGGGGAAGGCTTATAAAGCCTTGCCCCGTCCTGCAATTAGGCTCAGAGCACTCTGATTGGTGGGTTTAAGCCATCCAATCAGAGTGCTCTGACAGGTAAATGAAGAGATTGACAGGTAAGTCTCTACATTTACCTGTCACAGCACTCTGATTGGTTACTTTCAATCCACCAATCTGAGAGTTATGAGTCAAATTACAGAGTGTGGGAAAATTCCAAAGAACTTTTCCACACTGTGTAAAATGACAGAGCACTCTGATTGGTGGATTTCAAGCTAACCAATCAGAGTGCTGTGACAGGTAAATGTAGAGACTTACCTGTCAGTCTCTTCATTTACCTGTCAGAGCACTCTGATTGGATGGCTTAAACCCACCAATCAGAATGCTCTGAGCCTTTATAAGCCTTGCCCCGCCCTGCAGAGGAGGTCAGTGTGCGGAGCCCTCCCACGGGTGAAGGTTTATTTGTACTGCGCCTTTTAGAATGCCGATTCCAATATAATTTTACAGCCCAACTTGCAAGGCACAAAAATTTTAGAAAGAAAAAACATCAAATAGTGGTTTTACCCAAATTTTTGTTACAGGTACTTAGTTAATGGTGCCCCCCTCATTATTTTTAGGGTGTGGGGGGTAGGTAGGGGTTAGTTTTTTTGGGAGGGGGGTGACTAGGGGTTTGGGGACTCCTAGTAACCTGGGGGGGGCTTACATTTTTATTTAGGGCCCCCACCCGCCGCTCAGGGGTGGGGGCTGGGGGGAGGACAATAGGTCCCCCCCTTATTTTACTTTAGGGCCCCCACCAGCCGTTCAGGGGTGGGGGCCGGGGAGGAATAGTTCCCCCCTCTTCAGGTTAGAAGCTCCCACTCGTGCGGCATGGGGGGAGGAGGGACATTTTATTATTATTTTTTAAAGTGAGCAGCTCACGGTATAGCGAGTAGGGGCATAATTTACTAATAATAAGTAATCTTTACTTAGTATGAGTAAATTTGGCTGAAAGACCAATTTAGGTCTTTCAGCCTTTTAGTAGATAGCTCCCTAATACCGTGGGAATTAGGGAATTATCTACTTATTCATTCCTGTCATTAAATTGACTGGCCAAGTAACATATTTTATATGAATGTGTGTTACTGGATTGTTGTAAGTGTTGCAAATGCTTACAGCTGAATCCTGGCTGTGTTTGTATACTTTTTATTTAAAATTGTATACAGTGTAACATTCTTCATTCTTCCACTGGGTAAGTATATTAGTACTTAGGCACTTCAGCACTTTGACACTTCGGAACTTCAGCAACTTCAGAACTTCAACACTTCGGAAATTCTGTAATTTCAGAACTTCGGTAATTCATCTATTCGGACCAAAACTAATTGCACATCTCTACACTGTATGTTCATAAACTGTCTGGCATAGCACTCTGTACAAAAGTGCTGCAAATATCAATGTAAAAGGGATGTTTCTCTTCCCTTTTGTAGTACCAGTATTTCTAATTAAGTATCTCTCTATTAGTAAGACTACCTGTAATATAATTGCTAAATTTTATGAAGGGCTTTGGATGACAATACTTACAAAGGGCAAAAAATAAGTGTCATAACACCATAATAAATAACTGCATTAATGCCAGGATCATCTTAATCAATACTTTGCCTTTTGGATATGTTCTGGCTGTGCTGGTATTTTAACCTAGTCTATGCAAGTTTTCCATGAAAAAGTCTTAAGTGATAGAGCTGGTTACAGAAAAATGCGCTCTCAGTGAACATATATGTCAACACTCCAATAATCACCAGCTTATGCTCTGCTGTACTTTACAGTGGTTATGGGAAATTGTATCTTGCATAATAAAAGAATTCTCTTAATCCTGTCTACATGTTCTGCCTTTCATTCAGTGCCCAGTTATGCGGTGTTTCTGTAACACATCGTAAAATTATGTCATTGTTATGTGTGAACAGGCCTTTTCCTGATCTGAATCTTGTATTTTATCCCTATATTTAAATTAAATAAAACAATACAAAGGTAGATAATATACTTGCATATGCTAAACCATTTTCCCTTCTTCTTGTAAATCATTAAATATAATCATTATGTGGATCACTTATTTTATCAATTAATTTACAGAACAATGGCAGTCAATTAACATAATGACAGTGCAATCAGAAAGTGATCAGGATTTTAAATAATCTTTACACTGACATATAAACATGTTGAAAACAGTGTGGTATAGTCGCTAAGTCAGGAATTGTGGACAACTGAAAGGGGAGCTGCAAATTTTAAGCCAACAGAACAGTTAGAAAAACAGCTGAATTGAAGAGTTTTCCAAATAAGCTATTTCGGATTCCCTTGAAATACTCCATAACTTTCCTACTGTCCATAATACATTTTTGTTCTCATGGACAAACCGGAAAAGAAAAATAAGCAATTGATAACATTTAGAGAAACGATTATTATGCAAAATAAACGAAAACATGAAACATATGCTTTAAAGCTACAACATATTATACTGTAGCATAATGGGTTAATGGCAGGTTGAGCACGACACTTTAATATTCAGTAATCACCTTGTTATAGTATCCATATGTGATAGCATTTGGATGTACTCCAGCTTTCTTCATTTCAAACAGAACTTTAACAGCAAGTACAGGCTGCCCATACTGACCACAAAGTTGCATCAGAACACGATAGCAAACCTAAAATAAAAAAATTAAAAATTAAAAGATGAGACCATAATAAAGAACATGTAAGTGACTTGCTCAAAACACTATCTTCATGAATTTTGGGAGAATTCTGGATAACCATATAAGACAAATCATAGGCCTGTCTCTTGCTCTCCTAAAGAGCCATACCCCACTCACACCTCTAGCTCTGCTACTTTTCCACCTTGTTTGGTGGCTGTCACCCTTGCTGCCCTGTTGTGTATTTGTACCCCACCTCATCTAGACTGTAAGCTCATTTGAGCAGAGTCCTCATCTACCTATTGTTCTTGTGTCACTGTGTAATTGTCACATTTATAGTTAATTTCCCCCCCCCCCCTTCATAATATTGTAAAGCACCGTGGAATTAATTGGCACTATATAAATACCAATAATAATAATAATAATAATAATATTAGGCCCTTTCACAGTCTCCTTACATTTAAACTGTTACTACGGCTGAAAAAAAACACATTTTAACTGGATTTACACCAACTCTACTTCTGAAGTGTTGCATGTAATTGATAAGATATGAAGTGTCTATGTTCTGATATTAGCCAACTGAGTCCTTTAAATAAGTAGGCAGTCAGTGTGAGTCTCCATGGTGGGTAATGTTTCAGCAGCTGTGTACATAAACGAAGAGTAAAGATAAAAAGGCTTTGCATTCTGAAAAGGCTTTGCATTCTGAATGGAGGCAAATGTGAGAGTTTGTGTATTCTGGTTAGTTGCAGGTATAGAGATATAAAGTGAAAGGAGATTATTAGGGAAGAGGCATTTGAAACATAATCAAAAACAAACATGAAACTGGGAGGTACATATAATGATCAAGAGCGAATATGAACACTTAAAATGACTTATAATTTCAAATATATTAAACCTTTAGGATGCGGCCATATTTTTGTGTGTTATGTATACTTAAATGAAATATAAACAATAAGAATATAGCTCCAGTTTTAAGCTTTGTCATATGCACTTGCGTTACACCAGAAAAGGCTAGCATGACAATTTCTGGTAACTGCTAAGTCATAGGTTGAATACTGGCCAGATGTAGTCAGTAAAGATTCAAGGGTTCTGTATGCCAAACACAAGTGACAATTTACAGTTTGGATAAATAAGCTATGTACAAGCAAAGGTTAAAAAAAAAAAATATATATACTGATTCTACAGTTAGTTTTAATGTAAGTGACGAATGTGCTGAATAAACATAGTTAAAGATGTAGCTCAATGCATCACTGATGTATCAGTGACTAATACTTTACCTCATCAGGAGAGTCAATTTTTTTGATGTGCATTTTGCGGAGCACATCATAAGCTGTGCGCAGAGCTCGCACTTTGGAATGGCAGACCTTCACATAGGCAGGGAGGCAGATAAACCACAGACCATAGCAGTGCCTTAACAGACATCTGGACCACATCTGGGGAATTGATGAGTTCTGTTTGGCTATTTTATGTGCTGACCGGATTTCCTACAAAACAAAAGTGATTGGCTTGTTTTAGCAGGCCAGAAAAAAACCCAAAAAACCTTCCAAAAAAAAATAAAAAATAGAGAGAAACGAGACCACCCAAAATAGCAATAACTCTTTACCAAAATTGTTCTATTTATTTAACCCCAGTCAGAAGTGGATTTATAAACACAGCCTCTTATCTCATATAGGGTCAGCAACTGCATGAGCTGAGACAGCACACAATACTTTATGCAAGACAGATATAAACACTGACTTAACCATAGCAAATAACAATTGTCTAACATATAGTTCTTAATGCAGCACCTGCTTAGTCCGTCTGAACATTGGAGATGGGCTTGAGGGAGCAGTGATCTTAGATGACAATTTATGGATTTTCAAGAGCCCATCCGGAGTATCAAAAAGATTCATGGTGAGAACAGGGAACCCATTGTAGCTGAGGAAAAAAGAAACATATAATGATGTTAATGAAATCAGAGTATGTGCTTTCAACACCCCGGAGCAAAAAGTGTGACCCGAGCATTCAAGAGATTGACAGGCTTGACCTAAAATATAAAAGTTCTTACAGAGCAGAGAATATTTCTATGACAGAGGACTTGTTTCCAACTTTGTCAATAAATATATGCCATAAGGTGTTGTTACTGACAGACGGTAGGCATTAGCGATGACATATTTCCACATCGTTTCCAACCACGCCATCGAGGGTTTGCAGCCTATTGCCAGTAACTTCTTTAGTAACTGATACCAATGACTACATGTGACAACAAATTATCAAAGCAAATGTAACAGAACAAGGTTTTAATAAATCCTTTCAGTGCTGCAGCAGAGACAACAGCAATACACTGCTGGCAATGAAAATAGAGAAGGAACAAAATGGGTTCTCAAAGCACCCCAATGCAAGGTAATAGTGATTAGACCAAGGAGATGCCCAGTCTGGCCAGGCCTCTGTAACTCATAACAGATTGAGGTCTCCTGGGCTCAATAATCATTACCCATGACCCTGCGGCACATGGGCTGAATAATAACCTTAATACTAATATTACTGATTAGACTGTTATCCTGATATTGCTGTATGAAGCAGGTTTTAAAGAATAGTGAAAGTCACTAGAAATTATCGACAATCTTATATTATATCCAATTCACTAATGGTGAGATTTTGTAGTATGGTAACAGTGGTTACCCGATAACACTAGTGATCGTGACACTAGAGAAATCTAGTTTAATGTTAAAGGTTGGTTGGTGACAACTTACAGAAAATAAAGGAACAAAGTAGTATTATAAAGAAAAGGTCACAATGCACTCCTCCATTTAGATACAAACAACAAAAAGTCAGCTTGTAGAGTTGTGAAAGTGGGTTAATTTCTGTTTTGGACAGAAGTACATGTTTAGTCTTTAAAGCAATCAAATGGGATGCAAATAAAAACTTAAGATTAAGTGTTTAGCTTATTCCCAATGAAATAAAGGAACAAAGTGCAATCCAAACATAATACAGTTTAAGTCTTGTGTTTGTCATTTTCATAAAGGGACTGATAAGAAATTGTACAGCTTTGAAAACGATTTACTCTGATTATGCAGTTGAAAAAAGACTATTGCAGAATGATGGGATAAACTATGTAAAAACAAATTGCAAGACATTTTTTTAAATGCATTCTGCTTTGTTAATGCTCCACCTGAGAACAGGAGCTGGGCTGCGATGGAATATGACAGCCATGGGAATTAAATATAGTTTACAGAAATATACAGAAACCTGAATTTTAATTTGTGATCAATACTAGCAGAAACACAACTGCACTGGGTGCAGGTCATTAGTCATGGTCTTTGCACACAAATTGCAAGTAAGAAGCAGTTCTTTTATTTGACTTCTAAACCGCCCCAATGAAAATCACTGTTTTAGAAATATTGAGTTTTACCCAGCATTGATTTCATTTAGAACTACTGAACCTTAGATCTAAATAATCAGACTAACAATGTCGTCAGGGAAGAAAAATTTAATTAAATACAAAGAGTAAATGTAAGTTTCAATAGAATTAAATGGCTAAAAAAAATCTAAATCAAAATTACCTGCAATCCCACATCAAGACCAAGTTCTCTGTGCAGCCCGATCCTCAGCAGTGATGTCCCTCACCATTGCTACCGTGGGAGGGACGTCTCAGAGGATGGGATACTGTGCCTCAATTAGGTCATCTGTAGTCGGTATCCGTATGTATGCAGACGACAGACAGCAAATATGCACAAAATTAACATTAGCAAGTCTGGACCTTCCAGGCTGGCTAATGAGTCGCTGCCGAAGGTGGAGTTACGGCTCCAGGAACAAAGTTCATTTTCTTTGTATGTTCTCACTTTCATACTGAAACAATAGACATACAGACTCCAAGTACAAAGAACACTTATGGTGCTTGGAGTAACCCTTTAAAGGACTACTCTAGGCACCCAGATCTCTTCAGCTTAATGAAGTGGTCTGGGTGCCAGGTCCCTCTAGGATTAACCCTTTTTTAAATAAACATAGCAGTTTCAGAAAAAACTGCTATGTTTATAATAGGGTTAATCCAGCCTCTAAAGCCTCTAGTGGCTGTCTCATTGACAGCCGCTAGAGGCGTTTGCGTGCTTCTCACTGTGAAAATCACAGTGAGAAGACGCAAGCGTCCATAGGAAAGCATTATGAATGCTTTCCTATGAGACTGGCTGAATTCGCACGCAGCTCCTGCCGCGCATGCATATTCAGCCGAAGAGGAGGAGAGGAGAGCTCCCCGCCCGGCGCTGGAGAAAGTTAAGATTTTAACCCCTTCCTCTCCCCAGAGCCCGGCGGGAGTGGGTCCCTGAGGATGGGGGCACCCTCAGGGCACTATAGTGCCAGGAAAACGAGTATGTTTTCCTGGCACTATAATGGTCCTTTAACAGCAGTACTACAATTTGGTTTCAACTTTGCTCTTCTGTGTGTGCTTCTGTATGTTCAGGCAGCAGTTTATCCTTTTACATTTTAACAGAGGTTATGACTACCCTTCAGTCATCCATCTGTTTGTTTAAAAGAGGCCACCTGCAAATACACCCAAATAATAACAAAACACAGAATGCATGCTAAAATATAACTACTTATGCAAATAATAGAGGGAAATTGCACTGCCACTGTTCCTATAGAATATGACATTTAAAGTACGGGTCTCTTATGGAACAATAGCTTAACCCCTTAAGGACACATGACATGTGTGACATGTCATGATTCCATTTTATTCCAAAAGTTTGGTCCTTAAGGGGTTAAAGAACTGTTGTCCAAATGCAGCATCTGTTTAGGCTGAGACAACTATTCAATAATGCTTGGCAAAGATATGGAGTGAAGCCACGTGGCCAATTTGCAAATCTGTTCTGCAGAAGCCAATGCTTTTCACATTAAAATTATGCTTCCAGTCCTTTTTGTTGAAGTTTCCCTGTAAAGGAATACAGCTGAGAAATGGCACCGTTAACCATCTGGATGCAGTTAACTTAGAAGCAGTTTTCCCGTTAGCAATACTGTTGTAAAATATTAACAAGTGGCCTGAATAATAAAATTAAGCTGTTTATTCAAAACAGATAAGAAGTGCTTTGGACACCCAAACCGTGCATCCTTTCTACTTGTATGTTTTGTGATATTGACAAAATGAAGGCATAACAAATTGTAGATAAAAATTAGATCTAGATCGAATGCTTTCACCCTAATAAAAAAAACAAAAAAAGCAATTTCTGCACCACTTTGACAGAAACCAGAGTCCAGTTCATATAGCCTTCTGACTGGTGGTATGGCTACAAGAACAGTGGTCTTCCAAGACAAAAATTATAAGGAATAATCTTGCAAAAGTTCAAAAGGTTTTATTATCAAATGTAAGTACTAAATTGAGCTAAATTAAAGTGAGTTCTCTAATTGCCACTTGATATTAGACATGGCCTTCAAAAAAGCAATCACTACCGGATTAGATTCCAGATTCTTTACAGAGTAGAGATCTGAACTTTAAATGAGCTTTTGGAATGAGAAGCAGAGGGGGAAGACATAGGATAGAATAAATTTCCACAGAACTGAAAAAGCATCAAAAGATTCTCAGTTGTTCATCGTGTATAAACAGTTGAACCACTTCAACTTACCGTTTTTCTTTGTGGCTATGAAATCTATTTCTGGATAACTAAAATGATTTGTTACAGTGTGGAACGCCATTCTTGACAGTGAACAACCTGTTTTAGAGCTTCAGTTAAACCACGGTCATTCAGTTAAAAGGAATTGTGGTGATCACTCTTACGATAACTATATATATGGAAGGATGCCCTAGACCCCAAATCCTGGTTCACAATCAAAAAATGACAGTCTCATCAGGTTTACAGCAATCCACTTATAAAAGTGTGATAAAAGATAATGTTTCAATGCACAATCTTGACAAAAGCCAGATTGCTGGGTGAAACGTCTTATCATGCAGTAATAAAAAGGATTGCTGGAACATGAAAGAGTGCTGCACCATAATTTTTCAATTGTTGTGGAGTTGGGCTTTCATATCACTTTCATTTCTCTAAAGTTGGAGGACTGCAATTGATCTTCCCTGTTCCAAAGCTCCTTTGTTCTGAGGTATGGTAGATCAGCTTCCCAACTTGATGTGGAAGAATCATGGTAAGTACAAAATTGTTTTGGAGGGGGAAACCAGCTAAGAAATTTAGCAACCACTGAAGGTGAATTTTTGTTGATGTCCATATAGACTTCCTTGAATTGAGGGAGAGATGAGACCTTTTCCCACTCTTTTAGAATACTTTTTGGGGGGCTTTGGCCCATATTACTGCATGGAAGACTGATGGTAGTAATCCCAGCACACTTATGGCATGGCTGATGTAACATGGGTAGAGCTTGATAAACTTACACACTACTACTCGTAAAGTCACACTACAGGCATTTGCTGTGCATGTGCACTAGCCATCCAATACTTTCCTATAGGAAAGCACTGGATTGGCTAAGATCATCAATCTTGGTTATCTAAGCCAAGGAGGGGAGGAGGACAGCCACAAAGATCAGCACTGCAAGGGAGAAAAGGTAAGCAAAATACCAGGGCACTGTAGGATTAGGAATACAGATTTGTATTATCATACTATAGTTATTCTTTCATTTCTCCTATTTATTGTATAGACTCTAGAAGAGCATGCAATTTTGTTGTTGTCTTAAATGGCATGTGGCAGAATCTACTGTCAAATTCGTATTGATTCGAGTTTTATATTTTTACGTTATAATATACAAACACTTTGCATTCAACTCCCAAGCGAGGACCACCCTGGTACCCCATTAGAATGTTCTCACCAAGTAACTTAAGTACGAAACCGCAAGGGAAGTAATTAATGAATGCTTCCTCTGGATGGCCGCCATTTCATATAACCAAATGCACATGGTCGACAAAAGAGTGGTGGCCATTGTGTCTCCCAAACGTGGGCAGCGGTACTTGGTCGTCGAGTGCCTGGAACTCTTTCCGTCTAGGCACTCACACAAACCTTGGTAAAGATTAGACTGCTGCCTGTTCTAGTTCCTGACCAACTATGCGCATGACATTCGGGAGATGGGAACTACCGAACGGGGGGAGCATTCATACCCTGAATTTAAGAGAATCCCTTGCATGGTCTTTGCACAAGAACCCCCGAAGAGAGACCGGCCAGGACACCTATTTCCCTGAAACTGTTTTGGGCCAGCACCTCATGTCCAACTGGTCAAAACTTTACCCCGGTGGCATTTCAGTTCCACGAAACCGATCTGAGTGATCTTTGGATATGTTATACACTCAGATCGGGGCTATCCGGGGATATAAGTTGTGTGGGGTTCCTAGTTATGGTAGAGGTACTTTTTTTGGATACTGTATTTTTTGTATAGATTTTTTTGTACCTGAGAGATAATTGAATTATAGGTTTTTCTCACGCAAATATTTCTCAGGCACAAAGGATCCAGGGAATGAAAACCCTGTGTTATTGTGTTGGAGACCACATCTAGGGGTCTGTGCATAAAAGCCGTGTAAATAAATCAGTTGACTCCCAGAACTATGTATCGTCTGGTTACTGGGGGAATGGATGTCTGCTTGTTTTAATGGTTCCAGATTGGCTGAGAGAGGGAATTAGCGGAGGTAACCAGTCGGGTTTCCTGTGGTCCGCTACATGGCAAATCTGTAAATCCCAGTAACCTTCTGGTGCAGAAAAGAGTACATTAACAATTTAATATTAAAGAAGCTGTGTAATCTTCTATCCTTATAATGTGAAGAAGAATAAATAGTTTTATATATATATATATATATATATATATATATATATATGACAAATATAGATACAGTGTTCCTTTAGCTGACAAATTCAGCAAAAAGGATACACCAAGATGGATTACAGGGGTACTAAAAAGGGCCTAACCCTTATAACAATAATTAAACAAAAAGAAGGTGAGGAGTAAGGATCCCTTAAACATGGGAGACAGAACAACTCACAGCTAGTACCCCTTGTGGAGCAATAAAGAGTGCACTTAACTCCTGTGTATTAAACAGATTAAACAAAAAATAATAAAGTTTGAATGTAGTCAAAAAATAATAAAAGTCTGTAATACACTCAACTGTTACAAATGGATAAAAAAGGACCTGGAGAGTCACTCTGGGCTGCACATAACTATATACTGTGCCTGGATACTACGTTGCCACAAAAGTAGCAACAGTGTAAAAGTAGCAGAAAAACTACTCGTAATAGGCACCAGTGCAATAATGTGCATAGATAATTGTGCTAGCAAAACAGGTGAGATCTACACTTACGGTCCTAGAAAAACACACAAACAAAATCTCCACTATTGCATATCAGGGTTAGGAATATAAAGTATAATATAGCGTCCTAATGTGAGGTATAAATATGACTATTGGCCTCAGCCAGTCTAATGACAAATGGTTAAATCGAAAGGACAGAGAGATATAGAGTTAGGAGATCGAAAAATAAAGGTGGGAAGGTAGTGAAAGTATAATTCAGTATAGGGCAAATCGCCCAAATCTGGCCCCCCACAGTTGTAGCAGAAGCCCAACGCGCGTTTCGGCGGTAAAATCCGCCTTTCTCAAGGGTAGAGTAGTGTGCAAGTTCCTCTCCTCCGTCCCCTCCCTTAAAAGCACTCACATTTGGCGCCAAACTATAGACCGCCCATCGCCGATGGGCTGTACCTCAGTTTTGCAACGCCCTTTGAGTGACTCATTCGTGGGAAAACCCTCTATTACGTAGGTAGAGCCGGGTATTACTGCGCATGCGTCAGATGCCGGCACTCGGTCCGTGCTGTGCGCATGCGTGCGCAGTCTGCCGGTATCGGAGGGGTATATTACAAAGTGTCAATTGCTTGTATCCAAGTGGCATCCAGCCGAGGGATACAAGTATATAAGTTGCATAAAATACATATAAACGATCCTATTGTCTTGATCGTCCTTTTAGGATAGTAGGATTCAATGTAAGGTCACATTACATATGTATATATATAGCGCTAAGTGCATAGAATTGACCAACAGGTCTAATACAAACAAGCACAATATAGATAATATACAGCTATACATTTATATACAGTACATCCATATTCCCATTGAAGGGAGGAAAATCCTAAATCGTCTATACATATTTTTACAGGACACATCGATGGTCCCATTAAGGGACAAAAGGGAGGAGACAAAAATAGGAGAGGTTTGTAAATAAAGTATAGACAATAGTGTAAAATATTACATCAATCATTCATAGTTATGACAGGTTTTCTTAGGGTAAGAACTGCCCATAAAATACGGCTCGCACAGATGCATATATAGATGTACATATATATACAGACACATATATCCACCATAGCAGCTCAGAGGAATGGAGCAAAAGAAAAGCCCTCATTTAGACCCAAAGGTTGCAATGTCTTGAGTCTATAGATCCATCTAGACTCTCTCTGTCTCAATAGGCGATCATAATTCCCCCGCCTCTGATGTCTTTTAACCAATTCAAGACCACAGAACTTCAAACCACCAGAGTCACCCCGATGGTGTTCTTTTAGGTGTCTTGAAATTGGCGTTTCGAGGCGGTTCTTAGGGGACCTGACATGTTCCATTATCCTTTCTTTGAAGGCTCTAAAGGTTTTGCCTATATATTTTTGTCCGCATGAGCAAGACAGGAGGTAAACCAGGCCCTTCGTGTTGCAGTTAAAGAAGCTTCTAATCTTAACCGAGACTCGACCGGTACTATCAGTAACAACTTTTGATTCTTTGGAAATGTATTTACAAGCTACACATCTACCACAACCATAGGAACCACATGGAGGATTTCCCAACCATGTGTCCCTTGGCTGTGGTTTAATAGATAGATGGCTTGGTACAAGAAGGTCACGAATATTACGTCCCCTTCGGGCCGTGATCTGAGCGCATGGACCTAGGACCTCTTTTAGATGTATATCGTTCAAGAGAATCGGCCAGAATCTATTTAGGCACTTTTTCGCTTCGGACCAGCCCGTGTCGTATGTGGCAATCATCCGAATGTCTCCTACGTTTTTCGAGTTTTTGATGTTCTGATGGTCACTAAGCAGGTCCTTCCTTTCTACTTCAAGTGCTCTTTTGTAGGCCTTTTTGAGGCAGCGATTTGGGTAACCCTTTTCCTTAAATGACAGACGAAGTTGGTCTGCCTTGATTTTAAAATCCGCTAAATCGCTACAATTTCTCCGAAGACGGAGGTATTGGCCTACTGGGATCCCCGCCTTCAGAGGTCTTGGATGGTAACTATTCCAGTGAAGTAAAGAATTTGTGGCAGTTGGTTTCCTGAACAGAGTAGACTGAAAAGTCCCATCCTCATTAATAGAGATCGTAATGTCTAAAAAATTAATAGAACGTCCCCCAAATTCTGATGTGAATTTGAGGTTCTCCGTGTTCTCATTTAGGCATTCCACCAGATCTGCAAATCTTCTATCCTTATAATGTGAAGAAGAATAAATAGTTATATATATATATATATATATATATACATAGCAGAAATGACCGCACTCCAAGGACTTTATAGAGATTTTCAAATAAAATTTAGCTTTTATTCAATCCATTTAAAAAGTCAACGTTTCAGCTCCCACATGGAGCTTTCATCAGGACAAAACAGGACAAAACATGTTTTGTCCTGATGAAAGCTCCATGTGGGAGCTGAAACGTTGACTTTTTAAATGGATTGAATAAAAGCTAAATTTTATTTGAAAATCTCTATAAAGTCCTTGGAGTGCGGTCATTTCTGCTATGTCTACATGATCCTTGCCAGACCAGCACCGGGCACCACAGGATTACACCAGGAGTGCAAGCCTTCGCTATTATATATATATATATATATATATATATATATATATATATATATATATATATATATATATATATACACATACATACACACACACACACACACACACACACACACACACAAAACTATTTATTTTTATTTGGTCCAAAATTGGCCAGAATGTTCAATTGTTTTTTTTTAAACCAGATAATGTCTAGAATATGAACTAAGGTTCTTTTCTGTGATATATAATATATAATAATAATATAATAATAATAATTATAATATATAATATAAAAAAGTGTAAAGAATTAGCGCCAGTCTAGAAAGACACTAGTGAGGATATTATAACCAGCAAAAGATGCCTTAAAAACAAATAAATAGAAAATAAGATAATTAGAAAATAAAATATTAAATATTAAATATAAGTCCAAGAAAGAAAGTCCAAAGAAAGATGATGGTATATACTTTCCAGAGGAGCAATCACGAACTTGTTCAAAAAAATCTTCTTGTTGTGATATCAGTTGCGATCCGTATGTGGAGAGGAGAGGATAATGGTGCAGTATGGACTACTGTTTCCATATGTTTAATATACATAGATAAAACACAAAAAGCCACAGTAGAGAAGATATATGAGAAAGTTAAAATAATAAATAAATTAATATATATATATATATATATATATATATATAAAAACATGCACTGAGGACAGTTGATAATGGCAGATGACATCAACCATTAGATCTTGTATTCTTATACAAGTTTAAGAATTTGTCAATGATAAAGAGGTCACCAAAGGCTTGCAAAATGCTATCCCTGAGAACCAGATTTCTACTTACTCCATCCAAGTGTTAGATTAATTTCCAGTTTGTCAAATTATGTTCTATGAGGATAGCAATGTGCATTAATAATCTTACAAGTAATAGCATCAGTTCACAACGGCAGTTGCTACCTGTACTTAAGAGGGTGTTCTTCCCCATTTGGTAACTGAGGGATTTCAGGCGGTGTGATGAAAACAGTGTGCTCGCTTCTGTGGGATTCATCCAGTTCAATAAGGCGCATTTCGCCTGGCCTGTCAACATCTACCTGTATACAATGAACAACAAAACAGCGTAAGTCAAATGCTTTGGGGTAAGTAAAATTATAAAAATTTCAAACAAAATTAAATAAAGCACTTGTGCCTTGGATGTGGAATAATTTATATTAATAATTTATATCACCAAACTAAGTGTTCATATAAAATGGGAGATTTCATATTTTTGCCAAAACAAATGTTAATAAATGCCATAAAAAAGAAGATTTAGTTGATAAATGTTGCGAGAACGCACATAAGTACAGTGGGACCTCGGTTTATGAATCTAATACGTTCTCCAGGACGTTTCTTTTTGAGAAAAATGTGTAAACCGAAACGCGGTTTCCCATAGGAATGCATTGAAAACCAATTAATCCGTTATGGAGGTCAGAAAAAAAAGTCAAAAATGAGCTGGCATGGAAACCAACCCACAATGCAGAACACACAATAAAAGGCATGCACACGGCGAAGCTCAGCTCCCTACCTTTCCCCAGCTTGAGAAATGCACCAAAAAGTCCCAAAACAACTGAAAACAATTTCCAGAATGGCTCCAAAACTCAATGCAAAAGCTACTCCAACACCTCCACACTCAACGCCACGTGCTACCCACAGGCTCCAGCATGCAGGAGGCAGTGCTATAAATCTCCCAGGTGCAATGCATCCTGGGGAAACTTGCTTTGTATTGCAAAAAAAATTTGTAAACCGAGGCATTATTTTCAATGGATTTTCATTTGTAAACCGAAAATTATGTTAACCGAGGCGTTTGTAAACCGAGGTCCCACTGTGTTTGAAAATGGATAACAGTATTTGAAGAGGCATGGAGGATGACACATACAAAAACATTACTAAGGTATAGGTACATTGTTAGACTTTAGAAATATAAGAGAGCCACGTTTGCCTTTTATTGGTTATGCAATGTTGCAGTTCTAAACAATTTGCACATGTAGTACTAGTTTCAAAATATTTATAAATCACAATTAAAACATGTGTGTTATTCAAATTAAAATACATTTAGAGTTTATTAGAAAACAGCTCTTCAATGCCCGAAGAGACACTACATCACAAACAAACACTTATTTAATGTATTCACTTCCACTAATATCATGAGGTGTCCTGCTATGGCACATATACCATTCTTACAGCACGTGCAACATTAAAGTAAATTACAGACAATTGTTTGACAAATATTGACATATTAACTGCTGTCCATGAACTGTTAACATTGCTGAAGCAATCACTATCTAACCTTTCCAGTACTTGTTGAGAGCACTTTTACCACAGAGGGGATGGTGTTGCCAAGGACTTGTGTTTAGTGTTAAACCATTCAAAAACAGTTTAACACTAAACGGATGGTTAGTGCCAGAAGACTTACGCAATGACTGGCTGAAAGTGTTAGCCACAGCAACCCTTTGCTGGGATGTATGGTTTAGAAAGAGTATAGTGTCTTTTTTGGACTTTTTACCAACTGCAGTAATGTGTGAGTTAACCTCTCAAAATGCATGTTGTCTTGTTTTCAGCAACCATACAAAAGGGAAAATATATATACATATAAAAACAGTATGAAAAACAGAACCAAAAATGTAAAAACAAATAATATGCCATAGATAAAATTAAAATAAATAATTAAGCATTTTTTTTGGGAAACTCTGATTACTAGATCTATAGTCACACTGTCAAAATAAAACCATATTCCCTTGCTTCAACAAGTTAAATGGAAACTCCACACCTAGAAGCATCTAATGATAAATTGGGCAGGCTGCATACATACAGCCAAGATGATGATGGTGGTCCCCAAAGTGCTAGATGTTTTCCGAACTTTACCAATACCGGAGCCTCCTTTCTTACACACCACAATGCAAAAGTAAATACACTCCTTTATCTGGAAACAGAAGAAAGCCAGACTAGCCCCTGATGTGCTTCCATATTTCAGGGCCACAATTCTTGGTCAAACTATTGCCCTCCATGATGCACAAGAATCTTTACAATGGGTTGATATGGACACCAACTCTACTCCTGCTGCACACTTTATGAACACGCAAATGCATTAGGAAACATAATTCTTACTATATGGGACTACGTTATGCGCAAGCTAGGCTCAAATGCATTATTCTCTGCAATGGCTTTATAGAGGCTCTACAGATAGCCACTCCAGACTTGCACAAATTTCACAAGTGGTGGAAAATCGAGTGATACCTTTCCCTAGCTTACAAAACGCCTTTTCATGACCATCCTGATACTTATTTGATTACCTTTTACTCAAAAGTGTCCTTTTAAAACATGTGTATTTGAAATGGCATGGTCAGATACTACAACACCCCTGGTTGCTACAACTCTTCTGTAGATGTTGGTCTGCTCCCCTCCAACCTAAAGATTTATAAGCTCACATGGCTGAGACGAAGGGAGACAAATCGGAGTATATGCTGCAATGGGAACAAGATTGTGGGGTGTTATACGAAAGTGATGAATGGATCCAGCTGTTTAATGATCTAAAGGGCACTACAATCACATTTTTATAGCATTGGGTCTCTTGCAGGTGGGTACGCCTATTCATATTTGGTGGGTTTGTCCCTTTCTCCAACCATTCTGGATTCAAGTCCGCAACTTAATAAATTGATTATGCCACTCAACCGTACCGATGGTAGCCAAAACCTATATGTGCTTAGCTTTCCCATTCTTCTTTTCCTTCTAGCAGAGAGCCTTGGCAACCTATATGATTCTGGCAGCAAAAAACCTTATAACTCTAAGGTGGTAAAGCCAGAAGGTTCCCTTCCTTCAGAAATTAGAGAAAAAGCTACACACTAATTATAAATACGAACTGATGACCACCTTTACTATGTCTAAGTGACTAAAAGCAGAGATGATCAGGCAACCATGGTGAGAACCCCAGATCCTTACACATAAACCTGATTACTTTAATAATTAGGTCTATTTTTAACACTGCTTACTCGCTCAACTCAGGGGAAGTTTACCCAATAACACTAGCAAAGAACAGGGTCTTGCTCAGCACATGGATGGTAAAATAATGCCTTTTATGTATTCTAAGCCACTTGCGATAGAGTGTCCTATATTTCTACAACACACTGAGAAACAACCGTCGATACGCATTCAAATTGTATGCTAGAATGAGTTCTACGTAGGCCAGATATACCACTCTAACTGTAACTCCTCATATTCTATGTTTTAAAACTTGTGTTTTGTTAAATCGTTAACTTTCCTTATTTAGCTTATCGCACATGCACTGCTTACATGCAGTGATTTTGAATTTTATGTCAAAAATCAACAAACTTCAATTTGTAGGAAAAACAAAAAAGCAAAAATTAAACCAACAAATGCTCCTGGTAGGGAAGCGAACCTGCATCAATATTCTTGCATGTGGCAGTTAAGAAAACAAAAATCAATTAATATTGCCACACAATCTCTTAATAATATTACAGGTGGGGATGCTATTAAGTAATTTAGTGAGGTAGCAAATGAATTCAAAGAGGTTGCCTTTTTTGTTTTTATTAAGGGGGGGATGTTGTTTTTTGTTAAGGCTCATACATACCAAGAAAAGGAAACCACAAGTAAAACATTTTTATTTTCAAGTAAAGTCTGCTGAATTAAGGAGTGAATGCAATTATTATGGACCTGTGGGCAAAAGTATACATTTGGCCCCCCACTTTCCAAAATTGTGTTAGACCCTCTTCAAGAGCCAAATATGGTAAAGTTTCTCTTTAAGAGCACTTACCCCCTCCATAAAATATGGCACTGATGGATAATGAGGTATGCAAACACTATTTATAACGCTGATCACCTGCATCTCCTTATGGTAACACAGTAGAAGAAAGGTACTCCGCTTACCCTAATGCAGAATTTATTTAATTGTTACTGTTGCAGGTGATCATGGATTTAAAGGGAAACTCCAGTGCCAGGAAAACAATCTGTTTTCCTGGCACTGCAGGTCCCCTCTCCCTCCCATCCCCCAATCCCTGGTTGCTGAAGGGGTGAAAACCCCTTCAGTAACTTACCTGAGGCAGCGACGATGTTCCTTGTCGCCGCTTCCTCCTCCGCATTGCGTTGGCCGGTGGGTGAGACTGATCCCGCCCACCGGCCGGGGAGACCTAATGCGCATGCGCGGGAATGCCGCGCATGTGCATTAGCACTCCCCATAGGAAAGCATTGATAATGCTTTTCAGTGCTTTCCTATGGGGAAATGAGCGACGCTGGAGGTCCTCACACAGTACTGTACTAGGGACACGGAAGTAGACAGCCACTAGAGGTGGAGTTATCCCTGCAATGTAATTATTGCAGTTTATAAAAAACTGCAATAATTACAGTTGCAGGGTTAAGAGTAGTGGGAGCTGGTACCCAGACCACTCCAATGGGCAGAAGTGGTCTGGGTGCCTGGAGTGTCCCTTTAAGGAGTTAAAAACAGGCTCACAGAATTTTACGGGCAACACTGTTTTTATAGGTTGTATAAAAGGAAACAAAACTAATGTGGACCTCATTAGTGTCATCAAATTTGGATTTGTTTGTAAGCTTTGAAAGTAACTTCTTGAATACACACACACACTTTTAACTGTCTACATTACCAATAATCCATGATGCACACTGATAAACAAAAGGTTCAAATGTTCTTCGTGTCTTAATACGTTTTCTGTAGCTTTCTATGCCACTTGCATTGCTGGGAACAGTTGAATGCCCTGATGGATCTTTTAAGTATATTTTTAAATCTAGGTTTACTACTGTAATGATCACTACGAAATTCTAACCTAATGGATTACTGCAGCATAACTAAGCATAAGAGTTTACAGTGCAAGTAGATACTATTCTCTGTATTTTTACAATTCACAAATTTCTTTCCCTCCCAGAAGCTTCCTGTTATATAAGCCGCACTAATTCCAGCTGAATTGACAGAAGGTGACCCACTTTATGTGGAATCCAACACTTCAGATTATTCTTACCAAGGTATATACATCTGGGCGCAGCACACATCATTATGAACTACATACACACATTGTCAACATCACTGATTGAAACATTTTCATTGTCACATCACAGACTTCTCAACCTTCACTGTAGGTTAAAGAGGTTGGAAAACTAATGGTTTATAGCAGTTATTAGAACTGATATATAGGTGCGTCTGCAAATGATTTTTTTCATTACCCCTGTTCCCCCCAATTTCAGGGGAGGGATTTGTTTTAATTTCATTGTAAGATTGTTTTCTTTATTTTTCTATAATCCATTTGTTTTCTTCATGTTTGTGGTTATTCCTCTCTGTTAAATTATTTTATGGATAATAAGAACTCTTGGAATAAAGATGCTATGTGTTTGTTAATTCAGTATAGTCACACTTCTAACGACTTACCTTGATAACTTTGTCTGCATTATTCCGTTCTGAGAACAGCTTGTTAATGAGAGAGCAAAACAAGTGTCAGAACAGAACTCTCTGGTCTAATTCACCAGCACAAAGAAAAACTGGTCAGAAATGGAATCAAGACAACACAACAGAAGAGAACAGACTGCTGCACAGAGGAGCTAGATGGGTTAAACATACTTCTATATATGTACAACGTATTCTGCGAGTTATGCGGTGATGCAGTAAAACCTTTTAGACAGAAAGTGATGTTTTAGTAAGCACAGAAAATATCAAAAAAGAAAGCTTGTCATGTTATATTGCTAGTGCTCTGTTTGAAAAGTGGTTAAATGGTATTAAATATCATTCTATCAGACAGGTGAACTTTTGTATAACTTGTAGAAAGAGAAATGTGTGATAAGAACAGGAAACAAGGAGGCACATACTCTGCTACTCGCACAAGAAAGTTATTCAAAGGGGCTTCCAAGCTGTATAATTTGTCCAAGTCCCTCATAGCGTTACAAAGTGATGGCACCCCGTGTTGCAACTGTTGCACCCCATGACTGTCAGCCAGCCTTAAATCATGGGAAAATGACTTGTGGTGTCAAGTTTACTATAATACTATTAATAGATATTTGAAATACACAACACATATGCCCAGCACACAGATGGCAATCAAATTATTTGTGAAATACCTAAGCACTGGTTATTAACCGATATTAATAACAATTGTAAGATAATTCAAAACACTTTTGACTTCACCATATGATTAATATATTTTACTGTTATCCAACTTAATGGAACTCCGTTTACCTACTTCAGAAGAATGAAGGACTCAGATGATCCTATCGTAATTAAAACCTGCAACCCCAAGATATTAATAGGTACAGCAGTCACACCATTTAGAATAATAACTTTCTCTTGCTATTTGCTGATTATTTCTGCACAGACTGGTTCTCATTACTTACTTTTTCAACACAGTCATCAAAAAAAGCAAGACTGGCATCTTTGTCACTGACAAATGAGCACTCCTCAATGAAGCGGATAAACATTTGAGTCTTGGTCATCATATTGTAGAATTTGTGATGTGAACGGTCACGACTTTTTAAGAAACCTGAATAAAAAAATAAATAAAGTGGAAGCTTTGTGACATAATATTCTATTCCGGTTTGCAATGTGAATAACCAGTCTGATCAACATTTAACACACTTGCTCACACTTTGCTGAAAAATATTGTACCAGTATTGCAACAAACTCATTAGTGGACTAGTCAGTTGAAAGAAAAAGTTAATTCCAATTGAGGCTTTGATTCGGACAGAATATTAAACCGAAAAGCAGTTTCTACCCCCAAAAAGACAGATTTTGGAAATGTAATAAAATATGTTGTACATAACTTGCTTGCCCATTGTGCTCAAAAAGTATATATCGTAGCATGTATCAGTCACGTCTTCCTGACTGCCTGTCATTAAAAAAAAAAATATATATATATATATATATATATATATATATATATTTTTTTTTTATGTTTGGTAGCCTCTGTGTTTATTATTGTATTGCATACATGTATGTATATAGCACTTTTCAGTCCATCTCTTGATCTGCAGGATACAAAACACCATGTATCAGCAAAGACCATGGGCTATTTGCATGTGCAACATCTGTGCAAACAAACAGGGCATAAAGATAGCTACATACACGGATCATGGGGAGGACAAGAGATGTACTGAAATATGGTATTTAAATGGACACTATAGACACCAGAACAACTATAGCTTAATGTTAACTACTGCCTGCCGATGCAGGTTTTTTAATGTAAACACTTACATTACTGCCTTGGAAGATCTCTAGAGGCGGTCATGTGGATGGCTGCTAGAGGTGCTTCCTAGTCTAGTGTTGCACAGTGTGAAGCGCTGATGTTTATGACTGCATGGAGGCGCTGAAGGTTCCCCATAGAGATGCACTGATTCAATGCATCTCTATGAGGAGATGATGGGTGGCGCAGGGTGGCGTTTTGTCACGCATGCTCGATAGCTTCCCAGGATAGGAAAGCATTGGATTGACTGAGATTGTGAAAGTTGCTGATCTCAGCCAGGGAGGCGGAGCCAGCTGAGACCAGACCCGCCCAGTAAATCATCTTTTTAACCAGGGGCAATTGGGTCAGAGGGGAGGGGGGAGGCTAAATGGCGATCTTATTCCTGACACTATAGTGTTCCTTTAATTATACGTATGATGTATAAAATATTACACGTAAGCTTTTACAATTAATAATAATACTTCATGACTGTTTTCCTTTAACTAATAAAGACTGTTCCAATTACCGTATATACTCTAGTATAAGACAAGTTTTTCGGCCCATTTTTTGTGCTGAAAAAGCCCTACTCGTCTTATACTCGAGTCAGTGTCTGTATTATGGCAACTTACATTGCCATAATACAGACAAGGACCGCCGGGCTCATTACAAGCCCGGCAGTCCTGTTGGGGGCTGGGAGCAAGCTGTTACTTACCTTTACAGCAGCTCCGGTCAGCTCCCTTCTCCTCCGTGCCGTTCAGCTCCAGTGTAAGTCTTGCGAGAGCCGCGGATGTCAAAGTTCTGCCACGGGTTACCGTGGCAACGCTCTGTGCGGCATGCAGACCGCGAGATTTACAGTGGAGCTGAACGACACGGAGGAGAAGGGAGCTGACTGGAGCTGCTGTAAAGGTAAGTAACAGCTTGCTCCCAGCCCCCTTCCTGCACAGCCCATCCATTGGACCACCAGGGAATAAAATTTGTAATAATATTAAAATAAAATAAAAATGTAATAATATTTAAAAAAATAATAAAAAATTTAATATTAAAATAATAATAAAAAAATAATAATAAAAATGCCCACCAAGGTTACACACTCTGCATCACATACACAAACACACTCTGCATCACATACACACACTGCATTCACACACACACACACACACACACACTGCATTATATACACACACTCTGCATTCATTATATACACACACACTACACAAACACACACACTCCATTATATACACACACTGCATTATATACACACACACACTGTATTCATTAAATACACACACACTGTATTCATTATATACACACACACTACATAAACACACACACTACATAAAACACACACACACTGCATTCATTATATACACACACTGTAAATAAATATTCAATTAATATAATTTTTTGGGGATCTAATTTTATTTAGAAATTTACCAGTAGCTGCTGCATTTCCCATCCTAGTCTTATACTCGAGTCAATACGTTTTCCCAGTTTTTTGGGGGTAAAATTAGGAGCCTCGACTTATATTCGGGTTAACTTATACTCGAGTATATACGGTAAGTAATTATTATGGGAAAGATTGTTTTTCAGGCAGAGCAAGGCAAGGGATGGAATTGGTCAGGAAGTTGGGTATTTTCCAAATCTGCATAGAATACCTATGTGATGTCATCATTTTGATCACCATTCTTAAGAATGTTCCAGATATTTAAAATACTACGCTGTATTAGCAGAATTGCAAAACAACTGGAGATTTGTATTTAAAACAGATGCTTAACTTGCGAGTTCGGTATGTTGCAATGAAGTAGTTGATGTGCATATGTAGTACCATGGTTATGCTACAAACATAAAAAAAAACAAAAAACATTCTGAAGCATTTCTGCTAGTACATTGTAAAGATTATGGGTGCATAAAGCGTATCAAATATTATTTAGATGACAGTAATAAAACATCATTCTGTATTTAGTTCCCCCTGTTTAGTATGTAAACAAATGAAAAAAATTAAAAATACCTTGCAACTCAAAGAGAGAACTGGCATCTGTGGCAGTCTCTGATGGTGCCTGAGTGATTGGCCGCAGATAGGTCCTGTATCCTTTTAATATGGAGGCCATAAAGCACAGAAATGCTTCCTGGATCTCCATGTCCAGTTGATGTAGTTTCTTTCCAGAATTAAAGTCATAGTCATTCATTGCGAGTTCCATCAAAGCATCTTCTCGAGGTCTATGCTGCACTACAGGTGATATGAAAGCCAGCTCAGATGTAAATTACTTCAAGATCACAATGCACTCAAAAACTAAAATGGCAAAGTCTTCGTTCCCGATTGAGTAGTTTAATATTGCTATTAACATCACTAACAACTGAAAGAAATTGACTTAAATGCATACTATTTTGCTGTGAGCATTTGTTGCAAATCTATAAACAGGGTCATTCATTATACCAGAAATGCCAGTAATTGATTATTGCAAATATATCCAAACCATGAATATTCTCCAAGTTAGCCATTATCCATGCTAAGTTATTTTGGCCTGAAATTTGAATTACCCTGAATTACCAGTTCTCTAAACTTTTGGGGGTAGTCACTGAACCTGAAATGTCGAGTGAAGGAAATTTTTATTTTTATCTTGTTTAATAATGTATAACTTTTACATTTCTTTATAACAGAGGGAAGGCTGGAAATCGGGTGTAAGCTAAAGAATAAAACTTAAATGGAAACTCCAGTACCAGGAAAACAATCTGTTTTCCTGCCACTGCAGGTCCCCTCTCCCTCCCACCTCAGGTAGCTGAAGGGGTGAAAACCCCTTCAGGTCACTTACCTGAGACCCCACCGATGTCCCTCGGCGGTGGTTTTGGGTCGGCGTCGCTCCTCCCAGTAATTACGTCAGCCAGTGGGCGAGACTGATTCCGCCCGCCGGCTGAGGAAACCTAATGCGCATGCGCGGCATTAGGTCTCCCCATAGGAAAGCATTGAAAATTATTTTCAATGCTTTCCTGTGGGGAATTGACCGAGGCTGAAGGTCCTCACACAGCGTGAGGACGCCCAGCGACGCTCTAGCAAAGAAAATCTTTGCTATGAAGCAGGAAGTGCCCTTTAGTGGCTGTCTAGTAGACAGCCACTAGAGGAGGAGTTAACCCTGCAAGGTAATTATTGCAGTTTATAAAAATCTGCAACAATTACAGTTGCAGGGTTAAGAGTAGTGGGAGTTGGCACCCAGACCACTCCAATGGGCAGAAGTGGTCTGGGTGCCTGGAATGTCCCTTTAATAGTGAAAGCCCTTGTTTAGGGAACTTGAGCTTGCGAGAACGGATACATAACCAAGACGAGTGAATGATGGAACATTTTATTTTAAAACTATACATTAATTTAAAACTATACAATAAACAAAACTATTCATAAAAAAAAACAAAAAACTAAATTAATGTGTGTAGTGTTTCAGTGAAAAATACGTTCAGTTTTACATTTAACAGAAGCTATATCCAGTTTTGAAAGACATACTAAGCTCCAAAACAACTAGCTTTTATGAAGAAGTTTTGGCATATAGCTCAAATGCCTGCAGTCTCACTGCTGAATTTTCTGACATTTAGGAATAAAAATCACCTTTGTGTTTATGCTCCCTAGCCACATCTCCCCTGGCGGTGACTCACACAGCCTGCCCGACATGAAAAAAATTGTTTAAATTTTCAATCAGACCTGAAAGCATGGTGTGTTTATTTTAGAAGTTCTTATCTCTTGCTATGTTAATTGAATTTTAATCACACAGAGGAGGTTGTTGCAAGTTCTAGCACACTATCAACAGAGCAGGAGGTAAGACATTCTAAAATTAACACTTTGTGCAATAAGGGAAACTAAAAAAATCTTGACTCTTTTTTTTTTTAGGTGTAGGAAGCCTTCGTGAAGCCACAGCCAGAGAAGATGTGTCTAGGGCTGCATAAACCACTGATTTAACTCCTAAATGGCAGAGAATTGAGCAGTAAGACTGTGCAAAGGCATGATCTATACACCAAATCTAATTCTTTAAGCAAAAGTTGTTTTGATGCTTAGAGGATTCCTTTAAATTATCAACAAATTGCAATTTAAAAAAGGGGGGGGAGGGGGGAAGTCGAAAATACCGTAAATTAAAAAAGGTATTGCAATGGGCCCAGCGTAATTTATATAATGTATGCATTATTTAGACTTTTTTCTTCTTTAATTTTAAACAATATACACCATCTGTCCTAGTCTAGGCTACTATTAAACACAGTTTTTTCTGATGGGTAACGCCTTTCAATGCCTCTGAGGGGCATAACACGTATATTTAAGAGCAATAGTCCTTGAAAATGTGGACTGCTTGGGTTGTGATGTGCATACATATATGCTATGACCATATCTGAGCTCAGTGAACTTACATTCAGCCATTTGTTGATATAAATTACTCAGGGTGTTTAGCAGGTTCTTGCAAGCTTTCTTAGGCAGTATTTTCCAGGTTATATTTCTCTTGCATTCTGTTCTGCAATAAAATTAAAACAGGGGTGTTGTACTTCAAAATATTTGGTGAGTCCCACGCAAAATGGCCATATAGTGTCAATAAATTCTAACATTTATCATATAAGTATGGGGGTTTTAAAGCTGTTCTGTCACCTCAACTCTGCCTTTCCCCTATTGTTAGCTCTTATCTTACTCTTTCAGAATCTGTTCTTCTTTTCTTTTTTTTTTTTTTTCTGATGCATTTCTCTTTAAAACACAAGACAAAGATGTATTTTTCCTACGCTTGACAAGTGTGACAAAAGAGTGGCGTTTAATGCAATCTCCACTTAATTTGTCAAGCTACCAAAGTGTGAATTTTGGGGGCTGTAATTAGTTCTCTTTGTATTACATGAATTGTGGCCGAGACGATAAAGTCCGGTTACTATGGAGACAATACCGCTGGAACGCATATTGGAACGCGGAAGTATCCGCGATGTTACTTCTCGTTTTGGCGATGATGACGACTTGCGGTTTTTGCCGAAAAGGGCGCTAATTCTAAATTGGAAGAGTGAGAAACAGCTGATGGAGGTTTTTCCTCCTCCAATCGAAAAAGAAAAGGATCCACACACCCACTGAATCCACCAATGGACTTGAGGGATTAGCCCTATTTAAGGACACAGGGTGTTTTTTTTTTTTTTAGGATATGTTTATTTTGTACTTTGCATTTGTACATGTTCATAATGAACGAAACGCGTAGGACTATTTTTTCTGCATTCATATCCTATGCTAAATTGGTGACTGCTTATATATATTTGTATATATTTTCTCTTTTATTGAATAAATTTTCTTAAATTTTAATCCTGACCTGTGGATGTCTTTTGGAGGAATAAGAATCCGGAGGTGAACAGAAGGATCGTTCGGCCCCCCATTTGCCAGGGGAGGCACCCTAAGAGCGCTTATACCTATTTATATCCAGTGAGTGCAATAGATTGTTGCGCACAGAACACTGTATTTTGTAACAATATCACACTATGTTTTGCTTTATGTTTTTTCTGTAGATTCACACAGCCATATCCCGAATTGTTTTTGTTGTGGTTCCCTACCAAAGGGTGAAGCTTGCCTTAAGCTCCACGCTTTGTCAATATCGCCAAGTGTAGGAAAAATACATAAGACAAAGCAGTCCCTCAGAAATGGAGGTCAAACAAGAAGAAAAGAAGAACAGATTTTGAAAGAGGAAGAGAAAACAAAAGGAAAAATGTAAGTTTGAGGTGACAGAGGTAGTTTAAAATGTGTTAAAGATTATTCTATTTACCATTACAATGTTGCATAATTGCAAAGTTTATGTTGCAGAGAAAACCCCACACTCACTCTCGGCTCTGAAAAAGTACATTGGATCTGCAGAGGTTTGTAAAATTCACTACGTGTTAAATGGACTATTTTAACTTGAATGCATTTGATTGATTTTTGGCCTTATTAATATGTTGTATTTTTATAGTTTTTGCACAAAATAATAAATAAATACATGTTTTTCAGAATACTTTACCATAAATCTGCCCCCGTAACCACACCCCCTCATTGCAGAAAGACTTCCTTTTCATAGTCTAAGCCCCCCACAGTACTGAGTGAGCTGCTTTTAATTCACAACCGTGCAGCAGACAGTCAGATAAATCATAAACAGGCAATGATAGCTTTACTACATGTCTCCCTTGGTGGCCTCTCCTTATAATGAAGGTTGAATTGTAGTTCAAATCACTCAATATGTCAGTATTTAGATATATGTGTGCAGGACCGGTGCATCCTATAGGCGACTTAGGCAGTAGCCCAGGGTGCACCGGCCCGGAGGGGCGCCAGATTTAAATGACCAGCAGGAGGGAAGCGCACAGCGCTCACTCCTGCCAGTCACTCAATGTAGCGTGGCCGTGCGTCGCTACGCGATACAGGCTACAGTGAGCACTTCCTGTCAGTCCGCCGGCGGCCGGGTACAGGACCACTAAGGGGGAAGAGGGGGAGTGAGAGGACCACTAAATGGAGAGTGGGGGGAGTGAGAGGACCACCAAGGTGGAGACCACTAAGGGACAGGGAGGGGAGAGGAACACTGAGGGACAGGAAAGAGAGGGGAGAGACCACTAAGGGATAGGGGCAGGGGAGAGCTCTAAGGATGGAGGGGTAGAGACCACTAAGGAACAGGATGGGTGGGGAGAGCACTAATGGACTGGAGGGGAGGGAATATCACTAAGGGTCAGGGGGCCAAGGGAGAGCACTAAAGGGCAGGTGGGGAGGGAGATCACTAACTGATAGGAGGGGAGAGCACAATAATAAAAAATGTTTAAAAAAATAAAAAAGAGCTGATCCCCTCTCAGCCCCTATCCTACCCCACAAACCCTCTCTTTTACACTAGACACATACACAATGCATCCTTACACATACACAGAAACACACAATGCATTCTTACACACACAGAAACAAAATACATGCCTTACACACACTCAATGCACCCCTTACAGACACACATTGCATTAAATTACATACACACACACATACACCCAGAAACACACAATGCATTCCTTACACACACACACTACATCCCTTACGCAAATTGGTATCCCTATACACTACATTCCATAAGAACACACACACATTACATCCTCTACAATAACACATAACACATCCCCTACACACATACACTCCACTCCCTGTGAGCGAACTCATGGGTGGGCCATGTAGGTGGACTTATGGGTGGGCCTTGTAGGCATACTCACGGTCAGGCGCTGGGGGCCCAGACCATGAGCTGTGTAAGGGGCCACAAAAATGGAGCTGCTTCCTGTTCATTAATTGTTGTGAGCACTGTTACAAACAGTCTCCGGAGAGCCTCTTCTACACCAGACCTGTGGAGCCAGACTGCAGCTTGAGCCCATCATAATCCTCTTGTCCTCATCTGGTGGTAAATAGGCAATCCAGTATTTTATTAGTGGCATTAATCTCTAATTTACCTCACAATAAAGGGCCACTATAGTCACAAGAACCACTTCAGCTCAATGTAGTTCTAGTGTCTATAGCCTGTGCCTGCAGTTTTTTTTAATGTAAACAACACTGCCTTTTCAGATAAAAGACACTTTGTGCAGAACTGGCATTGGCCCATATGGCAGAGAATATGGGTGGGGCATTGTAATGTAACATGGTGGGCAGAACATATTGGGGGGCTGGGGGGGCAGCAAATTTTTGTTTGCCTAGGGTGGCAAAAATCCTTGCACTGGCCCTGTATGTGCGCATTTATCTGATAAGGAAGTCTTTTTCTGGCATGAGGGGGTGTGGCTAAACATAACATGTTATAAGAAAAAAATATAAATATTTGAGCATGCAAACATACAGCAAATTAATGAGGCCAAAACCTATCAAATGCCTTAAAGTTGTATTAGTAATTCTCTCTGAGCTGGATAAATTTTATCCAACTGGGCTGTTGGACATGTGTGGACCCTGGGTCTGCCAACTGGTTCACTAAATGTGTAAACTGATAACATTTTCAGTATGACTGCTAACAGTTTATAGAGCAGTTTCTCGCATCCTATGTTACTAGAGGAACTGCTCTCGGAGAATCAACTACGAAAAATAAAAAAATAAAAATTGTGACAGGTCATAATCTGCATCTGAGTCAGCAAGTAAATGTTACACTTAAAGACTTAGAATCCCACAGTGAGTCAAGACTCACAATTCAAACGGAAAGACCACATATTATGGAATAGAAAGGGTGACCCTGCCGTCTTAATTCTAAATAATATGCCACTGCATTTGAGATGTTTTAAATTGGGGGTACAGCTACTGGTTAGAAAAGAATTAGCTTGATTCCACTGATCATATTTCTCACTCACCACACTTTCGTTGTTGGGGCAAGGATTATAAAGCAGGCTCTTACTGGATGGGTCTTTTGTATTTTGCCTTCATTTGATTGACACTATTCAACAGCACGGAGAGCAGGTCTTTGGTCCTGCAATCTACTTTATCTTGCCCTCCTCTACCCACCACACATTAGGAGAAAAGATCATGAGAGAGAGCAAACCTTGTTAAGACCCCCAAGTCCTTGGAACACCTGCATAGATCATTTTACCCTTCTGACTGATTTTTTTCTGCAAAAATATAGGCAAGCCGAAACCTCTGCAAGTTACCAAAACAAAGCCAGAGACAATTATAATTTAATTTATTCTTTGAGAAATGTCTGAATTCTTATACTTTGTATGAAATTATAACTTTTTTGTGGCTGAATATTTTATTTAGAAGGCCTCATTCTTATGAATTGTATTTGCACACAAGTGGAAATTCTACGAATTTGGCAGCCAAATTACATTTAGTAAATGGCACAATAACCATTTTCCTACAAATTTGTATTTTTTTCCTAAATTTTTAATTTGTTAGGCAGATTCAGAGGTTGAATAAGTTATTGTCAAAGGTTTTTTATTTTGTTAATAAAAGCTGCACTATACTGGTTTTATGCCTTGATTGATGCATCAAATATGTTAATAAAGACCTTTGCTGTTTAATACAAGCTAATATACCTCCTTTCAGATCCCATGGGTATGATTTTGTGTTCTCAGTTAATTTCCCACAGAAATGTCAAATCTTGTTTCCCATTGCCAGATGATTGCGCTCAGTATGGAGCCCGAACCTCAGTACTCTTCTGCCAGAGAGCTAATGTATTGAAAATAACATCACAATTGCCTTTTGTTGTTGCAGACCAAACTCTAATCAAGGAATACTTACTGTGAGATAGTGTTGGTATCTAGGTCAACGCAGCTCACATCCGGTGGGGGATCGTACAGATCAAAGTAACGAGAATCAATGCCCACAATGAAGGGACATGGGGCACTCAGCACATCTGCCAGGGCCAGAGGGCAAAGGGGAATATATGGACAAGGCCAGTGGAAAGGAAAGATCATCTATCGAAAATTAAAAAGAGAGAGGCAAGAAAAAAAAAAAGAAAAAAAAAAAGGATTTGGTTACTTTTGTAAGACAATAGTCAATGGCTAGTTGTGCAACCACATGAAAGCATATCCATGATTCCAAAAAAATTAGGTCATGCTACAGACTAGTATCTAGAATGAGATGCATCAACAAGGCAGTATGTCTAACACCAACTGATATCATCGTAGTTTAACGTGTGCATAAATGGTAAGACAACTCAAATTACTATGATTCATCCGATAGCTATATGGATTTGCCAAAATAATGTTGATTAACATTATATTTGGTCTGCTTTTACCTTGATACTACAACACAAAAATAATTATATATAAAAAACAAAAAAAAAACACAACATAGGTATTTCGGATGGTCAGCTAAACTATACATATATAACATTATTAAGCATGCAACCAGCTCACCCTTCCTCAATTTTTTTTCTTTCTAATTCATGGAAAACATTCTCTGGTGTATCATAATAACCTCATAGCACTACCCACTAATATGCAGATCTATTATTCTCTATTATTTGGAGGTTTGGGTGATCAACCATGGAAGAGACTGCACATGAAGCACTGTGAAAGTCTTAAAGTCGCTATCACAAAAAATAAACGTTATCTAATCTGTTTTTGTATAGCTCCCAATATCTGTATCTCCTAATGTTTTTTCCAAATTACTCCAGTTTTCATAAAATGCATAAGGACAAGTAGGGACTACTTTTCCATATGTATAAAAGTCAAGTTGACACATTTGTCAATGTATAGAACACTTTGCTACATAATGAAAAAAATATGTATGCATTTTTATTTAATTATACATTTTTATTAGGGGTATACCTAATATGCAGGTATCATACTGCAAACCCTCCCCTTTCCCCGATGGCAGACTTTCTATTACAGCTCAATAAGAAGTCTTGGCAAGGCAGGTGTTTGTTATTTCTTGAGTTTAACTTTACTGAGCTAGACAACCAGAATAACAGGACCCAATATTTGATCAACTGTTAATTTTTAAAAAGCGCCAATTTCTTTTGAAATCAGCACGTTTGTAAAATAACTAACAATGACACTCTTCACGCATATAGCATTTAAGCAAGCTAAAGTGACTTAGGGTTCTGGGGTGCTACAAAAGTTGCCAAATCATCATATTTACCCTCTATCCATCAGTAAAATGAATCCCACACATGGGTGAAAAGCAGACAAAATGGGCAAAAGGGAAGATAGTTGCAATCAGACATTAAACACAGGCCAGGGGAGAAAAGGATAATATTAAAGCGGAAGGGAAAACGGGGTACTATAAAAAAAAACAAAAAAAAAAACATGACTATTTAGGACTAATCTGGTATCCCTGGCCATGTCAGAGGATGTACACGATAACTGAAAAGTATTCAATCTGCTTGACTATAAATATTAAAATGGAGACAAAACATTTTTAATAAGAATGTTTACATTTTTTTTTTTATTCAATACAATCCGATTTATGCAAACCATCTGTTATATGACTAAGTTAGAGAAAAGTAAAATGATGAACTAATACATTTCTCTACCATATGATCATATGGTATGCTTCAAGTGGATTGGATCCAGCAGAGCAGACTCTCAATGGTTTGCAAATAAAACTATCGGTATGTAGCATCTCAATCTGCTTTGAACATTTCCAAGCACACACTGGGGCAAAGCCCATGAATGTTTTTGCTTTGCTGGCACAGGGTACAAGGACATGCTGCAAAGCAAATATTGATTCTTTTGAAAAGACGACAGAAAAGAAGAACAACAACATTGCATTACATTAACAAAACACTCAATACAAAGTTTAAAAAAATAGAAAATTACTAGTTGGATTACCACAACTTTGGTTTATCCACAAATATAAAACAAATCAGCAAGCACGACTGTGAAACTATGTTTTTCTTACTATTTACCCCGTGTTTCTCCGAAAATAAGACCGGGTCTTATATTAATTTTAGTCACAAAAAACACACTAGGGCTTATTTTCAGGGTAGGGCTTATTTATTTACGGTACCGGTATGTACATTGAACAACATTTAAACAACTTTTCTCCACCCCCTTTAATTAATCCACCCCCCTCTAATTAATCCACCCCCTTTAATTAATCCAGCCCCCCCCTTTAATTAATTCACACACCCCCCCCCTTTAATTAATTCAGTCCCAGACATAAAATATCTACTCACATTTCAAAGATTCCTTGCCCGCCGAGTCCGACCACTGGGTGCCTCACCGCCCGGAAATGGATCCTTCCGCTGAAGATCCGTGAAGGCAGACTGACGGCGCTGCGAAAGGTCGTCATCACGTTGCGCGATGCCGCGGCCCGCAACGCTCTTCCCCCTCCTCCTCATACGGTAGAAGAAGGAAGTCTCGCCGGGCCGCAAAGGTGCAGTGCCTAGGTCTTATTTTCGGGGTAGGGCTTATATTGAAGCCCACCCCGATAATCCGGCTAGGGCTTATTTTCGGGGTAGGGTGTATTTTCGGGGAAACACGGTATCACATGTAGAGGCAGGACATCAAAATTATTTATCAAGTTACTGAATATAACAATGAGGTGAATAACAAAAAGGTTCTGATTCACCTTTTAGTAATTTTACTAAATTGTCTAAAAAGTAACATTGCAATGCGTGCAGGTCACATTGTCAAGAAGCGATAGATAATTAAATAGAAATTACTCAGTAAACTGGACAATGTTGCAAACTGCGAGTTTCAGTATTAGGAATTGTGATCTTAAACAATTAACTTATTTAATCAGTATCAGCCTCAGGGCTAGCCCAAAACTGAGATGCCAGTTGGTTTCCATTTGCACAGATAGTCATTTATGATTTTCATAAGCCTCATCAGTAAACTATAAAGTTTCTATTTATCCTGCATGTGGAGAGATGAATGGGAATGTTAAGTCATGTAACAAAAATATTACTGGCAGTGGAAGGTGAAAGCATTAATTACAGAGTTTAATTAAAAAAATGTACTGCCCATAATTAGACTAGGATACATATGAAAAGGCCACTTACAGAGACTAAAGCTTCTGTTACACTTGTGAGAACTGAAGGCCGCAAGGAGTGGATCAGAATCTTGTGTTCGGTGACTGCAAAGACCAGCAAGGTCACGGCATTTTCAGGGCCTAAATTCTGCAGCAGTGTAGAAAATTTACCTCCACTGTTTGATTGAGATAAATTGTTTTGGTTAATTACAACATATGACTGAAAACACATACAAGGAAAAAGCAAAGCAAATCCCTAAATCTTGCCATATCATAAAACATAAAGCTGAAACTTTGTGGATGATAGAACAAAAACAAAACAAACAAACACCACTCCACATCCTGTATTTTAGAAAATGTATAGATTATTCATACAAAATTGGGAATTTTAGACAACCAGGCAGATATAAATTAAAACATTGTTAAATATTTGTGCATTTTATTATATCCTGATGCAAAAAAATAAATAAAAATACAATAACCAAAAACAAAAACTTCTTATGTTTGGATTTGCACTCAGAGAACTGAACTGATTAACTTCTAAACTATGACATGCCCCTGTCAGCTACATAGCCAATATTCGGCTATACTATACAAGTTCCGAATATACAATAAAAGCTATTTAGGAGAAATGATGAATGTAGCCTAAACAAAGGACAAAGGTCAGTGCTATGCAGTTTACTGATTAATTAAATATGGAGACAGTGTACAGTGCTGTTGTGTCTGAAGGTCATGAAACAATGCCAAGAATGGCAAGCTACCAGGCAAAAAAAATAAAAATAAAAGATAATTATTCAATCACTAATTAATTTTCCCGGTATTTACATGCAAATTCCACAATTATTATGTAACAGAAAAGGTTTCAGTATTAAAATACATTTTTAAAAAATGTTAAAAATTAAAAGGTTCACCCGCTCCTCATGCCCCTAATGAAATTTAAAATTTGAGCCTTTCAAGTCCTCAGCGTTTTGTGCCTCACAAAATATAGCAAGGAAAAGACTTGACAGCTCTGCGGGGGAAGATGTTGCTAAAGTAACCAAACTCCAACTGTGCCTGGAGGCTTAGAAAACATTCCTGTCATATGACAGCACTCATCACGTTCAATTAGCTGCTATGATGCAGTGTTATGCAATGCTAATCCACAGAAAGCTGGAATTAGGCTAGGTATACCTGCTTTGTGATAAACTGATTACAGACAGCAAAGAAAAAGGGAAGCAGAATAACTGGTACTTGCCTCAGTGGAAGTGGTGATGACACAGGCTGGCTTAGGATGAGGGTATCATGAGGGGACAGCTATTCAAAAAGACAGCAAATTGTGTTTACTCAGTGGAGCAAAAAGACTGTATTTACATTGGAGACCAAAAACAGGCAGAACGACACAATCAACAGCGTTTGTACAATAAGGCAGCAGTCTGTTTGGTACAATACATTCGGCTTTAGACAATCACATTCATCCATTTAGGATATGCTTTTGTTTATTGTAGATTTTGGTAAGCAGAGATTATTAAACAGCAGTTAAATCATGGTCCTAGGTAACACACTGTACCGTTACTTAACCTTTTAAGGACCAAACATTTGGAATAAAAGGGAATCATGACATGTCACACATGCCATGTGTCTTTAAGGGGTTAAAGAGAGGCATCACTTAGGTTTGAGAATTTAATTCCCGCCAGTATGTTTTATTGGTAGTTTTCGGCTCCTAAAAAGATCAATTTAATTCCTGCCGTTTAACCCCTTAAGGACACATGACATGTGTGACATGTCAGGATTCCCTTTTATTCCAGAAGTTTGGTCCTTAAGGGGTTAAAGGCCCACCAAAAATAACAAATCCAAAGCCTATTATTTTAAATTGAAAATATAAGCTTTGGCGATTCAGTTCAAGTTTACGGTTGCATAGCAACCATCAAATGGGCCTATGGGATTTGATAGCTAAAAGTTGCAAATAAATGCTTTTATTTATTTTATTTTTTAACTATTTGCCAGCTGATAGCAAGATGAGTTTGGAAATATTTTCAACTTGGTTATTTTCATACACATTTTGAATTAATATAACATTATCAATTCATATAACACACTGTTTACTAAACAAACCCTTTCATTTTATATTGAATGTAATAAGTGCACACATTACAGCATACAGACAATAGAGAAAATTTACCTGAACTAAAATACGTGGTCTCTGAGGAGAAGGAAAGGGGACTTTGTGCATGAAGTGGGAGATGTGCCTACAGAGAAAACAAACAAATATGGTTTACATAAAATATTTGCACGATTATTAGACCAGAATAACTTACACTATATAACACAATTAACCTCTCACCTTTGAGAAAATATAAATGTAATCTCACTTGTTTAAAAAGTAAATTGTAAATGTGTCTGGAAAACAATTTTTATTCTTGTTGTGCTTCAGAGTAACAAAGAGTCTTGCACTGCCCCGACAGCAGTGGCAAGATAATTAGTATACACAGTTCAACAGTAAAGGGCAGTCGAGTATACAGCACATTTTTGTTTTAGTGATAATTATGATAAAAAACAAATATGCCTGGCTAGACAATTTACGCTAAACAGTAGCGTAGTAACTGGCACGAATAGGTGCCTGAAAGTGAGTGCAAAAAAAAAATGTAATAAAATAGGTGCCAGTAAGAATACTGTGGGTTAAGCGTTAGTAGAAATACTGGCGTAACTTATACGTTTCGTTACATGCTTGGGGTAATAAGTAGTAGGGACAATTTAAATCAGGTGAGATAGTAAAGTCTGCTCATGTGTAGGAAGAGATTACTTGCTAGTTCTCCAATGTCCAGCTTTAGTACCCGGCTTATCGAGGTTTTTAGAAACAGACAAGTATTTTATGAAGCCTGTGTACGTGGAGATTGTCATGTCTATCAAGCGCTGTGTGTTGAGATTAATGAATTCCACCGCTGCTAAGCTTCCTTAGTGCCACACGATCAGGCTTGCCTGCGCAGCATGTCAGATCAGCGTAATGTTTGGGGCGCTCACCGGGTAGTACTTTACCCACGATGCTATCTGGAACTATAGTAGCTCATCCCGCGTGCATTATAAGTGGAGAAGTACTGCGCGGTAAATAGCAAATCAGTCTTATAATACTTGGTGTGTAAAATAAGTGTACTATCCAGGTTAAATAGGCCTCCAAGACCCAGCAAATGGTCACCCATTCTGCATATGTAAAGCTTCGCGAGGCAAGTTAAACTATAAAGCAAAAATAATACAATAAGAGTACTTTAACTGTCCACATGTATGAGGCATGCAATGGTTGGTAGTCGCTACTTGACTATGCAGGAAAAGGCTGCAGCTGGTATTACTCATTCAATGTCCACAGTCAGCCAATGCCCAGACTAGGCAGTGAAACAGCGGGGGTATGGAGGATCCATAGGGCAACGGTGAGATGTGGGCAGCAAGAGTACCCTCTCCAGCCCCAGGCCTGTTGGAAGGGCCGCATCCATGATCCACAGACACTGGTACACTGTGCGGCCAGGTCTTTCCCTTTACAGGCGCCGCGGAAGACCCTGATGTTCTGCCACCACCAGGTAGTTTCAGGCATCGTGGGTGATTCCGTGGAGTTTGGCAGGCAGCATGAGTGGTTTGTGCTGTGTCCTGGATTCTGTCGGAGAGAGGCCTGCTTGGTCCTCTATCACCATCCCTCCTCACCTCCTTCACGACAATAGGCGACTGTGGTGTCAGACGTTGTTCCAGCGGCCCCAGAATCGCTGGAATATCTTGTCAAGACGTCTGAGAGAGCGCTCCACTATTGTACCGCTGGGGTCCACATGTGCAGGTGCCAGAGGTAGTGGGGCATTGTTGCTAGACCCGCCTTGTACTGGTTGGAGATCATCGTGGGCAGTAGGCATCAACGAAGGAATGTGTATCAGGTGGGTGAGGATCGGGATAACCCCCGCCTGACAATAGAGGGGGGAACGGGGTTCCTTTCTTGTCATGACTGCAGTGTGCAGCGGCGGGAGAGCGGCCGCCTCTCCCACTCCAGCCAGGCTTGTAGGCCGCAGGGGCAGAACCAGCGCGTTGGACCGCATGCTTGGTACCGATACGGAGAGCTTGCTGTCCCCCGCCACCCTTCAGCAGGTAATGGGTCAGTAGTCGCTTTGTTTCGTTGATAATCGAGAAAATCTGTGACCAGGATCAGGAGCTGCAGTAGCATGCGTCTGCTCTGATCTGTGGTCAGGCCCCACCCCCCAGAAAACAATTTTAACTTCATTAAGCTGCATTTGCAATCATTCAGATGTTCTGAAAAATCAACCACTGGGAGAATGTCCAATTGTCCTATGTGAAAGTTCAAGTATTTAATCGTGGATGAAATGTGAACAATTGTTTTACCAGAAAAAAAATAATAGGGTTTACACCACAAGCTGTGATAGTAAGGGCATCTATGGCAGATTCTGCTTTGGAAGTCTGGTAAAAATTAAAATGGACAGATTTTACAAGTAGGTTTACTAAAGAATTCAGTGGAACGCATTCCTGGTGGCTTTTCTTCCAGGACTGCATATCCAAAAAACACTGCAGATTTAACCTTTAATCAGGCCTTAAAAGTATCTGGATGGATGCTAGTTAGAGATACCCATTTTAAATACAAGCTAGTTTATGCTTTTATTTCCTCGAGGTTTTCCACACTTGCCCATTTCTGTAAAATAGAAAAACTACAGGATTGTCTTTTCACTTTCTCCCTGCACTTATATCAGCCTCAGCCATTACAGTGGCCAGGCAAGGAGGAAAAACATGGAAAGGTTTACATCATTCTGTACTGTGAATTGGCGTAGCGTAGTTAATATGCAGTGTTAATGTTTTAACATGTCATGATAAGTAGTAAAAGGAACAGGAGAACCTATGAACAATAGAAGCATAGAAGTTAATATGAGCATATTTAGATCAAAATATGTACAATTACATCCAAAAAAAAGGAAAAAAATGCACAAGCCTTTTACTACAGAAATTAATGAGAGTATTTACATGAAAAAATAAGACATGTAAACATCTCGGCAGGAAGAAGAGAATTCATTTTGTGATCCAGTTTTTCAGTGATACAGTATCAAAACTATTGCTCTCATAATATTTGTGTGTTAATCTTTTCCCTCTTCATTTCTATCCAACGTTAATAATATTGTCTTTAGTCAGGCAAATATATTAAGTGTGTGGGAATTCTCCAACCTACTAGATACTTAGGTTTCTGCTGTAAATCATGTGTTGATATGAGCATGACACGGAATAGGTCTATAACAACACAGTGTTCCTGTCTGAGCAGAGAGTACAAAAGTACATCAATTAATTATTTACAGCCGCTCACTCAGATATCTTACTTCTCTATCGGTAGCACATGTGGTCCAGATATAGAATAACGGTAAAGGAAAGTAAGAAATTTCTTAAACGCATCGAAAAAAGGCCAGTGTGACAGGAGACATATGCACTTGTTAACGTGGATAGTTTTTGAGGAATCAATCTTTCCTTCGGTGTTGATTTTCAATCCCATATGTCCTCTTTGTTTTTCAGTCAGCTGATCCTGAGCGTATGGCTCGTAAAACTGAATAGCAGCTCCATACACCTGAGGACACGGAGACTTCATGAGATAAACAAGAATACAACTTTCTTGACATGTAAACAAATAGTAGTAATGGAAAACAGATTACTAAAACACAAGATGAACTATATCTGTCCTTCAGATTCCTCCCCCCCAAATTACAATGCAAAATACCAACTTAGTAAAAATTACCTTTTCAGCTGATGCTCCAGTTAACACAAAAGTAGAAAACACTGGCAGTGGGTAGTTACTTTTAGATGGCCAACATTCAATAGTTGCCCCCATGGGCAGACAGAAGAGAGGCACAGATTCTGGCAAAGGGAATGATTCATAGTCTTCTTCAGGATACCTACATATTAAATCTACACACAAAAAGCAAAAGCAGTTGGCGTTTAAAACAGCAAAACCTAGAGTATCACCTGGTTACAAATAGATAGAAATTAAAATGATGAAGAATACAGTCTACAAAAGCTGTTGTGACAAATGTTAATCATCATGACCTTGAGCTACCAAAGATGATCTTGTCCATTTAATAAAGCATTAATATTTTCATTGGCCTGTGTGCAGAAAATATATTCACCTCAACATGTGAAACATTTGGAGAAAAGCGTGGGGTAACAAATAGCCTTTACCATTGTCATAGTACTCCTAATAATAATATTAAAATATTTTTTGTTGATACCCAATATATTTTCTGACACTTCAATTAATCTTCCTGTGCTATTGGAAGTAAATGTTGCAAACATAAATAAGTCTTTGTGGAGATGCAATAGGATCAAAAGTTTATCATGGTAAACTGATCAACTTAAACTGGTGAGCGAGAGAAAGAGAGATGAGCATTTCACTTGATCTCTATATCAGAGAAGTTTAATAGCCGTCCAGTTACAATTTTTCAGAGTCATGTCAAAATGGTTATATGTGAACTCTTGAGGAGAAAAACACTCAAAGCCTTAAAGTGACGCTATAGTCACCAAAACAACTTCAGCTTAATGAAGCAGTTTTGTGTATAGATAATGCCTGTGAGGTCTCACTGCTCAACTTTCTGTCATTTGGGAATTAAATCACTTTTGTTTCTGTTTTTGCAGCTGTAAGCACACTTTCCCTGGCTGTGACTGACACAGCCTGCATGAAATAAAAAAAATTTCAATCAGATGTTAACTTGCTTTACAAGTTTTTATCTCCTGCTCTGCAAATTGAACTTAGATTACGTACATAACGTCTAGCAAGCTATTGACAGAGCAGAAGATAATTCATTCTAAATTAAACAAAATTCTCCTCTTGTCCTGGGGGCCCAGGAGCTGGCCACCTCAGGGCCCCCCCGAGGCTGGCCCTGGTGTTACTGGGAGGGCTGGCTGGCGTGCGCGCGAGGGAGCACTGGCCCCTGAGCGCTCTCTGCCCAGCTCCCTCGCGCGCACCGCACTGATGCCGGAGCCAGAATAGGACGTCATTCCGGCTCCGGCATCAGTACGCGGTGCGCGAAGGAGCTTGGCAGAGAGCGCTCAGGGGAGAGTGCTCCCTTGCGCGCACGCCAGCCAGCCCTCCCGGTGACCGGCCACCCAGCAGCACCACTAGACCCCAGGGAATCCCCTTGGCTCTCCCAAAGGTAAGGAGGCCGGGGGTTTAAATTTTAAAGAAACGTGTGTGTGTGTGTGTGTGTGTGTGTGTTAGTGTTCGTTTTTGTGTGTCAGTGTGTGTGTCTGCTAGTGAGTGTCAGTGTGCGTGTTAGTTTTTGTGTGTGTGTGTGTGTGTGTTACTGTGTGTGTTAGTTTGTGTGTGTCTGTTATTGGGTGTCTGTGTGTGTTAGTTTGTGTGTCAGTGAGTGTGTTACTGAGTGTTAGTTTGTGTGTCTGTTAGTGAGTGTGTGTTTGTCAGTGAGAGTGTGTTTTGTAAGTGAGTGTGTATGTAAGTCTGTAACTGAGTATGTCTCTGTCAGTAAATGTGTGTGTCTGTTAGCTAGTGTATATGCGTCTGTTCGTGAGTGTGTGTGCGCTTGTTTAAAACCCCTTCAGCACTTACCTTTCTCCAGCGCCAGACTCCCTTGGTGCTGGGAATCCTTCCGCCCCGATCCGCCTCTCAGCTCCGCATTGCGCGGAAATAGCCGCGTGCGCATTCAAACCACCCATAGGAAAGCATTACTTAATACTGTCCTATGGACGTCCAGCGTCTTTTCACTGTGATTTTCACGGAAGCGCCTCTAGTGGCTGTCAGTGAGACAGCCACTAGAAGCTGGATTAACACTCAGTGAAACATAGCAGTTGTAGCCATGTGTTGCGGTCACTTACTCTGTGCAGGGGGGGGCCACGGATCAATTTTCGCACCGGTGCCCCATGGGTAGTGTGTACGCCACTGTATGCAGTGCTTCACAATGGTCAAAGAAAGCAAGCAAGTAGTACAGTATGCAGATACAAGGACTTATCATTTATAAAGCGCCAACAGATTCCGTAATGCTGTATAATGTGTGGACTAACAAACACGTATTTGTAACCAGATGAGTTGGACACACAAGAACAGAGGGATTGAGGGCCTTGCTCAATGAGCTTACATGCTAGAGGGAGTGGGATAATGTGACACAAAATGTAAGGGTAGGGTGGAAAAGTAGGTTGCTAGGATAGTGTTCATTGAGGGCTTAGTGTTTTGCTTTGATGACAGTTGCAGGAGCGGAATCAGGGTGCAAGGAGGGAAAGCTGGCCCCTCTCTGAGTTTTGGTGTAAATTAAAGCTTTTATTCTTTATTCCCAGTAAACCCTAATGAAGAGCTCACGCGGGCAGGTAGTGCAGTGGAGGTGAGAAGAAAATACACTTACTTGTGTGCACTCCCCTGCAGAGAATTCAATACGATCTCATGTGCATTCAGGCACTAATCAATAGGACAGTAAACATGAGGATTCCTAAATGCACGGCATTCTGGTGGTTAAATAAATCTGCACAGTATACTCTGGCATATAGCCAGGTATACAATCTAAATTCGAAAATCTAAATTTGAAAATAAAAACTTCAAAAAAAAAAAAACCATCACCAACAGTTCTGTTTGTGTAAAAATCTCACATGTGATAGTTCTGCTTTTGAAATTAAAAGAAAAATAAATCCATCAATGGACCATTTAAGCTAAAAAAAAAAAATATTATAATCCAGCAACAGTGGCAAATTATCTCAAGATAGGGAAACCTATGACACCTACTTAGCTAACAATGTAATTGGTACTTTAAGCTTCCAGAATGTCTTTATGATTCTTATCACCAACAAAAGTAAGAGACTGGAAGAGGTAGACATTTAGTTCTGGAGCTTTAAGCCTTAATTAACTCACACATTAACCAGAATACTTTAGAACAGATGTTCTACAGATGGATTTTAACACTTTCTCTTACGGGGAGGGCCATCTAATTGCATGCTGTTCTAACAAATATCTCAACAGGTGCGCTTTAAATAACATCCTAAAATATATTGCATACTACATAAGCTCTCCATCTCAGTGTTCTTCAAGCCAAAAGACATGCTCGGGAACATCAAACAATAAAATTATGCTCAACAGTAAAATTACAGGCAGTTAAGTAGTTCAATCACATCCTCTTAAAAACACCTGCTGGCCATCAAAATAAATAAAAAATAGAATGTGACTCAAACTTAGAACTATGCCAGGTGCCTTCCAACACTTGTCTAAACAGTACAAAGCTAGGATAATACAGGACATGCTTGAAAACGAGAGAAATCTCAGTTGCATCCTTTCTGGTGAAATATTTCATAAATATATAATACTGATGTAGTTAGAAACATATGTGGTGTGCATGCTTGATAGGCATATTGAAGATGTCTGATGCTTTGTAGCTGCTTAGCGGCTGGCCAATGACGTGAAGATGCCTGGTATAAAATGTGGTGTGCACTAGGAATGACAGATGTAAATGCGCTTCGTAAGGCTAAACGGGTGCATTAGATGGGATATGTGGGAAACAAAAGTAAAGGAGTAGGTATTTGACTGAAGAGATGTAAAGGTTGTGTGAAATAGTGCATGGTGTGCATCCTCAAATATAATGTATTTGAATTGGTTGGGAATTAAAACAGGAATAAGAGGATATTCTGGACAGTGGGTGGGTCTCAAACAAAGCTTTGAAGAGCAATGCTCTGTATCCTTTAGAACTTCCTCTGGGTATATTTTAGATTCCATGTAGAAAAAAAAAAAAACTAAAAGCAAAAACTCACCTGCTTTGTAGGACACTGCGTTGTTTTTTGCAACTGATTTTTTGTAACAGAGGTACACAGCTGAGCCCCACTGGAGAGAAAGAAACACATAATATTAAATTTTCTGCTATACAACGCTAAAATATTTATAGCACACATTATAAATGGCTAGACCAGGGGTCCTCAAACTCTGGCCCCCCAGATGTTGCTAAATTGTATCATAGACCAGTAAGATGTAACCATTTTAGTGTTAAACCGTGAAATGTTTTCTACTGATTTTGCGAACCTGAGATTGAATAGACTGTCCACTTCCAATACCGTAGAGCCAATTACTGCAAAATAAGCACCCTCAGGTTCAAAATAATATGATAATATAGTATAGAAATGTAATTGCATGAAGTTACTGAAATTGTGTGATGTGGGGGCTCTGATTTCAGTGTAACCCCTGACATAAATTCTCTGGCCTGGCTGAGAATAGTGGTAGTTAAACTCCTGAGCAGCTACTATTTGACGTTGCTGCCATAATTTCAGCTCCTACCACGCTACCAACATGCAGCACATATGATTTAAAATAAACCTAATTCAAATGTATTAATTTTTTTTTTAAATTATAACATATTACAAAAAAATATAAAACCAGACAAGGTGATTCTTAAGGGAAAACAATGCCATTTTGAAGTTCTTGAAATATCCAAAAATCTATCGACAAATGGCCACAGGCAAGGTTGGAAAAACATCTGTATACTTTAGGATGCAGGCAAGCATATATGGCAGCCACATATATTTGAGTTCTGAGTTAAAAGCCAACAGTAACATTTTTAAAAGTCACTGCTCCGTGGAGTCTGTGAAGCCCTGGCCAACCCACCTATAACACAGTTCAGAGGTACATTTGTGGACTGCTTGTCAAGTGATGAGCTAATGGTCAAAATACCCTCTGTAATGTGCCATAAGAATACCGAACAGAACAGAAAACTTAAAAATGCTGTCAAATCCAAAGTTCACAGTTAAAACAGTGGCCTGTCGACTGAGATGGTTGCATAGTCCGTGAGCTCTGGAGTTAAGGCTGACTAAACGTGCTCTTAACTGCCAAAACCACTAATTATCTCCCATTCCACTTGGGAAAGCAATCTGCAGCATGAAGGCTAGCGGGAAGAAGCAGATCCGCAAAGACTCGGCGGTAGCTCAGAATTTCTCGGAGGCACCAGGCGGGCCCAAGATGGCACCCAGAGAAGCCCACATGCAGAAGACCCAGAGGATGCGGCGTCGGATACCTCGCTTCCCTGCTGGGAAGACACCAACATTCTGCCCCAGATGCACGCTGACAAAACTTACCTACCAGAGGTGATCGCAACGGGCACGCAGGCCCTCAAGGCGGAAAACAAAATATTTGTTTGGGGTCCAGCTCGGACAGCGGCAGGCGGTACCTATGTCTGACCAGTATGATAGGGGCCCAAACGATTAATTTAGTAAACATATACGCACCGAACACAGCTGAACACCAATTCTGGAGGGACTTAGGTGACTTGGTGAGGCCTCTTTGTGAAGGGTACTTGGTGTTGGGAGGGGACTGTAATGCTACTCTCCTTGTTCGGTGGCTGACAGAAGCACAGCTTCTGGGACCCGGTGTTCTCATGGTATGGGACCAACGACAAACTTCTACATAGCTTTATTGACGACTGTGAATTGGTGGATATTTGGAATGTGCATCACCCTGGTGAGCGCAACTACACATTTGGCCCCTCATGGGACGTATTCTCGCACTAACATGTTTCTGGTATCCAGGAAAACAATTCTGGAGGTCCAGGAGATGGACATTCGATCCATCTCTTTTGTCAGACCACGCGGATATACATCTATCTCTGAGAGATTTTTTGACTTCAATGAGATGGACATGGCGCCTGAATAATTCGCTGTTGAAAGATAGGGAGGTCGTGGCGGAACTGAATACAGCTTTAGCGGAGTATTTCCTCCTCAATGACACGCCAGATGTAGATGCGGCCACTTTGTGGTCTGCCCATAAGGCAGTCATCAGAGGCTTGCTAATCAAGATAGCAACCTACAAAAAAAGTCTTGGGGGCATTGAGAGAGATTCGCAAGGAATTCAAAAGGGCCCTCCTGGATGATGTTGCCCGTGATATGATCTGGCCCGCCGATTTTACCCTTAGACCAAGAAAACGCTCGAGACCTATTACTGCCTTGAGGCACCTGGAGAGGGGTATAGTTATCACTCCAGGGGACATAGAGACACTTCACGAGCTATTACAGCTCGCTATATAATCACTCCCCGACCTATACAGCTGAGAACACTGGCTACTGGGAAATTACAGCAATTTCTGCAGTCTGGAACATGCTGTATCGACCAAAGATGAAAAAAGGGGGACGGGGCCTAGCGAATCTCCTTATGTATTATTATGCATCTCAGTTAGCTCAGACAGTGATGTGGCATGTGGCCCCGGGGGAAAGACGATGGGTGGACCTGGAATCACAGCTTATGGGCTCTGACCTTCCAATGTTTTATATGTGGCTAGCAAGGCCCCAACGGGCTCTTGTCCGCACCGAATGCCTGGGGATATTTACCTCCCTGACTATCTGGGACAGGATGAGGTATAAGTTTGGCCTCAGTTCTGCCCCTTCCCAGTTAGCTCTGTTACTCCGGAAACGGGACTTTCCCCCGGGAATGACTCCCCAAGGCTTTGGGAACTTGGAGGACACAGGACTACAAAGGCTCTTCAACCTGTGGGAGGGTGACAAACTGGTGACTTTTAATGCCCTGAAGCAGAGAGCCCGACTTAACAACCACTACTACTTTAGATATTTACAAATTAGAGATTATGCCCAGCGCGACGAAGTCACGAGGATGAGAGGAAGTAAGCCCACTCTATTTGAGAGGCTCTGCTATCATGGAAAGCATCACAAAGGCCTAATTACTGAACTCTATATGGAGATCTGCTCAAAAGCAGATATGTGGGGTCCCCTACGATATATCGGACAGTGGGAGAGGGACCTAGGGGGGGAAATTGATGGAGAAGAGTGGCAGAATATGTGGGAAGCCACAGCAAAGGTCTCAGTGTGTGTTACCTCCCAGGAACAGATGTACAATATCCTCTTTCAGTGGCACACCACCCCTGTACAGCTGCACAAAATGGGTGTTCGCCCCTCCGACAACTGTTGGAGGATGTGTGGAATGAAGGGGATGTACCCCATATGTGGTGATTCTGCCCAATTCTGGCGGGACATGCAGACCCTCCTTAAGCAGGTCTTCGGTAGGCCGTTCGAGATGGACACTTGGTTGTTTTTGCTCTCTAAACCCTTAGAGGGCATGACCCATCACGAACAGAAACTTTGCAATAAAATTACACTGTCAGCGAGACGTGTCCTGGCAGCTCACTGGTTGCAACCCACTCCCCCATTAATGGGCGAGGGGAGGGCAAAAATAGAGGACAATCATCTAATGGATCAACTCTCTGCGTCCCTACACAACTCCCTCACCTAGTTTCACAAGGTTTGGGAGCCATGGCACACTTACAAAGATGGGCTGTAGAGCCTGTACGGGGGCCTCTACAACTAACGGTGACTTTCGCAATTTCCGGAGGGAAACATTTGAGGGCACTGATGGTTTGGGAAGACGGGGGAGGCGAGGTTTATTACCCCTTAGCCCGGTAACCAGAATCCCGAATCCAATACGACACTTTTTAGGAGATGTAAAATTCACCGACTGATGAGAGGAATAAGTAGGCCCCATACGGGATGATACCAAAAGTTATTTATTCTACAAAATCATAAAATCTTGCTATAGGCACGCATACGGATCATGCAGACTTTCTGGAGACTCCCTGCTAAACGCTGTGGTCCTCTGTGTTCTTGTCAACTATCATAATATCTGCACGGTGTATTCTAAGACCATAATTGTAACTGCATTGTCTTTTGTTTTGTGATCACTGTCTGATGGCAAGCTAAAATAAAGAATTTAAAAAAATTAAAAATAAAGCATTGGCTTTGCCTTTTATCAAACGTAACATTTGACATTAATCAGTTTTGTTAATGTTTAATATAAATTGGTTTTATTCATGCTAGAATTTTAATAAAGTTTAATACAAATTCAGATAATATTACACCCCATCCTCATGTCATATTTTAAATTTACTAGATTCACCAGATAAAACCTATAATAGAGGGAACAATATTTATATATTTAACAGATTACCGATAGCTGACAAACATAATACAAATACAGAGCCCAATAATTTTGAAGGGTCCATGTAGGCACCATAACCAATACATGCAGATGCAGTGAATGTGGTGCCATTAACTTTGACCAGAATTGGGGGTTCTAGAGGCACCCGCATCCTAGCCTCCACTCACCTGGATTGCTAATACAATAATGGAACTTCCACATTAGCAACTCTGGCAAGCTTGGCTGCAGGGGTCTCAGGATGTTCAGTTTTAGTCAAACTAGTGGATGGCACCTACAGTCTAATGGCATGTTGTGGTAATATTGCCCAGACTCTACCACCTTATGAGGTCTTTCTGAACATTAAAAAAAACACTACTTTATTTATAATAACAAACATAGTAATAATCTTTAAAGGGATCCTATAGTGCCAGGAAAACAAAGCCGTTTTCCTGGTACAATAGGGCCCCCCCCCTCCCGCGGGGCTGAAGGAGTTAAAATTTGTTCAGCCACTTACCCGAATCCAGCATTGATGGGTGCCTACGCTCCTCTGACTGACGGCAGCGGGGGAGACCTAATGTGCATGCGCAGCAATGGCCGCGCGTGCATTAGACCTCCCCATAGGAAAGCATTATTCAATGCTTTCCTATGGGGAACATCTGATGCTGGAGGTCAGTGAGGGCGCCCAGTGTCAGATAACGGACCAAATGTCCGTTTGGATTCCCGGAAGCGCCCCCAGTGGCTGTCTGCTAGACAGCCACTGAGTACACACTTAGTGCTGCAATGTAAACATTGCAATTCTCTGGAACTGCACTGATTTACAATGCAGCACTAAGTGCAAAAGAGTCACAGCACCCAGACAACTTCAATGAGGTGGAGTGGTCTGGGTGCCTACAGTGTCCTTTTAACAGATATATTCAGTAAGTTGCCAGGCAATTCTATGTTAGTTTACATTAGTGGAGATGGAACAATTTTTAATTCAGCAAGATACTGTCCCAGATCTCATATTTAGGCTTACATTTTTCAGTTTGCAGTACAGTGAATAGATCTCTGCAAAATGGGTACATGTGTGCACTATATAGATTATCTAGCCTTACGATCTTACCATACTGCTGTTAAGATTCTTTTCCACTTTACAGAATGTGTGTGGAGGGGTTTCTCCTTTGCTTGGTATAATTATACAGATATCAGTAACAGCTAAGGAGTTCTGTGTCATGTTCTCAGAAGCTCTGCGATAGGTGATGTATGCTCTTTGAGAGGATGTGCTTCCACTTATATTGGCAGGACGTCCATGCGGAGTACTTTGGATAATCTGACAACCCTGTTTTAATCTTTCTTTCCACTCATATAATACTCTGGAAAAATAAAAATGGAAAAAATATGAGTAATGTATGTCTGCAGGAATGCTATATTAATCTCTGGCATTACAGAGCACTCCAACATATTACAGCATGGTTGAAATGCTATACATAACCATTCTTATTGTATACCCTTAAGGATCAATGTTATTTAATCTCATCATGACAATATGGTACCTAAAAACCCTATGCAACCAGGGAATACCTTGCTTATTCAGCGTTGCTGCTCTATACAGCCCTGCTATCACAATAAAAGTAAGACATTCAATTGTGAGCTTTAAACAGCTTATTTTTTTATGACAGGAATATTTCTTCAGTAGTCCTTAAAGGAAAACTGCTAGCACCAGAAACACTACAGCCCACTGTAGTTGTTTTGGCGCCATGAGTGCCCAAGCGCCTTCCAGTCGCAAGTATTCAAACCATTTTAGTGGTTAGTTTGACAACCCTTGTTGTCCAAACAGAGAACTGGTCATGCTCTCGCTCACTATGACAGACTATGGATGTAACTTCCTTGTTCCCGTTTATGTTAATATAACTCTTCTTCTAATTTCGGTAACAGCTGAATTCTATAAATACATGTAAAAAATTTAAAAAGAGAAATTGGCACGGTGGGTGGAGAGTCATAATCAGCTAATGCTAACTATTTACCACAGGAGGTGAAGGCAAGGTGAGCCATCACCTGGTGGAAAACAGTTTAACAGAGAAAGGTATAATGGTGCTTGGCGACTCCAGCCCTCATAACAATTTGATTAAGATGAGGTTATTATGGGAGTGCAGTGGACTTTAATTGATCTTGGATGTTTTCATTTATGCAAACACAGTTTTAAATAAACACTCCAAACCTTTAAGTCACTTCAGCTTCAGAAAAAAAGAAAAAAAAAGACTAGCTTTGTTTATCTAGATCACATATTTTTTCCAGTCTTGGTTGCAAGCTTATACCAGTGCTTTTGACAGGGACTAAGATGCACATGGCATTAGTTCATGCACCAATTACTTATATAGTAATAACTATATAGTTCAGTCACTCATTCAAAAAATATGACATTAACTCTAACTACAGTCAGGTCCATAAATATTTGGACATCGACACAATTCTAATCTTTTTGGCTCTATACACCACCACAATGGATTTGAAATGAAATGAACAAGATGCGCTTTCACTGCAGACTTTCAGCTTTAATTTGAGGGTATTTACATCCAAATCAGGTGAACGGTGTAGGAATTACAACAGTTTGTATATGTGCCTCCAACTTTTCAAGGGACCAAAAGTAATGGGACAATTGGCTGCTCAGCTGTTCCATGGCCAGGTGTGTGTTATTCCCTCATTATCCCTTTTACAAGGAGCAGATAAAAGGTCCAGAGTTCATTTCTAGTGTGCTATTTCCATTTGGAATCTGTTGCTGTCCACTTTCAATAGGAGATCCAAAGAGCTGTCACTATCAGTGAAGCAAGCCATCATTAGGCTGAAAAAACAAAACAAACCCATCAGAGAGATAGCAAAAACATTAGGTGTGGCCAAATCAACTGTTTGGAACATCTTTAAAAAGAAAGAACGCACCGGTGAGCTCAGCAACACCAAAAGACCCGGAAGACCACGGAAAACAACTGTGGTGGATGACGAATAATTCTTTCCCTGGTGAAGAAAACACCCTTCACAACAGTTGGCCAGATGGCCAGGAGGTAGGTGTATGTGTGTCAAAGTCAACAGTCAAGAGAAGACTTCACCAGAGTGAATACAGAGGGTTCACCACAAGATGTAAACCATTGGTGGGCCTCAAAAACAGGAAGGCCAGATTAGAGTTTGCCAAACAACATCTAAAAAAGCCTTCACAGTTCTGGAACAACATCCTAGGGACAGATGAGACCAAGATCAACTTGTACCAGAGTGATGGGAAGAGAAGAGTATGGAGAAGGAAAGGAACTGCTCATGATGCAAAGCATACCACCTCATCAGTGAAGCATGGTGGTAGTGTCATGGCGTGGGCATGTATGGCTGCCAATGGAACTGGTTCTCTTGTATTTATTGATGATGTGACTGCTGACAAAAGCAGCAGGATGAATTCTGAAGTGTTTCGGACAATATTATCTGCTCATATTCAGCCAAATGCTTCAGAACTCATGGGACGGCGCTTCACAGTGCAGATGGACAATGACCTGAAGCATACTGCAAAAGCAACCAAAGAGTTTAAGGGAAAGAAGTGGAATGTTATGCAATGGCCAAGTCAATCACCTGACCTGAATCCGATTCAGCATGCATTTCACTTGATGAAGACAAAACTGAAGGGAAAATGCCCCAAGAACAAGCAGGAACTAAAGACAGTTGCAGTAGAGGCCTGGCAGAGCATCACCAGGGATGAAATCCAGCGTCTGGTGATGTCTATGCGTTCCAGACTTCAGGCTGTAATTGACTGTAAAGGATTTGCAACCATGTATTAAAAAGTAAAAGTTTGATTTATGACTGGTAATCTGTCCCATTACTTTTGGTCCCTTAAAAAGTGGGAGGCACATATACAAACTGTTGTAATTCCTACACCATTCACCTGATTTGGATGTAAATACCCTCAAATTAAAGCTGAAAGACTGCAGTTAAAGTACATCTTGTTCATTTCATTTCAAATCCACTGTGTTGGTGTATAGAGCCAAAAAGATTAGAATTGTGTTGATGTCCCAATATTTATGGACCTGACTGTATTAAACTATTTTTCTTTTCTTTCCAGGGTTGATGCACTTGGGAAATCTGTGAAGCTTATGTAAGTAATACACAGTGATTATTGTGAATGGGCTTGAGGTAAATGCCCATTCAAGAAACAGGAGACGGGGGGAAGGAAAGAAAAGATTATTTTTGGTCTATTATAGAGACTTACCCGAGATCTGTGAGGGGTGGCTTGTCTCTTCCTCTCCTGTAACATAAATATATTTGCGGTCCTCTGAGACTTCCATTATTGAGGTCAGCAGAAAGTCCAGTTGGGGTAGTATCCATACATACAAAGCCTTGAGGTACCTCTTCCCCCAAAGACCGAATTATCACGGTCACATCTGTGATGGGTTCCTTTGGTTTAGCAGTTTTATGGCAGGCATCATTGAAGTGGATTTCTTCCTCAAGTGGTTTTGATGAATCAGTGAGCCCCGCAACCACAAAGTAGTCAGCGACACGAGGTCCTTTGTCTTCCATCATCTTCCTTTTTGAGACAGAAAAACTAAAAATATAAAAATTGGAAATGAACAAATGAGCAAATGTCTTAATTTATTTTTCCACACTGCAAATTCTTTTCTCTTTTTCAAAAACTACTAAATCATATTTTACCATAGCACCACCTGCTTATCTGCCACTTCCGAGAGGAAAAAGGATTGGCAAGGCCACAGAAAAGAAATAGTTATGTTTCCCATAAATCTCTGAAAAGTTATATTTTGTGGAATGTTTGGAACCAATCAAAATACAGATAACAGAAGTGGGCTCAATACATAATTTAAAATATAATATTATATATATATATATTGGATTAGCCGTATTAGTCCAGTAGACAAGATGCCAAAATACCACAGTATTGCAGTATGCAATGTTACCTTTTTTATTGGACTAACATAATATTTCAAAGAAAAGCTTTTGAGAGTTTTCCTCTCTTCCACAGGTCTATCAATACCTGAGAAATCAGTCTTATCCAAGGGGCTAACATTCTGTCCTAGCACAAAACTGGATCACATCAAGTTATATTCAGACTTGGAAGAATTGTTCAGAAGAATGAGACTTAAGGAATTCTTTTATGTCAAAAAAAACAAAACACTACTCTCAACGAGGATAATAATGGTAGGAAGGAGAACAAAGATTTTACACTGACAGCAGGACGTAACATCAAATTGGACAGCTACATTGAAAGTTTTCGCCTAAGAGTGGCATCCCTTGTTACCACACAAGAGAAAAAAAACAAAAAACAACACATACAACCTCTCACCTATGGAAAGAAGTGCCTTGGATAACTTGATGAATAAAAAAAAACATCTTCATCAAGCTGGCTGACAAGGGTGGTTCAGTAGTTGTCATGAACACCCAGGACTACATTACAAAAGGGAATAGACATTTGTTCGATGTAAACTACTACAAAAAAACTGGACAAGGACCCCACCAAGGAATATACAGCTAAACTCTCCAAACTTATCAAATCATTTCCGAAACACATACAGCAAGAATTAGAAAATCTGATGCCTTCCAATCCTAAAATGGGATCCTTCTACATGCTCAGTTATTAAGACTGAGAGCTTTATACAGGACACTACAGACTTTCTCAATAAACTTAACCAGATAAATGGACTACCGGAAAACACTATACTAGTAACAATGGATGTGGAATCCTTATACAGTAACATCTCACATAAGGATGTCATTGAGGATGAATTAAATTTCTCTCATCCACAAACTAACACACAAATATGATGTGCAATAATTGACGAGCTTATAGAATTCATACTCACACACAACTATTTCTAGTTGTGACAGGGACAGTGATGGGCACAAAAAATTTCACCCCAATACACTAATCTTTTCATGGCTGAACTAGAAAACAGATTTTTATGTACACAGCCCCACAAACCATATACATTTCGTTACATTGATTAGATTTTCATAATATGGACAGAAGGAGAAGAAAGCCTTATAGACTTTAATAAAATATTAAATTAATTCCACCTGTCAATAAACCTTAAAATGAACTTTTCAAATCATAGTGTGAGTTTATTGGACTGCACAATAACTGTCACCAATGGCATTCTTCATTCATGTGTATATAGAAAAGACACAGACACAGCTACAGCTACCTCCACAATTCCAGCTTCCATCCCAATTACATGAAAAGGGTATTTTCTACAGCCAGGCTCAGATACCACTGCATTTGCTCTGACACAAAAGACAGATCAGCTGAGCGTGGTGAAATGCTTGTAGGGTATGTGGGGCTACAGGGCCCACCAGATCACTCAGTGTTCGTATGGAGTTGTTCTCAACCACAGAACCCAACGTCAAGTAGGGAGCGTCCAGCATTTTAGAATATCGTTGGTATGTCCCGGGTTGCATGCCAGGGGGGAAGAGTGGATTGTAAGTGATGGGATAGAGTGGAGATGGGTGCGGGGAAATATTCTCAGCCTCCCGCATGCTCACCCATGTCTTGAGCGTGGGGAGAATGGTGGGGTGTGCGGAGCAGCAGGAGAGCAGTTTTGAGGGAATTGCTCTTTGCCAGGGGAGTGTGTAAAGAGGTACTAGACTCACTGCACTTTCAAGGGTTACCCATTGACGTGCCGGAGGGTGTGTGGACCAGTCGTGGATCCTGGAAAGAATGGTTGCCCTATAGTACCTTTCCATGTGTGGGAGGCCCAGTCCTCCACATGACTTATGTCTAGTGAGAACCTCATATGGGATTCTAGGTTGTTTCTGTGCCCATATAAAGGTGGTAAAAAGTTGCCTAAGTTTTGTGAAAAAGGGTTTTGGTATTGCTATCGGTAGGGTTTGGAAAAGGTATATTATCTTGGGGAGGGAGTTCATTTTAAGAATATTGATTCTACAGAGCCATGAGAACTGTGGTTTCTGCCAGTTTTGTAGGTCTTTTGAGATAGTTTGGTATAGTGGGTCGTAGTTTAGTGCGAAGATGGAAGAGAGGTCCGCCGACAGACGGACTCCCAGGTATGTAATGGATTTATCCGCCCATGTGAAGGGAAATGCGGCTTGCAGGCGTGTGCGTGAGAGGGACGTTATTCGGATTGGTAAGATTTCGCTTTTCGAGAAATTTACTTGAAAATTTGAGAGTTTATGGTATAGGGCTATTTCCTCTAGAAGTGGGGGCAATGAAGTGTCAGGAGTTTGTATGGTGAAGAGTAGGTCATCAGCGAATGCTGAGATTTTATACTCCGCCCTTTGTATTTGAATGCCCCTGATAGCCGGGTTGTCCCGGACTCCGTTTAAGAAGGGTTCTAGTACGAGGATAAAGAGGAGGGGGGAAGAGGGGACAGCCCTGTCTCGTGCCGTTTCTAATGTGTACTGGTTCTGAGAGTTGTCCATTTACCCTTAGTCTGGCTGTGGGATTGGAGTAGATGGCTTCCATCCAATCCAACCATTTGGGACCAAATTCTATCCTGCTCAGGGTGGCCGTCAATAATGACCAGTCCACTCTATCGAACGCCTTTTCCGCGTCGATTGAGAGCAGGAGGCTCTCCGTTGGTAGGCGTTTTGCAAATATATCAAGTTTAAAATTTTTGTGGTGTTGTGTTTTGCTTCTCTGTTGGGGACGAAGCCTGCTTGATTGGAGTGTATCAAGGTTTGAAGTAAAGGTTTCAAGCGGGTGGCCAATATTTTTGTAAACAATTTCACGTCAAGATTTATCAGAGATATTGGGCGGTAGCTACCGCAATTGGTCGGGTCCTTGCCAGGCTTGGGTATGAGGGCTATATGAGCCTCCAAAGCTGCTTTAGGGAAGGCGACAGATTGGGCAAGGGAATTAAATGCCCGTGTGAAGGGTTCAGTAAGGGAGTGAGCGAATATTCTGCAGTATTTGGCCGTGAAGCCGTCTGGCCCTGGGCTCTTCCCCAGTTTGAGGTGTCATATAGCAAAATTGACTTCGTCTGAGGCTATAGGTGCATCAAGCGCCGGAAGAACATTTGCGGGAATAGTCTGGTGGACCCTGGAAGCCAAGAAGCGTACAATGTCCTATGTCGGTGGGGGGGAATCCCTCAAATTGTAAAGCTTGGTATAGAAATCTTGGAAGGCTGATAGTATGTCTGGGAGTTTATATGATATGGCTCCTGAAGGAGTTCTAATTTTGGATATGAAGGTCGACTGCCTCCGTTGTTTTAAAGAATTAGCTAGCATACATCCAAATTTACCTCCATGTGCATAATATGAGTGTTTCGTCAGCAGAAGTGTGCGTTTGATTTTGGCATTCAGTAATTCCTGTAGGGCAGACCTTTTAGCTGTGAGGGCTGTGTAAGTGTCTAGTCGCGTGTCTGTTTAAAATATATATATATATATATATATATATATATATATATATATATATATATATATATCCTAAAAAATAAAATATATATATATCCTAAAAAACAAAAAAACAAACAAACAGAGATCAGCACCTGAGTACACAGTCAGAGTCATTTAGGCAAAAGGGCTACAACAATAGGACAATATCTAAATAAATAAATAAATAAATAAATAATCTGCCCTAAAAACACCATGGGAAAGGCTCCTATAATACAAAGAAAAGGAAAACAAAACAAAAATTCCTCTAGTAGTTACATACAACCCAACTCTAAAAGCAATATGTAAAATTATTATAGAGCTACAACCATTAATTTCAGAGGACCCCACACTCAAAGAAATATTTCCTGAACCCCCCATACTAGCATTCAAACAACCGCCAGAGATTGGTCCGCAGCAAATTGACCACAGCACAGGAGCTCACACAGAATTGCACTGTGAGATGCAACAAATCACTCTGCAAACTGTGTCAACATATATGTGGAAATAACACAGCCATACACAATAACAAATCATACAACATTAAGGGATCATATTCGTGCACATCTGCGAATGTGGTGTACATGATACAGTTTACAGTGTGTGACAAAGGTCGCTACATTGGAGAAACTAGTCTTAAGCTGCATCTCAGAATGAATCTACACAGACACTCAATCAAGAACCACAAGGAAAAAGGATATTGTACCCCTGTTGGTCATCACTTCACCCAGACTGGTCACTCCATCCAAAACCTCAGGATTAAAGTTCTTAAAGGGAATTTCAAAGAGTCTTATGAACAAAAGACATTTGAGATGAAAATGATCACACATTTCAACACCAGGAATGAAGGACTTAATGTAGACTCTGGCTTTCTCACACACTACCAAAACTTTATATAAACACACATCTTAAAGGAACACTATAGGCACCAAGACCACTTCAGCTCAATGAAGTGGTCTGGGTGCCAGGTCCCTCTAGTTTTAAGTACAGAATTCCGGTATCCACAAAAGTGAATACAGCGGAAGGTTTAGAGGGAATAAGAACAATAACTCTGTTAGCTCTGAAACTGGAAAAAAGGATTTCAACCAATCCTATAAATAGTTGAAAGAATGCACCACAGAGTGTAAGTATCCAGGAGCTAAATCAGTAGAAGTACAGTTGCAAGAAAAAGTATGTGAACCATTTGGAATGATATGAAGATCTGCACAAATTGGTCATAATATGTGATCTGATCATCTTCTAAGTCACAACAATAGACAATCAATCACAGTCTGCTTAAACTAATAACACACAAAGAATGAAATGTTGCCATGTTTTTATTGAACACACCATGTAAACATTCACAGTGCAGGTGGAAAAAGTATGTGAACCTCTAGACTAATGACATCTCCAAGAGCTAATTGGAGTGAGATGTCAGCCAACTGGAGTCCAATCAATGAGATGAGATTGGAGGTGTTGGTTACAGCTGCCCTGCCCTATAAAAAAAAACACACACACCAGTTCTGGGTTTGCTTTTCACAAGAAGCATTGCCTGATGTGAATGATGCCTCGCACAAAAGAGCTGTCAGAAGACCTACGATTAAGAATTGTGGACTTGCATAAAGCTGGAAAGGGTTATAAAAGTATCTCCAAAAGCCTTGCTGTTCATCAGTCCACGGTAAGACAAATTGTCTATAAATGGAGAAAGTTCAGCACTGCTGCTACTCTCCCTAGGAGTGGCCGTTCTGTAAAGATGACTGCAAGAGCATAGCGCAGACTGCTCAATGAGGTGAAGAAGAATCCTAGAGTGTCAGCTAAAGACTTACAAAAGTCACTGGCAAATGCTAACATCCCTGTTAGCAAATCTACAATACGTAAAACACTAAACAAGAATGGATTTCATGGGAGGATACCACAGAGGAAGCCACTGCTGTCCAAACAAAACATTGCTGCACGTTTACAGTTTGCACAAGAGCAATATTCTGTGGACACATGAAACCAAAGTTGAGTTGTTTGGAAGAAACACACAACACTATGTGTGGAGAAAAAAAGGCACAGCACACCAACATCAAAACCTCATCCCAACTGTGAAGTATGGTGGTGGGTGCATCAAGGTTTGGGGCTGCTTTGCTGCGTCAGGGCCTTGACAGATTGCTATCATCGAAGGAAAAATGAATTCCCAAGTTTATCAAGACATTTTGCAGGAGAACTTAAGGCCATCTGTCTACCAGCTGAAGCTCAACAGAAGATGGGTGTTGCAACAGGACAATGACCCAAAGCATATTAGTAAATCAACAACACAATGGCTTAAACAGAAGAAAATACGGCTTCCAAAGTGGCCCAGTCAGAGTCCTGACCACAACCCGATTGAGATGCTGTGGCATGACCTCAAGAAAGCGATTCACACCAGACATCCCAAGAATATTGCTGAACTGAAACAGTTCTGTAAAGAGGAATGGTCAAGAATTACTCCTGACCGTTGTGCACGTCTGATCTGCAACTACAGGAAACGTTTGGTTGAAGTTATTGCTGCCAAAGGAGATTCAACCAGTTATTAAATCCAACGGTTCACATACTTTTTCCACCTGCATTGTGAATGTTTACATGGTGTGTTCAATAAAAACATGGCAACATTTCATTCTTTGTGTGTTATTAGTTTAAACAGACTGTGATTGTCTATTGTTGTGACTTAGATGATGATCAGATCACATTTTATGACCAATTTGTGCAGAAATCCATATCATTCCAAAGGGTTCACATACTTTTTTTGCAACTGTAGATATATATGTATGTAGAGATAGGTATAACCTAAAAACGAAGAAATTAGTGGTGGAATAAAAGACAGGAAATCACTTAAATAAATCACTTAAATAAATCAATGGTATTGAGCTTAATAAATATTAATAAAGATAAAGATAAATAATCAGTCCAATAAAAGAGTCCAGAATTCAACTAATAGTCCCAAATAGTTGAAGATTACATTGGAATCCACATAGCGTATTGTAACGGATCGCCTGGCACCCCGACTGGGTACCTCCGTTGAAGGATGCTCCTAGCACTTCCTGAGGACTCCAAGCACTCTGGCAGACACCACAATCACCGAACCGGAGAAACAAATAAATTCTCCCAAGCATATGAATGCTGTAGACAGTTGAATAGGAACCATACGAATAGGTTTACTCTCCTAGCAGTCAAACTGGAACAGCATACAATAAATCCTTCCCCCAATAATGTGACGACACTTCACTTTGAGGGTTAAGCAGGAACTCCTGATTTATTCACACAACAGGCTTATAAAGGATTCTCCCATGCAAGGGAGGGATTTACAGTATACCAATAGTATACCAATACAACCCACAGATTCCCTCCCCTCAGATAACCAGTTAACATAATTAACATGTACATAGTTTTCCCCGAGTTTTGGATGTACCCCAAATACTTTGGGTACATCCACAAATCCAGTATCTCTAGATAGCCCTGGTCTGGAGGACCAACATATGTGAAAATCAGCCCATTCGGATAAAGGGTTCGGGAGTTATGGGACTTACAGGTTTTGACCGACCGCATGGCAAAAGTATCCGAAAATAGTTCCATGTATTTTGGCCCTGCGGTCGGTCACAGAAAAGTGAACAAAACACATGAATGGCCTGGGTTATAGAGCTTGGGTGGATTCGTGTGAATCCCCTTGTTTGTGTGATCCTTTCTACCGAACGGCGGGCCGTTCGGTAGTTTCTGCACAAATTGCTGGAAGTCTGGAGGTCTCAGCGGTGTTTGCCTAGTCGAGTGTCCGATTTTAGTTCCAGACACTCGACGGCAACACACCGCTGTTCTGGAGTTTAAGATGGCCGCCGCCACGTGTTCGTTTCCCGAATGGCGGCCACCCAGAGGACAAAGAACACATTACATCGATTGCCAATTACCCGTTTGCAACATTGTTGCAAACGGTAATTGGAGACACACTTATTCCTGAGTGGTCTGGTTGTTCGGTAGTTTCACTCAATATAATGAATGGAGTGATTCTACCGAACAATCAGGGGAATGCTGCATATACATATACAATCTAGCCGAACACACAGAAACATACATAATATAAAAGACATCCTTACTGTAATCTGCTACAAAGTCTTAAAGGGATATTGTTCCTAAAAAGTCATATGTCCACGGATGGCCCTTAAAGGGCCAGTAGCAGTAATATACAATACCACATGCCCAAATATTGCATTCCAAAGTACAAATTCACAAGGGCCATAGTCAGCAGGTAGGAGGCGGGCAGCCAGGCTTCTCCAGTTCACAGTGGCGAGGTTGGTTTCGCCACACGTATTAGATCATAAGGACGGTATTTATAGCATAAGTAACCTAGACCCTGCTTGCGAGAACAACGCAGGGTTAATAGTACTTATGACTTAATATACTTTTATGGATAAAAGATGAAGTAATAGTCCAGGTATACGATTTTCACAGTGAGAATTGCAGAACCGCCTCTAGCGGCTGTCAGTGAGTGTTTTCGGCTGCAGGGTTAAAACTAGAGACAATAACTTAAATAAATAAATCACTTAAATAAATCAATGGTATTGAGCTTAATAAATATTATTAAAGATAAATAATCAGTCCAATAAAAGAGTCCAGAATTCAACTGATAGTCCCAAATAGTTGAAGATTACATTGGAATCCACATAGCGTACTAGATCATAAGGACGGTATTTATAGCATAAGTAACCTAGACCCTGCTTGCGAGAACAACGCAGGGTTAATAGTACTTATGACTTACTTCATCTTTTATCCATAAAAGTATATTAATAGTCCAGGTATTTAAACCAGAGCAAATAAGTACAAGGAACTAATTGCTCAAAAGCTTGAATTAGTGATATTATCACAGTTCTATGAAAAGTAGTCACTTGAAAAAAGGGGTTGATTGATCAAAAACAGTGAATTTACTATGGAACTAAAAATACATTCAAATATAAAAAATAACGATAAGAAACGGAGGTAGGTAGGTAGTCTATTAGAAACCAAGTAAAAATAACGATAAAACCTGCAGTCCAGACCCGGATGGATATGGATTGTATTTGTAGTTATCCTCTTCTGTATCCTGGTAGCCTGTGAAGACGGCATTTGAGTAACTGTCTGCTTCACCTCCAACCTCACATCGAGAGGTGGGCTGCAGTCTCGCAAGAAGATACAGATGCCGGGTCCGGAATGATCAGCAGGAGTGCTCATGAGCGGATTTCCACTTGCTGTTCCTCCTCTCAGTTCTCGCCGTATGGGTTGCCTTACGTGTTCCGTAGGGTAGCCCTACTTCATCAGAGGATTCTAATTCTAGTTGTATACAGCAGCTTATATATATGCTAGTGTTACAATTGCTAATTGCAAAAACAATCAACTTTAATTACAGTGTATGTATAATATAACAAATTATTAACTTTTGTTGCAAGTGACAAAAATAATAGTAACAGTGTGCATCTGTCAAAAATGGAACATGCGTTAATATGAATGATAACTAGATAATGGATAATAAGTAAACATTGAAAATGAATGGACTTTGGAGATAATAAACATTAAAAATAATTGATGATCATTAAAAATAAACTAAATGGATAAATAAACATTTTTGTATGGATCCTTAAAAG